>CAMZMU010000128.1:9153024-9757566 GCA_947311845.1 Poa pratensis | reverse complement strand
TAAGATAGTAGCCAGCTACGTGTTCCTAGACATTTGTAAGATTGAAAGGTGGACCATTAATTAATAAAGTAGTACAAATTTAGCGCTAGATTATTGGTATCGGTGCTCTAAGAAGCATTTTAGGTCGGCCTTGTACATGGGCTTTCGTACGTTTTCGCTCAAATTAACCACAGTGGGCTGATTTTACCAGCAGTGTAGATTCCCTAGGGACATCGGTCCAGCTCGGGATTGAAGGAGATCGGACGGCCAGGAACTCTTATTACAGCAATCGGACGGCCAAAAATAGTGGGTCATGAGAGGCTTCCTATAGATGACTCAGTTCCAATGTCCCTAATGTTTAATAAATTATTATTCCTTTTATAAAAAATAGTTCATATGACAATATTATTTTACTCTATTTTTTCATGGACGTTACCTAGAAACTGACACTATATAAACAGGATTTGTTTTTACTATGGATACAAGCAAGACAACCGGATCATCGCAATTTGTAGCTGATGTCGAAAAGGCAAATAGGCCCTTGGTGACGTTCGAGCCAAGCGTTATGGGAGATTACTTTATTGGCGCCAGTCCAATGCCCTGCGAGAATCATGTATGCTTATTATGTAATTAGAAAAGATCAAGATTTGTTTTTGTAGAATCTTACCTTTAAATACAAAAACTACAGGTTTCTACAAAAGAAGGCGAAAATTCTTATTATTATGGAGTCGGTCAAATCATTAAGCAATGTTCGACATATAAGATCTATTGAAAGGCATTAAAACTATTGACGACGTTGAGCGTCTCGGGATTGGCTACCATTTCGAGAGGGAGATTGATAACTTCATGGATGTCCTTATCAACACGGGACATGAAGAGTTTTCTGAACAACATGCCAGACAAAGATTCCAATATCACGGCAGTCGCCATGCGATTCCGCATGCTAAGAGAACACCGCTTTGATGTTCCCTCCGGTAAGTCTCTTGGCATGCCTCTACTGTCCATTGCTTTGGTGCAGCCTCTAACTGATCGAAACTCTCTGCTAAAATACACAAGCAGTCGTCGTCATGGGGCACAACTTGGAGCCAGCTAGTTTATATTAAGTCGTCAAACTAATAAACACACCATTAGGATATACTCCCCCTGTTGCTTGTTTTATAAACTATATAGTTTTTGCTAAAAAGTCAAACTTTTCTATTTTTTACCAGGATTTTAGAAAAACTATCAATATTTGAAATACTAAGAAACTAAATATGAAAATATATTTCATGATGAATCTAATGATACAGATTTGATATTTTAATTGCTAATATATGTTCTAAAATCTTGCTCAAGTATAGTCAAGTTTGACTTTTCACAAAAACTATACACCTTATAATAAGGAACAGAGGGAGTATGTATAATTTATGATGTTTTTTCATCGGTTGATAATTTGAAGCAAAGACGGCTTAGGAAGGATTAAATTGGATGTAGGCTGTAGGGACATTAGATGCATTTTTTGCATGGCACCGTACACACATACCGTGTTTGTCAGTCTATAATTATTTTTCTATGGAACTGGCCTAATGAATGCAGATGTATTCGATGATTTCGTGAATGAGAAGGGAGAACTGACAGAGAAATTACGTCACAATGTTGATGCACTGGTTAGTCTATATGAGGCTGCATTCCTAGGAAAACCTGAAGAGAAATTCCTGGAATCTGTCATAGAATTTGCCAGAGCCTCTCTGTCAAACCTTGTAATAGGTGGCCATTTATCAGAGCCCATGTTGATTAAAGTGCAGTATGCACTAGCCATGCCATATTACAGGAGAATGAAGAGGCTCGATGCAAAGCTCTACATTCCAATATATGAGAAAGAGGATGCCTGTCAGGATGAAATACTGGAGCTTGCTAAGTTAGATTTCCACGCACTCTTGCTAATGCACCGTGAAGAGGTTAAACATATCACTTCGTGAGTAACACACATTTGTGTTTTTTCTATTAGTAAATCTTGCATGCATTGTTCCTTCCTTTTCTATAAGATTATTATGGAATTAGGTTGAGCGATGAAATAATCTATATTTTTTTTCTATTTGTGGAAGGTGGTACAAGGAACTCAATGCCTCAAGCACACTTACTTATATACGGAATCGGCCCATAGTGTGCTACTTTTGGGCACTTGGGGTTTTCTATGAGCCACATTATGCTGCAGCTCGACTCATGTTTGCCAAAATCATCAAATTATTTTCCTTCTTTGATGACACCTATGATAATTATGGCACGGTTGAAGAACTCATACAATTCGAGGCGATACAAAGGTACGTCCAAATATATACAAACACATATAATTTTTCTAGAGAGAATACAAAAATATGCTTAGCAACTCAAAGACACGTGTAATATTTACACTACGCCACTACAGTAGGTGCACCAATGCGCGACTCCATCTTGAACGTCCCATTAACTGCCAAGGTGACGTTGAATATTTGCTGAATGGAGAAACACAAGAGATTAGACGAAGTTGCTACGTGCACAAGAGGAAAATACAAATCGGCCACAACAATAATTTAAGGTTGATTTGCAAAATAATAAAATGCATTGCAGCCTAAATCCCTAAACCATTTCTCCAATTCCAAATCCGTTTTTCAGCGTGTACTTAATATCGACGAGGTGATTAAACTAATTCATGCATGGGTGGCAACAAAAGTTCTGGACACTTTCTTTACCATGCACTAACACATATGTAGCCATCCCTTTTTCAAAAAGATGCCATGTGTTAACTTCAGTACCAATACCATTACAACTTTATCAACCGTCAGGTGGTAACTTTGAATGCGACCAAAAATCGTCGAAACATAACATGGGGTATAATTTTGAATACCTCTCCCTAAAGTTTCGATTGACAATGAATCTTGCTAGCATCATTATTTTCCAGTAACGCAAGTGATGATATCCCACAAGTGTAGGAGATCATTTATAGCCTTTTCGATGAGTAAGAGTGTCGAACCCAACGAGTAGCTAAAGGTAGGATTAGTAATTCTCTCAAGTCCTATCAACCATTGATACAACTATACATACACCAAACGTTTGATTCATCTAGGAAATAAAACTACAACAAGTTTACATGTATGAAAGAATAGCTTTGCAAGATAATAAAGAACACGAAAATAAAGTTAGTTGTTGCAGCTATAAAATAACATAAATTAGCAGAAATATGAGTGTGGAAGATGAGAGTGTGGCGGTATTGTCCATAATTAATTAGTGAAGTTACAAGATTCATTGCATGCGATGCAGTTTTGGTATGTGGGAGAAGCTTTTGCTAACGTGCTTTCAATACTTATGACTACACGTACTTATGATTGGTACTCTAGCAAACACTCTGTAAATACAAGAAATACATTAAGGTAACAATTACCTAGCCTTGCCTTACGAAATTGGTCCCTTTATCCCATACATGTCGAAAACTAGAATGGTGCTTGGGTTCTATCACTTCTCCCGCAACACTAACACCGCTAGCCTTATCCACGTACTACCCACCCTACGATGATGATCCATGCGCTAATAAATATAATGGGCACCATAGGACCATACCATATCATTATAAACTCGAGTGAACCAAAGATATTCAATAATTCAACCATAGGAGAACAAGGAACTATGCAAAACATAATATAGACACCATAGATCATCCGGAAACAATTTATAACATCAAACACCAAATTTTACATAGGGGATTACGGAGGTTTATGAGAGAGTGGACCGCTACGTGGAGATGGCGGTGAAGGTGGATGGTGTGTGGAGAAGGGGACAGCGAGAGGGTAAGGCAGCGCCGGCAACACCGTCGGTGGCGCAGGGGGCTCCTCCTGCGCCGCCGGCCATCAACGGGAAGCGCCCCTTAGCCCCCTCCTCCATGGCTTATTGGTGTTGTAGATGAGCCATTCCCCATTGACATGAGAACCATGGCGGAGGAAAATTCTTGGCTTGTGGTGGCTTCAAGTTACAGTCGATGGCTCCTCTGAAAATTAGGATTCCTCTCCTTATATTGACCGGGTAATGCTTCTTGGCTTTCTGATGGATGCCGTTTGATCCAAGGGCTCTTGGGCATCTCTAGAACCTTCCTCTCTCAGCCTCCATGAGTCGAGTCTTGGCTGAATCCATGAAGTTAGCAAGTGTTTGACTCAATCCCATCATCAGATCTGGGCCGCAGTAATAGGCTCTACGGGCGCGTCCGGAATTCAACTGGGACGAATCGTTATTTTGATATATTGGTTTAAAAGTATCTAAACTTTCGCCACTAGCCTCTTTATTTTGACGTCGTCTTCATACTGAAAACTGACAATCTGAAATTAGGTGATCAGACAGATTATAGGAAAGTCACAATTCGACTTCAACGAGGTTCCTCTGAGTTTTTGCCTTTTTCCAAGTAATTTATACATAACGAAGTGTGTAAAAACAAGAACTTGTGCATTTTTGCAACAATTTAATTAGTTAGTTCTGTAAATAAACCAAATATTAAAGAAACATAATAATAAATTACAAAGTTCGTCGATACGTTTACATGTATCAAATGCACACAACACCATTAGTCGCACCACGTGTGAATAGCGCATACGGCCGCACACTACTGCATTCCAGAAGCTATCATGAATTTTAACCTCCGTATCCTCTTGTATAGTCTCTTATCGTTTTATAGAGGCATCTTCATTATCAATCTAGTAATGTGACTACTGTACAATTATACTCAAGTGTGTATACTTAGAAACTTTAATTCTTAGTTAAATTAGTGTTGTGAATGAAATATACAAAATATAGAGTGGTATATATATATATATATATATATATATATATATATATATATATATAACCAAAAGTTATACTTGAGCATTTGTATTTGGTTACATTGACATTCCATTTCATACATTTTTTACATGCTAACCATTTGAATTAAATTATGTGGCCAGCTGGGATGAGGAGGCTGCAAAACGTGTTGGGTACAACTTTGGATATATCATGACCCTACTTACGAAGACGCTCGGAGAATTTGTCAGTGATGGTGTATCAGATGCGGGTGTTGATTGACCAAGTATATTGTGCGTGGCATCTCTGACTTATCATTTGATATTTAGAATTAATAAGTCTACTTCCAATCTCAGGGAAAACTCAGTTCGTTTACGCAATGTTCGCATCTATCATAACTGCAGATAAAGAAAGCTAGTGAATGCATGCTTCAGGAGGTGGTGTGGAGAGAGGAGGGGAGGATCCCATCCCTATATCAACATTTAAGTGTTACTACAATTACAACCTTGTATTGGGCATTAGCATGCATATCATTTGCTGGTATCAGCAAGGATGAAGAATCAAATAAATTGATTTTCGATTGGGTGCGGGAGTTCCCAACTATAATAGTGAATGCTTGTACGATATGCCGCCTTATGGATGATATCTGCGACCACGAGGTAAGCATATAGCTACTGATGTACTTGTCTTATGAGATCCAAGAGGTAAACCAGTGGTGGCAGAATGCGTATTTAAGTGGAATATTTTAACTATATTGAAGTTTACGTATGTGGGTGGCTCTTCTGTTGTTTTTCACCATGTTCCTTTTCATTATCTGTCATAACCACAACAACTCATGTGAGTTATTCATTTGCACAGAGAGAACAGGATGGAAACTATGTTGCTACTGCAGTAGCATGCTACACAAGAGATTATGGAACAACACAGGAAGAATCCAAAGAAGCTCTTCGGTGTATGGTGGAAGATCATTGGAGGAGCATAAACAAGGAGTTTCTCAGCAACAAATCTATACCAACTCCACTGCTCACAAGAGTTATCAACCTTGTGAGAGTAATGGAAAGCATGTACAGGGAGCATGACGGCTACACACATTGTTCAAAAATAAAAGATTCTATGGAGAAGGTGTTGAATGAATGCATTTTACATTAGAAAGACCTGGCATGAAAATGCGTC
Organism: Poa pratensis; assembly: GCA_947311845.1. NCBI lineage: Eukaryota > Viridiplantae > Streptophyta > Magnoliopsida > Poales > Poaceae > Poa > Poa pratensis. Next base: position 9,751,635 of record CAMZMU010000128.1, on the reverse strand, counting down.
TTCGGAGGTGGTAATCAAGTCTGTTTACATGGGAACAAAAGGCTATGGGCATCTTGATCTTATTTCAGATTCGATCATTAACTTGTTACTTTGCATTTACACTTCCTTGCCTTTTCTATTTCCCCTGCTTGAGCAACTATGGTATTTTATATACAGGGTATTTCTCCACAAAGTTTGTAATAAACCTTATCTCTAGGCATGTTAATGTTCTTCCTGGCAAAGTGATGGAATAAACCCGACATGTACGCTTTTAAGTTGGCAACACCATCTTTTCTTCATATCAAGTTTGCTATCATACTAGTACAATAGACCGCGCAAATGTCTTGAATGCTCGTATCTTTATCATATTCTTTCTTTTAAGAGCCACTGTTTTTCTTGATCTCGTTTGTATGATTATTACGTATCAACTAGCACAATTGTTTTCTATCTATCATGAAAAAACTGTACTATTATTTCTCTTGAAGAAAATAAAACTAATCTAGAAAACAGAATAGAACTTACACTGATTATAAATCTAAGAATTCCCAGGCCAAAAAATCTCTAATCTTTTCATATGTAGCAAAAACAATCTAAAAATACTTGTATGAGACTACAAAGTCTTACTTTAATTGATCTTGGATTACTGAGTGATCACTAAGTATGTGTGAGATGTACGATTTAATTTATGTTAATGTAGCGCTACTTGTTCCATAAACTTAAATTATAGGCTGAGAGTTGCTTGCGGCAGACATGCTTTCACTGATTGCTTCTGTGATAAAAAAAAGAAAATAAGCCTTACCATACTGCAGGGATGTCCTTGGCATGATGGATGGTTTTGAAGTTGCCGCAATAAATATGTGGAGTGTTGGAATATGATGACTTGGCTTTGTGACAAGAAGGATATTTGTCGACTTTCCCGAAGACCTCAATACATTAATGCCTCTGAGATCAAGAAAAAAAAAGTGGAACCTTACTGCTTGGTACGTGCTTGATGTGATTTTTTTTTGGATAAAGGAATATAGTAATACCAAATATATCTAGGCTCTGCAACAACATAACGTTCAGAGCTAGTCCAAACATTAAGGATGCACACAACAAAAAAGATAATAGAAAAGAAAGAGAAAAAGAAAGACCCCGCCAGAGCAATCAATGGCTCACAACATCATAAACAAACCACCACCATTGACGGCACCAAGACTCCGAGAAAGCTTCTCCAAAGCGACGCCTTCGGGAAGGTAACAGTGCACAAGTGATGTCGTCGCCCTATCTGACTGATAACCCACAAGTATAGGGGATCGCGTGTAGCCTTTTCGATAAGTAAGAGTGTCGAACCCAACGAGGAGCTAAAGGTAGGATAAGTATTCTCTCAAGTTCTATCAACCACTGATACAACTCTACGCACACTAAACATTTGCATTATCTAGAAAATAAAACTACGGTAGCAATACGGGTATGAGAGGTAGTTTTGCAAGATAATAAATACAAGAAAGTAAATGTTAGTGTTGCAGCAATAAAATACACTAAGTAACCATATACTAACAGTACCATGAGTGTGGAAAATTGGTGGTAATTGTGGTGGCTTTGTCCAAGATTAATTAGTGAAGGTACTTGGTTCATTGTCTTCGATGCAGTTTTCTATGTGGGAGAGGCTAAATATACATGCACTCCACTACTTGGATTACAAGTACTATATGATTGGATTGTTAGAAAGCATCCGCAAATAGTAACAATGCATTAAGGTTTCCCCAACCATAGCCTTAAGTTCATGGTCCTCTTACTCCCATACGTGCAACTAATCGGTTCGCGCTCTCAGGTTTCTGTCACTCCGGCAGAACTTCCCCCGCTTCGTTTCAAATACTACCAACCCTAGGGTGTTTGATCCATGCGCGCACAAATATAATGGACACCAAAGGACAGCACCATATAGACATACAACTCTAATGAACCTCATGCATTCAATTAAGCAATCAAAAGACAAATAAACTACGGAAACATGATGTAAATCATAGGATAAATATTATAGCATCAAACACCATGTTTACGTAGGGCGGTACAGAGGTTTGTGGGAGGATGAACCACTGAATACAAGGAGGAGATGGTGATGGAGATGGCGGTGCAGACGGCGGAGAGGGGCAACGCGGCGGCGCAGGGTGGCGGCGGCGCCGGCGGTGCGGGGAACTCCTTTCCCCGCCGCCGGCAAGCTTGGGAGCGCCGCCCCTTAGCCTCCCTCCTTCATGGCTTCTTGGGAGCCCTCCCCCATGGAGATGGGATCCATGGGGGAGGCAAAAACGTGGTTTTGGTGGATGAAATTCGTGGGTGGAGGAGTCCTCCACGAATTAGGTTTCCTCCCTTTATATATCTTCTCGGATTTCCGTCACCCCCTTTTAGGGTTCCACCTCGGGGTGGGCGTTCGGTCTTTTCGGTTAGTTCGGTTCGGTCTTTCCGTCTTTAACAATTTCGGTCATCCAGAAATGATACCCGTAATAAATTTGGTCTTTTCGGTTTTCTGTTCTTTGGTCTTCGGTCTATTCGGTCCGGTCTTCTGTCATGACCAAATAGACCGAAATATAGGGCGCACGAAGGGGAATCGGCGTCCGGGACTGGGAAAGTGCGAAGCGATCGACAGGTCTATCGCGCACAGGAGAATTTACAGTACGCTGGGCTTGGATACTCAGTTGTTGAGCCTAGAGACTAGATGGTATGCTTGGTTCAGTAGTTGAGCATATAGATTAGATGTACATAAGCTAGGCTGGAACACAAATTTGGTTGCTTCCGTACGTAATTCACTCAAAATAAAATAAAATCGGTCCTTCGGTCTATTCGGTCTTTTCTAATTTGCTACCCAAATTTCTGATTTAATTTCGGTCTTTTCTAATTCGCTACCCAAATTTCTAACGGTCTTTTCGGTCTCGGTTATTTCGGTTTCGGTCTCGGTCTTTTCGGTTTCGGTTTTCGGTCTTCGGTTTTTATGCCCACCCCTAGTTCCACCAAAACGGGCCTACAGGCCGCGTCCGAACTCCGATTGGGCTGATCTCGGGCTTAAAATCTTCGTATGGAAAATTGTGACAACTTTCGTAACAGCCAGGTCTCCATTGACGTCATCTTCGAGGGTCAAACTGGCAAACTTCGTAAAAAGTTCTCAGACAGATTTCAGGAAAGTCCCAATTCGACTCCAACAAGGTTTCCTCTTGTATTCTTGATAATTTCTACACATCAAAGAGTAAAACAAGAACATTGTGCACTTTTGCAACTATTAGTAGGTTAGTCCAAATAAATAATAAACTTAATATAAAACAAGTGCTAAAAGCATAAAAATGGCATGAAACAATCAAAAATTATAGATACGTTTTGGACGTATCAACATCCCCAAGCTTAATTCCTGCTCGTCCTCGAGTAGGTAAATGATAACAAAATAATTTTTGATTGTAAATGCTATGATCAGGTCTTTAACAATTGCATGATGTATGGATAATAAAACTTAGCAATCATGTTTCCTAATGAAAAGTATCAACGAACTAAGAGCTTATAACATGAAATTTATAAACATCAACAAGATTGTAATGACCATAATAAAGCATGATAGAGTGGTATCTCGCTTGCCCTTAATTGTGGAGCAAAACATAAATGCCAAGGCACCTCTGAAGTTCAAGTGAAGACTAGATATAGAGATATCAAAGATAAAAGCATCATGGTTATACCTCAATTAATCGTATTCTGGGACAAGCACATTACACTAAGAACGACAGCTATGCTCTCGAAGAAGTGCTCAAAGAAAGGATGGTGACTCAACATAAAAATAAAAGATTGGCCCTTCGCAGAGGGAAGCAGGGATTAACACGTGCTAGAGCTTTTTTTTTAAAAACAGAGGTAAAAATGTTTTGAGAGGTGTTTGTTAATTGTCAACGAATGGTAGCGGGTGAGAACAGTATTCTACCTGTCAAACGGACTTTTAAGAGCGGCTCCCATGAAGGACGTTATTTCTACCAGCAAGGCAGATCATCCCTCTTTCTCTTTGGTTTACACACATTCAGGTATTTCACTGTTTGTCATTGCTTACTGATGAATCAGGGCAAAAGTGTGAAGAGAATTAATTGGTTAAAGTTGTAATTAATTGGGACTGGGCACCCCGTTGCCAGCTCTTTTTGCAAGTTATTGGATAAGCGGATGTATATGCCACTAGTCCAGGTGTAAAAGTCCATTTGACAAATAGAATAAAGAATAACCACACTAATTCCTCATGAGCTAGTAAACATTGACACAAAAAGAGAAATATTTTGAAGGTTTTAAAGGTAGCACATGCAAATTTACTTGGAATGGCTTGAAATACCATGCATAGGAATTTTTTGGTGGACTCTTTGGGATAACTTGGTTTTAAGGATTTGGATGCACGAGCAGCATTCCCGCTCAGTACAAGTGAAGGCTAGCAATAGACTGGGAAGCGACAACCACGAGAGCGATAACGGTCATAATCATGCTTGCGACAAAATAAAATTAACGGAGGCATAAAAACGATACTAAAACTCTGAGGCAAAATAGATCATCAAGGCTTAATTGACTTTTATTTTTCAGTCATAACATGTGTGAGCATGTGCCAAGTCGATTCAAGTGAATTATTCAGAGGAGGATACCACAATACCATACCATCTTATGAACAGGACAATGCATGTTGATATCAAAATAACATAATATGCACTATTAGCTAGTTGAGACTAACCATAAGAAAACATAAACTACTAAACAGTATTATTCACACATCATTTTTAAGTTTCAACAAGTAATCCATTAACCAAGTAAACATTGAAAACAGAGGATAAATAAAATATGTGACGATCCACTTATTAATGTAACTGGTGTTTGATGCTAAGATAAATAGATAATAAAATACAGCCGCTTCAAGTTTAGTTAAGTTCCTATGTTGCTCAAAAAACAAAGTTTAAAGGTTTGCAAACCGTGGGGTTATTGATGAAGAGGGATGCGGGGACATCCCCAAGCTTATGACTTTGGTAATTCTTCAATATTCCATAGTTTGGTGTTCCTTCATTCTCTGTGAAAAAACTTCAACACAAAAACTTTCCCATTCTTTTCTGCGGTTAGACATTAGTACAATAGATAATATTTCCCAAGTGCTACTATTAAACCAAATAAAATTTTGTTTTTAAGTTACAGAAAGGTTGCTTAAATGGCCAACTTATAAATGAAAGGTAAGAACCATTAAAAATCAAATGAAAACGAAAAGAGGCCACTCTTGCAACAAAAGTCAGAATCTGTCCAGAAAAACAGCAGCTGGAAAACGCAATTTTTAGGTGCACTTAAACATGCCCGAAATTTTAGCCAATTTTTGTACATGCAGAGGATTAGGTGCTACAACATCAGTAATTTTTTCGTGATTTTTAGAGCTTCCAGTAAAATATGAAAAATCGCGCAATAAGCAGTAGATACCGAAAACAGAAAATCACTTTTTACATATGTATCAACTAAGCTAAATGGATAAAACTTGGTACTTTATTTTTGATAAACTAAGAAACCAGAGGCTAAGCAAGACCTAAACATGCTAGCTACAGCAAGGAAAACTCTAAATAAAAATCAAAAGTAAAACCCAAATAAAATTAAAATAAAGAACCAAACAAAGAAGCAAAACAAAAGAAAATATTTTTGTTATTTTGAATTTATAAGTGAAAGTAAAGAAGCAATCGAAACCAAATAAGGAGCCTAATAAAACTAAAGAAGGTAAAACCAAGACATATAAAAGCAATTATAATACAAGTTAAGACAATACATATCATGTGGACGGGTAATATAGAGTATGAACGAGACAACCTCATGTTAGTTGATGAATAGGGGGATGACTCGGGCATCCCCAAGCTTAGATGATTGTATCTTCTTGAATATGTTCTTGGGATGCACCTACACATCCCCAAGCTTGAGCTCTTGCGTCTTCTTATTCATCTCATATCACCATATTGATTAGATCTTATAAGCTACATCCACATAAAACTTCACAAAACTCATTAGTAGGGTTAGTACTCATTAAATAAAATCCACTCATGTTCAAGCATTGACAAGTTTTATAATTTTTACTCAACATTAGCCACTGTATATACTAAGGTGTTCATGATTTCCGTTGTCCGTCGAAAAACTAATGAAACTAACAACACCAAGTACAATATTGAATAAACAAAGAAATCTGTCAAAACTGAACAGTCCGTAAAGATGGCATTCAACGAGATAGTTAAGTAGCTCAAATCGAAAAACTTTAGTCTAATGAAAGAAAGATAATAATCTCAGGTTTATGCACAAAAATTTTCAAGTCAAAATACTATTCTGAGATTTATCACGATTTTATTTACAGAGAAGCACAAAATCTGTCTAAACAGAACAGTCAGTAAAGATCGAATTTTTCGACCTATCTACGTACCTTAAATCAAAAAAGTTAGTCTAATGAAAGAAAGCTAATAAGCATCACTTTGCACTCAAGAAATTTCAGATCAAGATCACGTTCTGGTGATTTTAAACATTTAATACGGTGGAGCACAGAAAATCTGTTTCTGGACAGCAAAGTAAAACTATCAACTTTCAATTAACTAAAGACTATAATTAGCATTTTATTTTTATGTACAGAGGTATATACACAATATTTACAATATTTACATGTTTTTAATGAAAAGCTTCCATGGAAAGATTTGTTTTGGTTTCATAGGCATGAACACAAGTGTTCAAGGTCGACCCCCATTTAACCATTACTCATCTTTCCAATCACTTTTCTTTTTGAAAACGTTTTTAGATAACAACTACACCTAATTTTTTTTGTAATTCGCATTCCCTATCCATAGTAAGATAAAGAACAACTTAATACTGAAAATAAAAACTACTTAGAGATAAAGCAAACAAGTGCACACAAGAACATTAACCTACGCTATGGCTCCCCGGCAACGGCGCCAGAAAAGGTCTTGATAACCCACAAGTATAGGGGATCGCGTGTAGCCTTTTCGATAAGTAAGAGTGTCGAACCCAACGAGGAGCTAAAGGTAGGATAAGTATTCTCTCAAGTTCTATCAACCACTGATACAACTCTACGCACACTAAACGTTTGCATTATCTAAAATAAAACTACGGTAGCAATACGGGTATGAGAGGTAGTTTTGCAAGATAATAAATACAAGAAAGTAAATGTTAGTGCTGCAGCAATAAAATACACTAAGTAACCATATACTAACAGTACCATGAGTGTGGAAAAGTGGTGGTAATTGTGGTGGCTTTGTCCAAGATTAATTAGTGAAGGTACTTGGTTCATTGTCTTCGATGCAGTTTTCTATGTGGGAGAGGCTAAATATACATGCACTCCACTACTTGGGATTACAAGTACTATATGATTGGATTGTTAGAAAGCATCCGCAAATACTAACAATGCATTAAGGTTTCCCCAACCATAGCCTTAAGTTCAAGGTCCTCTTACTCCCATACGTGCAACTAATCGGTTCGCGTTCTCAGGTTTCTGTCACTCCGGCAGAACTTCCCCCGCTTCGTTACAAATACTACCAACCCTAGGGTGTTTGATCCATGCGCGCACAAATATAATGGACACCAAAGGACAGCACCATATAGACATACAACTCTAATGAACCTCATGCATTCAATTAAGCAATCAAAAGACAAATAAACTACGGAAACATGATGTAAATCATAGGATAAATATTATAGCATCAAACACCATGTTTACATAGGACGGTACAGAGGTTTGTGGGAGGATGAACCACTGAATACAAGGAGGAGATGGTGATGGAGATGGCGGTGAAGACGGCGGAGAGGGGCAGCGGCGGCGCAGGGGGCGGCGGCGCCGGCGGTGCGGGGAACTCCTTTCCCCGCCGCCGGCAAGCTTGGGGAGCGCCGCCCCTTAGCCTCCCTCCTTCATGGCTTCTTGGGAGCCCTCCCCCATGGAGATGGGATCCATGGGGGAGGCAAAAACGTGGCTTTTGGTGGCTGAAATTCGTGGGTGGAGGAGTCCTCCACGAATTAGGTTTCCTCCCTTTATATATCTTCTCGGATTTCCGTCACCCCCTTTTAGGGTTCCACCAAAACGGGCCTACAGGCCGCGTCCGAACTCCGATTGGGCTGATCTCGGGCTTAAAATCTTCGTATGGAAAATTGTGACAACTTTCGTAACAGCCAGGTCTCCATTGACGTCATCTTCGAGGGTCAAACTGGCAAACTTCGTAAAAAGTTCTCAGACAGATTTCAGGAAAGTCCCAATTCGACTCCAACAAGGTTTCCTCTTGTATTCTTGATAATTTCTACACATCAAAGAGTAAAACAAGAACATTGTGCACTTTTGCAACTATTAGTAGGTTAGTCCAAATAAATAATAAACTTAATATAAAACAAGTGCTAAAAGCATAAAAATGGCATGAAACAATCAAAAATTATAGATACGTTTTGGACGTATCACTGACCACTATAGCCAGATCATGGGTTTTCATCCTGGAAAGCTCCAATCTTCGAACAATGCCTTCATCAATGAAATGGCTATAAAGCCGTCATTGCCAGGTACAACCAATGAAAGCCAGACCTAGGGTTTCCATCCGGAAACTGAGACGTGAAGCTCAAGAACACCACCAATAACGAAGTCATCCTGTGTCGCTGCCCCCACTTACCAAGAATGCTACTGCAATTGGCCGATCATCTGATTCACAACCATCACGTACACGGTTTTGAAGTGGACATCGCCACACAAGGAACTGCGTCCACACAACGAGCTGTGAACAAACATCTTCTTCCCCACGCTCTTCAAGTACTCCGTGGGACAACCACCAACAGTAAATGATCTCGACTTGACACGTGCTTGATGTGATGGCTAGTTTTGTTGTCCCCGAAAGGTCTATGGAAAGCTGCGTGTTTTATGATCATGCTTTGCAATGCGACAATGAATATTTTGCTGTCTGAAGATCTATAGGAAACTAGGAGTGTTGAAATATATTTCCTAACCCTTTACATTAGTTTGAGTTGTTGGTTGCATTGGTTAGTGCAGATGATTCAATATGGTAGCGAAGAAATCTTAAGTTTAAGACGCGACCAACACAATAATTGTGGGCATATTCGCGCTTACGTAAAGAAACGTTTTCCTCCGGTGCATCACCGAAATTTATGCTTAAGAATTAGGTCACATGTTTACTACTAGCTATACATGCATGTGCGGAAGTCGTAGCACAGTGAGGAAGTGCAGACTACGTCGTCCGATCCCGCAACATGCGGACCCACGAACGCGTTGTCTTGAGCTTTATGAGTGTAACACATCACTGATATCGACACATTTATAGTGGAACGTCGGGCGCGGGATGGCTAGATCCATGCGCATTCCAGCCCTTGTAACCTTTTAGTCGGATCATATCCGTCTGAGTCGTTCCCTTTATTGTGTGATCTTGTAGGTTCACGGTTACTCGTACACAACTACAGTTACTACTTCAAGTATCCTGCCATGGCATCGAGTCACAATCACTCCCATGAACACTCGTCCTGTAATCGATAACTAGTAGCGGCTCCTAACAGAACATGCCTGCTTCTAAGTGACTAAGTCATCATGACGAACTATCACAATGTGTCATATGGTGCATTCCCTTTGTCTCACGATATATCTTGTCAAGCTATAGGAGAGTGATTGTGATTGTCATCGCTTTAATAGCTCGACCTCTCTTCTCTATTTTTTGATATAGATTGACTGAAGTAACTTTATTTGGAGTCTTCGATTAACTCTTAAACCGATTTGCATCGCCATGCTTATTGAATCGAATCACTCGAGATGGACTAAAGAATATATTTCCATGTCAGCGGGGAAAATTCCATCTTGGCAAACCATGCCACCAGGGGCATAGTTGGAGGGGACACATGACACGGGTAAAAATTGATTTGCTTGAGATATTTTATTCATGGTTTCCCAAGGTCAAAAAATACTCAAATCTTCATAAGGTTGTTATTGAGGTACATAAGATTTCTGTAGAGTCTAGGTTCAAATAGGTCATGGCTTATGGTTTTGCACAAGGGTTCAATTGTCTACATAATGGCATGGGTATGCCACTTGGGGTTTTACACTTGGTCTTGGGATGATCTGATGGGCATTATGTGCCATTTTGGGGTTAGGATAATCTGCCGAGTTTCACGTCAAGGGGGTTTTAGCATAGGTGGTTTTGCTTGCACTACTAGGAAACATGCTATCTATGGCGCACCAAAAATGCTTTCTGTGGCGCATGGAGGATGCGTCACAGTTAGCTCGCCACTAAAATATATTTCTGTGGCGCATCCCTGAGTGCGCCACAGAAAGCTCAGATTTCTGTGGCGCACTACTCAGGGTGCGTCAGTGGCGCATCCCCTGGCGTGCGCCACAGAAATGCATGCGCCACAGAACAAAAATAACATGCGCCACAAAATAATTTACAGGTATTCTGAAATTGCTGCTGCCTGCTGTATAAATACAGGTATATTACAGGTATATATACAGGATTTATACAGATATAATAGAAATAATAATATATTTGACACAGTATATGAAAACAGACAAATTACTATGTCATCACATTACTTAGAGCCGAGAAACATAAATATAGTGACAAGTGCCAAATTAATTGTACAAAAGTTCATCTCATGTCACATAAGTCATAGTACAAATATGGCTGCGAAGCCAGATTCAGCGTGGGGCGCAGGAACCGACGATGATAAGTGGGGCCTAGTGATCCCTTAATGTCTAAACAATCACTAGGGCCAACGTATCACGCCGGCTCTTGCTGGGGTGGCTGCTGGGGTCTCTTGCTGGGTCGCTAACGGAGAACACGTCTAGCTCTACTGGTAGGATTGAGGCTTCTTCTTGATCGGCTCCGGGAATGGTTTATAGCAGTCTTTCGTCATCCACGTCCTCATGTCATTTTGCCTGTCTAGGTGTTCTTCGATCTCCCACTTAGACAACCCTGGAGATGGATTGGGATATATATTTGGTTAATAATATAAATAGAGTATGATTTATTCATCTAATTAAGTGGATAAGTCTATAATAAATAAAATAAGAAGCACTTCTATCGAGTGAGGCAAGGCTTTCTTTTACAATACATCCTACCTCTGGCGTTGTGTAAGGACCCCCTTGCTTCCATGACATCTTCCAAAATGATTTGCGATAACTGCCTCTGGATGCGATGGAAGTCTTCTCCAAGTTCAGAATCGGTGATTTCCCCCGCATTTTTGCTCCATTCTTGGAGACTAGATGGCCACCTCGTTGTCTCTACATCCCGGACAAGCCCTTTAATGTGATGGAGGACGTAGAAGACATCCTTCACGCTGCCAGGCGCATGCTTGATGCAATGGAACCGGTCCCATTCCAGAAAATGTGTTTGTTGTCCTTCGTTAAACGTTCCCCATTCTTTTCTTTGTGGAAGTGGCCTCCCTTTTGGGCATAGCCCTCGAGAGCCTCATCGAGAACACCCTTTATTCTGGTGTAGTATTTAAGACTCCCCGAGTCGAAATAAGTGGCAACGGACCACCCCGGGCTTACGACGATGAGTACTGCATACTTGTCACTTCTCAACACAATTGAAACGGAATGTTGGAAAGGATCAACAACGGAAGAAATCTATAAGAAAGGATAAGATACGACGGCGGCGACCGGATGTGTACTTACTCGGAAAAGAAAGGCATAAGAAAACTGTTCTTATCCTGGTTGTTCAGCATGATTCTCTGGAGGAACTTCGTGGCCTTGGCCCGTGTCGTTGATCCTTCCACCAGCAGGCTGTCACGCATGTAGTAGGGATCCACTACCTTGATGTACGGGGTATTATCTCTCCTCATCCTCATCGCCTGGTTGAGCGCGTATAGGCGGACCAAGTTATAGTCCAGCCGTCTAAAGTGAAACAGCCTGAAGACGTCCTCGTACGATATGAAAAACAGATCCACGGGGGTTTCATGGACGAACTCGGCCAAGTCCTTTGGCACCTTGACAGTGAACACGGGTAATTTGGATCCTCTTCTTTAAGAAGATTGCCCTCTAGCGTCAAGATAGCATTTTGCAAAGAGAGCATGCATCCGTCTGCGAGGCGGAGCAGCTCCCGAGACAGGATCGGTTGACCAGCTTCATGAACTCGGGTCACGCCTTCCGCAGGGGGTGATACCATGTCTTCATTCCCTCGGATGGTCGGCTTAGGAGATGGATTACTTCTCTTCCTGTGCTTCTTCTTCTTTACCTCTGGGGATGCTGGGGGTGCATCTTCTGTAGCCACATTGATTGAGTACTTGTTGGAGCCGAAGCTGATCACTGGGGGAGGCCTTTTTTCCTCCTCAATCCAAACCCTGACACCCTCACAGACGGTAGGAAGATCGACGTGAACGTCTTTATCACTGCCTGTGCGATGACCGTCTGAATCATACTATTTTCCTCTATCGGCTCCTCGCCTCCTATTCGAGAACCCCCGGGCTCGTTATTGTCAGCCATGTTCGCACCTATAAGAGAAAAAACATCGAAGTTAGTCAAGGCCCTCTCGGGGTACCTGCAAGCATTTCACCAAAAATCCACATCTCCGGCCGGCATCTCCACGACACGATGGTCGGAGCACAAACAACCACATGAAAGTCAACATAAGTGGACAAGTCAACCATGTGATGCATGAAAATAAAACATTAGTCTTAACCAAGTACAGTGGAAACATCAGTCTACATAGATAAGTGGACAAGTCAACATAAAACATAGTACGGAAAGAAGTGGACAAGTCGCTCTATGGGTCGTCGTCCCTATTCAGCTGAGCCCAGAACATCGGATCTTCGGGGTCATCAGTGTCCTCGCTCCCCCACGGCTGACCCGAAAGAGTGTGGAACAGAGGTATGCCGTCCCGCCTATTCATCTCGACCCAGTGCCTAGGGTCGCTGTGGTGATAAGCATCGGGGTTCGGCGGCCCGAACATCCGCAGTAGCTGCTGCTCCGACTCCTGCCACTCCTGGTGCCGCTGCTGTTGCCGCTCCTCCAACGCCTGCTGCCGCTTCTTCCGCTGCTGCTCAGAGTCGGAATCCCAGTCCTTCTCCCATTCCTCCTCCTACTGCTCCTCCTCCGCCCCGATCCCAAGAGAAGTGATGTCGTTGTCAGTAGGACCGGCGCCGTGGGAAGGACCGGTGCCATACGAAGGACCAGAACCGTCAAAAGGACTAGCGCCGAACTGCTGGTAGGACATCTTGTTTGGCTTGTTCTGCAGGAGATGCCTCACATATGGGTCGTCCTGGGGGCGTGCGTTGCGACGTGCTATCTGCGCCTCAGCCAACCTGTGCTCCATCTCCTTTGCCATTTCCACCTGTCTGATCCCATCCGGTATGAACTCATTCCCACGGTGGCGATCCGCTGGGTAGTTCAGATTCTTATCTTTCTTCTTATCACCGTACTCGTGTACGGAGAAATAATCATAGGCGCGCGCAGCCTCCTCCGCTGTATTAAACTGCCCAGCCCAGTGCTTCCTCTTGTTGATATGGATCTGACATCCATACACGTACCGACCAAGCTTCTTCCTATAGCACGCCCTCACACCCTTAAACCCGGCCATTCCGTGAAACTAAAACATATTAAAAACAAATTCATTAGAATCAAAAAACTACACAACTATATACTACAAACTACACAATGTGGAAATTACACAATATAAACCAATGAACAGAACTAAAATTATTTTTAGCAAAGTCATGCCAAAATTATATTCATGCATGTAGGGACAATGATCAAATATGCAAAAGTATAACTAATACATCTTGATCCCATGAATAATTTGGTCCATTTTTATTTAACCCTAATACATCGCGAATAATATCACAAATACATGAACCTCTGAAACTAACTTCGACCGGGTCCTAAGCCGCGGGGTGCTGAGCCGCGGGCGCTGCGCATCCAAAGATAAGGAACCCTCACAGGGTCATAGCTCACGTGAGGAGGAACCTCTGAAGAAATGACCATCCATTGTTGTACTGCCTATCCAACAAATTCATGTAGCGACGGACGTGCTCGTCCTCCTCCATGATACGGCGACGTACCACCTCCTCGGGGGCTGGCTCCCTCTGCACCGAGCATGGCCCACGCGACCGCCACCAAAGAAGATCCGGGTCGACGACGTCACCCGGATTCCTCACCAAGATACGCGTCCCGGAAGGTAGCACCTCCCAGTGCCAGCCCGGCGGAGTCCAGTCGCGGACATTGCCCCTCTGGTCCAACAGTGACATCGTCGCCGAGAACAATAAACTAAAAACACAATTTTTAAGTAGCAAGCAAATTTAAATAAAGTACAAATTCATAGCAACTATCAAATAACATAGTACCATATAAAATTAATATCAACAACACAATTTTCAAACTCATTTTAAACAACAAATTTTCATAACAACAATTTAAACAAACCCTATGAAATTACAAACTACAATATCATGAAAATTAACTACAATGCAAATTATCAAATTATGAACAGAACTAAAATTATCTACAATCTAAGCTACACAACTATATGTCCTATTTTTAGCAAAGTCATGCCAAAATTAACGAAAAAATTTGCCATGACCTTTGGTAAAAAAAGGGACATATGGTGTACCTGAATTTGCCAGAACGGAAGTTAATCGACGTTCCGGCAAACTCAAGGGCCTCATGGGTACCTGCAGACATTTCACAAATCATATGTCCTATTTTTAGCAAAGTCATGCCAAAATTCACGAAATTTTTGGCATGACCTTTGCTAAAAAAGGGACATATGGAGTACCCGAATTTGCCGGAACGGAAGTTAATCGACGTTCCGACAATCTCAAGGGCCTCTCGGGGTACCTGCAAGCATTTCACAAAAAATCCACATCTTCGGCCGGCATCTCCGGCCCGCATCTCCACGACACGATGGTCGGAGCACAAACACAATACCACATCTCACATACACGACAAACACAATACCACATCCACATCTCACACACATACACAGCATCACCACATCCACATGTCACCTGAAAGAACGTGGAGGTTCTTCTAAATTTCCTGCATACGGCAAAATAATGCATTAGTTAATTAAAATTGCCATCTAATATTGGTTCACTAACTAATATGAGCATATGAAGGTTTAAATAGACAAATACTAGTCTGTGCTTCCAGTTTTCAGAATATAGAGTAGCTACATTCGGAGATGCATGGAAGCAAGAATGCTCATGGGAATTAATCGAATCCTTTTGTATTAGAACATATGCATCACATACAAGCTAGGAAAGAACAAATCTTCAACTTAGATGAAGGGTAAAATCTCCTAAAACAATTTAGCAGAATTAATAGCCACAACAACATGTGCAAATTCCCATAGGACAACTACTATTGCCACTCTAAGACATCAATGCCATGAATCACAAATAAACATGATCTAAACACTACTCTTAGCACTAATAACAAGATTGGTTCCAACACAACTATGCAGCAGCAACAACAACATGTGCAAATTCGCATAGGAATTTTGTCGAACATGTTACACGCGAGAGGTAAAGGGAGAGGCAGGGGAGGAGGAGAGGGAGAGGCAGCGGAGAGGCAGCCGCAGGGGAGGAGGAGAGGGAGAGGCAGCGGAGAGGCAGCTGCAGAGGAGCAGTACCTGCAGGCATGGGGACGGGGACGGCCGGAGTATCGGCGGCCGGCGGCGGCGAGCAGGGCGTGGGGACGGGGACGGCCGGAGTATCGGCGGCCGGTGGCGGCGAGTTGGAGGCGGGGACGGCGCGCGTGTCCTCCGGCGGCCGGCGGCGGTCGACTGCGAGCAGGGTGTGAGAGCGGAGGAGCGGGGATGGGCGCCGCGCGTGTCCTCTGACTTAGACGATTTGAGAAGAAGAAGAGCAGCGCGTGTGGGTGGCCCACATGTAAGTGGGTGGAAGGCAATTCTGTGGTGCATCCAGCCTGGGATGCGCCACAGAAGTTCATGCTTCTGTGGCGCATCCCCCAGCATATGCGCCACAGAATTGAGTGGCTAAAAGTGCTAAAAAGCACTGCTCGCTGTTATGTGACAAGCACACCAGCATAGCCCAGTGGTTCACACACACACACACAATTTGGGGCAGCCAGGTTCGAATCCTGGCAGTCCCACATTTTTTTTTTTTAATTTTTTTTTGCTTAAATTTAAATGAAGAACACAAACACATTTGTTATTCTTTAAAAAAAATATTTTTAGCTATATTTAAAAAAACACAAACACATTTGTTTTTTTTTTTTGCTTAAATTTAAATGAAGAACACAAATGGGGACACAATTGTTTTTTTTCTTAAATTTAAATGAAGAACACAATGGGGGTGGTACAGTAGGGGATGCTGCCTTTTGTAGATCTGGAACACTGATTCTGTGGCGCATGCAACCCCATGCGCCACAGAATCTGTATTTTCTGTGGCGCATAGGTCTTGGTCCGCCACAGAAACAAGCATTTCTGTGGCGCACCCAGATCCATGCGCTACAGAAATTTCATCTACCCAATCATTGGGGGCGGGGCCCACCTGAATTCTGTGGCGCATCCATACCCATGCGCCACAGAAATGGGTGGTGGGCCTCGAATTCAAACGTGGGTGGTGGGGCCCATGAGATTTCTGTGGCGCATGAGCTTGGATGCGCCACATAAATGCCATATTCCGTGGCGCATGGACTTCTCATACGCCACAGATATCTGTGGCGCACCACAGGGGATGCGCCACAGATAAACTTTTGTGGCGCACCAAAAAAGGTGCGCCACAGAATGATGATCCACCTATAGCTAGTTTCCTAGTAGTGTTGGTGCACTTGTAGGGTATTGCTTTGGTCTTTTCCAAGCTCACCTTGGGTATATGGTACATCTCAAACGTATCTATAATTTTTGATGTTCCATGCTTATTTTATACCAATTGCTACATGTTTTGCATCTACTTTATATCACTTTTATACATTTTTTGGGACTAACCTATTAACAATATGCCGAAGTGCCAGTTCCTGTTTTCTGCTGTTTTTGTATTCCAGAAAAGCTAGTCTGGAAATATTCTCGGAATTGGACGAAACTACACGGGGGTGCCTATTTTTCCAGAACACGCCTGACGGAGCGAAGGAGCAGCAGAGGAGGGCCACCAGGAGGCCACACGCACCCAGGGTGCGGGCCCCCCTTCTGCCGCGCCCTGGGGTGGTGTGTACCCCTCGGGGGTGCGCAGCCGCCGCCCTTTCGCCTACTTTTCCCCCGACGCGAAAACCCTAAGTACCTGAGCAAATATCCACGAAAGATCCAGAGACGCCGCCGTCGTCAACCCTAGCTCGGGAGGGTTCAGAACCTCTTCCGGCACCCTGCCGGAGAGGGGAATCGTCACCGGAGGCTTCTACATCGCCATGCCTGCCTCCGGAGTGATGCGTGAGTAGTTCATCCTTGGACTATGGGTCCATAGCAGTAGCTAGATGGTTGTCTCTCCACTTTGTGCCATCATGTTTAGATCTTGTGAGCTGCCCTACATGATCAAGATCATATTATTGTAATGCTACATGTTGTGTTTGCTGGGATCCGATGAATATTGAATATTATGTCAAGTTGATTATCAATCTATCTTATATGTTATTTAAGATCTTGCATGCTTTCCGTTACTCGTAGATGCTTTGGCCAAGTAGATGCTTGTAACTCCAAGAGAGAGTATTTATGCTAGATAGTGGGTTCATGTCTCCGTTTAACCTGGGACAGTGACAGAAAGTTCTAAGGTTGTGGATGTGCTGTTGCCACTAGGGATAACCTAACGATGCTATGTCCACGGGCATATGTGTTTGTTTACATTACGCACTTTACTTAATGCAATTATCCGTTGCTTGCAACTTAATACCAACAGGGACTCGGATGATAACCCGGCGGTGGATTATTAATCATAGATGCTGTTGGATAACGATCTATGTATTATGTCGTAATGCCCAATTAAATATCATAGTAGTCAACATGTCATGTATCTTTTATGGAGAGACACCACTAGTGAACTGTGGACCCCGGTCCATTCTTTTACACTGATTAAACAACCACAAACTGCAAACTGTTCCTTTTTCATTCTCTGCAATTTAATACTCATTTTCCACACCATACGTTTAATCCTTTGTTTTCAGCAAGCCAGTGAGATTGACAACCTCACTGTTTCGTTGGGGCAAAGTAGTTTGATTGTGTTGTGTGCAGATTCCACGTCAACAGTCCAGACTCCCTGCGACAGCTATTTTTCTGGCGCCGTTGACAACCTTCTGAAGAGTTGCTGCTCCTACTGGTTCGATAACCTTGGTTTCTTTCTGAGGGAAAACTTGCTGCTGACTACATCATACCTTCCTCTTGGGGTCTCCCAACGAACGTGTGTTTCACGTCATCAAGCTATTTTTCTGGCGCCGTTGCCGGGGAGACAGCAGTCTTCTGCAAGGGGAGTTTCACGCTTCCAATCTCTTTACTTTGTTTTTGTCTTGCTTAGTTTATTTTATTTTATCTTGTTTGCTTTCAATTATCAAAAACACAAAAAAATTAGTTACTTGCATTTAGTTTATTTTCAGTTTTGTTTCTGTTAGTTATTATGTCTAGCTCTTTACTTGCTATCAATGGTTACTTTCCTTGAAACTAGTCCTATGGCTGAAAACAACATGAGAGAGCTTTATGAAATTTATCTTGAGTTGGGACATGAAGTGTTTGAAGAGAAAATTAAAAAGCCTATGGAACTTTATTTGCATAACAATCATGATAGTAGCAATGTTATTAGCATACATTCTTTGAACACCATTATTGCTAATGCCATGGAAAGCTCTAAGCTTGGGGAAGCTGGTTTTGATAAAAATGTTATTTTTAGTCCCCTAGCTTTGAAGAGGAAGAATGCTATATTGTCGAATGTGATGATTCTTCTATTGAAATATCTCCTTTTGATAAATTTGAAGTAAACAACCTCCTTGACTCAGTAAAAGAGGAAATTGCAGAAAGTAAAAATGTGCTCCCTAATGTTATATATGATAATGCTCTTGATGATGGTCCTATATTGCCTAATGATATTTATTATACTATTATTGTCAAAAGTGGGTTTGATAACCCCACTATTTTGAGCTTAATAAAAATTATGTGTTTGTAGATCATGAAAATCATGCTTTATGTGATAGTTATATGTTGAGTTTGTTCATGATGCTACTGAAAATTATTTTGAGAGAGGAAAATATGGTTATAGAATCTTCATGTTATTAAATTTCCTCTCTTTATGATGAAAGTTTGAGCTTTCTCTTGTGTTGCTTCTATATGATTTTTGCTTTAAGACCTAATGGTCCGTTGAAAGTTTTGAAGTTGCACTTGTTTTGTCTTCCTATGCTAGTCACTTTGTGCTTATTTACTTGTTTTCTTACAAGGCCCTATGCATAGGAAGAGTGTTAGATTTAAACATGTTTTATATATGCTTCTTGATGCTCTCTTTTACGTTTCAACTCTCATCTTTATGTGAGCATCATAAAATCACTATGCCTAGCTAAAAGGCGTTAAAGAAAGCGCTTTTGGGAGGCAACCCATTATCTTTTATTTTCAGTATTAGTCAAGGAGTTTGTTTACTTCTGTAGCAACTCCTTTGTATCTTTATTTTCTCGCATTGTTGTGCCAAGAGTAGCCTCTAATGATAAGATGATGCTTAATTTTGATTGCTGCGCAGAAACAGATTTTTGCTGTTCACTGTACGAAATTCCTAAAATCACCAGATTGTTAATTAAATCTGAAATTTTTGTGCGTAATCTTTATGAATGTCTGAAACTTTCATTAGTTCAGAGTTTCTCGATCTGAGCGTCGTAAGTGCCTCGAAAAAATTCGTCTTTGCGGACTGTTCTGTTTTAGACAGATTATGCCTTTTTATTTTTCGCATTCTCTCTTTTACTAGTGTTGAGTGAAATTCTTTTTTGGGTGGAAGAGCTTCACATAACATCAGTGGCTGTAGCTAATGTTTAAAGTAACAAATCATATTGCGTCTTTACAGAACATGTGAATTTTTGATTATGCACTAACCCTCTAATGAGATCTACTTTGAGTTTGGTGTGACGGAAGTTTTCAAGGGTCAAGAGAGAAGGATGATATAATAGGATCAAGAAGAGTGAAGAGCTTAAGCTTGGGGAGGCTCCCATGGATCTCCCCAGCATATTTCAAGAAGACTCAAGCGTCTAAGCTTGGGGATGCCCAAGGCATCCCCTTCTTCATCGTCAAAATTATCAGGTCATCTCTAGTGAAACTATATTTTAATTCTTTCACATCATATGTGCTTTTCTTGGAGCGTCTGTGTGCTTTTTATTTTCAGTATTGCACTTTTATTTTCAATAAAGCTTGACTGGACCCTAGCATTCTTGATTGGGAGAGAGACACGCTCCGCTTTTTCATGAGAATACTCCTATTCTTCACTTATATTTGTTGAGTATTCATATCTAGCGCTGTTCAGCTTTTAGCTCTTGTTTTCATGTATCTCTTGTCAGAGCTATTAGCTTTCTTTTGTAGAAAGTACTCTCTTGCTTCACTTATATTTGTTTGGAGAGTTGATGAAATAAATTGATTGGTGTTTGGTTGGTTCAGAAAATGTTGCATGTGGTAATTGGTATAAGGAAAAACTTGCTTAATCTTGTAGATCACTAAAATGGATAACTTGATGCTTGTCAATTGTTTTGAGTTAACAAGTAGATCATGATTAAATTGTGCATCACATGAGTTAAGCCTATTAGTGAAGAACTACCGTAAAGCTTGTTGAAAATTTGGTTTGCATCGGTGGTACCTCTAAGGTCTAGATATTTTCTAATAACAGGGTTTGGTTAACAAGGAAGACGGTATGAAGTCTTATAACGTTTGCAATATGTTTGTCATATAAAACTTGGTGTACGGGTTGATATTCTTGTTTGCTTACATAACCTTGCTAGCCTAAACTCTGTACTGAGAGGGAATGCTTCTCGTGCATCCAAATCCTTGAGCCAAAATCCATGCCATTTGTGTCCACCATAACTACCTATATGTGGTATTTCCTTGCCACTCCAAGTAAATTTTTCATGTGCTACCTTTAAATTATTCAAAATGTTATTATTCCCTTTTTGTGTCAATGTTTACTAGCTCATGAGGAATTAGTGTGGTTATTCTTTATTCTATTTGTCGAGTGGACTTTTACACCTGGACTAGTGGCATATACATCCGCTTATCCAATAACTTGCAAAAAGAGCTGGCAACGGGGTGCCCAGTCCCAATTAATTACAACTTTAACCAATTAATTCTCTTCACACTTTTGCCCTGATTCATCAGTAAGCAATGACAAACAGTGAAATACCTGAATGTGTGTAAACCAAAGAGAAAGAGGGATGATCTGCCTTGCTGGTAGAAATAACGTCCTTCATGGGAGCCGCTCTTAAAAGTCCGTTCGACAGGTAGAATACTGTTCTCACCCGCTACCATTCGTTGACAATTAACAAACACCTCTCAAAAATAGATACTCCTCCATGGTATGTGATTGATGGAAGGCACCCGAGGATTCGGTTAGCCATGGCTTGTGTTAGCAAGGTTGGGAGGAGTATCAAATATTTTATGCAATCTCTATATGCTTTCAAAAACTAAAAGCTCTAGCACATGATTTAATCCCTGCTTCCCTCTGCGAAGGGCCTTTCTTTTACTTTTATGTTGAGTCAGTTTTCCTATTCTTTCTGTCTTCCACAAGCAAACACTAGTGTCAACTTTGTTACAACATGCGTTATATGCAATGTATTGGACTTGTTATACTACTTTGTGTTGACAATATCCATGAGATAAATATGTTGAAAGTTGAAGCAAATGCTGAAACTAAATTCTTCCTTTGTGTTGATTAAATACCTTTTGTTAGAAACTATTGCTTTATGAGTTAACACTTATGCAAAACTGTTTGATGCTTGTCTCGAAAGTACTATTCATGAAAACGTTTAGCTTGTGTGATTCATTGTTTACTCATTATCTATTTGGTAGCAAATTATAGACCATTGACTTGGATCACTTCATTCATTTACATGTGCCTTGCAATATTATATGATCAAGATTATGATAGTAGCATGTCACCTCAAAAATTATTTGTTTTTATCGTTTACCTACTCGAGGACGAGTAGGAACTAAGCTTGGGGATGCTGATACGTCTCAAACGTATCTATAATTTTTGATGTTCCATGCTTGTTTTATACCAATTGCTACATGTTTTGCATCTACTTTATATCACTTTTATACATTTTTTGGGACTAACCTATTAACAAGATGCCGAAGTGCCAGTTCCTGTTTTCTGCTGTTTTTGTATTCCAGAAAAGCTAGTCTGGAAATATTCTCGGAATTGGACGAAACTACACGGGGGTGCCTATTTTTCCAGAACACGCCTGACGGAGCGAAGGAGCAGCAGAGGAGGGCCACCAGGAGGCCACACGCACCAGGGCGCGGGCCCCCTCTGCCGCGCCCTGGGTGGTGTGGGCCCCTCGGGGGTCCGCAGCCGCCGCCCTTTCGCCTACTTATTCCCCCCGACGCGAAAACCCTAAGTACCTGAGCAAATATCCACGAAAAGATCCAGAGACGCCGCCGTCGTCAACCCTAGCTCGGGAGGGTTCAGAACCTCTTCCCGGCACCCTGCCGGAGAGGGGAATCGTCACCGGAGGCTTCTACATCGCCATGCCTGCCTCCGGAGTGATGCGTGAGTAGTTCATCCTTGGACTACGGGTCCATAGCAGTAGCTAGATGGTTGTCTCTCCACTTTGTGCCATCATGTTTAGATCTTGTGAGCTGCCCTACATGATCAAGATCATATTATTGTAATGCTACATGTTGTGTTTGCTGGGATCCGATGAATATTGAATATTATGTCAAGTTGATTATCAATCTATCTTATATGTTATTTAAGATCTTGCATGCTTTCCGTTACTCGTAGATGCTTTGGCCAAGTAGATGCTTGTAACTCCAAGAGAGAGTATTTATGCTAGATAGTGGGTTCATGTCTCCGTTTAACCTGGGACAGTGACAGAAAGTTCTAAGGTTGTGGATGTGCTGTTGCCACTAGGGATAACCTAACGATGCTATGTCCACGGGCATATGTGTTTGTTTACATTACGCACTTTACTTAATGCAATTATCCGTTGCTTGCAACTTAATACCAACGGGGGACTCGGATGACAACCCGGCGGTGGATTATTAGTCATAGATGCTGTTGGATAACGATCTATGTATTATGTCGTAATGCCCAATTAAATATCATAGTAGTCAACATGTCATGTATATGCATTGTCATGCGCTCACTATTCGTCAATTGCCCAGCTGTAATTTGTTCACCCAACATGTTAGTTATCTTTTATGGAGAGACACCACTAGTGAACTGTGGACCCCGGTCCATTCTTTTACACTGATTAAACAACCACAAACTGCAAACTGTTCCTTTTTCATTCTCTGCAATTTAATACTCATTTTCCACACCATACGTTTAATCCTTTGTTTTCAGCAAGCCAGTGAGATTGACAACCTCACTGTTTCGTTGGGGCAAAGTAGTTTGATTGTGTTGTGTGCAGATTCCACGTCAACAGTCCAGACTCCCTGCGACAGCTATTTTTCTGGCGCCGTTGACAACCTTCTGAAGAGTTGCTGCTCCTACTGGTTCGATAACCTTGGTTTCTTTCTGAGGGAAAACTTGCTACTGACTACATCATCAGTATATAATCATCGAATTAGGTGCATAGGTTACATGTGTACATTGTGACCAAGTTTTAAGGTCAGGGGATATGTTAGGTCTAGTTTTGCTTCGCTTTGCAAATTGGTAGGTTTGGGGCTTACACAGGAAGAATCAGATCGATTGCTCAAATGGACTTTCATCCAACATGATAGTCGTATATCTTGGTCACAAAATCCTAATTGAATTTACAGAAATTTAGGAAATGTCAAGGTTGGAAAAATGATATATTTTTTTGGATCAAACGGGACAGATTTTTAGGTTGAAAATATTACATTGGACTATGCAATATGTTTGCATGGATATACTCCATATGTATGTGGGGTGTCTCTGGGTTTTTTTGTAGGAATTTCTAAGCTAAGGAAATAGGTTTTGTTTGGAAGGGGGATTAGACTTTAAATAATCCAATATTTAGGGTCTGGGTATATAAAGATAAAAAAAATCTACGCCGGTCTCATGGGTCAAAATGGTTTATGGGATTGCGGGAAATCTTCTTAGCAAAAAATTCCAGTGTCAAGGTCAAACACCAAGCAAAGAATGGAATTTTGAGCTTGTAGGGAAAATGTTGCCAAGAGTAGAGAAGGCAACATCACAAAAGTGAAAAACCGTCGGGCAAGGGTGTCGGCTCAAATCAATCGCGGACAAATTAACAACATCATATCCAATTGGAGGACGTCCAATCCTTCCATCATAGTAGAACCACTCTCCATCATATATACTGAAACGAACCAAGAGAGCAGCAAGGCAGTGAAAAAATAACTAGAGCCTGGAGCCGTTCCCAGCAATATCGACAACGAAACGGTAGCGGATGTCGTTGCGGGCCAGCCTTGCCAGCGCGCCGTTGATCCCGTCCGTGGACACAAGCTCGATGTCGCAGGTGATGTTGTGCTTCCCGCACAGGGCCATCATCTCCTGCGTCTCCTTCATGCCTCCCGTCATGCTCCCGCTCACCGTCCTCTTCCCAAAGATGAGCGGGAATGATGGGAGCTCGACTGGCTTGTCCGGTGCGGCGACGAGCACAAGCTTACCGTTCACTTGAGCAGCTCCAGGATCGGCCCCAGAGAGTGCTGGGCCGAGACCGTGTCGATGACGTAGTCAAGGCTCCTCGCCATAGCCTGCATCTGTTTCTGGTCGGTGCTGAGGACGAAATCGTCGGCCTTGAGGCTCTCCCTGGCCTCACGCTCTTTCGCCGGCGAAGTGCTGACGACGACGACACGGAGCCCGAAGGCCTTGCCGAACTTGACGGCGACGTGGCCGAGCCCGCCGAGCCCGACCACCCGAGCCTCCGTCCAGGCTCACCCAGCAGCATTCCGTGCTGCTTCATGGGGCTGTACACGGTGATCCCCGCGCAGAGCAGCGGCGCGGCGGCGTCGAGCGGAAGGCTGTCGGGGATCTTCACCAGGAACCTCTTGTGGGCGACGATCATGTTGGAGTAGCCGCCGTATGTGACGCTGCCGTCCAGAAGATGCCGTTGTAGGTGAGGGTGACCTTGTCGCAGTAGTTCTCCTCGGAGCGGCGGCAGTGGTCGCAGTCGAGGCAGGAGGCGGCGATGCAGCCCACGCCGACGCGGTCGCCGGGCCTGAACCCGGACACGTTGGTGCCGACCCTGGTGACGACGCCGGTGATCTCGTGGCCGGGACGACGGGGTACATGGTGATGCCCAGTCGTTGTTGATGAAGTGGAGGTCGGTGTGGCACATCCCGCAGTAGTGCACCTTGATCGTCACATCGTCCACGCCGTTCTCCCTCCGCTTGAAGGAGAAGGGGACGACCTCGCCGGAGGACGCGTCCATGGCCGCCCACCCCGTCGCGGCCTGCGTGTGGTTCGGTGTCACCTCCATCACCACGAATCAAAGATCTATGGATTTTAGAGAGAGAGTGTTCGAATGAGATTTTGCGGTCTTGGGTGTGATTGTGAGATATGATTAAGCATCCCCTAGCCACAGCTATTTATAGAGAGGGCTTGACGCGGTTGGTCGCTGGTTGGTCGTGTTGGAGGTGTATCGACAACGTTTAAATAGTTTACGGAGTGGTTGAACTTGACCTGCTAGAGCTAGGCCTACGTCACATATCGACGTCAAATACAACTAGTAAACGCTTGGTCAAGTTGGAAGTGTTCACTCTCAAGCTTGACAATTTTATATGTAGGAACAAAAGCTTGACAATGTTATTTATAGCATATGTACTTCTTGTTTACTCACTATGTCCATAATTAAAAGATGTTTTATATAATTCAATGTGTACCACTATATACGGATCAAAATAAGTGAATTTACACACTAAAACACGTCGAGATAAAGTGTTTTAGAAAAAGGGCAAAACATATTTTAATTATGATGGAAGGAGTATTTGTTAGGTAAGCCATCTTTTGATGCTAGAGAAAAACTATTAATAGGCTAGCAACAGCACTCTTAAGGGATGAAAATGCACTGTACTTTCAATGAAATACTCCTACATGACAAGGCGACTCATATTTGGCCGGGGGAAACGCGGTTGTGCCATGTTATTGTTCAAGTAATTTACTTCGAGTAGCACTTGAAACAGCATAGTAATTTCCTCGAAAAACTAGACGCAGTTGTTCCACAACGTTTTATTTTTAATAAAGTTGTACCACACTAGGAGTCCAGCTGACCATCGATCTTTGTCAACGAGAAAAGAGTGTGAAATTCAGGTGAAGAAGCGTGACCGGACTCCGGACAACTACTTTCGTCCCCACTAGTGGGGAATGAACCTGGGAAGACCGACTTGACCCTGGCAAGGACCGAAAATTGTGTGAGCAAACCCCACTCCAGGGCGTTGGCTCGTGGAGATTTCTGACTTTCAAACCTTTTTTTTTTAAGAAAATCCAAAAAATTTACAAGTTTCTATAGATCGGGAAAAAATGCATATTGTCAATGATTAATCCACAAACGTGCAAAATTTCAGTTTAAAATACTTTATATTTTAAGATACATAAAAATTATAAAGCGTGGATCTGAATGTACACATTTTTTAATCTCCAAAATATACAAGATTTTATCATCTTTTTAGTTATTGTGCTGCTTGTACGATGCATCATTAAATACAGCATAATTTTATTTAATATTTTATTAGACTTGTAAATATTTTTGATTGTTTTAAAGTAAAATCACTGGATCTCGGGAGTTAATTAATACTGTTGGAGATATGCCCTAGAGGCAATTAATAAAGTGATTTTATTTGTCATATCTCTTATTGTTCATAATACGTTTTAATACCATGCTATAACTGTATTACTCGGAAACATAATACACGTGTGGTATAAAACAACCAGGTCCCTAGTAGCCTCTACTTGACTAGTTCGTTGTGTAACAGATGATCAAGGTTTCCTGATCATGGGCATTAACCGGTTAACAACGGAGTCATATCATTGGGTGAATGATTTGATGGACATACCCAAAATACATATAGAAACGTAGTTTCAGATCTTGGACCGTGAGATTATATCAAGTCGCTGCTTCTGAAAGATACGGCTGATCGCACCTAACGTCATGTCTCATACGCACGACAATAAGGGTGACACCTTCGGGTATTGGAAGGAAGTAGTCGGGGCGAGTAATCAATAGCGGGAATTGCCAATCCGCATAGCAGGATAGATACTCTGGGCCCACTCGGTGAGATTACATCTAATGAGCTTGCAAGCATGTGACTAGGTCACGGGGATGTAACATCACAGACGAGAGAAGATAGATTGTCAAGGATGAGGTCAAGCTCGGTAAAATGTGATACCGGAGAACGACACTCGACAATCTAAGTATCACCAGGCAAGAGATTGAAACTGGACGTCTACAGGTTCAAACGAATAAAGAGACATTCGTGGACACACAGGGGCTATCATGGATATCCAGATTCCGCTGTTAGTCGATTGATCGGAGAGAGAGTCTCGATCATGTCTGGAGTGATCCCGAACCGTGGGGTAACACACTTAAGGGTGGGTGACGATTAGATTGGATTTAGAGAGAATGAGAAACAGGAACTCCGGAAGTGTTCTGGAGCTCCGGAAGTGTTCCGGTAATTGTCCGATGATTGATCGGAGGCCACGAAATATGTTTCGGGGTCCGAATGAATTAAATAATATGTATCTAATATTAATAAGTGTTATTAATGATTAAATACATGTTTATTTAATTAATTTCGAATTTAAAAGGCATTAAAAGTTAAATGGGCCTTAGAGGCCCATTCGGGGAAAAAGAAAATAAAAAGAAAAAGGAAAAAGGGGGCTGCCACCCTAGTGGGCCACATGGGGCCCACTAGGGCAGCCGCACCCCCCCATGGCCGGCGCACCCCCCATGTGGGAATAGTCCCACATGGGGGAGCCAAGGAGGTTGGCCTCCCTCCCTCTCCTTTATATAGGAGTGCCCCCATGCCTTGAAAATTGCCCATCTCCTCTCTTCTTCTCTCCTACCTTGAACGGGGTTCCGATTCTGGAGCTTCGTACGAGGAGAGAAGTCTCTCTTTAGTTTGCACACCGCCGTGCTGCTAGATCCACTCTACCACTTCCGCTGCTCTGCTGGATCTGGAGATCGTCATCCACACCGTACGTGTGTGGAACCGCGAGGCGCCATCGTTTGGCGCTGGAGCTGTCTACTTCCTCTACACGACCCTGTCTTCATCATCAACGTTCGTGCGGGAACGTAATCCCGCTTTCGGTCTACAAGGGTATGTATTCCTTCTCCTTCCGTATAGTATATCTGCATAGAATAGATCTTGGCTAGTTTACGGTTATCGTTGCTAGGAAATTTTTGTTTTCTGCCTACGATTCCCAACAGTGGTATCAGAGCCGATCTATGCGTAGATATATCTGTACGGTTAGAACACATGTTGAATGTGGGCATCGATTCTACATTTGTTACCCTCTAGCGTGTACTTGTTTATATCGCGGCATTGTGGGATGAAGCGGCCCGGACCGACTTTACGCGTACTCTTACGCGAGACTGGTTCCACACCTGACATATGGCTTGTACCGTATATGTGGCTGGCGGGTGTCTGTATCTCCTACAATAGTTGATATCGCATTTACAATGGAGGGCCCCGAAAGGGGTGTAATAGAGACAATTGTCTTATCGCTGTTGTGGTTGTTTTCGTAGGTAAGAAACGGTTCTTGTGCGGAAGCCCTAGCAGCCACGTAAAATATGCAAAAGATAAAGTAGAAGCGTCTAACTTTATTTTGCAGGGGCAATGTGATATGGTCAAGGTAGGTTTATTAAATTGTTTATAAACTGTTGGCGCGAAGGAGACCATCGGCGCGGAGAAGACCATATCATGTCGCATTACATTTCATATTAGATGTTATGTAGGTTGTGTGCATCTTATATTGTGTATATATATATATATATAAGATGATCCCTCCCAAAATTCCGATAATAGTGTTCTCCCTCTGTCGTGCACCACCAATAAAGTTCTACGTTACGGGGTACGTCGTTTGGGGTTTCGATCCCGTTCGTCTACACTCGTCTCTTCGTTCGCATACAGTGGGTGTAAGCCACGTTGCACACGCAAATACGGCAAAGGGTGTTATGGCGAGCCTAGCATATACCAGTATATGGCCTCGGAACACAAGTACCGAAAGGTTAAGCACGAGTCACATACGGTGATGTGATTGATATACGATGTCTACCTTTGAAGTTATGCTATTCGCCTGATCGATGGGGGTAGCGTAATGGATGGGGATTGTGTAATCACTAAGACGATGAGAGGGATACTCGTCTTGAGTGGGAGTTCTGGTAGTTTTAATTTTGCTAAAACTTGAACCCATATTTTATTATGAACAAACGTCTTATGTTTTGCAAATTCCATTGTAGATGTCTCGCCCCACCTTTAACCTTGGCCTGTTCCTTGAGAAAGAAAAGCTTAAGACCAATGGGTCGAACTTCATGTCCTGGTTCCGCAACCTGAGGATCCTCCTCACTCCCCACAAGGTGGCTTACGTCATTGAAGCCGCCCTAGGTGACCCTCCTGCAGACGACGCCTCCGATGACGAGAAGAAGGTCTATCAGACCAAGTCGGAGGATTCCTCCTTCGTCCAGAGTGGCATGCTCTACGCCATGGAAGCCGACCTGCAAAAGCGCTTTGAGAAGATGAGTGCTTTTGAGATAATTTCTGATCTCAAGGCTGTCTTTGCGCCGCAGGCTAAGGCTGAGAGGTATGAAGCTTCTGAGCTTTTCTTCTCAGCCAAGATGGAAGAGCATAGCAGTGTGAGCGAGCACGTGGTCAAAATGTCTGGCTACGTTCAACGCCTGAACGCTCTGGAATGCAAGATTCCTGATGAGCTGGCGATTGATAGGGTGCTGCAATCGTTGCCTCCTAGCTACAAAGGCTTCGTCATGAACTATAACATGCAGGGCATGGCTAAGTCCCTGTCTGAGGTGTTCGTGATGCTCAAGACTGCTGAGGTGGAAATCAAGAAGGAGCACACGCTGTTGATGGTCAACAAGACCGTCGATTTTAAGAAATCTGGCGGCAAGGGAAGGAAGAACTGGAAGTCTAGGAAGGATGGCAAACACGTTGCCAAATCCAAGGCTAACAAACCTGGTCCCAAACCTGGCGTGGAATGCTTCTACTGCAAGGGAGATGGTCACTGGAAGCGCAACTGCCCCAAGTACCTGGAAGACAAGAAGGCCGGCAAGATTGTCGGGAGAGATAAAGGTATATTTGATATACATGTTATTGATGTGTACCTTACATGCGCCCGTAGTAATACCTGGGTATTTGATACCGGCTCTGTTGCTCATATTTGTAACTCACAGGTGGAGTTGCGGAATAGTCGGCGCCTGGCAAAGGACGAGGTGACGATGCGCGTCGGCAATGGATCAAGAGTTGACGTGATGGCCGTCGGCACGCTCCCTCTACATCTACCTTCGGGATTAGTTTTGGTTTTAAATAAGTGTTATTTTGTGCCATCTCTGAGTGTAAACATTATAAGTGGTTCTTGCTTGTTGCAAGACGGATATTCATTCAATTCAGTCAAATGGTTGTGCTATTTCGATGAATGATATCTTTTATGTTGATGCTCCTGTGAATAATGGTTTATTCTTGTTGAATCTCGATCGTAGTACACATATCCATAACATAGATGCCAAAAGGATTAACTTAGTGATGATACCGCCATGTATATGTGGCATTGCCGACTTGGTCATATTGGTGTAAAGCGCATGAAGAAACTCCACTCAGCTGGACTTTTGGAGTCATTAGATTTTGGATCTCTTGACACTTGCGAACCATGCCTCATGGGCAAGATGACTAGGTCACCGTTCAATGGTTTCGTTGAACGTGCGTCGGAATTATTGGGAGTTATACATACAGATGTGTGCGGCCCAATGAGCGTATCAACGCGCAATGGTTATCGTTACTTTGTAACCTTCACTGATGACTTGAGTAGATACGGGTATATCTACTTAATGAAACACAAGTCAGAAACTTTTGAAAAGTTCAAAGAATTTCAAAGTGAGGTTGAAAATCAACTTAACAAGAAAATAAAGCACCTCCGATCCGATCGTGGTGGCGAATATTTGAGTTTTGAGTTTGGCACACATCTGAAGGCCTGTGGAATTGTGCCACAGCTTACGCCTGCCGGAACACCACAACGCAACGGCGTGTCCGAGCGACGTAATCGTACTTTATTAGATAGCGTACGGTCTATGATGTCTCTTACCGATTTGCCCGTATCGTTTTGGGGATATGCGTTAGAAACAGCCGCATTCATTTTAAATAGGGCTCCATCTAAATCCGTGGAAACGACACCGTATGAGGTATGGCATGGTGCGAAACCTAAGCTGTCGTTCCTGAAAGTTTGGGGTTGTGAGGCTTATGTCAAGAAATTGCAGCCTGACAAACTAGAACCAAAATCGGAAAAGGTCGTCTTTGTAGGGTATCCACGGGAAACCATAGGGTACACCTTCTACCACCAAGCCGAGGGCAAAACGTTTGTCGCTAGAAACGGCACCTTTCTCGAGAAGGAGTTTCTCGCTAAAGGAGTAAGTGGGAGGAAAATAGACCTCGACGAGATAGTTGATCCTGAACTCGAAATACCGAGTGGCGCAACGGAAACAGTTCCTGAACCGTCCTTCATAACAGATGAAGTGGGAGAAAATGTCGAGGAGGCTATTGTACCTCGTAGGTCTGGAAGAACCCGTACTTCTCCTGAGTGGTACGGTAATCTTGTTTGCACCGTCATGTTAATTGAACAAGACGAACCTACAAATTACAAAGAGGCGATGGAAGGACCCGAGTCCGAGAAATGGCTTGAGGCCATGAAATCCGAAATAGAATCCATGTATGACAACAAAGTATGGACTTTGGTGGAGATTCCCGAAGGGCGCAAGGCCGTCGAGAATAAATGGATCTTTAAGAAGAAGACTGATGCTGACGGTAATGTGACCGTCTATAAGGCTCGGCTTGTCGCAAAAGGTTTCCGACAAGTTCATGGAATTGACTACGATGAAACGTTTTCACCGGTAGCGATGCTAAAGTCTATTCGGGTTTTGCTAGCAACAGCTGCATATCATGATTATGAGATATGGCAGATGGATGTCAAAACAGCGTTCCTAAATGGCAACATTGAGGAAGAGTTGTATATGGTACAACCTGAAGGTTTTGTCAGTCCAGGAAATGTTGGCAAGGTATGCAAACTTCAGCGTTCCATTTATGGACTGAAGCAGGCATCTCGGAGCTGGAATCTTCGCTTTGATGAGGTGATCAAAGGTTTTGGATTTGTCCAAAATTTGGAAGAGACCTGCATTTATAAGAAAATGAGTGGGAGCTCAGTTGCATTCCTAGTTCTATATGTGGATGATATATTACTAATTGGGAATGATGTGGAACTTCTGAAAAGCGTGAAGGAATATTTAAACAGTAAATTTTCAATGAAGGACTTAGGAGAAGCTGCATACGTATTAGGCATTAAGATCTATCGTGATAGACCCAGGCGCCTACTAGCGTTATGTCAAAGTACTTACCTTGATAAGATATTGAAGAAGTTCAATATGCATTTGGCAAAGAAGGGTCTTGTGCCAGTTGTCAAGGGAAAAACATTGAGCATGGCTCAGTGTCCACGGACGGCTCTTGAAAAAGCTGAGGTGGATGGCACTCGATATGCTTCGGCTATAGGATCGATCATGTATGCCATGTTAAGTACTCGACCCGATGTGGCATTGGCTCTTAGTCTGACGAGTCGATTCCAGAGTAATCCTGGCAAGGATCATTGGATAGCTGTTAAGAACATACTGAAGTATCTTAAGTATACCAAGGACATGTTTCTTGTTTATGGAGGCTGTGAAGAGGAACTTGGCGTAACAGGTTACGTTGATGCAAGTTTCTGCACAGATCCCGATGACTCGAAATCGCAAACAGGCTATGTGTTTAAGGTGAACGGAGGCGCTGTGAGCTGGAGAAGTGGGAAGCAACCCATAGTCGCCCAATCTACAATGGAATCGGAGTATATTGCTGCAACGGATGCTGCAAATGAAGCTGTTTGGCTCAGGAAGTTCATCATCGAACTTGGAGTGTTCCCCAGTGCGCGAGACCCTGTGATTATCTTCTGCGACAACACAGGGGCCATTGCCAACGTGAAGGAACCAAGGTCTCACTCCACCGCCAAACATATTCTCCGACGCTTCCATGTCATATGACAGTACGTCAAGGGAGGCGATGTAAAGATTTGCAAAATACACACGGACCTGAATGTTGCAGATCCGTTGACGAAACCTCTTCCACGAGACAAGCATGAAGAACACCGCAATGCTATTGGTGTCAAGCTTTTACCAAGTTGTAAACTAGATTAATTTGTACTCTAGTGCAAGTGGGAGACTGTTGGAGATATGCCCTAGAGGCAATTAATACGTTTTAATACCATGCTATAACTGTATTACTCGGAAACATAATACACGTGTGGTATAGAAACAACCAGGTCCCTAGTAGCCTCTACTTGACTAGTTCGTTGTGTAACAGATGATCAAGGTTTCCTGATCATGGGCATTAACCGGTTAACAACGGAGTCATATCATTGGGTGAATGATTTGATGGACATACCCAAAATATATATAGAAACGTAGTTTCAGATCTTGGACCGTGAGATTATATCAATTCGCTGCTTCTGAAAGATACGGCTGATCGCACCTAACGTCATGTCTCATACGCACGACAACGGGTATTAGAAGGAAGTAGTCGGGGCGAGTAATCAATAGCGGGAATTGCCAATCCGCATAGCAGGATAGATACTCTGGGCCCACTCGGTGAGATTACATCTAATGAGCTTGCAAGCATGTGACTAGGTCACGGGGATGTAACATCACAGACGAGAGAAGATAGATTGTCAAGGATGAGGTCAAGCTCGGTAAAATATGATACCGGAGAACGACACTCGACAATCTAATTATCACCACGCAAGAGATTAAAACTGGACATCTACAGGTTCAAACGAATAAAGAGACATTCACTAGTAGAAAAAAGGCTACCAGTGGCGCACCAAAATCATCTATCAGTGGCGCACAGTGGTGCGCCACTAAACTCGCGTCACTGATAAGTGTTACCAGTGGCGCACTAGCGGTGCGCCACAGATAACTCACTTACCAGTGGCGCACCAGTCAAGTTGTGCGCCACTAGTAAGTTGAATACCAGTGGCACCCTGCGTAATACGTGCGCCACTAGTATCATTTTCGGGATTAAAAAAAATCAAAACTTTAAAATTATTCGTTGCAAATTTCAGAATCACAAATAGAATTTTTAAGAGTGGTATCCGACATTATTAATTACAACACCACATTGTTTCAAAATCACAAATATACAGAAGCCTCGCTACAATCCGGTGTCGATGTCATCGTCGCCGCCACAACGCCTCGTGTTGATGTCATCATCGCCGCTCCCGCAGTCCCATGTCGATGGCGTTGTCGCCGCCACCGCAGCCCCTTTTCGATGTCGTCGTCTCCGCCACCGCAGCCCCTTGTCGATGTCGTCGTCGTCGTTTCCGCCACCGCAGCCGTGTCAATGTCGTCGTCGCCGCCACAGCCCCTTGTCGATGTTGTCGTCCCCGTCACCACAGCCCCGCGTTGATGTCGTCGTCGCCACAATGCCAAGTTACTTAGCAGCCAGAGATCTTGAGCAACACCTAAGAAGCAGCAGCAGCAAGTTAAATGGCGTCTTGGCTCGAGCCAAGTTTTGTGCAAGACATGAATGTTTCGAACAAACCTGAACGTTTACCTCTCTAAGTCTACATCCAAAAACCTAAATGTTCTTAGCATGCAGGGACAGCAAATTCTAACTCTA
Organism: Poa pratensis; assembly: GCA_947311845.1. Classification (NCBI taxonomy): domain Eukaryota; kingdom Viridiplantae; phylum Streptophyta; class Magnoliopsida; order Poales; family Poaceae; genus Poa; species Poa pratensis. The sequence continues at coordinate 9,716,713 of CAMZMU010000128.1, read as the reverse complement.
ATTAGTAGTACATGTAGAATATAGGATTGGTTTTCCTATCCCAACTGAATACGTGATTGCTGAAACATATAATTTCAAGAGGATTTGAACAGGTTTAATCCAAAACAACTACTACCTCCGATCCGAAAAAAGAGTCGCATGTTATACATACGAGTTGTACTCCCTACGTTGTATTATGGCGACATTTTTTGTGAACGGAGGGAGTACTATATTCACGACATGATTCACGCCATTAGAAAAGGAGTTCATTATCATGTGAAAAACTAGTATCTTACTGCAATACTGGAGGCTTTACATTATCACATGGTACTACTACTCCGGGTTGCAATATAACTCCACTAAAAAAGGCAACGTCAATGCAACAAACTGCTGCAATGTAACTCCTAGTTACTGGATAATAAACAAACTGTACCCATGGTTACGGATTGAGCCTTGTACTGGTACAAATTTCAAGTGGCAAACCTAGCTACTGGATAATAAACAAGCTGTACCCATGGTTGTCATTCAAAAAAAAAATTATCAAAACAATTATTTGTTGTGAAGTTCAGAAACACAAATCGCATTTTAAAGAGTGGTATCCTACATTATTAATTACAACTAAGGTTGGTAATAATTGAAAAAACAAGCTTTAGTAGTAGGTGCTTACTTGATATGAGGAAGGGCACAGCGGCAACATGGCCAATGGTCAGCACAGTGAGCAGCGTGAGTAGCCTGGGCGGGGCCGGCAGTGGCGTACCCCTCGGCGGTGGCGCCCCTGGCCGGATCTTTTCCATCAAATACTAACACAGAAAATTGCTCAATTGATCAATGAACTAATCAGTTGTCAAAAACAATTATAGAATCATTGATTAACATCAGCAGAAAATGCAGATTTGTAGATGCAGCACTTTTATTAATCAGAGACAAAATAATAATATCTAACCGAACTAGGGGATCTCACCGGCTGCGTGCAGGTCGGAGGAGACGGCGCCCAGGAGCTCCTGCCTCCTGGAGGATGGCGCGGGGGTGTCACTCCTCCTGCCTGCATCTGCCCAGGACGACGGCCAGCTCCACGGCCAGCTGCGCCGGCAAGCGTCGAGGCGGTGACGGCCACCACCGACCGTGGTCGCCAGGATGCGGTCGAGCATCTCGCGCTCGAGCAAGCAGCACTCCTGGACGGCGAGGTTGACGACGGGCTCGACCTGCTGCGGGCGAGCTGACGGCGCGAGTGGGGAAGGAGAGGGCGGCGCGAGTGGCGAAGGAGCGGGGCGGGGCGGGGCACGGCGGCGGCCGGGGTGAGAGAAGGGTTCGCGGCGGGGCATGGCGGCGGCCGGGGTGGGAGAGAGAGGGGAGGCGCAGCGGCCGGGCGGGGCGGGGCACGGCGGGCGACGGTCGGTGGCGGTCGCGGACGGCCGGCGTCGGCGCCGGCAGAACCCTAGCTTGCTCTCTCTTCGTTCCCCTTTTCTGTTCGATGCGAGAGAAAATTTTGTGGCGTGAGTAAAAAGAAGATAAGGGATAGGATGGAGACGGGTAGCAAAAAAAAAAGATAGGATGGAGACAGAATTCTGTGGCATCGATGCACTCGAGTGAAACGAGGCAAAGTTACCTGTGGCGCACAGCAACGTCCGCCAAAGCTAAAAAAATTATCTTTTTTTTTTTGGTAATACGATTCTCATTGATAAATAAAAGGCGAGATACAAAGTACGTATACACCGATCTTACAGATCTGGAAAGATATGATAAACCTATGTGACAAACCAACGCCTATCCATCTTTTTCGGCACCACCGTAGCAGCCACCAAGGAAAAAATAGACAGATCACCTCTTCACCCGAGCTCGACGCGGCTCCATCGCTGATCATCAGCTTTTCGGACCTCCAATGTAGTTTGCCATAGGACAAACCATTGCCGTTGAAAGAATCAGACCGGGGCAGCATGTCCCCAGACACGCCATCGAACTTCAGCACTAGCACCCACGCACGACGATGTCGGAGTAGGGAACCAGAACCATCAGCCTTCAACCACGAACCCACCACAAGGTGCACCATCTTCCAGCTGTCACCAGTGCAGACCACCGTCTGCACGTACTCCTGGACGAATCCTCTCTGCTCCACCTTGGCGCCGGAGACAACGCCGCAGCAACGGGGACAGAGCAGGAGGAAAAAACCATCTGATGGAGTCGTCGCCGCCGCCTCGCCGACACCATCCATGAACTCTAAAGCCACCAATCTGAAAGATCGGCAAGCACACAGTGCCACCAACTCCGAGACGCCGCCATTAAGGACAACGCCGGTGTGGGAGAAGAGTTGAGGCAGATTTATTTGCCCGGGCGCCGCTCCCACCACCCCAACGACGCGCCATGCCAGAAAACTCCTAGCCCTAAGTACCATGCAAAAAACGGGGTCCCTCTCCCTCCTGCCGCCGGAGCGGCAAGCAGAAGGAGAGGGGCCCAGCACAATCGCCGGAGATTGGAGCAGGAAAAGCTTTTCCGCCGCCGCCGCCGCTGGGAGACGCGGAAGACCTAGCTGATAGCAACGATCCGTTTCCTTCCCTATTATCTGTGGCGCACCGTGTAATGATGCGCCACAGGTATTCTATGTCCTATTTTCAAAATATCTGCCCAGAAATACCTGTGGCGTACGGGGTAGTGGTGCGCCACAGGTATTTACCTGTGGCGCACCAAAATTTCGTGCGCCACTGGTATATTATGAAAAATACCCAAAATGAGGAGAGAGAATAGCAGTGGCGCACGGGCAAGCTTGTGCGCCACTGATAACATTTCACCTATAAGCGTTTTTCTACTAGTGATTCGTGGACACACATGGGCTATCATGGATATCCAGATTCCGTGTTAGTCGATTGATCGGAGAGAGAGTCTCGATCATGTCTGGAGTGATCCCGAACCGTGGGGTAACACACTTAAGGGTGTGTGACGATTAGATTGGATTTAGAGAGAATGAGAAACAGGAACTCTGGAAGTGTTCTGGAGCTCCGAAAGTGTTCCGGTAATTATCCGATGATTGATCGGAGGCCACGAAATATGTTCGGGGTCCGAATGAATTAAGTAATATGTATCTAATATTAATAAGTACTATTAATGATTAAATACATGTTCTATTTAATTAATTTCGAATTTAAAAGGCATTAAAAGTTAAATGGGCCTTAGAGGCCATTCGGGGAAAAAGAAAATAAAAAGAAAAGGGAAAAAGGGTGCTGCCACCCTAGTGGGCCACATGGGGCCCACTAGGGCAGCCGCACCCCCCCCCCCGGCCGGCGCACCCCCCATGTGGGAATAGTCCCACATGGGGGAGCCAAGGAGGTTGGCCTCCCTCCCTCTCCTTTATATAGGAGTGCCCCCATGCCTTGAAAATGGCCCATCTCCTCTCTTCTTCTCTCCTACCTTGAACGGGGTTCCGATTCTGGAGCTTCGCACGAGGAGAGAAGTCTCTCTTTAGTTTGCACACCTCCGTGCTGCTAGATCCACTCTACCACTTCCGCTGCTCTACTGGATCTGGAGCCCAGAGGTCGTCATCCGCACCGTACGTGTGTGGAACCGCGAGGCGCCATCGTTTGGCGTTGGGAGCTGTCTACTTCCTCTACACGACCCTGAGATCGGCTTCGTTGTCTTCATCGTCAACGTTCGTGCGGGAACGTAATCCCGCTTTCGGTCTACAAGGGTATGTATTCTGTTCTCCTTCCGTATAGTATATCTGCATAGAATAGATCTTGGCTAGTTTACGGTTATCGTTGCTAGGAAAATTTTTATTTTCTGCCTACGATTCCCAACAAATATCACTATTGATGTTGTTCAGTATAGGTGAGATTTTCCTAGACTGATAAGATGAGATTGCCATACACTCTCTGCATTCCAAGGGATGGTCCGCCTATTTTAAAAAGAACATGTCCAGATGAAAAATGTAGCATTGCCATGACATGACGTTTTTCTTGTGCCAAAATTGCTTCTACTGAAGCATTGGTGAAAACAAAGCAATGGTTCCACAAGATGCACATGAAAATCTTCCTATGAAACATAGTTCAAGAGTCATTTCGGAAGAAAAAAATCAGCCATATTCAATCCTACAAATCAAGCAAACGGCATGCAAAATATTCCACAGGATTTAACCCTACAAAAATTCCTATGAAAATACTTCGAACCTTACAAGGTATAACTAGTTGACCCTCAGAATTATCCACACATTAAATCTCAGAATGAACAACACCAAATTTCATAGTCACGTCAAATTCAGACGGATAAATCACAATTCAAACGGATAAAGCACACTTCAATGAGGATATCCTCACAGGCTATATATCGGTTATCCAGCACATAAATATGGTAAAGATTACCACCACACTGAAGGTCAATAATGAGTTTTGAGATTACTCCATTCTGGTATAGAGAAAAAAATGCAAAAAACAAAAACCACATGATGTTGTAACATACACCCACATCATAATTCCTCCAAGTGCGTTAGAAAAAGATTATACTCCCTCCGTCCCAAAATAAGTGTCTCAAGTTTGCCCAAAAATGGATGTATCTAGACATGTTTCATGTATAGATACATCCACTTTTGTGCAAACTTGAGACACTTATTTTTGGACGGAGGGACTATTATATACATTCCTGTTTCCTCCAGAGAGACCAGAAATTAAGTATGTCATGGAGTATGACATGATTATAACCACTGGAAGAGATAGCCAAGATACAGGGTTGTAATAACTGTTATTTTTAGAGAGGTTGTAATAACTGATTGTAATAACTGTTGTGCAAGTGTGTTATCCAAAACATTTTAGCTTTTTTCAACAAAAAAAACACTCTAGCTTTTCGCAACAACAAACAAACATTTTAGCTCCATGCATGTACGAAAATCTGGTTAATTGAAACTGGACACATCTCTGAAGAAACAAGATGATTAACATGGTTTCCTTGCCAGTTTTCCGTAAACCTGGATCCTGCTTATTTTTAGACCAACTAATTTACCATATATATATCCAACTAAGACGTGGTGACGAGAATTTCTGGCCACATATATTATACGCAACCACGTGTAGACAGGGGAAACAAAAACTTTTCAGGTCCCAGAACACATGCACCAAAGTTTCCGTACTGGAGCCTGCTTTCCTGAAGTTCAAATGCATGACTGTTGTGCAATTGTACAACCCCACACACTTATTCACAGTAATTGTGGTTTCAGTCATTGCCCTACAAAGGAACAAACATGAGATTACAAGCTCAACTGGATGTACAGAATAGGAATACGTTAAATAGACTCACCGTTATGTTTTCCATCTCTGAACTGTGCATTCTTCGATGACTTGAAGGTTTCCAAGAATTCTATACCCTTCTTCAGTTCAAGCTTCCGCCTTGCCTTGTCCCACTTGTGTTCCGAAGCTAAAATCTCAATGATCCGGGGTAATGCTCTCCCTGCAGCATCTGTGTCGAGAAAGGCAAGCCGACATCTCCTTGCAACAAAGTCGACAACAGACTCGCAGTACTCGAGGCGAGCACAATATGCTACTTCAGCTTCTAAGAATGGATATCCATGTGCGAGTCGCTTTCCTAAGCCTTCATTCTAGAAAAGAAAATGAAGCGATTTACAGATAGTGTGGATTTGTGTGGAAACCATGTATTTAGAGCAAAATAAAGTAAAGCTGATTCAGCAAAGGTACATCACATAGTTGAACACTAAATTATACTTCCTCCGTCCAAAATAAGTGTCTCAAGTTTGCCAAAAAATGGATGTATCTAGACATTTTCACTTATTTTTGGACGGAGGGAGTATACGTTAACGCTGAATAGTTTCTTGTTTTGGTTGCATTATGGTGAGAATCTTTGGAACTAATGACACGACTAGGCGATGTTTGCTGATGATAAAACATGCACAGCTACTGTGAAGTGACTGTTTTTTGTTGTTGTTGTCATCTCTTCTGCCTTGTAAAGCTCGTTAAGAGATGTTTGGTTTTGACATCCTGCTGCTATTTTTTCAGGACTCGAAGTGCTTTTGCTCCTCGTTAGACTACCTGGTCTCTGTCCTGCTGCTATTTTTCAGGACTCGGAGCTCCTTTTGCTCGTCGCTAGAGACTAAATGGTGTATGTCCTGAACGGAGTTGAGCGTTTATGTCGCCGGTTGGTCTGCCACCGGTGATCCTCTTGGTGGTGCATGCGGCGCTGATCAGCTGATGCAGTTTGACTGACACGGCAGTCCGTTGGACAAAGAGTCGTACTAAAAACGCTGGCGCCGCACCAATGATACTCAAGTGTGGAAACACCATGGGACAGTGCTCTCGTTTCCAGGGATGGTGGGCATGCTATAGCCTTGTGTTCAGGAGTATTGTAGTTTCTTTTTTTATTGGTTGGTGTGGAATGCTTGGTAACTCTGATTCTTGTTGAAATACCCAAGTACGCCTTAGGGCTGATGCTCCCAAGCAGTTCCCTTGTGTGAGTTTTGTATATACACTTAAACTGATTGATGTATGTAACTGGAAATAAAGCAGCTATTTGCCGTTTGCCTATCCTTCTTGTATTGTGAAACAAATAGTAGCATTTTAGTGACGAATATATATGTTTGCTCCCATTCACTAGCTTGACCCAGCTGCTCGCTCAACTCTCGGTCGTAGATGGCAGTCGTACTTTGGTCGTGAAATAAGGTTTGATGATAGCGTCGTCACGTCTTTCCAAAACAGGAGTCTAGCCTGGAATGTTACTGTTAGGAATAATTAATATTACATTAATTAGGAGTTAATCCCCTTTCTTTCCCTCATTGTAATCCCTCAATCTGGGAACCGTCGGGCGATTATTTCCCTGGAGCACCGCCTCTGGGAACCGACACCACGTCCCCTCCACATGTATATAAGGAATTTCCAACCATCAATAAAGAACAGTTCGATTCATTTGCTTCCTCTCTGGTTTGCTCTCGATCGATTCCGAACACGTTATCAGCACTGCTCGCGAGAGCGATTCCGACGAGAATTCCGACGAGAAGAAGAAGAACAGGGAAAAGGTGAGAAACGGAACCATGCCTCGAGTCCCGATGTCCCTGTTGCTTCGCCTCCTTCGCGCCGACGGCCGTGGCCACCACTTTCGTCGCTCGCCACCGCTGCCATGGCGTTGACGGACTCCGCTGCTTCCAACGTCATGTGCGCGACCTCCGCCGCTTCCGGCGTGGAGGTTAGAATCAGCGCCGCCAGGACCTCCGTCGCCACCACCGGAACAGCGCGGGGCCCTCGACCCAGCCTGTGCAGCCGCCTGCATCTCACCAGCCCGACGTGCCCGCTTGGCTTCCTGCCGGTCCGGCTGCACCAAGGCTCGACGCCGACGACCCGGCGCTGGCGGCTCCGCCACCGCCGTTCTGGTGCTCGGTGCATGGCTAGGTAGTTCCCCCTGCACCAGTACGACTTCCGCGTCCAGGACGCGCCGCTGCAGCCTCCGACCCCAGCGGTTGTTGAAGTGGAAGCCGGCGCGCCGCTCACGAGGTCACCGACAGTGGCGCGCGTCCCGGGCGTGCCTCTCGTGCAGGTTCGCGACGGCGACGCGCTCGCCTTCGTGTCCGCGCCAACCGGGGGCTCCTTCTTCGCCTTCGGCTCTGGCATGGGCGGCTCCTCCAACCATACGGTTGTCGACGTCGACGCCGTCGCGCCGCGCCTGCCATCCCCGACGCCAGCCACTCCTCCGCCTTCGCCGCGCTTGGGCGCTCGCCGCCGTCTCATGGCCCTGGGCGTCCCGCTGGCGAGCTCGCCGTCGACCGGCCGCGCTCGGACTCGCGAACGGCGCCTCCAACGCGGGGACCTTGCTCCCTGGAGGATCCTCCGACGAGGAAGAGGGCGGCCGGAACACCCGTCGCCGGTGATTACTGATGCGGCCGAGCGGCCGGTCTTGTGCTCTCCGCCTGTTTCAATCTCGTGAGGATGGGATTGAGAGTTAATTGGGGATTTATTTTTCCCATGTATCTCTCTCCCTTATCTACTCCATGGACCAGGCTGACTGCCGTGACCATGTACACGCGGCAGGAGACACCAGCAGCTTACTCTGTATTTAGTAGCTATTTGCTTTATTGCTTCTAGTACTAGTTCAGTTTGCTACCAGATTAGCCCTATAACAGTAGTTCTAGCAGTAATTTATTTCTGTTTAAACCCTGTTTAATTCAGTATATGTTTTTAGTACTAGTTCAGTTTGCTACCAGATCTAAAGATCTAAAGTTGATGTAATATATTTCCACGTTTGACACGTGTCGACATTAATTACATTTATTTGTAATTGAGATTTTAATTTCTTGCAAATATAAATTAAGTACCTCTATAGTACTGTTTTCTGTTGAGTACCAATGTATTCCAGATCCTAAATTGATGTAATTTATTTCCACGTTTTCACGTGTCGAGATTAATTATGTCTATTTGTATTTGAGATTTTTTAAATTTCTTGCAAATATAAATTCAGTACCTATTGTACTATTTTTCTGTTGAGTACCGATGTATTCCAGATCTCAAGTTGATGTAATATATTTCCACGTTTGTCACGTGTCGAGATTAATTACATTTGTTTGCAATTGAGATTTTAATTTCTTGCAAATATAAATTAAGTACCTCTATAGTACTGTTTCACTATCGAATACGATGTATTTCAGAATCTTTATAAGATAGTATATATTTCCATGTTGAGATTAATACGTCTATTTGCAATTGAGATTTTCAGTTTCTTGCAAATATAGATGTAAAATTCAAAGTGATTTCCTCGAATTGATGTTTTGGGATCATGATGTAGTGTGTAAATTTATCTACACCTACTATTAAGCCTACATTTTGTCATTTTTGACATTATGATTGCCAATGTGCTCTCCCATACATTTTAATTAGATTATGACATAAGGCATTCGAAGTGTGAGTATCTTATACTCCGCTAATGCTGCTAGATCTATTCCAAAATTTCAATTGGAGATTATCTACAACGTGTCATATTTAACAATTTGAGATTCACACTAATGAGTTCAAGCCCACTTCTTGAAACTTCATTTATTTTGCATAGTTCATTACGACATGACCATGATGGATCTTAATTTACCGAATGTAAATTAATATTCTCTGGTTTACCATATATAGATAAATGATGGCTCGAGAGTTTGATGCACTCGCTCTCAACGGCCACAACTATCCTATATGGTCCATGGACATCAAGATCGCCCTTGCGTCCTGTGGGTTAGTACGTGCAATCCAGGCTCCGGATGTTCCACTCCGGCTGGAGTCACGCCGCTGACAGATGAGTAAAAATATACTGCTTTGTACATCATAAGGCACCAAGTTCATCAAGATCTCAAGTCTGATTACTTGGAGGAAGAACAGCAGAAGACACTTGTCCTGCCTGAAGCACTCCATGATTGGACACATCTCTGACTCCAGAACTTCAAGTCTGTCGGGGAGTACAATCATGAGTTCATAAATTAGTTCCAAACTGCGCTTTTGCGGGAAGGAACCTACTGATGAGGAGAAGATAGAAAAAAAACTCTGTCTACTATACTGCCATCTGACAGGACCCTCCAGGTAAGCGAAAGCGCAACCGGAACAGGAAGACTAGAAACTCAGACCTGGGAAAGACACCACAAAGTATGAGTTTGAAATAACTAAGCTTTGCAACAAGTGTGGTTGCTACACGCATCCCACTAACAAGTGAAATAACCCAAAGCATCTGGCCATTCTGTACCAGCAATCCCAGGGATGCAAAGAACCTCAAGGGAAAAGGTTTGAAACCAACTTCAACCTTCATCCAGCTGACACCAATGGAGCTTGTTGTTCGCGAGATGTTCCTACTGGAACTTGCAACGCCATAACTCTCCATAAGTCACAGGACCCTACAGGCACGGAGAACATGATGGTTGAGCACGCCTCAACCAAAATGTTTGGAGACTTAAACTAGTCCCACTATCTCCTTAGTGGTCGTTTTATTAATGTCCATTTGCGTTCTCGTAATAGAACATATATATTGTATCAGCACTCTGATATAAATAAGATTGCATACATTCTATATATCTGATAAAGATTTCTATTTTGGAACTTCTTCAATTCTATATATAGATTTCTACGAGTGCCAATCCGATGGATGTGGAACAAGTATATGATAATGTACCCACTCTATGTCTGGATTGTACTAGACGTACATCCAACTCGTAGCACATGTTGCATATAATGCAATTCCATCGGTCATGATTTGCATGAGCTAAACTTTCCTAGTCATGAGATTTGTGTGCATATACTGCACCAAATGATCACTTCAGTCCCTTTAACACATTCAAAGGTGATATTTGTGGTCCCAACTAACCATTGTTTGGACTAAATATCGAATTAAAGCAATTCGAATGGACAAATATTGTTGCAGAATTCTCTTCACATGCCTCCACTATTTGTGCATGGCTCCGAGGATCGAAGTTCAGCACAATGTCCTATGTGTCCATACACAATTGTTTTTGGTTTCGTCTCTGATCAAAAGGATTTTCTCATTGCACAACCCATGTTAATGAATTGCAATTTACCAACTTTACATTGGAGTCATGCAGTTTTACACGCTGCTACTGACTAACTGCATATAGCAGTACTTCCCCTCTGCAATTGATACGTGGAAATCCTCCTAGCATTTCCTATCTGCGTAAGTTTGGAAGCGCTTCACGCGTACCGATCTCACCACCGCAACGTACATCATGGGCCCACATATGAGCGATCTATGTGGGGTACAGATATCCGTCGATAACCCAGTACCTTGAAACCCCTCATAAGGAATGTATTCATAGCCTAGTACGCTGATTGCTTATATTTAAGGAGGATTATTTCCAGGCATTAGGGGAGATTTCAAGTACCACATCGAATGCCAGGAAATCAATTGGGACTTCACGTTCCTCCTCATACCCACGTACTCAAGAATCGGGACTCTACCTTCAATTCACAAATTTGCAACACATACAAATAACCTGCCAGATTCATTTACTGGTCTCAAAGTGTTACAAAATCCTTCAATCCGGTTAGAAATGCAACCGAAAGAGTGGAGGTACCAATAAAAACCACTCAACTCCCTGTTTCATAAAAAGAGGGGGAGTAGTACGGCCTCTGACCAGGATCCAGCTTTTTGCAAAGCAACAAAGGAAATCGAGGAATCCTCTAAATCAGTAAATGCAAGTCGACCTTGCGTTGATGAACACCTAATGGGTAGTATACACCCAGTGGAAGGGAAACCTCCACAACCCCAGCTCTAGCTTGCACACACTGGCTGGGACATCGGAACACCCAGACTCACGCGTACTGGGAAATCACGAAGAGTCATTAAGGGTGCATGATATTTGCTCCAACTATATCGATTCTGGAGACTCATATAACCAAAGCCTACAACTGTCGACAAACATCTCTTGTATGATTGCAAACAACCTTCACGATGATTCAGATCCAAAGACCATGGCCATGGCTGAGTGTGAACACACTTGCTAGGACTGAACTCATCAAAGGATGCGATCCAAGCAGATATAGCCTTGCTCTTCCAAAAAAATTCCCTATGGGATTGTTTAATGTGTTTTCTTCCAGAAACGGAATGAGAAATGCCAGGTGGTGAGAGAGCAAGGCTTGTAGCATAAGGTTGGGTTTCCGCAGAGATCCGAGACCTACTCTCCAGACATGAGTGAAATCTCGTTCCGATACATATATCATTGGCAGTATAAAATCATCTATCTATGCAGTTGATAGGTGTAGTGACAACATATCCATGTGGATCACTAGATTCTGACATGTATGGTTCCCGATGGAATCTCTGTCCGAATCGAAATGCAAATGCAACATGTATTGTGTAATAATCAATAAGTCGCCACATGGCTTATTGTTGTCGGTACATTTTGGTACAACTGACGTAGTGAGTTCCTTATACAAAAAGATTACTCCTACATTGACATGGGTATGCCTATCGGGTACCCTACCATGAGGGTACCTGGTGCACGTATCGACTAGGCCCAACTATCAGAGCCTACATGAAGCCCATGAAGGGAGGCCCACGAAGATGGAGTATCCTCCAAGTTTGGCGAAGCAATAGTCGGTTTAGAGTTTCCTTACTTGTAAATCGAGTCGGTTACGAACACCCGAGACCCAGCCTATTATTTAAGGACTGGGAGGGCCATCGAACCAGACCACGTACTTTCAGAGCCACCAAAACCCTAGCGAGATCGACATCTCGCCGGGACCTTGTAACCATCATATTCACAAAGCAATAACAGACAGGCAGGACGTAGGGGTGTTACCTCCACACGAGGGCCCTGAACCTGGGTAAAATCTTTGCCCTGCTTGTCAGCCGACGATACTTCCAGCTCTACCACGTTCTCTCCCCCATATTCATAACCTAGGGACCTTAACCATGGGTCTTGATGAGTCTACCCCTCGTCAAGTGGCGCCGTCTGTGGGAAAGAATAGCGCTGGACTCGAAGTTTCGCCGGTCCCAACAGCAAACGGCAAATCGCCGATCACACCAGCAAACGGCAACTCGCCGATCTCATCTGCAAACGGCAACTCGCCGGCCATGTCAGCAAACAGCAACTCGCCGATCCAGGCGACACACGGCGACTCGCCGATCCACTCGAAAAGCGGCAGCCTGCCCGCTTCACCTGCAAAAAGCGCATCTGCTCTTCCAATGAATTTCAATCCGCACTCGCCGGCTTCAGGAGGCGTTTTCCGGCCTTGAATCAGGTTTGAGTTAACTGTTGGAGCATTCAATTTTTTCGTAAACAATCTTGGCACGCAGGACTCGACAGATCCGCAACAACTGGCGCTGGGCGCACTCGAGGCTCCGTCGACTGCGCTCGCCCGTCGTCGATTCCTGAAGCCTGCTCGCCCGCAACAACCATGTCGACCGGCGAGATCGACAGGTTCATGATGACGGAACTCCAAGGCGAGGAGCAGAATCAGCATACCGCACAAGCAACGTCGACTTCAACCTACCACTCGACGAGAGTTTCGACTGCGGGATCTCCCTCGATGACTTCTACGAGCCCGCGATTCATAACGACAGCAACGTCGACTCGGAGATCTTCACCAACACCAACCTCGACTCAGAAATCCATAATGGCTTCGCCAACACCGAGATGAGCATAGGCGATGAGCACATCGACAACGAGATTCGCCTCGAAGATCTACTCGATGAACATACTGGCTCTGACATGAGCCTCGACGGCGACGTCGAGTCCATGACTGGAATCGACAGCACATACACCTGTCCACGGGTCACGCCCCATCAGGTCTACGTGGCCTTCTCCGCAGAATCATCCGCAGCGCGCAGGCCTGCACAATTCCCATGCACGGTAACCATGCCGGATGGGGTCACAACCTTGACAATCACGGAGGAGATGGCAGCAAAAGCAGATAAAGTCATAAAGGAGTGCACAATGATGCCACCAAATTCCACCCCAGAGGAGATGTTGACCTTCCAGTACTTCAACTGGCAGGAGTCAATTCGACTGCAAAACTACCGAGCGACGCTCGAGAGCGCAAAAGGCAAGCCAGCCTCTCGAGTGCCCGAAGAAGGGAGCAATCCCTCGGGTCCACAATGCAACCAACCCCACGACCTAGGTCGCGGTTGGCAAGCCTTCCAGAACATGAAAGGGTAGCAATCACCCGTAACCTGTCGTTCATGACAGAGGACGCTAACGGAATCCCAGTGCCCAAAACTGCTGCGGGTGCATTATTCTCCGTAGGTGCTTACCTCAAGGCAATGCAACCTCCGGCGAATGACCCTAACGCAGCCCTGCATCGCCAACAACTCAAATCGCTAGCTCTAGCGGCACAGGCTATACAGCCAGAAGACAAAACTCCAGCAAGGAATCGCGATCGCGACATAGTCGACTCACGACACGCAGCACATCATCGCAGTGGTCGCAGCCACCACTCGGATGAAGGAAGGAGAAGCACGCGCCGGCACAGGTCCAGCAGAAGCAGATCTCGAAGATCCTATAGCAGCGATTCATACTCTGATCGAACCAGAGCCATGCGGAGCATTGTGCTTCACTCGACGCATCCGTGAGACGCGGATGCCCAAAGGTTCAAGTTGACAGGCGAACAACCCAAGTACAACGGTCGCCAAGAACCTTCCGGGTGGCTAGAAGATTACAGACTCGCCGTGGCATGCCAGCGTGGCACGAACACCACGGCGATGCAGTACATACGACTCATGCTCGAAGGAACTGCCCGCGACTGGCTCAAGGCGCTCCCTCCATCATCATACGACTCGTGGGACGATTTCCGCAGAGACTTCATCAAAAACTTCGAGCCTCTGTGAGCGCCCGAAGACATTCGAAGAATTAAGGGCATGCACTCAACGATCAGACGAGTCGTTGAGATCATACATACGGCGGTGGACCGAAATACGCAATTCGGTTGGCAAAGTGTCAGAAGACAGGGCCATGGATGCCTTCATACAAGGTCTCGCCAGGAAGGACTTCAAAGAGGCACTTGGTCGTGAAAAGCCAACCTCCCTGGCTGACCTCATCAAAGTTGCGACTGAGTGGGCAGATGGAGAGGATTCTGTACGCAGATCCCGTGCTTCCCCACCACGCGACAACTACGAAAGCGGCAGTCGAGGCCGCAGAGATTCATACAGAGAAGATCGCAGGCGCAAACGTTCCAAACGTCCTTACGACGATAACAGACCCGAGTTCATGGCGGCTGGATACACACAACCCGGGAGGACCAAGATAGAAGCAATCGACGCTCGGATGATCGACGGGACAGTCGAGATCGCGAGCAGCGGAGCGACAGCTACAAAAGGCAAGAATGGCGCAAACGCAGCGACGCAAAACCCGAGCGGTCATTCGAGGAAAAGATGGACGACTGGTGCAGATTCCACCTCTTCAAGGGGGACGACGGAAAACTACGCTCCAATCACACCCTAAGGAACTGCAGGGAATTCGACCAAATGGCGACTGACTACATGATACGACTCAAAAGGTACGGCCCAGCACCTGCTCAGCCCACGCCTGCACCCGCACCACAGCCGAACGCTGTGCCCGCTCTCATGGCGCCACAGCCGCCACCGCAACCACCAGCCAAACCTCGCAGGTGCCATACAACCCGTACTACGGGCGGAAGATGATCAATATCCACAGCCCCACGGGCAGATGTACATGATACAAAAGGGTCGCCCCTCCAACAGGCAGCAAAAGCTAATCACTCGACAGGTGAACATGGCTGTCATGGCACCTCCTGCCGTGCCCGAATTTCTGAAGGGATCGGAAACCATCATAAGCTTCAGTCGAGAGGATCATCCCCCAGCTGTAGTTCGACCAGGGCACGCGGCTCTGGTACTCGACGCGCAAATAGGAGGCTACGCCATGACCAAGGTCTTCATGGATGGAGGCAGCGGCATAAACATCATCTTCGCGGACACGCTCCGCAAAATGAACAGGTCAGTCGAAAACCTCCCAAAATCTTCAAATACCTTCCACGGTATCGTTCCTGGCAAAGCAATTAGCCCAGAAGGCACCATACAACTCGACGTTACGTTCGGGGACAAAAGCCACTTCAGGACAGAGTCGATTGAGTTCGAGGTCGTCGACTGGAAATCACAATACCATGCTATTCTTGGTCGCCCGACGTTTGCTCGATTCATGGCGGTGCCACACTACGCGTACCTCACGCTGAAGATGCCAGGACCAAAGGGAGTCATCACTGTCCGTGGAAACTTTCAAAGGTCCGATGCTTGCGACCGCGAGTTCAGCAAAATCTCCGAGATGTTCGGGGTGGAAGAATCACTCGCCGACTGGCGATTTCCAACGACCGCACACTCCTTCCGAGCATAAGAAGTTGGCAGTCGACAGATCCTTCAATGCTACAAATGACACAAGGTCGCATCAGGTGCACCCGACCGATCCGTCCAAGACAGTCAACATATCTTCGAGCCTGCCTATCGCATAGGAAGGCGCGCTCGTCGAATTCCTCCGTGAGAACTGGGAAATATTTGCGTGGTGTCCAGCCGACATGCCAGGTATTCCCAGGGAATTCGCCGAGCACTCTCTCCAATTGTTTCCAGATGCAAAGCCAGTCAAGCAAACGATGCGTCGAATCTCCGGCCCAAAGCGAACCGCAGTCGAATCTGAAGTCGACCGGTTACTCGCAGCAGGATTCATTAGGGAAATCAAGAAATCACAATGGGTGGCCAACCCCGTACTCGTAGAGAAGAAGCATACAGACATCCTTCGGATGTGCGTGGACTTCACAGCGCTGAACAAGTGCTGTCCAAAGGATCACTTCCCGCTACCCCGAATCGACCAGATCGTCGACTCCACCGCCGGATGCGCACGACTCTCCTTTCTGGATGCTTACTCAGGTTATCACCAGATAAGGATGAAGCAAGAAGACGAAGAAAAAACGGCGTTCATAACCCCACTCGGGGTCTACTGCTACACAACTATGCCCTTTGGGCTCAAAAACGCGGGTGCAACATACCAGCGCATGATGCAGGACTGCCTCAAAAAGCAAATCGGACGCAACGTCCAGGTCTACGTGGATGACATTGTCATTACCACAAGGGAAGAACACACACTACTCGACGATTTGAGGGAGACGTTCGCAAACCTCAAACGCTTCCATATCAAGCTCAATCCTAAGAAGTGCACGTTCGGCGTTCCAGCCGGGCAGCTCCTAGGGTACCTAGTCTCTGCCCGTGGAATCGAAGCAGACCCGGAGAAAATACAGGCCATCCTCACAATGCAAAGGCCTTCAAAGCTTCACGATGTGCAGAAACTAGCAGGACGAGTAGCAGCGCTCAGTCGATTCATCAGCAAACTGGGTGAAAAGGCTCTACCATTCTATCGACTGATGAAGAAGGCGGACAAGTTCGAGTGGACGCCAGAAGCTGAAGCAGCCTTCACAGATCTCAAGCGGATCCTCACAAGCCCTCCGATCCTCGTCGCACCTAAGGAACGGGAACCACTCTACCTGTATGTCTCGGCTACAAACAGGGTGGTGAGCACCGTACTGGTAGTCGAACGCATGGAGGAGGGGCACATCCAAAGCATACAACGTCCAGTCTACTACCTGAGCGAGGTTCTCTCCATATCAAAACAGCGGTACCCGCACTATCAAAAGCTGGCATACGCTGTATTCATGTCCTCAAGGAAGTTGACACACTACTTCACCGAGCACCCGATCACCGTGGTAAGTAACTCAGCAATCGGTGATATCCTCACAAACCCCAATGCAACGGGTCGAGTCGCAAAATGGCTCATCGAGCTGGCTCCAAGAGACATCAAGTACGAGCACCCGAAGGCTATCAAAGCACAAGTCCTACCCGACTTCACAACCGAGTGGATAGAGGCCCAATTACCTGGAGCACCAGACGTGTCCAATTCCTGGACCATGTACTTCGATGGGTCCAAGAAACACGAAGGCGCAGGCGCAGGCGTCATCCTCATATCACCAAAAGGGGACAAGCTACGTTATGTTTTGCAGATGGGATTCAAACTACCCTCCAATAACGAGGCTGAATACGAGGCTCTGATCCATGGCATGCGGATGGCAAAAGCACTTGGGTGCACTCGATTGATGATCTACGGCGACTCCAATCTCGTGGTGCAGCAAACAATGAAGGCCTGCGACGCAATCGCGGACAACATGATCGCTTATCGCGACCTGTACAACACACTGGAGGGCAGCTTCGAGGGCTGTGAGTTGAGGCACATAGGAAGGGAAAGTAACGAAGAAGCAGACATGCTAGCCAATCTTGGCTCAACTGGCGCACAAATTCCACCTGGTGTCTTCCTCGAGCGCATCGAACACAGATCTATCAAGGAGAAACGAGAGCCTCCTCCGTCGACTACGCCACCAAAAGCAAAGCGCCAGCACAGAGGACCCCCCAGTCGAGGTATCCTCATTGAGCCAACTGGACTCAACCTTTTCTGGCTTACATACTCCGTGGCGAGCTACCAGATGACATAACCGAGTCCCGACGCGTGACTCGAAGATCAAAAGCATACACCGTTATCAACGGCGAGTTATACAAGCGCAGCATATCAGGTATGTTCCAAAGATGCATCGCATTCGAAGATGGCCAAGCCATACTTCGAGATATTCATGCAGGTACCTGTGGGCATCACGCCAGCAGTCGATCACTCGTAGCCAAAGCCTTTCGCGCAGGGTTTTACTGGCCTACAGCACTCAAAGACGCGGAGGACATAGTCAAAAGGTGCGTCGGCTGCCAGAAATTCGCAACAAGGCCGCACGCACCCGCATCGGCGTTGAAGACTATACCGCTGGCCTGGCCTTTCGCCCAATGGGGGCT
Organism: Poa pratensis; assembly: GCA_947311845.1. Lineage (NCBI taxonomy): Eukaryota > Viridiplantae > Streptophyta > Magnoliopsida > Poales > Poaceae > Poa > Poa pratensis. The sequence goes on along the minus strand of CAMZMU010000128.1, from coordinate 9,698,452 downwards.
CGATATGGTTGGGCCACTCAAAAAATCATCGCATGGCGGGCATACTCACCTACTGGTGGCAGTCGACAAGTTCACAAAGTGGATCGAGGCGGTCCCCATCACAAATTCGACTGCTACTACGGCAGTCAACTTCATAAAGAGCATCATCTACCGCTTCGGTGTCCCAAACAGTATCATCACTGATAACGGCACAAACTTCACGGCTGAGGAGTTCAAAACCTTCTGCAAAGAGCAGGACATTACGCTCAACTACGCATCCGTGGCACATCCACAATCCAATGGCCAAGTCGAAAAGGCCAATGGACTTGTGACGAGTGGGATCAAGAAGCGCCTCCTGGTGCCACTCAAAAGAGCTGCGGGTGCTTGGGTCGAAGAACTACCATCTGTGCTATGGAGCCTACGCACAACTCCCAACACTTCTACGCAGTTCACCCCATTCTTCATGGTCTATGGTGCAGAGGCAATTCTGCCATCAGATGTAAGGTTCAATGCGCCACGAGTTGAAGCATACAATGAAGAAGACGCGGAAGAAGCACTCGAAGACGCAGTCGACTTGCTCGATGAGGCGCGCGACACGGCCTTGGCCCGCACAGCTGTTTACCAGCAGGATCTCGCAACTACCACAGCCGTCGACTGCGAACCAGGTCCTTCGTCGTTGGCGACCTGGTTCTTCGACTGAAGCAAAAGAAGGTGCACAAGCTCGCTTCCCCATGGGAGGTCCCTTCATCATCACGGAGGTCCTTGGTGGAGGCGCATATCGACTGAAGCACGCGAAGACAGGCGAACTCTCTCATAATCCTTGGAACGTTGCGCATCTGCGCCGTTTCTACGCATAAAGTGCTCACAGTCATACAATGTAATAGGCTATATGTCGGATGGCTGCAGGTTTCAGACGCGCTCTTTTCCTTACCAGGGTACCTAAGGGGACTGGAAGGTTTTTAATGAGGCGGCCTGCAGCCTAACATTCAAAAGAGGAATAAAATCAATGTTCCTTCGACTTCTTTGTGGTACTACCCGCATAATTCATACCTTAACCGCACCCGAAACCCTCGGGGGCTGTGTTATCGATCAAATGAGCTCTCGCTCTTGCAGAAACACAATGCCTTAGCCGCACCCGAATGCTCGGGGGCTGCGTAACAAGGATCCAAACAAAGAACACAAAAACTCTGCAGCCGCACTCGAATACTCGGGGGCTGCACAGTCATTGGTTCACAAACCCCGCTCGACTGACTCGGGGGCTCGACAAAAAATCAAAGTATACAAACTATACAATATACAAAGAGTCAAAAATTACACTCGGGGGCTGCCCCCTATACAAAAATTGCACTCGCAAACTATTCTAATCCTCAGGCTCGTCCTTTACGGGCAGCTCGGGACCGCAAAGCTGTTCGCGAGTGCACTCGATTAGTGTCTCCGCAGCTTGGATCGTGTCATCCAGGTCTTTTGTTCGAGAACCTCTCCGGCTGCAGGTGTCCGCAACACCAACCTTGGTTTTCGACTACGCATATACGCCATTGCAGCGTTGGCTCCAATCACAAGTCTCTGAGACAGCAACTCTCGAATGGGATTTGTTTGACGGAAGATGTTCAACAAAGCACGAATCCCTTGTGGTTGTGGCCCCGCAGGAAAAAGAGTCTCGTTCAGGCGAATAAACGCTGCCCGGCATAACTCCAGCAGTTCAGCACTTCGCCAGACGCGATCCTTCAGGGTGGCGAGTATGCGGGCATGGTACCTATCAAGCCAAAAGTGTTGACGCCCAGTCGTAGGGTCGTCAACCACGCTATCCAGACGCCCTTCCACGCGAATCTTTTCAGCCTGGAAGTTGTCGACAAAGCCTACAAACACGGGCGCACCAGTCAGATCAAAAGGACAATAGCTACGCAAAAAGCTTGTAAACAGAGCAAGACTCGAACTTACACTCGAGTTGCCTGTTCACAAGATCCATCTCCCCGAGCACATATTCCTCGCGTTGGGTGGCCAACGCGGGTCTCGCCCTCAATCGATTCAGCTCAGCCTGGGCGTCCTTCAGATCTTGCTCCATTCTCACAAATTTGGCCTTCATAACTCCATCACCTTGGCATCATTTACCACCTGACCCTGGGATCGGGTGGTGATTGGAGCCTGCGAGGAACTAGTCGCAGTAGCAGGTTCTCGTGACTGTTCAAAGAGCATAATCACAAACACAAAGTTTGTGTCAGAAGCTAAAACTCATGTCATAAGCATACAACTCTTCGAGTGAAAGACATTAGCAAAAGACTATTTGCATAAACAAGGTAGCACAAACAAAGCGCAGACTCGCGCAGTTCAGAAGGTATCATTACAAGGCATAAAAAACAAAAGGGTACAGCTACCCTAAACCTAAGATTCGATTTCCTAAGCAGACGATTGGCAGTCTCGAGTGCCCGGCGCTCCATGGTGTCATAAAAACCTCGGCCAGTCGCGCGGCGGCTCCGCTCACCCCCTTCAGAGAAATGGGCTTCCCATCTGGCTTCCGAGGGAACGCAGACAGTGCTGCCTCGTAGTCGCAATCTATCCCATGTCCCATAAGAAGCTTGATGGTGGACTCGGATCCGCGTACCGTGTTGGCGCGAGCGAAACCCGCCATGGTGGACGTCCCGGGGCCAAACACGTCGGCGAAGTCGTCCGCCGTCGACGGCACTACGCCAGTCGGGAACACCACCTTGTATACAGCGCCAAGTGTGCTCGTCGATTTGGCGAGTGCTCTTTCGCCTGGTTGCATAGGCGCCTAAGCCGCCCACAGCCTGTTCCAGCGAAAGATCGTCACTCGCCACGTCCGCAGAGGCCGGTGCGCCAACAGCTTCTGCACAATTCAAAAAGGCAAAAGTCATTTCATGACACTCGACAGTTATATCGTCATATCAAAAGGAGAAAAGATTACTCACCTCCCATGGCCTGCGCGAGTGCCGCGAGCTGGTCAGCATATCCTCGCTCGCGTGCAGCGGCTGAGTTGGTGGCGGCAGCCAGCTCTTTCTTCGACTCTTCGCGCTGCGCGGCGAGTGCATCTTCCAGCTCCTTCTTCTCGCCTGGCCCAGCAAAATCACGTGCATTCAATACTCGACAAAATCAAGCATTGCAAAAAGAAATTCAGCAAAACAAAAGCAAAAAGGAGAACTCACGACTGAGCCGCTCTAGCTCGGCGCGCATGGTCCCTCTCCTGCTCCACCTGGACATAAGCCTTGGCAGAATCTGCCAAGGTGTGGTAGAAGGGCTGCAGCACACGAATTCAGCAAAAATTCAAACTCTCACAGACCTACAACTAAACGGGTCAAGCAAAAAGCTACTTACGTGGTTCATCCACGGCTCAGGAGCCGCGACTGATGTCCCGACATCTGGAGTTGCCGCCTTGGCTGTCTCAACGACAGTCAGTGGCCATTGGCTGGGCAGCCTCGTTTCCAGTCGGTGCAAATTCGAGTGCTCCAGGGTTGGAACATTCTCGACTGGAGGAGTCCCAGGCTGATTGTTTTCAGCGCTGTGGGCAACACAACAAAGCAAAAAGGGGTCAGCACAAATATGTGACAGCACAAAATTCTCATATCATACTCAAAAACACATACCTGTGTCCTCATCTCCTCATCTTCGGAGTCGCCAAAAATTGGTCCCCAAAGGCTGGGGTACCACTCGACTGAAGAGGAAGAGTTGAGCTTGTTGAGCACGCACGCAAAGGAGCGGCTTGGAAAACAGGTGGTGAGCCTGATTCCTCGTCATCCTCCAAGCCCTGCCCCTCGCGGGTGAACTCACAGCAGAAGGCGCCTTCTTGGCCAGTCGACGCCGCTTCGGTGGCGCGGTATCGACTTCTTGGTCAGCGGTGGCCTTGTCTTCAGATTGGACCTCTTCTGCTGCTTCCTCCTCGACCTCCTCCACATGTGAAGTGGTGGCAGAAGGGATGGGCGACTGATCCCCTTTCGGGTCCACCACCTGTACCTGGTTTCTTCAGTCTCGCCATTTTCAGGCAGAGGAGGAAGGGAGGCAGCAGTCGAGTGACCCTGCATAGCATACATCACAAATTGCAAAGTCAGAATCAAAAATCGCATATCGCAGAACATACGAGTGGCAAACTCTTCATTGCAAGCAGGCTATAACACATACATACCTCAAGCAAAGGGTTCTCCAACCCATATGGTTCAACAGGGCAGTCGACGTTGCAAGTGTCGCTGCGTCAGATTGGTGATGTGCCGCACATGCGTCAGCAGCTCATTCCTTGAAGCTCCTCTGGGTTCATTCGGTGAGTCACCCGCGCCCTCATACTCCCACATGGGGTGCGCTCGGGCACGGATGGCCACACCCGCCTCTTCACAAAGGTGGCGATCAAATGGATGCCTGTGACCTTGTCCAGCATGCCTCCGATCCGAGCCAGCAAAGGGCTTGCCTCCTCCATTTCTTCGGCTGAGAGTTGGTGATCCCACGCCTTGGTCCTGGTGAAAGCAGCAGTCGAGAAAGGGGCGGCTGCATCCTGCTCGACAGTCGCATAAAACCACCCCTTCCTCCAGCCTTGGCGGAGTCGACGGTCTTCAGGCGGAAGTAGCGGGTGTCGCTGCGCACCTGGATTCCACAGCCGCCAACGGGGTAGGTGCGACCACCTCCTCTGTTCGGCCGTACCATGAAGATGGCTTTCCACAGCGCCCAGCTGGGTGCGACGCCGAGGAAGCACTCGCACAGCGTGATGAAACACGCGATATGCATAATGCCATTTGGGGTGAGATCATGGATCTGCACCCCGTAGGCAAAAAGAAGACCACGAACGAAGTCGTGGAGGGGAAGCGAAAAGCCCCTAGGCAAAAACTCCGCAAAACAAACACGCTCGTTGGCGCGTGGTTCGGGGAGTACCTCCTTGGGCGACGGCGCGCGACGGCGAGCTGCTCCGCGGATGGCAGATACCCCTGCTCGCGAACGGTGTCACGTCCCATCAGTCTTACCAGGCACGCCACCGCTTGTCAGAGATGGCAGTCGCAAAATGCGTCATTGCTGACATTATTCATATTGCACAACGGGCACAAAAGTCACTCGATGATTCATTCGAATGATGTCACACCATAAACTCGATGGGTTTTCCAGCAAAGGTCATAGATGCCAGTCGAAGGACTTTCGACTGCAACATCATACTCCCATCGGGAGCATATCAAAAATTTCTTTGACTAATATGTGCAGGGTAAAAAGATTTTGAGATTATCCTCCATTGCAAGCAATAAAGCACAATCTCGGGGGCTACTCCCATCGGGAGCGCTGTCGCGCACCCGATAGAATTATGGCAAAGTATCAGTCGACAAATCATTCGACTCAGTTCATAAGCAAAATCATACTCGAAATATTCCCGAGTTGATCCGACGATCCTTGGATGCTGCATGCATAGTGCAAAGGTAAGACCAGCCGATCAGTCGAGCTGGGCTAAGGACCGCCCCAGCAGCGTTATCCTTAAGTGTTCCGTGTCAGCAGACATGATGAATAATCCCCGACGGACGCGTTGGGTAAATTCAAAATTATGCTGCAGTTCGATTCCGTAAGACCTCAACGGCCGTTTCGAGTCTGTTCAGTTTGTTCCAGATTCGAGTCTGGGGACTCGAGTTTGATTGAAAGCTAGTATGGTTTTGCCACAAATGGTAGTTAACTGGCCCCGATCCGTCGTGTGTGCCGGGCCTGCTAAGCTAATATCCCTTGACTATCATAAGCAAAAATTCATAGTCGATGAAACACTCGACATAGCCAACATGTGCTATTTCATAAGAATTCTAAATACAGATGCAAAAAATGTAACGTGCATGATGTATGAGTCCATGCCCGACTCTTCGAATCAGACAAGTACTCGGGGGCTACTGACATGGGTATGCCTATCGGGTACCCTACCATGAGGGTACTTGGTGCACGTATCGACTAGGCCCAACTATCAGAACCTACATAAAGCCCATGAAGGAGGCCCACGAAGATGGAGTATCCTCCAAGATTGGCGAAACAATAGTCGGTTTAGAGTTTCCTTACTTGTAAATCGAGTCGGTTACGAACACCCGGGACCCATCCTATTATTTAAGGACTGGGAGGGCCATCGAACCAGACCACGTACTTTCAGAGCCACCAAAACCCTAGCGAGATCGACATCTCGCCAGGACCCTTGTAACCATCATATTCACAAAGCAATAACAGACAGACAGGACGTAGGGTGTTACCTCCACACGAGGGCCCTGAACCTGGGTAAAATCTTTGCCCTGCTTGTCAGCCGACGATAATTCCAGCTCTACCACGTTCTCTCCCCCATATTCATAACCTAGGGACCTCACTATGGGTCTTGATGAATCTACCCCTCGTCATACATGATGATCACCCATGTGTGTTGGTCATACATAAGGATAACTCCTACAACGACGAACCACGTGATCATCTAAAAGACGGATTTGAGATGAAGAATTTGGATAAACCCAAATGTTGCTTGGGACTACAACTCGAGCACCTCCACTCAAGTATTTTGGTACACCAAGATGCCTATATCCAGAAAATTGGAGAAACTTAATATGGACAAGTCATATCCATCTTAGGGATTGTTCGATCTCTAGACGTAGAGAAAGATCCGTGGGAGGATGGAGAAGAGATGTTGGGACGTAAAGTTCCATATCTCAGTGCCATTGGACCTACCAACAGAATTGGTTAGGAATCAAGAATATCTTTCGATATCTCCAAGGCACCAAATCCTCACATATTGTTTCAGTTTCGAAAAAATCTGAACTCCAATTTAGACACTAGTATTGGCTACTTGCACGATCCCACAATGTGTACTACATGGTAGAACTGTCACTCCATTGATGTCTGCCACATAGACTCTGGTGACTACACCTACAACGATCGTTCTAAAATGCATGCTACATGTTTAACACGTGTGGCTTCACGGAATGATAACCCACATACATTTGTCATGTGGGTTGGTTCTATCGAATCACCTACCATTATCTACGAAGATAATGCGGCTTGTGTTGCACAGATGCAACAGGATACATCAAGAGCAATATCATTAAGCATATTGCCCCAAAATTGTTTTATCCTCATGAAATAAACATCTTGCAAGTTAAATCATGTGATAATCTCGCTGATCTTTTCACGAAGTCTCTACCAACTTCAACATTCCAGAAATACATTCATGGGATTGGTATGCGACGGCTTCGGAATTTGCAAGAGTCAGGGGGAGTATCTTCCTGAACTATTCTTGTTCAAAGCATCATATTACACTCTTTTTCCCTTTGTGAGTTTACTTTTCAGGTTTCTCATTAAGGTTTTTAATGAGGTAATATCAACATGAGATCATATGTCATACTTTCTGTTTTCCCCACCGGAGTTTTTAGGAAGTATACACGACATATTTATTGCCATCTAAATTCTATGGATATACTTCATATTGAGTTAACGGAGGCAATAATCATTATATGTTGGATCATTTTCTCCTTATTTTCCCACTGGGTTTGAAGGAGTTTTACCAACATATCCTAAACTACTCCTCACATTTTTCCCACAGGGTTTTTGGAGGAGATTTAATCGAAGATGATGGATCCTTATGAAGTCAAGCGGTGATTAGGGGGAGTGTTAGGAATAATTAATATTACATTAATTAGGAGTTAATCCACTTTCTTTCCCTCATTGTAATCCCTCAATCTGGGAACCGTCGGGCGGTTATTTCCCTGGAGCACCGCCTCTGGGAACCGACACCACGTCCCCTCCGCATGTATATAAGGAATTTCCAACCATCAATAAAGAACAGTTCGATTCATTTGCTTCCTCTCTGGTTTGCTCTCGATCGATTCCGAACAGTTACCACACACAAATAGAGTCGATGCATCGTCAGTAGCATTTTACTTGGTCTGGTTGACTAGCACGAAAAATATCGCTACATTTTTTTTTCCTGATGGAGTACCACCATACGTATGGCTTCCATCACGCACTAGGCGTTTGGCTTTACGAGACCATGCATAATTACAGCCCCTGATTTCCAGGGTCGCCCCCACAAAGTCCTACCTTTCTGTCTTCCAACAATAAATGCAGCGATCTGTGGCAACGGAAAATAACCAATGCATGGCCTACAAAAACCAAAAATAACCAATCAGTGAGACATCTCGTTCTCTCTTACCCTTGGACCGAACCTTAGTCTTCTTCCTGTGCCATCCACCTCAGCGATCCGTGACACAACATATCTAAACCGTTCATCCTCTCCTCTGATAATATACCGAGAGCTAGCAGATCGATCTTATCCTTCTTCCTCTCCTCCACTCCATTATCTTGCCTTCCTCTATAAGTACAAGGCCATTGTCACAAGCCGCGTGCGGGTATCGTGTGTGTGACTTGTCAGTGGCGGAGCTAGGGGGGGACCAGCAGGGGCCATGCCCCCCCCCCCCCCCCCCCCCCCCATGCCATGCTACAGCAGGAATTTTTCTATAGCTAAGACAAATTTTGATGGGGTTTTTAGTAAAAATTAGTCTTATTGGCCCCCCCTAATTGAGTTGTATCATGGTTGGCCCCCTCTAAAGCTCAATCCTGCCTCCGCCCCTGTGACTTGTGAATTTGGACTTTGGCGAGGCGAGGACGAGACGAGCTTGAGCTGCCTCCGACGAGTGGTGGTCGAGTTTCCCGCAGGCGAGGCCTTTCTCCGTGTGGGTAAGTCGATCCCGGCCGCCGCTGCTCACCGGCGTCTTTCCGAGGGCACCGACGGCAGGCAGCCCATGTACGCGCCGGGTCGGGCGTGCTGCTGCTGCTGCTGCTGCCGGCAGTCTTCCACGACCACGTCCCCAAGCTCTGGCACCGAACATTCCTGAACTTAGCTCGACGTCGCCTGCTGCTGCAGGTGAGACTATTTCTCCGATATGTTGCCTTTTCCTGAACTTCTCTGAGACTTGTGATCATCTAATTACAGAAGGAACACTATAGAAGAGCAAGTATGAAGAATACCATACTTCTTCTGCATTATCTTTAGAAATTATTTACATTTATGAGATGGGGGCACATCCCCCCCCCCCCCCCCCCCCCCCCCTCTTATATCAATCCACAATGTATTGTATACCCACCTTATAAGTATATGGGTTCAGTGTGAGTTACATCTTTCTTTTAGGAATTTGTCTCTCTCACTATGAGTTACATCTTCACACGTCTTAGTGGTGAGAAACCTACCAAAAGTCATACAAATAATATGTCAAGTTATATCTCACACGTTTACGTACTAGCAAAATTAGATGAATTGCTGCATTGGTTGATTGGTATTTTCCTGAATTTGATAGGTCTTTATCAAAGGGACGTATGGAAGGTTAGAGATTGAAACTGATAGTTTAGTAACCATAGGATCTGAGTTACCTAGCTTGACGATATTAAACCTGCAGTGCTCTCTTGTGTAAGCGGTAACCTAGTACCTGCTACGCTAAACTGCACTATTCATTAGCATTCTGATTCTGATGGCAAACCATGTTATGTCTTAAGCTGACATCCATGGGATAGAAGTTGAGCATGTATGCTTAGGTTTTCTCGTAAATGGCACACCACTGTGTACTAACAGATCTAATGTTTTCTTGTATGTACAGCTCGTCCAGCTTGATATTTCACTCTAAAGTTGGCTCAGATTTTACCATTGCAGTAATTAGCTTCCATGAATTCCATGGTTAATTTATGCAAGCACTGTTAAGAAGAAAAACATTAAATAGCTATAGAATAGTTTTTCCAATGTGCCCTGAATGGCCACAGTTCATTTACACAACTATATTTAAAAAGGAAAAGTATAAATAACTAAAAAAAACAATCTTTTCAGTCTGTGCATAGTACATAAGCAGAATATGAGACAGCAGTAGTCACATTGACATAAATCAGTCATTCTCTATTGTTTGAAGGACCAAATATAAAATTAAACAACATGCTTAAGCACATTATCTCATTCCCGTTACCAAGCCAATCCATTCTCCTTAACTTCTGCTGGATGCTAATCTAAATATAATTCATACACACCCAAAGTTGTGACTGAGGCACGGAATGGTATCCCCTCTATTTTTTTTTATCTTCAATCAAATTGTTGTTCACACAAAAATCATAATACTTTTTGCTAAAGACACATTCTTAAGCTGTATACTTTTTTCAACCGAGGCATACTATTCATTACTTCATTAGCAAGCTTATGTTCTGAATATATTCTTGTAACATATGTAAGCTTAATTGTGTTTCTCTTCAAATTAAACCAAACACAGCTAGGGTCATGCCGCTGTTTTTCTTGGGCCTCCACCGTTTGCTGGTAGTTGTATGCTCTAGTTTTATGAGATGGAGGGCACATGCCCCCCCACCGCCTTCTTATATCAATCCACATTGTATTGTGCATCAATTCGTGTAGCAAGCCAACCATCGATCCACACGCTAAATTGGCAACAGAAATCACATAAGTTGCAAAGCGAACGTATCTAAGCTGGTGATTGACACTTGCGCAGCGAACGTATCTTAGCGACGGCTTCAACTACAATATTTGACGACTTTAGGATTTTATCCTCAAGTTTTGGGAAGATGAGTACCGCTATCGGGAAGCCAACGAGGTGGCACATGATCTAGCTGGGTATAGTTTTATTAATCTGGTTGATTGTTTTTGGGACGATAGTCCCCCTAATGTTTTATTACCAAAACTGATACATGATGTAAGTGAGTTATCCAATCAATAAAGCTCGCCGCATAGCTTTTCCTAAAAAAAACTACTCCCTCCCATCCCATTTAATTATCGCTAGCTCTTCATAAATCTGTACGTGCGTAGGTCATATTTTGCGTCACTATTTTCGGATCAGAGTGAGCAGTAGCAATATCCATCAAGGTGCTACGAAAAAACATTACCATCAGAATGTACATCAGTACTGACCACTGTCGCCAAAACAAACGAACGATGCCATTGAGAGCTTGCAAGCCCAAAACCAACTAATGCAGGCGAAACTAGAGTGATGGACAACTGTGTTGATTGCGTGCACAACAAGCTGCATTCTCATTTTTATGAAAGCTGCATTTACCATTTGATCGACCCTTCCGTCTCGATCGCCAGGCAAGGGTGGTCAATGGTCTTAAGCATATTGTAAAGTAGTTTGAGATCGGGTTCAATTTTTTTGAATTTTAGATCGGGTTCAATTGGAGGACGCCTAATCCCTTCCATCGTAATATATTAGAACCACTCTCTATCATATATACTGAAACAAACCGAGAGAGCGGCAAAGGCAGTGGCAAACAACTAGAGCCTGAAGCCATTATTCCCTGCGATATCGACCACGAAACGGTAGCGGACGTCGTTGCGCGCGAGCCGTGCCAGCGCGCCGTTGATCCCGTCCGTGGAGACAAGCTCGATGTCGCAGGTGAGGTTGTGCTTCCTGCAGAGGTCCATCATCTCCTGCGTCTCCTTCATGCCTCCCGTCATGCTCCCACTCACCGTCCTCTTCCCGAAGATGAGCGGGAACGACGGGAGCTCGACGGGCTTGTCCGGGGCGGCGACGAGCACAAGCTTGCCGTTCACCTTGAGCAGCTCCAGGATCGGCCCCAGCGAGTGCTGGGCCGAGACTGTGTCGATGACGTAGTCGAGGCTCCTCGCCATAGCCTGCATCTGTTTGTGGTCGGTGCTGAGGACGAAGTCGTCGGCCTTGAGGCTCTCCCTGGCCTCGCGCTCTTTCCCCGGCGAGGTGCTGATGACGGTGACCCGGAGCCCGAAGGCCTTGCCGAACTTGACGGCGACGTGGCCCAGCCCACCGAGCCCGACCACCCCGAGCCTCCGTCCAGGCTCACCCAGCAGCATCCCGTGCTGCTTCATTGGGCTGTACACGGTGATCCCGCGCAGAGCAGCGGTGCCACGGCGTCCAGCGGCAGGCTGTCGGGGATTTTCACCAGGAACCTTTTATGGGCGACGATCATGTTGGAGTAGCCGCCGTAGGTGACGCTGCCGTCCCAGAAGACGCCGTTGTAGGTGAGGGTGACCTTGTCGCAGTAGTTCTCCTCGGAGCGGCGGCAGTGGTCGCACCGTCGCAGTCGAGGCAGGAGGCGGCGATGCAGCCCACGCCGACGCGGTCGCCGGGCCTGAACCCGGACACGTTGGTGCCGACCCTGGTGACGACGCCGGTGATCTCGTGGCCCGGCACCACGGGGTACATGGTGATACCCCAGTCGTTGTTGATGAAGTGGAGGTCGGTGTGGCACATCCCGCAGTACTGCACCTTGATCGTCACGTCGTCCACGCCGTTCTCCCTGCGCTTGAAGGAGAAGGGCACGACCTCGCCGGAGGACGCGTCCATGGCCGCCCACCCGGTCACGGACTGCGTGTGGTTAGGTGTCACTTCCATCACCAAGAATCAAATATCTCTCTCTTACTATGGAGCTTAGAGAGTGTGTCTTCGTAATTCTTATGAGATTCTTGTCTTGGGCGCTGATTGTGAGATGTGATTAAGTATCTCCTAACGACAGCTATTTATAGAGAGGGCTTGACGCGGTTGGTCACTAGTCTGGTCGTGTTGGAGGTTTATCAACAACGGTTAAGTAGTTTACGGGAGTGGTTGAACTTGACCTGCTAGGTAGGACTACGTTCACATGTCTGCGTCAAATACAAGTATACAACTAGTAAACGCTTGGTCAAGTTGGAAGTGTTCACTCTCAAGCTTGACAATTTTATAATGCAAGAACAAAAGCTTGACAATTTTTATTTACTAGCATATATACTTTTTTTTACTCCCTCCGTTCATAATTATAAGATATTTCAATGTGTACTAACTACTGATCAAAATAAGTGAATATACAAACTCAAAAGCGTATAGATACATGTGTTTCAGAGAAAAGCTAAAACCTATTTTAATTGTGAATGGAGGGAGTATTCGTTAGGTGAACCATTTTTAAGATGCTAGAAAAAACTAACAATACATTAGCAACAACACTCTCAAGGGAATGGAAAATGCAGCTGTACTTTCAAAGAAATACATGACAACGTAACGAGTCCAGATTTAGCGGGGGGAAACGCGGGTGTGCCATGCAATTGTTCCAAGTAATTCACTTCGAGTGGCACTTGAAACAGTATAGTAATTTCCTCGAAAAGCTAGACACATGCACTTGTTCCACAACGTTTTATTTTTAACGAAGTTATAGTATAACACTACAGGGTCCAGCTGACCACATCGATCTCTGTCACCGAGAAAAGAGTGAAATTCGGGTGAAGAAGCGAGACCAGACTCCGGACAACTACTTGCGTCACCACCAGTGGGAAATGAACCTAGGAAGACCGACTTGACCCTGGCAAGGACCGAGAACTTGTGTGAGCAAACCACTCCCTGCATTCCAAGTGATGGTCCGCCTATTTAAAAAAGAACAGGTCCAGATGAAAAATGTGGTATTGCAATGACATGACGTTTTTCTTGTGCCAAAATTGCTTGTACTGAACCATTGGTAAAAACAAAGCAATGGTTCAACAAGATGCGCATGACAATCTTCCTATGAAACATAGTTCAGAGAGTCCTTTCAGAAAAAAAAACAATCAACCGTATTCAATCCTACAAATCAAGCAAACAGCATGCAAAAAATTCAACACGATTTAATCCTACAAAATTCCTATGAAAATACTTTGAACCTTAAAAGGTAGTATAACTAGTTGACCCTCAGAATTATCCTCACATTAAATCTCAAATGAAGGAACACCAAATTTCATTGTCACATCAAATTCAGACGCATAAATCACAATTCAAACGGATAAAGCACACTTCAATGAGGATATCCTCACAGGATATATATATCGGTTATCCAGCATAAAAAATGGTAATGATTACCACCACATGGAAGGTTAATAAGGAGTTTTGAGGTTATGGAATTTTGGAATAGAGAAAAATGCAAAAAAAAAAAACATAGGATGTTGTAACATACCCCGCATTATAATTCCTCCAAGTGCGTAAGAAAAAAAATTATATTATATACATTCCTTTTTCCTCCAGAGAGACCCCAAAATAAGTATGTTTTGACATGATTACGGTTGGAAAAGATAGCCAAGATACAAGTTGTAACAACTGTTGTGCAAGTGTGTTATCCAAAACATTTTAGCTTTTCTCAACAACAATAAAAAACATTTTAGCTTCATGCATGTATGAAAATCTGGTTAATTGAATGAAACAGAACACATCTCTGCAGAAACAAGATGACTAACATGGTTTCCTTGCAAGTTTTCCGTAAACCTGGATCCTGCTTATTTTTAGACCAACTAATTTACCATATATATATCCAACTAAGACGTGGTGATGAGAATATCTAGCCACATATCTTATATGCAACCACGTGTAGACAGGGGAAACAAAATGTTTTCAGGTCCCAGAACACATGCACCGAATATTTTCTGTACTGGAGCCTGCTTTCTTGAAGTTCAAATGCATGACTATCGTGCAATTGTACAACCCCACACGCTTATTCACAGTAATTGTGGTTTCAGTCATTGCCCTACAGAGGAACAAACATGAGATTACAAGCTCAACTGAATGTATAGAATAGGAATACGTTAAAAAACTCACCGTTATGTTTTCCATCTCTGAACTGTGCATTTTCGATGACTTAAAGGTTTCCAAGAATTCTATACCCTTCTTCAGTTCAAGCTTCCGCCTTGCCTTGTCCCATTTGTGTTCCGAAGCTAAAATCTCAATGATCCGGGGTAATGCTCTCCCTGCAGCATCTGTGTCGAGAAAGGCAAGCCGACATCTCCTTGCAACAAAGTCGACAGCAGACTCGCAGTACTCATGGCGAGCACAATATGCTACTTCAGCTTCTAAGAATGGGTATCCATGCGCGAGTCGCTTTCCTAAGCCTTCATTCTAGAAAATGAAGCGATTTACAGATAGTGCGGATTTGTGTGGAAACCATATATTTAGAGCAGAATAAGTCAAGCTGATTCAGCAAAGGTACATCGCATAGTTGAACAGTAAAATTATATACGTTAACGCTGAATAGTTGACAACTACTGAGGCTAGGCAAATCCTTATATCAAATAGTCAAAAGTCAGTAAATACGTTCACTGCAGCTAACCCAGTATCATAGTTTTAAATCAAAAAATAAACTCCATGAAAATCAAGGAAAAGTGGGTTTAGTAATGTAAGAGATGCAGCAATACACGAACAAGTCAAATAGTGTCAACTTGGTACAATTTCAGTTTTAAAAAACTGAACTAGTCTCAAAATTTAGAGTGGAAACAGAAATTTATTTGGCATCATTAACATTCAGAGTCTCCTGAATATGCAAATTGAAGTATCATCAAGTATGAAAATGATGCATTGATTATTTAACTAAGGGAAATTTTAGACGTATTTTCCAAAGAACATATACACGTCAACTATTTGTATATCACGCTGCCATCCTTGTGTTGTCCATGGAAGAAGAAAGTGGGAACCAATGAGTTGGGAAGCAATATGTAGCGTCCAGTGCGTGTGTGTAAAAAATGATGTGTTAGCCAAGAGGTTGTGGGAGTGTATCAATGAAGATTATAAACCAAAAAACTGAGATGAAATTTGTCCTTCATGTCTTCTTACTCATTAATAAGTCGCTAAACTGGGCCTCATATCAGTGCACACCAATCCAGATTGACACCAACTACGAGGCTTTACCCTGTTCATGAGTTGTGACCTCACCATGCATCTAATGAACATTCCACTTCCACATGTGGTGTAAATTTTTAGTGTGGTAATGGTGTGCTCACATGCATCTGTGTGACGAAATGATCAACACGGGAATGTGCTAAATGGATTGTGATATTGTTACTGAACTTTCCTTTTCACTATTACATAGCTTGCATATGTAAGTCGCCATAGTCGATGGATCACAAACCTGGGCAATTGCGGCCACACGTTCAGCCAAAGTTCCATATGCATGTGACAGATGTTTCGATACAGCACTGTCCATTGCACCTGGAATAACTTTGCCACCATATGTCTTCTTCATTCGCTTGTAATTCTGAGCAAGCACAGTAAAAGAAGCAGGATCCCACCCATATCCACCAACTATATGCAAATGATCAGTCACACAGCCATTTGCTGGCTTCAAATTCCCTGACCTTATTGCTGCATTAAGAGCATCTTCAGCCATGCTGAATAAACAAACTCATCAGAATACAGCAGTGGAACCTAAATATAAGCTGTGCATGCATGCTAATGCACCCATATAGCCTAGTAACAGCAGACAACAAATGCAATAAAATGACGGACCAATTATTAATTACCACATGAATGATCAAATATAACCATCATGTGTAGACAGAACCCATGATCATCATGATATGAATTGAGCATTCTTTTAGCATGTGCAATACAACCATCAAGATATGAATGATAGTAAACTAGGCCAAAAACTTGAGCGAGTCAAACCAGCTTAATCCATCATGAGTAGACAGAAAAAGTTAGCAACAGTGGAACCCTTTACCTTCTATAGGTTGTCCATTTTCCACCCGTAATTGTTATAAGCCCTGGGTAGTCTTCAAACACAACATGATCTCTAGAAATACTTTCCGTATTCTTTGCTGAGGGATCCATGGCCAATGGGCGAATACCACTCCAGGCAGAAAGAACATCTGAACGCCTCACCTAATATGGACAATGAAAATATATATGTACAGTCAGATCTTTTTTCCATTTTTCCTTACTTGGTTGAAAAATCTACACAATGGAAAAATATTAAATACAACAGAAATATTCAAAAAATAATTAAGGTAGGCACATCTTGAATGCATACCGACGAATCAACGATCCAAGAGACACAGAAACAATAATCCGTTTACAAAGCCCTTCGGATTCTAATGAGTTTAGCTATGCATGATTTTAGTACTCAGTTTGGTAGGCATTACCATATTACCAGCCACCCATTTGATCATGTTCTACAATTACTAGTATGTACTTGAGGGCTTGGTTTTCTCACAGTAGCACATTGATTTATTTAAATTAAACTCTACCAGTTGCTTAGACGATTGATATAGAACTTCGAATGTGCCTCACAACCATAGAAATAAGCAGCTTTTTAATAGCTTGTGAATTGACATGTTAACTTCTCCTCAACAAATATAATAGCATACCAAAGTTCAGTGGTGCATTCTAAGTTTCTAAGAAGGGGAACATTCTCTAGATAAATTCGCACGTACAAGATCTGACATGTGCATGTTATCCACATACTCAAGCATATAACCCAACAGACATAAAGAGAGGTTTAAGGTGATGCAAAACAACTTTTAGAAGGGGATATATACACAAGGTCATAAGCATACGAACCTGAACATTCAGATAATCACATATCGCATCCAATATGAACTGTATTTCATCTTCATGTGGTTCAGGAAGCATTGTTATCTTTGTGCTAGAATCAGTTGTCCCAGCAACTGTCCTTCCCAACCATGGCAACATAAATACAACTCTACCATCTTTGGTTTTGGGGACAATTAACCCCATCCCTTCAGGGGAATAATAATCAGGGAGTACAATGTGCACCCCACTGCTCGGGGCGATCATGGGTACTACATTATTGTTAGCCATCTTCCTTACAGAATCGCAGAATGCCCTGATGCGTTAACGACCACCTTTGCAAATGTGTCAAATTCCTTACCTGCTATCGAAAACCAGAAGTTAAGTAACTATGTAAGATGCCTGCATAGTGCATACCTATTTAAATAAGCAAAACAGTTCCAGATGATAATGTCACATCATGGGAAGTATTGTCAAGTACAAAATACAAAGATACAACCTACTTCACACAGTATGCCCTTACCCATGCTAACAGATTACTCGTTGTCTTGTATTATTGTATACCATAAGCTGTCTAACTACGTGTTTTTTGCGGTATAGCACAAGATAGGTCTAGTGGTGCAGCTTCCACCATTTGAGAGTTGAGATTGCAAACTGCTATAATATTTATATAATTAAACTTTATTCACATTCGGGCATTTGAAACTAGAAAAAGTCTACTACTTGTACATTACGTTTAATTGAATGATTTACAGGATCTTTATAAAATAAGATTAATACGTCACACTTTAAAGTGATTTTATCTTTCATACTGTGGAAAGAGAAAAGACGTACTTTATTCTACCTGATAGTGTGTCACGGATGCGTGCACCAATCACCCTCTCTCCAGATTCATCCTTAATGAGGGAAACAACTTCAGCATAATTGAGAACAGCTGCACCAAGAACTGCAGATGTGCATGCTAACCCCACATTCAAACGAGAGTCATTCATTTGACCATCATAGTAAACTACTGTTCCTCGTAGGCTACGGTCACCATCATTCCTTGCAAGGGTCGGGAAAAGTTCAACTGATTCTTCTACAGAATAATACCGTGACAAATGTAGTAGCCTTTTTCCAGCAACAATATCATAGAACTTCAAACCAAACCAGTAGTATATAACCTCAAACCAGTTAAAGCAAGGAGTCATGCATGGCAAAGCATGACATAGATGGGGAGCATTCTCAATAACTTGCTTGCGTTCCTTAAGAGCGTGAAAAACAAGTTTTAGCTGCCCATAGTCAAGATTGAACACTGCCTTCTCCAAGTAACGCACACCTGTACAAATGAATTCAATGCAAAAAGTGATGAACGATAGAAATTTGTATTACCAATCACTAAAACATGCTATGGGCTGTGGGCCCAATCAATATCTGTTCCAGTTCACAAGTTTAATATGGAAGTATTCACGAAAAACAGATATAACAGAGAATTATCATTCTTGCCTACACATGGATACACATCCAAACAGACAAAAATACAAGCTTTGTAAACAACAAGAAAGTGTACTTTAAAATTTGTCTGGTTAAACAGTATATTTGTTGTTCTCATTTCATGGACACAACCACACAATGAAGGGCCTAAGTTATTAACAACTGATCTATGTCATAACGCTGACAACCTTCTAAAAATGACTTGTTAACTTGATCAAGGCACTATGTATTGCACATCACTCTCTCACATGCTCAGAAAGGTGGTTTTACTTTGTGAAGTAATCCCTCCGTTCCTAAATGTAAGATGTTTTAGCCTTTTTCTAGAGTCACATGTATCTACATGTATTTTTAGACACATTCTAGTGTGTATGTTCACTCATTTTAGTCCGCATCTAGTCAACATGTGAAAGACCTAAAACATCTTATATTTAGAAACGGAGGGAGTACTTGTCAGCTTGATTTCTACGCATTTTATTCTACGAAAAATGCTATTAGATTCTGATTGATGCTGGTATTCAGGTAGATGAGTACGTAATTAGAGCCAAAGTATATCCACGGCTGGAAAATTAACTCTCTGTCTGTGCACAAACTTTACGGACACCACCAAACTTACGGTGATATCAAGAAAATGTGACAATGTGTATGTCATAATCCCCACAACACAAAAGGGGACAAGTAAGAAGGTGGTCGTTGGCAGTATGTAAACTTGACACCAAACCTGACCCACGCTCTCATTTCAATAACTCGACTCACTAGCTTAAGATGGGAGTGGCCACAGTAGCTTAAGATGGACCACCGAATCCAATCGGCCAAGCGTTTCTCCAGAAGATTCGGCAGTAATTAAGTGAGACGTAAGCGTACGAACGGAAGGCAAGAGGCTAAAATTGGAAACAATATCTGAAGGATCTACGCGCAAAAGAGAAACTCCGGAGGACCTAGGGTTGGGGGAGAAGCGGTAGGAACGCACCGCCGTGGATGAGCTTGGTGGATCGGGAGGATGTGCCGGAGGAGAAGTCCTCCCGCTCGACGAGGCCGACGCGGAGGCCGCGGGTGGCGGCGTCGAGCGCGACGCCGCAGCCGGTGGCGCCGCCGCCGACCACGAGCACGTCGAGGGGCGCCGCGGCCGTGGACCCGGCCAGCACTGCCCGCTGGGCGGAGCGGGGCGGAGGGCTCACACCGGGTTGCGCCACCAGCTGCCGCGCGGCCTCGAGGGCCACCGGGGAGGAGTCGGAGGCGGACACCGGCGACGGCCAGGCGGCTGCGGCGGCGGCGAGCGCGGAGGAGGCGGCGATGGCGGCGCCGGCGCCGCGGAGGCGCCACGCGGCCATGGCGGCGGCGTCCGGTGGCGTGGGATCGCAGCTGGGTTGAGGAGCTGCGGTCTCGCACCGTCACAGGGGCGGCTACAGTGAGAAAAATGGCGTCAGTTTATTCGGCGGAACCGTGGTCCCCTGAGCTTTTTTTTTTCTTTTTTTCTCCCTTTAATGTTCAGGCGTGTGGTCGGTGCGACGGTGCGCCAGTGTTTGGTTCGAAGCGGAATTTTCTTTTTCGCCAGAGTATATTTCATTGTCGATTATGCCGAAAATCATATCAGCAAATTCACCGCTGTGTTTCGTACAAGAAAAATGTGAAACGTTTTGAGACCGTCATAACTACCGCCTATTTTGTTTCAGCGCTCGGCTTTACGGGATATGTTCAACCGCAGCGCAAACGAGCTCAAAACACATGGTTGTTTTTTTTCACCATTTCAACACATAATAGGTGTCATATGACATACAAATATGAAACCAATATAAGCTAAAAGATGAATGTTATAAATTAGTTTAAAACAAAAAATTATCCCAATAAAAGAATTGTCCCGAATGCAAATAATGGTTCAAATTACACGTGAATGAAATCAAATGTACATGCAACTGCTAGTGTTGCTCAACGAAATCCTGCTAAAGCAAGTTGTGGGTGTCCGAGTTCTCGGTCTCCTAGTAGGTTTGAAGGAATGCTTGAATGTGATCTGCTGTCTAGCTGGCTTCACACGTTTATCAACATTGTCGTAGAAAAACACCAAGTCTAAATCTCTCTCATCCTCGATGATGCAGAATCACACAACATGTCATTATGTTGTTGAGTTGTTGAGGGTTTTCTTTTTCAAAAACGAGCAGGACATCGAATAGTGGCAAACCTAGCTTGCAAAATACCGAAGGCTCTTTCAATGTCTTTCGGTATGCCTCTTGTGCCTTGGCAAATTCAGCTTGCTTCGTGGTCGTGGGATTTGAGATGGTCTTCATTAATGTAGACCAACTAGGATAAATATCGTCGGCAAGATAGTACCCTTTATATAGGGATGCCCATTAACCGTGTAGTTGCAAGCCGAAGCATCACCAATAGTTAGACTCGCAAAAAGATGAGACCGATGCAATACATGAATGTCATTGAGTATACCCGGCAAACAAAAAAGTAATGCCAAATCCACAAATCTTCGGACGCAACAAACTCAACCACAATTGTTGCATCACGACTCTTGCCACAATACTTCATGTGCCATGCCTTAGGGCAGTTTTTCCAAGTCCAATACATGCAGTCAATACTTTCTAACATGCCTGGCCAACCTCGCTTCTCATTTGTCGCCATCAACCTCATCGTATCTTCTTCATTGGGTCACTGTCATCAGCACGTCGCCGGCGAAAGAGCGTGAGGCTAGGGAGAGCCTCAAGGCCGATGACTTCATCCTCACCAGAAACAAGCCATGGCTAGGAGCCTTGACTACGTCATTGACACGGTATCGGTGCAACACTTGTTGGGTTCCATCCTGGATCTACTCAAGGTGAACGGCAAGCAGGTGCTCGTCACTGCCCCGACAAGCCGGTGGAACTCCCTTCATTCCCGCTTATTTTCGGGAAGAGGACGGTGAGCGGGAGCATAAGGGGAGGCATGAAGGAGACGCATGAGATGATGGACCTATGCGGGAAGCACAACATCACCTCCGACATCAATCGAGCTTGTTTCCACTGACGGGATCAACGGCACACTGGCACGGCTCGCACGCAACGACGTTCAGTATCGTTTCGTGGTCGATATTGCTGAGAATGGCTCCAGGCTCTAGTGTTTGCCACTGGTTTTTCTGCTCTCCCGGTTCATATCGGTATATATGAGGAAAGTGGTTGTATGATGGAAGGGATGGACGATTCCGTTCTCCTCCAATTAGATATAATGTTCTTAATAATCCACGATTGAACCGGATCTGAAACAACTTTACAATATGCTTAAGATCATCGATCGAGGCGGAAGGGTCGATCAATTAATTGAAAATGCAAAATTCATAAAACGAGAATGCGGTTCTGTTTACTGAATCAACACAGTTATCCATTACTAGTTGAATGCCCGTGTGTTGCAACGGAGCATTTAAGTTTTTTTGTTGCATATATATGTACAAAAATGCGTCTGAGAAATTTATGTGCATCGAAATTTGAAAGAGATAGCCACATTCCAAAAAAGAAGTTTCCTCCTTTCTTAAATATAATTTGAAGAAAAAAGTACAATTCAACATCATATGCACAAAAGGTATTAGCCCCTAGAATTATATCTCTTATTGCCAAAGATTCTACTTAGTTTCTATCCTGTAGATGGCTTTGCTCGCCTCGGTCATGTCGCTTGCTCATGTCATTTTCGTTTTTATTTACCATCATCGTCATGCTCCTTTATTCTTCATCTTTTCTCATCACCACCCTTATCATATAACTTAGTTATCCAATCCGGATGATTTTCTAGCATACACATGAGCTAGTTTTTTATTTGGATAAAAGGAATATATTACATCTAGACATTACATAGGTATAAATATTAAAACACGCAACTTAGCGAGTACACGTTACAACATATCATCGCACACCATTTGGAATAATGTAAGTTAATAGTAAAGAACCAATCTTAACAAAACCAAGCATCTGTTACATTTTTTGCTTAGTACGTTTACTTGCAATTTGAGTCTACTACCAGCATAACAAAAATAACGCTCGCCCCATATGAACCATTTTGTTCCTCACTGTTATCCATCACTACAATTGGCTACCGAAGGAGAAAATGAGCCTCTGGTTTACTCATGCATAGCAAAGTTCAGAATAAGTGGTTATGGAGGCAAACAGATATCATCCCAGGTAATTGTTTTTAGCTAGTCAATCACAATCTCATCAGAAAATCGATAAGCTAAGTGCACGTGCCGGTTCAACTGCATCTAAGTACAGGTCTTCATGATATTTTTTGTTATGACTTCGGATTATGTACTCTGCATTCTGTCAACACCACATATTCTGTCATTTCTAAAATAGTTTTGGATTTACTTAGGAAGTAGGAGCTTTCCTGGAACTAACCTTCAGGCCCCGCTTGGATTCCTGGATATATACACGGACGTATATTACCGGCGTAATCCACAGGGCAATCTGGTGGAACATAAACGGACCTGTCACGCTCCGTAATTAGCTACCCCGGTTTTGGACTAATTTCCGACCATCCAATCGGGGCGTGAGTCATGTCTTCAGGAGTCTATTTAAAAGAACGACAAATACATGATATATATATCCATCTTATTGGGCTTTAATTATGTGCATGTGCTATGCTAATCTGATAAGGACAGCCATCCACAACCTGAACCTTATTTTCACAAGCAATGTGCAGCTCACGAGAAGTAAAACAGAACACTTCTTTTATCACAAACAGTAGCTATCGGTAAGAGCTAATCATTACTAATCACTCGTGAAACTTCCATGCCTTATTTCTGAAACTTGAGGTTCTTCTTTAAAGGATTAACCGGTTCGTGAATTGATAAACACAGGGCATACAAAATCAATATTCTAGACTGAGACTATTCTATAAAACATTATTCGGTTTGTGAAGTGATTAACCCACAGGGCATACAAAATTCAATATTCTGGACTGGAACTCTACAATTTCAGAGGAAAAAAAATTAACAACCAAAGCTCTGGACACGAATGCTACTCTAAATACACGATATGCAGATCGGTAAGATTCGAAACTTATTGAGCTCTTCTAAAGCATGGGAAACCTGCTATATATGGAATACACTATATACCTCGAAGTTTCAACGTGAGATCAATGATCTGAAATCTGACCAAACGCTTTTAGTGCTTGTGTTTATTTACATGGCAGCAGTAGAGAGAATACTATATACCTCGAAGTGATCATGCAAGGGGAATTTGATTTTTTTTTTTTTTGCCCAAGTTTACCTGGGTACTATCCGATTTTCCCTTCTTTTTTGAGGTTAAAAGCGGTCGTATCCGTCATCCGATTAGATAGAATGGAGGTTTATATACAGAATTTTGAAAAAGGGGGAAAATCCCTTACAAACTAAAAAAGCTAGTATTTCTTTGTGAGGTTATCCTAGTAGATTTCCAACAAGATGTAGTGGCACAAACAACCAAATGACAAACGCATAGGCCTAGGACTGAAGCAAATGACAAAAACATCTTTGGGAGGTTATCCTAGTAGTTTTCCAAGATGCAGTTCAGCACACTTATTAATTATTATGTAGGTTTTTTTTTTGAATTTTAACCACATATATTAGGTCAGCAGGTCGTCTCATTAAAACCCTGCCAGTATCTCACGATACCCTGATTAGGGAAAGAGTGGTTAGGGAAAGAGTGCGTCCGCCTCATTATTATGTAGGTTGCATTAGAAGTAGTAACATCTGACATCATAGGCTTACTCGACATGTGTACAACCTTCTCTTTTTAACGTGAGCGGTAAATTGCTCTCTAATATTCATGGTAGCCGAGCAAAGAACTGGACAACCTCATCAACGAGCTCATACGACCATACTCTGAAGATTACACCAGAAAATGGCAAGTGTCAAAGATGATCACCAGGCCAGGCACCATGGGAAAAGAACTGGTATCATATAAATAGTCATTTTATACTCATATTTTCAATTTCCGTCGCTCACGATCGATCTTGGTCGCCCCAATTACTCCAGCTATCGAGCATGATCAAATTGATTCCAATAGTATGATATTTTCGTAAGAAATCAACGGACGCTCTCCACAAACAACCGCGACGATTTGACGAATGGGCATATATGTTGCTGCTCTGCTTCTCCTAGTAGTAGTATCCGCCGGCTCCGTGGTAGGCCATGGGCATGGGCATAGAGGTGTTCGACGCGAACACGCTTCCAATGCCGACGGCGAGCCTGTTGACGCCGGCCTGTCCTTGCATCCCGCCCTGCCAGTACAGCGCCCGCATTCGCTGCTCCTGCGCCATCATATGCTGCTTCCTCTCCATCTCCACCATCTGCACGTACACCGGTAGCGGTACAGCCAGCGATGCCACGAACAGGAACAGGCACCGTCGACCACCGCGCCGTCGAGGCCAGGGAGCGCCAGGAAGGGCGTGGAGGGCAGGAGTGCCGCGCTGCTCGCCCTACAGGACGTTGGCGCATGCGCGCTCACGTGGTTTGGGGCGGCGGCTGGTCGTAAGTTCGTAACTCACTAACTTGTGCAGGAGCCGAGGGTCGTACATCCCGTGCAGGAGCAGAGGTTCCAGCCCACCGCCCACCGCCGGTGCTCGCCGTGACAGGTTGCTCGCCGCTCGCCGTCTCCACCAGCGCCAACTCAATGTCCGCTTTCCGAGCTCCGCCGTGTTGATAAACCCAGCTGCTGTTTTAGTTCTGGACTTTCTGAATTCAGTGTTAGATATTAGGTGTCGTTTTCGACAGTTTCGTCAGAGTTTAGTCGTTTTCTGTTAGTAGATGCTCCGATTCTTTCGCAAGGATTGGAGCGAGTAGTTCGTTCTGTTCGTGGGATGGCACAAACGCAAGGAACGTGGGCACGTTTTCCCTTTGTAATCAAACTATAAGAAGAGGAAGAGAAAACCAGAAAAGCTGCGGAACTTTGAGCAGCACAAAAATCTCTTTGTCTCTGTTCATTTTCATCTCACGAGCGACAAGTGGTATTAGAGCCTGTCAATCGATCGCCACCATGACCAGTAGGTCGCCGCCCAAGTCCAAGACTCCACGAACGAGGCCGAGTGAGCGCAGCCGTGGTCGCAGCCTGTCATGGAGTGACAGGGGCAGCGGCACGCGCGAGATCATCGTGCGCGAGGTGGTGAGGGAAAGCGGCAGCGGTGGCGGAGGCGGGATGCATATCCCGATGCTGACTCGGACGAACTACGTCGAGTAAGCGATCCTGATGCGGGTGCAGCTGCAGGGCGCGTGCCTGTGGGAGGCGATCGATCCGGGAACAGACGACGAGCGCCAGGAACGGCATGCCTTGGGCGCGATAATCCGATCAGTGCCGCCTGAGATGGTGGTTGTGCTGGCGGCGAAGGACAACGCGAAGGCCGCGTGGGACACGGTCAAGACGATGCGCGTCGGCGTCAATCGTGTCCGCGAGGCGCGGCGCCAGAAGCTGCGCAAGGACTTCGAGAACCTCGCGTTCAAGGGCGGCGAGGCGATCGAAGATTTCGCTCTGCGCCTCTCCAGCGTGGTGAGCGAGCTGCAATCGCTCGGCGACACGGTGACCGAGCTGGCCGCCGTGCAGAAATTCCTCCGTGTGGTGCCGCCGCGGTACGCGCAGATGGCGTGCTCCATCCAGACGCTCCTGGACCTCAACGGCATGTCCGTGGAGGAGCTGTGCGGGCGGCTCTCAGCATCGTAGGGACGTGGCGACCCGGAGGGGGACGCTGGTGGCCGCCTCCTTCTCACTGAGGAGCAGTGGGAGGCCAGGAAGAAGCAGACGCGCGGGAACGGCGCGTCAGGCAGCGGCAGCAAGCAGAAGCCCAAGGATGGCGGTGGCAAGCAGCTGAACGCCGGGCAGCCGCAGCAGCAGCAAGGCCGCGGCAACACCACTGACGGCAACGACACTGATCGCGACAAGTGTCGTTACTGTGGTAAGAAAGGGCATTGGGCCCGTGAATGTAGGAAGAAGAAACGCGACCAGCAAGCTCACCTCGCCGTCGAGGAGGACGTCGATCCGGAGTTGTACATGGCGCACGTCATCGAGGTGACGAAGCCAGCCACAGGGGAGAACCTGTCGAGCATGGCTGCCACGGCTGAGGGGATGGAGGAATTCCCTGCCGCGGGAGAAGATCCGATTCAGATCGGCACGCACTTCCTTAGCAACGAGGAGCGGGCCAAGATCAAGCCTGCACTCACCGGAGAGACGCCGGAATTCGCGTGGTTCCTGGACTCCGGCGCCACGAACCACATGACCGGCGATCGAGGAGCGTTCGCCGAGCTCGACGAGAGGGTCTCTGGCAAGGTCCACTTCGGGGACGGCTCCGTCGTCACGATCAGGGGGCGCGGAACCGTCCTGTTCTCCATCGACGGGGGTGCGCACCGCGCGTTCCACGGCGTCTTCTACATCCCTGCACTGAAGAGCAGCGTGATCAGTCTCGGTCAGCTGGACGAGCACTGGTACGAGGTGAAGATCCGGCGTGGCATTCTCACGATCCGCGACCCGCGCAACCGCCTGATCGTCAAGGTACCACGCCTGCCCAACCGCCTGTACCAGCTCACCTTTCGACCGGTGCAGCTCGTGTGCCTCGCCGCGCAGCAGGACTCACCGTCGTGGAGGTGGCATGCACGGCTCGGACATCTCCACTTCAAGGCGATGCAGAAGATGGCGCGCGGCGGGCTGGTGCGTGGCATACCTCACCTCGAGCAGGTGGACCAGCTGTGCGAGGCCTGCCTCGCTGGCAAGCAGAGGCGCCTGCCATTCCCGCAGCAGGCCAAGTTCAGGGCGGACGATCCGCTCGGGCTGGTGCATGGCGATCTGTGCGGCCCGATCTCGCCAGCCACGCCGGGCGGACGGCGCTACTTCTTGCTGGTTGTCGATGACCACAGCATGTACATGTGGGCGACTCTCCTAGCCACGAAGGACCAGGCGGCAAGGGCGATCGTGGACTTCCAGTCTCTGGTGGAGACAGAGGCGGGGAAGAAGCTGCGCACGCTGCGCACCGACCGCGGCGGCGAGTACACGTCCGCGACGTTCGCGGCGCACTGCATCGAGACGGGGGTGCGACGCCACCTCACCGCGCCGTATTCTCCACAGCAGAACGGCGTGGTCGAACGCCGGAACTAGACGGTCGTGGGCACGGCAAGGAGCATGCTCAAGGCGAAGGGGATGCCAAACTTCTTTTGGGGCGAGGCCGTACTGACGGCAGTGCACGTCCTGAACTGCTCCTACACACGCAGCGTCGCCGGCAAGACTCCATACGAGGCTTGGTTCGGGAGGAAGCCGGACGTGCAGTACCTGCGCACGTTTGGGTGCGTCACACATGTGAAGACCGCACGCCCACACATGCAGAAGCTCGAGGATAGGAGCACCCCGATGGTGTTCATCGGGTACGAGAGCGGCACCAAGGCGTACCGCGTCTACGATCCAGCTACCAAGCACGTCCATGTCACGCGCGACGTGGTCTTCGACGAAGACGCGAGCTAGGACTGGAGCAAGGAGAGCGACACGCCAGTGTACATGGCGTTCACGGTGGAGTACTATGCGCACTTTGGACCAGCGGTGCCTGCGGCAGGCGGGGGTGTAGGTCATGCCACCGAGCCCGAGCCCACGCGAACTCCAGAGCCTGCAACACCAGCATCAACTGCACGCACCGACGAGCCAGCGACATCGGCGTCCACTGCGTCCCCACAACAGGCCAGGCCTCCGACGGAGCCTGCGCCTCCACCGCAGGCGGCGCACCTGATGGTGGCGCGCGCCAAGGACGGCATCGTGAAGCCGAACACGCAGCTCTCGGACTACGTCCTTGCCATGGACGGCGAGGAGATGCTGCTGGCCACTGGGGAGGAGCCGCGCACCCACGTCGAGGCAGAGAAGGAGCAGGTGTGGCGACGTGCGATGCGCGAGGAGCTGAACTCGATCGAGGAGAACAACACCTGGACGCTTGTCGATCCTGTGCAAGGCCATCGCCCGATCGGCATGAAATGGGTCTTCAAGGTCAAAGAAGGACTCGAGCGGCGCCATCGTCAAGCACAAGGCGCGCCTCGTCGCCAAGGGCTACGTCCAGCAGCAGGGCATCGACTTCGAGGAGGTGTTTGCCCCGGTCGCGCGGCTGGAGTCCGTGCGGCTCATGCTCGCACTCGCCGCGCACCGTGGCTGGGCCGTGCACCACATGGACGTGAAGTCGGCGTTCTTGAACGGCGATCTCCAGGAGGAGGTGTATGTCGTGCAGCCGCCGGGGTTCGTCGTCGAGGGGCAAGAACACAATATGATGCGCCTGCACAAGGCGCTGTACGGGCTGCGTTGGCGCCGTGCGATGCGCGAGGAGCTGAACTCGATTGAGGAGAACAACACCTGGACGCTTGTCGATCCTGTGCAAGGCCATCGACCGATCGGCATGAAATGGGTCTTCAAGGTCAAGAAGGACTCGAGCGGCGCCATCGTCAAGCACAAGGCGCGCCTCGTCGCCAAGGGCTACGTCCAGCGGCAGGGCATCGACTTCGAGGAGGTGTTTGCCCCGGTCGCGCGGCTGGAGTCCGTGCGGCTCATGCTCGCGCTCGCCGCTCACCGTGGCTGGGCCGTGCACCACATGGACGTGAAGTCGGCGTTCTTGAACGGCGATCTCCAGGAGGAGGTGTATGTCGTGCAGTCGCCGGGGTTCGTCGTTGAGGGGCAAGAACACAAGGTGATGTGCCTGCACAAGGTGCTGTACGGGCTTCGTCAGGCTCCAAGGGCGTGGAACGCCAAATTGGACGCGACGCTCTGCAAGCTGGGATTCATCCGCAGCCAGCACGAGCACGCCGTGTACACTCGCGGCAGGGACCAGCTCGCCTACTCGTGGGGGTGTACGTCGACGACCTGATCATCACCGGCTCGGACGATGGCGAGATCGCAAGGTTCAAGGCGCAGATGCTGACGGAGTTCAAGATGAGCGATCTAGGATTGCTCAGCTTCTACCTCGGCATCGAAGTGCAGCAGAATAAGGACGGCATCATCGTGGCACAGACCGCGTACGCCGACAAGCTTCTGGAGCAGGCTCGCTTGGTGGGCTGCAATCCGAGTCAGACGCCGATGGAGACGAGACTCAAGCTGAGCAAGGCGAGCACTGCCGCGGCCACAGACGCCACGGCATACCGCATCATTGTTGGAGGACTGCGGTACCTGGTACACACCCGTCCCGATCTTGCGTACGCCGTGGGGTACGTGAGCAGGTTCATGGAGAAACCCACTGTCGAGCACTTGGCGGCAGTGAAGCACATCATGAGGTACGTCGCTGGCACTCGCACGCTTCCTTGCTCGTGGGGACATGGCAGGAGAGCAGCTGATCGGGTACAACGACAGTGACATGGCCGGCGACGTCGACGATCGCAAGAGCACCACGGGGGTGCTGTTCTTCCTCGGCACAAGCCCTGTCAGCTGGCAGTCCGCGAAGCAGAAGGTGGTGGTGCTCTCTTCATGCGAGACCGAGTACATAGCGGCCACCGCCGCAGCATGTCAGGGCATTTGGCTCTCGCGGCTGCTGGCTGATCTCACCGGAGAAGAAGAAGCTCCGGCGACACTGAAGGTGGACAACAAGTCCGCAATCTCACTCTGCAAGAATCCGGTGTACCACGGTCGAAGCAAACACATCGAGGTGCGCTACCACTACATCAGGCAGTGCGTCGATGAGAAGAAGATCATCGTCGAGTTCACCGGGACAACTGAGCAGCTCGTAGACATCCTCACCAAGTCTCTCGGCCGTGTTCGATTTCTGGAGCTGCGTAACAAGGTCGGCATCGTCAAATAAAGTAAGCAGCAGGGCTTAGGGGGTGATTGTTGATAAACCCAGCTGCTGTTTTAGTTCTGAACTTTCTGAATTCAGTGTTAGATGTTAGGTGTCGTTTTCGACAGTTTCGTCAGAGTTTAGTCATTTTCTGTTAGTAGATGCTCCGATTCTTTCGCAAGGATTGGAGCGAGTAGTGCGTGATCTTGTTCTGTTCGTGGGATGGTACGAACGCAAGGAACGTGGGCACGTTTTCCCTTTGTAATCAAACTATAAGAAGAGGAAGAGCCTCCGGAGTAGGGCGACGGAGGTGAGCTCGCTGGCTGTGGACGTGGTGGTGGTGACGCCAGAAATAGCCTGGGCGCGGGTGGTGGCCGTGGCCACGGCGGCGCGGGGGTGGAGACGGCGGTGGGCTGGTGGCTGAGCCGCACCTTGCAGCGTGAGTGCGTGACACCGCCTCCTGCCTCTCCTCCTCGACTTGCAGCGCCGTATCTCACCACCGGCCGGCCGATCGATCAGTGCCCTCGTCCTCTTCCCATTATGGTTGCACGTATGGGTGTCTGTTTAGATAAACAATGGTTGTTAGCCATCCACTAAAACGATGGTTTGTTAGTAAGAATTCTGTTGAGATATGCACGTAAGTTTATCCATTCGATGGGTGGTGGCATTTGGGGTAAATAACAGGACGTGTGACACCATATTACGGACTCTCCTTTAATACTAGTAAAGATTCCTGTTTGTGCCTGTGTTAAGCCGCATTTCTAAAAGTATGTGAAATTGAAGTAGGAAAAGTCGTACCGTTTTTTCTCTCGCGTAAGGCGATCATGCAGGCGACCTAGGGTTTCACGGCCGCCGGCGGCGGCGACGACTTCTCCGGTGCCTAGGTACCGTTTTCTGTCCTGCTGTGCCCGACGGTGTCGAGTGCAAGCAGTTTCTAGTGTCCGCTGGTGTTTTGAGCCTGCGTTTCTTGGCGATCGGGAAGCTGTGCTGTGATCGGAATTCTCTTGGCAAATTTGTTTCTGCTGTCTGCTGTGTAGGAGACGAAGGCTCTCCTTCTGCTCAGATTGTTTAGTGTCCGCGGGTGTTTCTGAACCTGCGTCTGTTCGAAGTTCAGGAAGTTGTGCTGAGATCGGGGGATTTTTGCGAGTTGGTTTTGGCTGTCTGTGGTGCACAGAACAACAGCTCTAACCAGATGAAAATATTAGTTTGGAACTGTCGCGGTATGTCCAGTACCGCGGCCTGGCGTGCCCTTTTGGAACTCCAGGTTAAGTTTAGGCCAGATGTGATCTTCTTGTCTGAATCACACTTGAACAAAGCAAAGGCAGTCAAGTTGAGGAGAAAATTAGGTATGGAGCAACTAGAGGTCTTCGAAAGCGATGATGCGAGTGGGGGACTTGTTCTCTTTTGGAAGGCGCCGGTGGTTATTCAATCAATGGATGTTAGAGCAAACTATATTGACGTAGCTATCTGCAATACCCATGAAAATCCTTGGAGACTAACCTGTTTCTATGGAGAACCGAAGTGGGAAGACAAACATTTGTCTTGGGAGTATCTACGGAGCTTGAAGCTAGCTGCCGATATGCCTTGGGTTGTAATTGGAGATTTTAATGAAATCTTGTATTCTCATG
The DNA here is from genome assembly GCA_947311845.1 of Poa pratensis. Taxonomy (NCBI): domain Eukaryota; kingdom Viridiplantae; phylum Streptophyta; class Magnoliopsida; order Poales; family Poaceae; genus Poa; species Poa pratensis. The sequence goes on along the minus strand of CAMZMU010000128.1, from coordinate 9,666,420 downwards.
AAAAAGAAGGAGGAGCTACTAGACCACTTCGGATGATGCAAGCCTTTCACGATGCTCTTGCTGATTGTGGGTTGGATGATATGGGTTACGAAGGGGACCAATTTACTTGGAGGAGAAGAAGGATTAGGGAAAGGTTCGATCGAGGTGTCTGTAACGCTGACTTCCATGGCTATTACCCGGGAGCAAAAATTATTAATGCGGAGCACCACAAGTCAGATCATAGACCTTTGGTGCTAGATACAGAAGGGGATGGAAATTTTGTTTTCAAAAGGGCAGGAGGGGTAAAACCGTTTGAAGCACGTTGGTTACACGAGAAGGATGTGCATGCAGTCGTACAGCAAGCCTGGGAGAGTTCGGCAAATATTGCTGATTTTGCTAGTCGAACTGCAGCTGTTAACAAAGATTTACATCAATGGGACAAGCGGATTTTGAAAGAACCTCGGAATAACCTGAAAGAGCTGAATAAAGAGCTGGAGGAATTAAGAACAGGACCAATGTCGGATGAAAATAGTGATCGACAGCGCCATGTTCAAATTCAGATTGAGGAACTTCTTGAGAAAGAAGAGGTTTATTGGGTCCAGAGGAGTAGGGCTAACTGGCTGAAATAGGGGGATAGAAACACAGGTTTCTTTCACAACTTTGCTTTAGCACGCAAGAGACGGAATGCTATTAAGAAACTGAAGAATTCTGACGGCTCCTGGCTGGAAGGGGATGATCGGTTAAGTGCCCTTGCGACTAGTTACTTCAAAGATCTGTTCACGGCCGGGGTGCATGTACCCAACGCTGAAGTGCTCCAGAAAGTAAAACCAATTGTTTCTGATTACATGAATGAAGCGCTGTTAGCCCCGTATACTGAAGAAGAGGTGAAAGCTGCTTTATTTAATATAGGGGACCTGAAAGCCTCAGGCCCTGATGGCCTCCACGCCATCTTCTACAAGAAGTTTTGGGATCTCCTGGGTGAAGATTTAATTAAAACCGTTCTAGAAGCGGTGAATAGCGGTACGATACCTGCGGGGTGGAACTTGACTACTATTGTGCCGATTCCAAAAGTGGATGCCCCGGAAAACATTACTCAATTTCGACCCATCAGTTTATGTAATGTTATTTATAAAGTTATCTCGAAGATGCTCGCTGCTAGACTGAAGGTTCTGCTGCCTGATATAATCAGTGAGCATCAAAGTGCCTTTGTGCCTGGAAGAATAATCACCGTACGATGAAAAAGAAGAAATCAGGGAAGAAAGGACTATGTGCTATAAAACTGGACATGCACAAGGCATATGATCGTGTTGAATGGGTCTTCCTGAAACATATTCTGCGACGGCTAGGCTTTGCCGTCAAATGGGTTGATCTTATTATGGCATGTGTAAGTTCAGTGGAGTACAAGGTGCGGATCAACTCAAACGACTCGGAAACCTTCATACCATCGAGGGGACTTAGGCAAGGAGATCCTTTGTCCCCTTATCTATTTCTCCTATGCACTGAAGGTCTCTCTGCTTTGCTGAAACATGAAGAAGAACAAGGTAATTTGAAAGGTATACAAGTTTGTCGCAATGGTCCTGTTGTATCAAATTTGTTGTTTGCAGATGACTCTCTGATGTTAATACAAGCGGATGCTCAGAATGCGAATTCCCTGAAGGGGGTACTGGAGGCATATTGTGCGGCGTCGGGCCAATTGGTTAGTGAAGCGAAATCCTCAATTTTCTTCAGTCCAAACACCGACGTGGATGATAAAGTAATAGTGTGCCAGATTTTGAATATTATGACGGAATCCTTGTCTGAAAAATATCTCGGTCTACCCTCAATGATTGGTATGGACAGAACTGATTGCTTCCGACACATTATAGAGAGAATTGCTAAATTAGTAAATGGGTGGAAAGAAAGATTACTAAGCCTGGGCGGTAAGGAGGCTCTCCTTAAAGCGGTTATCCAAAGCATCCCAACTTATGCGATGAGTGTGTTTAAATTCTCGAAAAAAATCTTTAAGGGAATCACTGACGCAATATCGCATTTCTGGTGGGGTGACGAAGAAAATCAGAGGAGGATGCACTGGTTTGCCTGGTGGAAAATGTGTGTGCCCAAAGCACAAGGAGGGATGGGGTTTCGTGATATTCATTGTTTCAATTTAGCTCTTCTTGCTAAGCAGTGCTGGAGACTCCTTGAACATAGTGATTCCTTATGTGCTAGGGTTCTTAGAGCAAAGTATTATCCGGAGGGAGATCTACTGAAAGTAAGTCTGAAAAAAGGTTCATCCTATGTGTGGCAAAGTATATGGGCCGGAATTCAAACTTTTAAAAAAGGATGCATATGGAGAGTGGGTAATGGCAATGATATTAACATATGGGATGACTGCTGGATCCCTGGCAGCCAAGACCGAAAGATAATCACTTTACGACGGAATATTGTTCTAACAAAAGTTTGTGAATTGATTGATCCGATTACTGGACAGTGGGATGAGGTGTTGATTCGTGAGAATTTCTGGCCCATTGATGTTCATAGAATCTTACAGATTCCTTTACCTCGGCATGACATGGACGATTTTGTTGCTTGGCATTTTGATAAGAGCGGAAGGTTCTTGGTAAAATCCGCCTACCATGTCGAGTGGGAGTCGCAATATGGCGATCACCTTACTGCTGTAGGAGGACAAGGTAATGCATACCTAAACCCAGTTTGGAAAGGTTTATGGTCTTTGAAAGTTCCAGCAAAAGTTAAAATCTTTTTATGGCGGTGTATGAATGGATCTATCCCATGTCATTGTATCTTAGCTGATCGGCACATGAGAACTAGTGCACAATGTGAGATTTGTAAAGTTGGGGCGGAGGATGTAAGACACTTGCTTTTTGATTGCCTCCGGGTACGTGAAATCTGGAGCTATCTAGGCTTACATGAAATCATAGAACAAGCCAGGGCGAGTGACAGACTGGGGTCGGCCATGATCGAATCAGTTTTATGTGAAGACAAGTATAATTGCAAGTACATGGAGCCGGTGATGATCAGAGAGGTGTTCTCCGTCGCATGCTGGTATTTTTGGTGGCAACGCAGACAGATTGTGAGGGACGAGAGTGTTCAGGATGAAAGGAAGACAGCGCTTGCGATTCAAGCTTTATCAATGAATTATGTGCGTGCAAGCCGGAGAGGGTCGGGTTTGCAATTCCAAGGTAAATGGTCGAAACCTCCACCTGGATATCAAATTCTAAATGTCGATGCTTCCTTCTTGGAGACTACTAGAACAGGTGCGGTGGGAGCTGTGGTGCGTGATGACACAGGATCCTTCGTGGGTGCGTCGTGCAAGACTTTGCTTACAGTTTTTGACGCAGAAACGGCTGAGGCTTGGGCACTACGAGAAGGACTACTGGTGGCAAAACGGTTAGCTTGTCATAACCTGATAGTACAATCGGATTGCCATGCAATTGTTGAAGCTTTCAAGTCAGGGAGTTGTTTATCTTCGGTATCGAGCCACATTCTGGATGAGTGCCGTGACCTAGCTAAGGATTTTGGTAAAGTAGTGGTTCATCATTGTAATAGAGAGAGTAATGAAACAGCCAATGCACTAGCTAAGTATGGGAGGGATAATCCGCCGACTTTGTGGTGTGATGTACCCCCAGACTTTCTGGTGTCGTTCCTTGTAAACGATGTAACTGTGGTGGACTGAAGGCAGCAAGTTCTCAGACGCACTCTTTCCCTAACCAGGGTACCGAAAGGGACTGGCAGGGTTTTAATGAGGCGGGCTTGCTGACCTAATATATATGTGGAAAATTCAAAAAAAAAAAACCGCATTTCTAAATCTTTTTTGACGGAAGGCAGCAGGCGCTGCATTCATTTGATATAGAGGAACTGGAACAAATGCCGGGAAAGTATTGTTACAAGGTTACAAAGAAAGAATATGTATATATAGAGCTATAAACTAACTAAGCAGGCAGGCATTAAGCACCTGCAGGCCACACCGTTATTAGTAAGCCAGCAGCTCGCCATTGAGCCAGCTCCAAAAGAATCGTGTCTGCTAAGGAAGAGGCGCTGATGGCAAGGTTGTTGAAGATCCTGTCATTGCGAGCTTTCCATAGGTTCCACCAGGTTAGCAGCGCCACTGAACGCCATCGTTTGATGATTTGTGCCGGTGCAGAAGTGGAGATAGTAGACCAGCAAGTAGTGATGCTGGTAGAATTCAGCGGTGGCATGAGAGTAGCTGGTAAATTAGTCTTGGTCAGCACGTGAGCCCAGCATGCTTGGGCATAAGGGCAGGAAATGTGAAGATGAACTGCAGTTTCTGGAGTTGATAAGCAAAAGGAGCAATTAGCATTGTGAGGCCAGCCTCTCTTAGCAAGGTTGTCGGCAGTGAGACACTTGTTGTGGAAGAGTAGCCAGGCGTGAACTTTGCACTTCGGAATCGCTTTGACATCCCAAATCTGAGCATGAATAGACGACTCAATACGACCTGTTAAGAGAGCAGTGTAGGCTGATTTAGCCGAGTATTCCCCATTTGCTGTCCATTTCCAAATAATCTGGTCAGGCTCGTCATTGAAGTGTGGCGTTTGCTCAGCCGCTAACAGGGCCCAAAGGGAGAATAATCGAGCAACACTTGTCTATTGGGGTTGGGCTTTATCAGGTTTATCCAGAATTTGTCCGTTAAAGCTTCGCGGACAGAAATCTGGCGTCTTCTAGAGTGTTGAAACAGGGCAGAGAAGCGCTGTCTCAGAGGCCAACCCTGTAACCAGTGGCTGTTCCAGAAGGAGGTTGTTCTGCCATTATTTATGTGGATGGTTGTTGATACCCTGAAAAATTCTTTCACCGTATTGTCAATGGGAATAGGTAGCCCTAACCATGGCTTTTGCTGCTTGGTTTCCTGCTGCCACAGCCATCTTGTGCGAAGAGCAATATTCTGCAAATATAGGTCAGGGATCCCTAAGCCACCAATCTGCTTCGGAAGGCAGCAGGTCTTCCAGTTAACCAAACATTTCCCTCCTGAGACTTTGGAGTCCGCTGCCCAAAGGAAAGCCCTGCGTAGCTTGTCAATTTGCTTAATGAGCCACTTGGGATGAATGATGGCAATTAGCTGGTAGGCAGGGAGGGCAGAAAGCACAGCATTCACCAAAGTCAGCCGGCCAGCAAGCGAGATCCATTTGGCTTTCCAGCATGCAAGTTTTTTCATAAATTTGTCAATGATTGCTTGGAGATCATTTCGCTTCAGCTTTGCATCTGAAAGGGGGAGGCCAAGATAAGTACATGGGAAGCTGCCAAGTTGACAACCAGTTGCAGCCACCGCAAAATCAAGATCAAGATTTTGGCAAGCAATAGGTAGTATCTTGCTCTTTTGCAGATTAGTTAGCAGTCCAGAAGCTGCACCAAAAACCTGAAGCAGCGACATCGTGACTGCAATGTCATGGGCCGTAGGCTGCAAAAAAATTACTGCATCATCTGCATAGAAAGAAGCTCTGAATCTGGGCAGTTGCCTTCCAATTGGTGGCAGTAGCTGATCATCTTGGGCTTTGTCAAATAGCCTGCCCAAGCAATCCATTACCAGCACAAAGAGGAGGGGAGAAAGGGGGTCTCCCTGTCTCAAGCCTCTGCGGTGTAAGATGTCCTCAGAGAGCTGTCCATTAACAATAATTTTAGTGGTGCCTGAAGCAAGGAGGGTCGAAATCCAGACAATCCATTTGGTACTGAAGCCTCGGTGAGATAGCAGCTTAATCAGAAAAACCCAGGAGACAGAGTCAAAGGCCTTGGATATGTCAAGTTTGAGCATTAAAGCAGGGTTCTTCTGTTGTTTGAGTGACCTTATCATCCCTTGCACATAAACGAAATTGTCATGTATAGAGCGCCCACGGATGAAGGCATTTTGACAAGGAGCCACCAGCTCTTGCATTAAAGGTTGCAGCCTTGTAGCAAGAATCTTAGTGAACAACTTTCCAAAGCTGTGAATTAGGCTTATAGGCCTGTAATCCGAAGGTGAGGCTGCATCAGCTGATTTCGGCAGCAGAATCATTAGGGCAGTATTTAGGAGGTGAAAGCCCTGAGGGCCAGCGTGCTCAAGAGTTCTGATGGCCCTCATAATGTCAGGTTTGATGATGTCCCAAGCAAGCCGGTAGAACAGCCCTGTAAAACCATCCGGTCCTGGGGATTTCTCAGGGTGCATCTCAAGAATTGCTTTCCTGACCTCTTCTTCAGTAATTGGAGTATCTAGCTGGGAGGTACTTATATTGGGGAAAGGCAGCGCATCAAGGTTGATGGAGGAAGTGGCTGGCTTGTAAGAACCCATCAGCTCATTGAAGTGTGACCAAATAGCCTGCAGCTTGCTCTCTTGATCAACCGTTTGCACATCATTGACGGTGATGGAAGGAATGAAATTCTTTCTTCTCCTAGCCGATGCTTTTATATGAAAGAAGCGGGAATTGCAATCCCCCTCCCGAAGCCAAAGAAAACGAGATCTCTGCCGCCAGATGCATCTTTCAACTGCAGCTAGCCCCAGGCTTTTAACTTTGAGCAGATTCCTGAATCTGTGCTCCTCAAGAGACAATTGTCGCGAATCACTGGCAACATCAAGTCTATAAATTAACTCATTGACTATAATGGATCTGAGCTTGATGTCACTAATCAATTTTGATCCCCATCTTTGCAGGTGCTTTGCTGTGAACTCTAATTTCTGATGCAGGCTGACGAAGGCATTACAGTGAGTTGGTGCATTACTCCAGGCATAATTTAACTGATCCATGAAATCAGGCCTTTTAGCCCAGAAGGTTTCAAACCTGAAGCGCCTGGAGTGCGAGATGGCAGCATCTAGAGTGAGAATCAGAGGTGCGTGATCTGAAGCAGCAGAGGAAATAGCTTGGAGCAGGGCATTAGGGAAGTGATCATGCCAGTCAGCATTGTAGAGCACTCTGTCCAGACGACTTTTGGTGGCAATAAGCTGCTCATTGCTCCAAGTGTATTTGCGGCCATGAAGGTAAAGGTCCTTAAGCTCCAAGCAGTTCATGAACTGACGGAAAGCTGCCATTAATCCTCTATTAACATTCGCATTGTTCTTATCTGTGGCTTCAGCAATAAGGTTAAAATCACCCATGATAGCAATTGGTACGGGTAGATTAAGCAAAGCATCTTTGAGATCGCTAAGGAACTGCAGCTTCTGCGGTTTGCCCTGAGGGCCATAAACATTGCACAAGAGCCAGGTCTTTCCAGAATTCAGACACGTGCAGGAAGCTAAGATGAAATTGGTGGTACAGGAGATAGATGTTATCTGCACCACATCTGAGTCCCACGCTAAAATCAAACCACCACTAGCACCATTTGAAGGGACAGCTATGAAATCACGAAAGCGAGGTCCACAAGCTTGCGCAATCAACTGAGAAGTTACAGACATAACCTTGGATTCTTGAAAGCAGACTATCGAGATGTGATTGTCTCGAACTAAACCAGCAACAGCAAACTGCCTAGCTATGGAATTCAGACCCCTAACATTCCAGATAAGTATGTTGATACTATCCATTAAACCTGAAACTACACTTCAGCGGATCGTACCCGATCTGGGGCGGTCTAGGCCGCCACAGCAGCCGCCGGCCCTGCAGTGGCCGCCGTCCCCGAGGTCGCCCGATCAGCCAAGTCGGCGAGGGCATCCATCTGCCCCTCAGCAAGCGTGTTGCCGAAGACTGCTGAGAGCTTCTTGACGCGGGCTTGGTTCTCCTCCTTCTCGTCCGCCGGCACCCCCATGCGGCGACAGATGAGACGCTGCGCCTGAGCCAGCGAGGATCCCGCTTGAGCCGGCTGCTTTGCGGCGATGCGAGCGCTGTGGCGAGAAGGCGGAGGTGGAGTTGGGCGGCGGCGGCGGGCCGGTGCCCCCATCGGCAGCAGAGGGGGTGCTCTGATCAGGCCCGGAGTGACGGGCTCGCCAACTTGGGCCAGGAAGGCCTTCAGTTGCTCAGCAGGACTGCGGCCAGGGCTTGTGGGCCGCCCCGTCGAAGCAGGCCCAACTCTCGTGAGGCCCGTCGCAGGTGTCTCCACTGGCGTCAGCAGGCCCACAACGGACCCGTCGTCGTGGAAAGGAGTTGGCGCGTCGTGGGCGTGCTCAAAGTTGACCAGGTCCATGTCCTGAAGTCGTACCTCGCCCGTGACCGCGACCAAAGAGGAAGTGCGCAGGTCGACAGCCAGCAGCTCAGGGTGAAGCGCAGTGCAGTTGATCGGCGAAGGCGGCAAGTCCAGCTCGCCCAGCGAGACTGCCACCTCGTCAGCTTGGGAAGGCTGCAGAACCTCCAGCGGTCCTTGCGACTCCATGGGCGCCACCAGCGCGCCGTGAGTGGTACAGAAGGCAGCAGCGTAGGCTCCACACCATGCAGGAGCGAAGGCGGGGATGCCTCCACGACAGCAGCACGATGCATTGACGGCTCAGATCGGACGCGTCGTAGAGACGGCCGAACCCTAGCGCCATCCATCACGGGCTCCACCTGAGCAGCCGCCGGAGCTGGCGGCGCCTCCACCTCCACCGGGCGGAAGCAGTACGCGCGATGGCGCCGGCGCCTGGGAGGCGCATTCCCCAGCCGCTGAAAGACGCTACCCGCCTGCGCTGCGACCTGCGGCCCCGCCGAAGTACCATCCACCATGGCCCTGCCCCAGGGGTAGCGGCGGTGCGGTGGGTGTCCATCTCCGCCATCTCCAGCCCCCGGCGGCAGGGTGCCCGGAGCCGGCAGCACGTGAACGAGCGAGTCGAGGTGGACCATGGCGTAGTAGCGAGTCATGGGTGGCGGAGTGAAGGAGATGTCGGCCATGGGGTCGTCGTGGATGATCTCGTCAAAATCCGCCGGCAGGTCGATGGTGACCACCTCGTCGATGGTGTCCGGATCGTGAACCCAAGCATAGACCACGAAATAAGAAAGATCAGTCTTGTCAGAGGAAGAAACCGCTACCGTGTGGAAGTGGCAGGAGGGGAGAACGCGGCGGGCGGTGTCGAGGTTGAAAGATTGCGGTGGAAGGTTCTCGATGAAGACGCGCACCCTGTACCGCGGCGTGACATGGTCAGTCATGAACAGCCGCGACCACCGCCGCACCTGCAGCGGCGTTCCACGGTGGACCACCGTGCGGCCAGCGATCAACTCACGCCAGTGAGGCTCGGAGCAGCGCACGAGGTAGGTGCCGTTGATGTACAAGCTGACGTTGATGGCATGCTGCGGAAGCTGCGGGAACTCCTCCAGCAGCGCCTCGTGCACCTTGGCCGGCCAGAACTCGGCGTTAGTGCCGACGACGGAGATGATGGCTGCATTGTTGCTGAGGTCGGTCTCGTCATTGAGGGACTCGCGAGTGAGACGATGCGTGCAGTAGCCCATCTCCGAGCGCCTCATCGCCGCCCCGGGAGCATAGGGGTGCGCCATCGGGATGCCGGAGGTGTCCATCTGAGCGGCGGCGAATGCAGCCATAGGGGGCGTGGCCGCGGTGGAGGGGAGATCGGGAAACACAAGCCTGTCTTGGATGGGCATGGTCTGGCTAGCCTTGTCGCTCGAGGTGGGAGGCTGAGGTGGTGGTGGTGGTGGTGGTGGAGATTGCGGGGCAGCTTGGGATGGATTAGGAGCGGTGAGGCGTTCTTGCACTGGGCGTCTGGTGCGTGGCAGCTCCTTAAGAAGAGGCGAGCGGCAGCTTGGTGGTGGATGGGCACGAGCAGGGATGGTACGGATCTGCTGAGGAGGGATGGTGGCGTGTTGGTGCTGCGATCGAGCCTCGCATTCAATGGCGATATGACCAGGTTGGAAGCAATGAATGCAACGAACCGGACCAGAGCAGGAGGCAACGCGGTGGTGCGGAGAGAGGCAACGGAAACAAAGCCCAAAGAGGTCGGACTTGATGAGCGGTATCCCGGAGATGGCCGGAGGGAGCAGACGCCGGCCCATACCCATCCTCCGGTAAAGCCTCCTTGGATTCTTGCTTTTGGCCTGGATCCATCCACCTTGAATGCCGTTGGAGTCAGCCGGATGGGACTCAACGGCGCTCCGCGAATCCGGCCGGAGGGGAGCAGGGCATGGCGTGGCCGAGCGGACAACGTCGGCGAAGGACACCGCTAGGTTTCTAGCAACCGGGGTAGGAGTAGGTGAGCGTGGTGAAGCCTCCAGATCTGACGACGAAGCCGACAGACATACCCTCTCTGCCTGGTCACCAATGGCGACCTGGCCAGGCGTTCCTTTCTAGATTGGGTTGGTTATCTGCTCGAAAGCTTTGAATGGCATCGTTCTTTCTTTCGGTGACAGTAGCGATGTACATTCTGATGTATGGCGATGTTTTTTCGTAGCACCTTGATGGATACTGCTACGAGTACTAGTTAGCTTCGCGTACAAGAAAACATGATTGATTGCTAGAACGGACTCGGATTCTTAAAAAAAAACTAGAACCGACTCGGTGTGCTACTCGTACGCCTCACGGACTGGTATCCGTATATAACTCGTGTACACCCACCAGCCGAACCACATAGACATCTGTGGATCGCACCCCAAACCCATCTCTCCAAACCACCACCGACTCCCGACGGATCGCTCGCTATCGCCGCCGGCCCGCCATGGAAGAGAAGAGATCGAAGCTCTCCTTCTCCCTCCCGTCGAAACCCAAGCCCACCACCACGCGCAGCGCCGCCTTCTCCGTCCCCGCTGCAGACTCCGGCCCCGCCCCGCGATTCATCACCGCGTTCGACCCCTGGCAAACCCTCGACCCACCCGCTCCGCCCGCCGTCGTCATCATCGCGCCCCTCCCAAACTCACGCAAGTTCTCCACCGCCCCCACCGGCGATGGCCCTGTCTTCGTGCCCGATGCCCCGACAACAACACCTCATCATCGAGCGCGCGCTACGGCCTCGCCCTCCGTGACACGGAGGCAGTGGCAAAGCTAGAAGATAAAACCATTGGGTTCAGCTCCATCTTGTTGGTGTAATACTTCACTAAATAGCACTGACAAATACAAAATTAGTGAAGGATTTGGAGAATCTATTGGGTTCATCTGAACCCAATGCTTGTACACTAGCTCCGCCACTGCACGGAGGAGTCCAAGAGGACGAGGAAGCTCGCCGCCCAGGACGCCGCTGCAGTGCGGCGGTTCAAGCAGGACATGGCCGTTCTTCCCGACACCCAAGGCGCGGACGAGTACGACGAGGTGCCCGTGGAGGGATTCGGGGCCGCGCTCCTCGCTGGGTACGGCTGGAAGGAGGGGAACGCCATCGGGAGGGACAAGACCAAGGCGGATGTGAAGATCATGGAGCGTGGCCGCCGCTCCGACACGAACGGCCTAGGCGCCGACCCTTCAGACAAGAGCGATCCCACCGTCACACCTGTTGTCCGGAGGAGTGTTCATGTACTTCGATACTATTAGTAGCATTGTTCTTGAGTGAATAGCATCTGCTTACTAGGAGCGCTTCGACCCTATGCTTCTGGGTGAAATTCAGGGAACACTTTATGTCCGATCCTGTATATTTTGGCAAGACATTTTTTAGATCTCAGGCCATTTGCAGTCTTGATTTTGTATCAACATAGCATAGTGCTACTGTTTGCTTGGTGATGTACATATCATATGATGCTGTCGAAGAGATGAGTGGTAACTTGTAAGGATCACTACCCCCGTGTTTGAATCTCGGTGCTCCCTGATCCATTTTGACTTTAATAAATGGTGATCCATTTCTTCGTCCGTGTCTTTATTTTCTCTCCAGATAATTCTTCTTGTATACCCTACAAAAGTAGCGGTTCAACAATAGCAATTTGTTTACCAGCTCCTTCGAGATTGTTAGCATAGTTTTCTTCTTGAGTGAATAGCATCTGTTTACCGGGAGCGCTTCTACCCTTTGCTTCTCGGTATTATATGTTCATGCTTAGTGATTCAGGGAACACTTTATGTCATGTATATTTTAGACACATTGATCTTTCTATGCTAAAATTCACACTCCCCTACAGTTTATGGTAATTAGGCATTTTTAAATCTCGGACCCTTTGCAGAATTGCAGTCATGGTTTTGTATCAACATATCATAGTGTGATATGTACCGAAATATGCATATATGTTGTTGTCAAAGAGATGAGTGGTAATTTGTAAGGATAAACTACCCCCATGTTTGAATCTCGGTGCTCCCTGATCCATTTTGACTTCAGTTCAACAAATGGTCAACAAATGCTAAATAAATTTTTTTTTGAGGTACAAGGTGGTTGTATCCACCGTCCGAATAGATAGAATGAGTTGACCCAGTTTATAAGGGAAACCGGGTCCAAAAACCATACAATCTGTACAAAAGAATAAAGACACAGACGAAGCGACCCGCCGCCCACACGACCAAGTCGAACAAACGCCACAACACACACCACCCTCTCCAGGGCCGCCGCCCCGGCGTAACAACCAGATCGACCTTCGCATTGCCCGAAAGTGATCCAGTCAAGGTCGACGAACCCTCTGCCCACGCAGTTTTCATCCAGGTTGCCACCAAAACCACCAAGTACCCGGGCAACCGCCCCGGAGTATCAACCAGATCAACCTTCGCATTGCCCGAAAGCGATCAAGTCAGGTCGACGAACCCTCTGCCCGCGCAGTCTTCATCCAGGTCGCCACCCAGACCCCCGCTAGACAACGGCTCTACCTCATAGAATTGTCGTAGCGTGGGAGACCGAGGCCGCCGCCTCGACGTCCACCACCATCCGGGGCCGCCGTCCCGGCATCCGTCTCCCCCGACCACGGGGCTATCCTGCCAATCCATCGCGAAGCCATCGCACCGCGAGGGCCCAAAACCTCCAAGACGACGCCTCCAACAAGGTAGTGACGCGTCCGTCACCGTCGCCCGCCCCCGAGGGGCTTAGGCTTTCACCCGAAGAGTCTTGGAACCACTCGCGTCAGACCGGGTCGAGATTCCACAACGACGCGATCAAGAAGGGATCGACGCCCGAAGGCGTCGCCGTCATTGGCATAGACCGAAATCCGTGCAAGCTTTCGCTCGGAATTCTCCCCGTCGTGAAGCTCAAGGAGCAGCCGGTTTGGAGTCTATCCCCATCGCCACCACCGATCTCCATCGCATGCTGCCACCACCGTGGCACCTCACGCCACGGCGGCAGCCCTGCCGGCCGCGCCCCTGCCGCAGTCACGGTCCAGGGCTGCCGTCCCGACTTCCTCTGCTGCAGCGCTGGAGCCACCACCACGTCCAGCCACCGCAGCTCACCACCTCATCCGCGCACAGCCTTCCTCCACCCACGGGCCACCCGACACCATCCCTCCTCCGCAGCAACTCCATGGCGCCAGGGGACCCCAACGCCCGGCCTCCACCGGCCACGAAGCCCAGGGCAGGCCGCGGGGCCCATAACCAGCCCCGCCCACAACCAAGCGGCGCGCCCCGCCGCCTCCCCCTTCTTCCACCTTGCTCTGCACCGCCACTGCCTCCTGAAGACGCGCCGTCCGTGCGCCGGAGATCCCTGGACGACGCGCCCCTCGCCCAACTCCGCGCCCAGTAGGACGCACGCGCGCCGGCCCAGGCCCAACGGGCCCAGATGGGGCCCACCAAGCCCATCGGGCGCGCCGCATCCTCTACGACGGCGCCACCGGCTCCCCATGCCGCCTCCCGCCGCCTGCGCATCTTCCTCGACCTCCACCCGAGCCCGCCGGCTCGGCATCTGATGATGTGAAACACACGTTCGTTGGGAGACCCCAAGAGTAAGGTATGATGTAGTCAGCAGCAAGTTTTCCCTCAGAAAGAACCCAAGGTTATCGAACCAGTAGGAGCAGCAACTCTTCAGAAGGTTGTCAACGGCGCCAGAAAAAATAGTATTGTTGATGGGAGTCTGGACTGTTGACGTGGAATCTGCACACAACACAATCAAACTATTTTGCCCCAACGAAACAGTGAGGTTGTCAATCTCACTGGCTTGCTGAAAACAAAGCATTAAACGTATGGTGTGGAAAATGAGTATTAAATTGCAGAGAATGAAAAAGGAACAGTTTGCAGTTTGTGGTTGTTTAATCAGTGTAAAAGAATGGACCGGGGTCCACAGTTCACTAGTGGTGTCTCTCCATAAAAGATAACTAACATGTTGGGTGAACAAATTACAGCTGGGCAATTGACGAATAGTGAGCGCATGACAATGCATATACATGACATGTTGACTACTATGATATTTAATTGGGCATTACGACATAATACATAGATCGTTATCCAACAGCATCTATGACTAATAATTCACGCCGGGTTGTCATCTGAGTCCCCCATTGGTATTAAGTTGCAAGCAACGGATTAATTACATTAAGTAAAGTGCGTAATGTAAACAAACACATATGCCCGTGGACATAGCATCGTTAGGTTATCCCTAGTGGCAACAGCACATCCACAACCTTAGAACTTTCTGTCACTGTCCCAGGTTAAACGGAGACATGAACCCACTATCTAGCATAAATACTCTCTTGGAGTTACAAGCATCTACTTGGCCAAAGTATCTACGAGTAACGGAAAGCATGCAAGATCTTAAATAAACATAAGATAGATTGATAATCAACTTGACATAATATTCAATATTCATCGGATCCCAGCAAACACAACATGTAGCATTACAATAATATGATCTTGATCATGTAGGGCAGCTCACAAGATCTAAACATGATGGCACATAGTGGAGAGACAACCATCTAGCTACTGCTATGGACCCGTAGTCCAAGGATGAACTACTCACGCATCACTCCGGAGGCAGGCATGGCGATGTAGAAGCCTCTGGTGATGATTCCCCTCTCTGGCAGGGTGCCGGGAAGAGGTTCTGAACCCTCCGAGCTAGGGTTGATGACGGCGGCGTCTCTGGAACTTTTCGTGGATATTTGCTCAGGTACTTAGGGTTTTCGCGTCGGGGGGAATAAATAGGCGAAAGGGCGGCGGCTGGAGAGGCCCGTGGGGCCCACACCACCCCAGAGCGCGGCAGAGGGGGGCCCCGCGCCCTGGCCACGTGTGGGGCCCACGTGGCTCCTCTCCGTCGCCTCTTTGGTCCGTCAGATGAGTTCTGGTAAAATAAGGACTCCGTGTAGTTTCGTCCAATTCCGAAAATATTTCCAGACTAGCTTTTCTGGAATACAAAAACAGCAGAAAACAGGAACTGGCACTTCGGCATCTTGTTAATAGGTTAGTCCCAAAAAATGTATAAAAGTGATATAAAGTAGATGCAAAACATGTAGCAATTGGTATAAAACAAGCATGGAACATCAAAAATTATAGATACGTTTGAGACGTATCAGCATCCTCCATCCCGACCGCCGCCGCCCCCACGGGCCAGTCTCCTCCAGCTGGGAAAAAGGACCTCCCCCGACCACCTTTGTGGCAGCGGAGGGTGCCGCCACCGCCGCAGAGGAGGCCGGCGACAGCAGCGGCAGGTCGGCTCGACGGGAGGGGGGCTGGCGGCGCCGGAGATAACGCCCCTAGCGCCGCCTGGGGGGGGCGACGCGAGGGGAGGTGCGGATGTTAGAAAATCCTTTGCCAAACTTTTGTTGTGCAAGACAAATGCTAAATATTTGGGCATGATAACCGGAGGGAAAACAAGTTCGCCGTGTGCCTGAGCGCCGCCATGGCCGATCTACTCTGTTTCTTTCTCGGTTAGGGCTTGGCTCCACGTTTGCCTTGTGAAAGGCCCATCCGTCGGTTTCTACCGGTACACCAAATCATTTCGGTTTCTAACGGCAAAAGCAACGATTGTTTCTAAAGGAAATGAAGCAAATAGGAGTGATTGTTTCTAAAATTTGTACAAGCAGATAGGACATACACTAGTAGAGAAGAGGCCTTTCGTCCGGGCCTTTAGTCGCGGCCGCGGTCTGGGCCGCGACTAATGGTCCGGACACGTCGCACCGAAAACGCCGAAGCGTACGACAAGCATTAGTCGCGGCCCGTTAGGGACCAAAGGTCCTGGTTTGAGATACAAACCAGGACTAAAGGGGTCTGCGGCTAATTCGTTCAAACGAGGACCCTTTAGTCCCGGTCCTACATACAACCCGCGACTAATGTGTTCAAACGAGGACCCTTGGGTTCCTGCGCTGGTAGTTGATCACACGGCCGGGGAATGAAACGTTGTCTTGGAAGTTGATCAAATGCTTAATGGATTTTGGGAAGTTGAAAAACACGGCCGGATTAATTACCAGTCTCCTCATCCCCTGCTAGCTCTATATAAGAGAGCTACAGTGCCATTTGCCAAATGCACCATCTCCTCTCTCTAATTTTCTCTCTCGAATCGCTGCCGCGCGCCATGGAGCCACTCGCCCCCACCTCGATCCGAGGTGTACCACTACAAGGACGACGCCGTCGACATGCACTTCAAGGTCGTGGTCACTCTCCGCGCATCAACCGTGGAGAGATGGATCCGCGTCGTCAAGAGGCGCTACCTCGACGCCGCACCGATGAAGATCGTGGGCCTCGACTGCGAGTTCACCGACGCCACACCCGAGGAGAGGCAGCGTGCCGCTGTCCTGCAACTCTCCGTGGCGACCGACACGTTGGTGTTCCATATTTGCCACGCTGATCGGGTGCCGCATAGGAGTGATTATTATTTTAAATACTAGTACGCGTGCAATGGACGGTTGTGTCTAATATAATTGAAATAAAAAATATTGGAAGCATAAACAATTTAGAACATAAAATACTATATGTTAGTTATCACGCCTATCTCTAAATGATCGTGAAGGAAAACATCATTTGCGGTATTGTGGTTCAACTTGGACTACAACATTATTTTGTAAAGGAACTCCAGTGTTTTGTCATCGCAATGCTAAAAAGTGATACGTGGAATAGTTAGTGTACAAGAAGCAGCCAAGAAGGACCCATGGAATGTCGGTGTATAGAAAAAGGACAGGTATTGGTTTTGTCACCGATGTCTATGTGTTATTTATTACCATTTGGTGCATGTTTAGTTACTAAATTATCAATAGACATTCACTCGAGGTAGGTAAAAGACAAGTGGTTAAACTGTGACGCGGTGAAACATAACAAAAACATTGGTTTCGATACAAACATTCACAAAATACAAAACCTAGTAATCAATGTCTTAATGCACAACTTAAATTATTATCTCGTAGCTACCCATGGATATTAAGCTAGTTTAGTCTTCCCTTAAACTTTACTCTGTTGCAAAACGATAGCAAAAAAACGAAAAAGAGCGGAACGATCAAACCAAAGGAGACACGAGATTTAACGTGGAAAACCTCTCCAAACAAAGGAGAGGAAAAAACCACGGCGCCAGCCAGCAATACTTCACTATATCGGGTGAGGTTACAAACGCCGTGGGTTTACAATGTGTGGCTTACCCAAAACGGCGGCTTACAAGAGAATATATGGAGACATCAAACCCTAGTCGGCTGCAGTCCAACCCGGAATCAATCCCACCTGGCGGTAGTACCGCTTAACCCAGCGGTACTACCGCTGGGGTGGGCTGGTTCGTCTCTTCCCACCTCAGCGGTACCGGCGGCGGTACCGCCGCAGCGGTACCAGTCGGTACCGGACAAACGCGTCAGACGGCCATTCTGGCGGTAGCGGTGGCGGCAGCTCTCGAGCGGTAGTACCGCTTAACCCACGGTACTACCGCTGGAATTTGGAAACCACAAAAAACTACCACCTTGAGACAAATTCCATTTGTAGCATGAATGAGAACTTACCCTGAAACAACAAAGAACAAACACTTCGGCGCCAAATAGCCTCTTGGGCTAGACAGTGATACCAACTAAGCCCGAGCAAAGCTCGAACTTAGTAACAGGAACTGGCTTTGTCATCATATCAGCAGGATTATCATGAGTACTTATCTTGCATACCTTCAGTTTACCTTTTGCAACAACATCACGCACATAATGGTATTTGACGTCAATGTGCTTTGTTCTCTCATGGAACATCTGATCCTTGGTAAGGTAAATAGCACTCTGACTATCACAAAACAGGTTAATGCAAGTATCATCTCCACAAAGCTCAGCAAACAAACCTTTCAGCCAAACCGATTCTTTACATGCTTCAGCAATAGCCATGTACTCGCTTCAGTGGTAGACTGGGCAACAACAGATTGTAACGTTGCCCTCCAACTCACGGCACAACCACCAAGCGTGAACACATAACCTGTGAGGGATCTCCTCTTATCCAAATCGGCAGCAAAATCTGAATCCACATAGCCTACGAGTCCCTCATCAGTCTTGCCGAACTTGAGGCAAGCATTGGATGTGCCACGAAGGTACCTGAAAATCCACTGAACAGCCTTCCAATGTTCTTTACCAGGATTAGCCATATATCTACTAACCAAACTCATAGCATATGATAAATCTGGACGTGAGCAAACCATGGCATACATTAAAGAACCAACAACACATAGAATATGGAACTCTAGACATGTACTCAAAATCCTCATCCGTACTAGGACATTGTTCAGCTGACAATTTAAAGTGAGGAGCAATAGGAGTACTAACAGACTTTGCATCATGCATGTTAAAACGATGAAGAACTTTCTTAATGTAATTTTGCTGACTAAGAAACAACAAACCAGAATTTCTGTCACGGGTAATCTCCATACCTAGAATTTTCTTAGCAGCACCAAGACTTCATCTCAAACTCGCTACTCAACTGTGACTTGAGAGCAGCGATATCTTTCTTGCTCTTGGCAGCAATCAACATATCATCAACATATAATAACAGGTATATAGGTGATCCATTAACAAACTTAATGTACACACAGCTATCAAATTCAGACCTCTTAAAGCCATGTGACAACATAAAAGAATCAAACCTTTTATACCACTGACGAGGAGATTGTTTCAAACCGTATAAGGACCTTTTCAACTTACACACAAGATCCTCCTTACCAGGCACTATGAACCCTTCTGGCTGGTCCATGTATATCTCCTCCTCCAACTCTCCATGCAGAAACGCAGTCTTTACATCTAACTGCTCAAGCTCAAGATCACGCATAGCAACAATACCAAAAATGTACGAATTGAACTATGCTTAACAACTGGAGAGAAAACATCATTATAATCAACACCTGGAATTTGACTGAAGCCTTTTGCAACTAACCTTGCCTTAAACCTCGGAGGCTCGCTAGGAGATAAACCCTCCTTTCTCTTGAAGATCCACTTACAGCGGACTGCCTTCTTTTTCTTAGGCAAGCGCACAACTTCCCATGTGCCATTCTTATCGAGTGACTGCATTTCTTCTTGCATAGCAGCAAGCCACTTCTCGCGGTCACCGGAACCAATAGCTTCAGTATAGGTGGACGGCTCATGTCCGTGCTCCACCTGTTCTGCACAACTCAGAGCATAATCAACAATGTTACACTCTTCAATTAAACGTGGTCGAGGACCACAATTCCTCCTGTTCCTACGAGCAGCAATAGACTGTTGTGGCTGCAAAACAGGGGGTGAGTTCTGAACATTATTATTATCAGAATCAGAATCATCAGAACCAGCAGAATCAGGATCAGAATCATCTGAAGTAGCAGCACCATCATTGTCAACAGTGACATTTTCTTTTCAACAGAGTGCTCCACCTCGACACGAACCTGCTCCTCAGAAAAATCTGGCAAAACATCTGAGGACAACTTATCAAAGTACATAACAGATTCATTGAAAACAACACTCCTGCTCATAAAGCCTTTAGTTTCGGGATTCCACAACTTGTATCCTTTTACACCCGAACCATAACCAATGAACACACACTTAATAGCTCTCGGCTCTAACTTTCCATTATCAACATGAGCATAAGCAGTGCAGCCGAAAACTTTAAGCTGTGAATAATCAGCAGGAGAATCTGACCATACCTCAATGGGAGTTTTCTTGTCGAGGGGAATAGATGGTGACCTGTTTATCAAGTAGCAGGCGGTGGCAGCCGCCTCAGCCCAAAAACGCTTACTCATGCGAGCGTTGGAGATCATGCAGCGAGCCTTGGAGATGATGGTCCTGTTCATCCGCTCCGCTACACCATTCTGCTGAGGCGTGTACGGGATGGTGAGGTGCCTGACAATGCCTTCTTTCCTGCAATAATCATTAAAGGCATTCGAACAAAATTCGCCACCATTGTCAGTACGAAGTAATTTCACCTTCCTTTCTGTTTGCCTTTCAATCATAGCTTTCCACTCTTTAAAAGCAGCAAACGTATCATCCTTATTTTTCATGAAATAAGGCCAAACTCTTCTAGAGTAATCATCAATAATGGTAAGCATATAACGAGCACCACCATAAGAGGGCTTACGAGATGGCCCCCAAACATCAGCATGTACATAATCAAGTGTACCTTTGGTGGTGTGAACAGAAGCATTAAACTTAACTCTTGTGTGCTTACCGAAAATGCAGTGTTCACAGAACTGCATCTTACCCAAACTGCATCCTTGCAGCAAGTCTCTCTTGATCAATTCTGCCATACCAAGTTCACTCATATGTCCAAGACGCTTATGCCAAAGGTTAGTTTTACTAGCGTCATCATGAGAAACAGCAGCAACAGTACCAGATAACGTGCTACCTCTAAGAACATATAACTTAGCAGAATTCATATCACCAACCATAACTATGAGAGAACCTTTTGATACCTTTAGGAGTTTATTTCCTCCTTTGTACTTGTACCCGTCACAGTCAAGGGTACTGAGCGAGATCAAATTTCTTGCCATGGTTGGTATGTGTTTCACTCCCGTCACGTGCGTGTCATACCGTCATGTGTCTTGACCTGAACGGAACCAACGCCAACAATGTTGCATTGCTGGTCGTTCCCCACACGCACGAAATCTCCAGTCTGCACTAACTCATAAGAACTGAACCAATCTTTGTTACAGCAAATATGAAAAGAACATGCAGTATCTAATCTAGAATCCATTCATCCTGACGAGAAACACATGCAGCTAAAACAGCTAGGCATCGCCATCAGAACTACCATCAACAACAGAAGCCTCACCGGTATCATTACCTTCATTATTTTTCGGTTGGTAAGTACCTTTTCTTTTCTCCTTGTTCTGCAACTTCCAACAATCATCAATGACATGATTAGATTTCTTACAATACCTGCAGAACTTGTCACGGCCTTTAGACTTTGAGCGACTTCTGTCACCCTGCTCTTGTCTCTGTTGTTGTTGTGGTAGTGGTTATCTCGCTGCTCAGGCCTCCCTCGGACCTGCAAAGCATCGCCCTTGGAGGACGACGACTCCTCTTTCTGTACCATACCTTTCATCTTTTCCCTGGCAAGCAGGGCCTCATATACTTCCGCGGTGGTTAGTTCATCACGGCTGTAAACAGTATGGTATCACGAAAATTTGCAAAGGAATTTGGCAGCGAGCATAGAAGTAAAAGTGCTAGATCTTCATCATCGTACTTTACCTCCATCGACACTAGGTCAGAAACGATATCCTTAAAGATCGATAAGTGATTCATTACCGAACCACCTTCTTGCAACTTGTGCGTGAACAACTTCATCTTCACATGCATCTTGCTGGTGAGATCTTTGGACATGCAGATCGACTCCAGCTTAGCCCACAGTGCCGCTGCGGTTTTCTCCTGGAGTACTTCTTGCAGAATATCATTAGATAGATGAAGTTGAATAAGCGATAAAGCCTTACGGTCTTTCCGCTTCTCATCGGCGGTCCATGCCGCCGCATCCTTGTCGCCGAATTTCTCCAGCGCCTCGTCAAGATCATTGGACTGTGCGAGGATCGCACAGCATCTTGACCTGCCACAGCGAAAATCTCGTCTTGTAGTCCAGCGCGGTAGATCGAACTTCATCGATGCCATCCAAAACCCTAATCTGAAAACAGATCTGAAACAGGGCTCTGATACCACTTGTTGAAACGATAGCAAAGAAACGACGAAGAGCGGAACGATCAAACCAAAGGGGACACGAGATTTAACGTGGAAAACCTCTCAAACAAAGGAGAGGAAAAAAACCACGGGCGCCAGCCAGCAATACTTCACTATATCGGGTGAGGTTACAAACGCCGTGGGTTTACAATGTGTGGCTTACCCAAAACGGCGCTTAAGAGGAATATATGGAGACATCAAACCCTAGGTCGGTTGCAGTCCAACCGGAACAATCCAACCTCGGCGGTAGTACCGCTTAACCCAGCGGTACTACTGTTGGGTGGGCTGGTTCGTCTCTTCCCACCTCAGCAGGTACCGGCGGCGGTACCGCCAGCGGTACCAGTCGGTACCGGACAAACGCGTCAGACGGCCATTCTGGCGGTAGCGGTGGCGGCAGCTCTCGAGCGGTAGTACCGCTTGGAACACCATAAAACAACACACTCAGTCTCGGTGAGATCGGAGGAAGGAGTGATAAATGAGTTGAGAGTGGGGTCATTTCTCAACTTGCTATTTTTTTTAGTTGTTAGCTGATTTTTTTCCTATCGTATTTTGTTTGCTAAAATTTGATGAAATTGTGCCGTTCACCAGGTTTTTCAGAAGACACGTTGCGTCGCACCATCTGGCGCACGGCGCAACAAACCCGACCGATCAATCCAGAACCATTACACGCACCCCACCAGCTCACCACCCTTTTCCCTGCCAAAGCTTATCATCCTCTATAAATAATTCTCCCGTACTGCTCGCCATGGCCGCCGCTTCACTCCGCTCCGCCCTGCTCTCCTCCTCTTCCTTCCCGGCCTGCGCCCTCCGCCGCCTCTCATCCGCCCCGCGCGCCTCCCGCTTCGCGCAGCCCAAGGTAGCCGAAGGAGCAAATTCGAAATTCCTTACTCAATTTCGATTCGAACGGATCATTGCACGGGTTCCGCACTTCCGCTCGCAGATTCTTATCGGGGTTCTGCAGGGATTCGACCGGGTTCGCCGGTTCTACCCGGCATCCGCCGCCGCCATGTCGACGTCTTCGGGAGCGAAGGAGGCGCCGGCCAACAACCCGGGCCTCCAGGCCGAGATCGACCCCGCCACCAAGGGCTACTTCATGCAGCAGACTGTAAGCCCACTCCGTCTGCTTCGTACTTCAGTTTATTAGCTGCCGATTGATCTAGTATGCGTATTATGCGGTTTGATTATTCTCTTCTGTGGGTTTGATTTGTCGAATAGAAGATAGTATGTGGTTGGATTTGGGGAAAGCAATCTGTCGAACAGGTGGCGATCCACCAGTGCTTGCGTGGCGCACTGTGGCAGGATATAGAATTGGGAGAATAGCACTTCGTGGGATAAGTGACGAATGTTGTCAGTTGCTTATCATAATCAGTGTTGCTCGGTGGAATGCTCGAACCTATGTCGTTGGGTGTAGCATTATAGGCAACACTTTCCGGGGCTTTGAATGCTCTGCAGTAGAATGAGGAATTTTTAGTGCACCCATGTTGAGTCATGGAAGTTCGCCTGTTTTGCAACTGGCTGTACAATTTGTGGACCTGCTTATTACTAGCAGAACTTCTGGCTGTCCCGGTTGGTGCTGCACATATCATGGCTCTGATGTGCATATCTTGCTTTCTTGTTTGATGGAATGGCAGAGCTTCTGTCTGTTTAGGGAAACAATATCATATGATCTTTTCTGTTGTTCTTCTTACAGATGTTCCGCGTGAAGGACCCAAAAGTGAGCCTCGACTTTACTCACGTGTGATGGGCATGTCGTGAGTTCTATATCTTCCTTCTTCTTTCAGATGGTGGTTTATGCATGCTCAGAAGAACATCAGCGGGTCATTCATTTCATTATTGATATTTATCGTCCTTTACAATTCTGGGTGTTTTAAGAAAAGCTATTATTCGTAGCATATGAACTCATGCTATAAAATTTCTCCTATTGTATGTATGGAAGCTGGCACAAGTAATCTGTATGTAATTGCATTGAAATGTGACCAATTGATAGCTAGAGCCACAAAGACATTCCTGGCCTGAAGGGAAAATAAACTTTATGGCACAACAGAAAACTCAAATCCTTAGTTCTTGATAGCTGCAAATCTTAATTATTTTAATGTACCACTTAACAATCTATTTTGTACAAACTGGATCAGTCCGCATGTTATGAATTCTCGAGTATGCAAACTACAGACTGGTGACTTGGTGAGTAGGAACTAGGAAGTGCAGGGTGTGTCAAATATGTTTATACACTTTGAGTGTGCATTAAAACTGTATCACAGTGTCATGTAATATCAACTGTAATCTTATTACCCTTTTTACTGTTTCATTCACTTACTGTAAAAAAATTGCCAGGTTGTTGAAAAGGTTGGATTTTCCTGACATGAAATTCAGCTTGTACTTTCTTGGCTACGAGGTAAAAGTTTCTACTGATCCGCTGAAAAATAAATCACTTGGACATAAAAACTTCCACAAATCAGCTAACGCTTCTGGTTCTTTACCTTGCCAATGCCGACAGGATTTGTCTGCAGCCCCTGCTGATCCTGTCCAGCGGACTGGATGGACTTTTGGGCAAAAGGCTACCATCGAGCTCACTCAGTATGTTCAACTTATCTGAGTGAAGACTTAATTTATTTGTTTTCTCAATACTACCAACGCCTGATAATATATTAATAAATTCCTGGTGTGACTGTAGCAACTGGGGGACGGAAGATGATCCTGAATTCAAAGGGTACCATAATGGGAACTCAGACCCCCGTGGGTTCGGTATGTGCATTGAGAATTCATATGTTACTGTTATCACTGCCTTTTTACATTGTAAACCCGTGTTTCTATTTTTGTTTATCAGGCCACATAGGGGTAACCGTGGATGATGTCTAAGGCATGTGAACGCTTTGAACGTCTTGGTGTAGAGTTTGTGAAAAAACCAGATGATGGTAAATTGATTTGCATAAATTTTTACTCATCTTCAATATTGTGTGCCGTACCGGTGTTGCAGATGACCTTGATACTAAACTGTTAATTCAATACAAATCATGACAATGTTCAGCCGAAAGCGAGATATGAAAAAATTGCTTTTCTGTTTCCTTAGCCAAAGAACAAAAAACCTAGGTTCCTAAGTACTATGTTAGTGATATAAACTAATCATATTAATGATGTGAGATGTTCTATTATTTGAGTTACTCCGGCATTATCAGTACTTAATTTTTGTGTGGGATGTTGTATAACAGTCTTCTTTTAGTACCCACCCTCATTGCTGTTATATATGGTTGTCTGCGAACTATTGATTGATTTCAGCCTTTTGTGTAGTTGTTGCGCCTTTGTTTCGCCTTTCTATTTTCAAAGACATCCAACTCACCATTACATGTTCCTATTGTTTCTCTTGTATTATCTGGAATTTCCATGTGTAGATTTTGCTCTATCTATTCAATGAAATAAAACGCAAAGAATCCTTTGCGTTTTCTCCAAAATTAGTTTGTGGCCTGAGTTAGCGCAGGTGATATTTCCATTTTTTTCTCAAATGACTAATGTTTGTATCATTAACACACTGCGCTTGCGGAACATGAGGCAGTTGACTTACGTAATAATGTGGCGCACGGAGAGGGAACTACGGGAAGATACAATAAATTAAGATTATTATGCTCTAGTATAAAAGTGCTGACTAGTTCTTCTCTTACATCTTTCATCTACTTCGCCTGTTTTAACCATTTGTATCATGCTCATGTTTATTCTTGTTAGGAGTGGATGGAGTAGGTGTTGTTGTTCACAGATGCAGTTCACGAGTTAATTTTTGAAACATATACATTGATATTCTGTTAACTACCCGTGTCAAAAAAAAAAAAAATTTGTTGTCTTCCTTTAGTTTTGCTCTTGAACTATTTAAACTTTGCACCCCAATTTATAAAAACGTTGACCAACGGGGGAAGGATCCCTCCCTTGGCTTTACGTTGTTAGGTAGATGAGACCTCCCGTTTAATTCGAGTAAGCCTCAGCCGCGACTCGAATTTCTTCGAATATGCGTCATCTGGGACTCGAATTTCTTCGAATATGCGTCATCTGGGACTCGAACCCGGGTGGGCTGGGCGCGCACTCGCTGCCACTGCCACTGAGCTAGCGCTCAGTTCTCACACCCCAATTTATGCACGTAGAAGTATTGTTGATGCACAAAATCCTTTGCTTATGTCGGCGATGAAATTTATTTTGGACTCAATCTTGAAGAATGATGTGGTCAGAGATGCTGATCTAATTTGTTGCTTTATCTGAAATGTGAATTTTGAATACAGTCTTTCTATTAATGCTTACGACACTGATATATTCTAATAATCTGTATTTGCCTGCAGGAAAAATGAAAGGCATTGCGTTCATCAAGGATCCTGATGGCTACTGGATTGAGATATTTGACCTGAACAGAATTGGGGAGGTCACGGCTACAGCATCATGAGGTGTTAGAACCTCAATGCAGAAAAAAAGACTTGCAGCTTCAGAAATGATCGTATGAACTCAGTTATGTAACTATGTTGAGTTTCTTATTTTGCTATAGTGTCATTAAGACATCATGTGACCGACAGTTGAAATAAGTATTGTTTCATGAATTCAGAATAAACTGTTTCAGGTGATCAACTCTTCCTTTCTCTTTTTCTTATAGAGATTCTCATTTTTTACAATATCCATGCACCGGCAACATCAACTTGATTTAATATGTCAAAAAAACTTACATAATATGTCAGGTGGTTTGAGATTAGGTCTGTGCTAGGTGCGATGGTGATGGTAATGCTCGATTGCACATGGTGTCCTTCCACATAGATCAGTTGGTTTTCAGAAAAATGGCCCCCTCACATAGATAAGTTGGTTTTCAGAAAAATGGCTCCCTCACATAGATAAGTTGGTTTTCAGAAAAATGACTCCCGTATGAATTATGCCAAGGCAACAATTTGTTTGCTGGAACTTATAACTACATAGTGGACTCAGCTGCACCGCGTACCTGGTTTGTCTACTCTAGGGATGATTTGTATACCATCGGATTCAGAAACAAAAGCACAGTAGGAGAAGGAGACATTTATGCTATAGGAGACAGCCAAACAAGCACAGTAGGAGAAGGAGACATTTATGCTATAGGAGACAGTCAAACCTGAAAATTTATATCTTTTTGGTATACTCCAATGTCTCACACCCTACTAAAAATATGGAAGAATATATGTATCCACCTATTAATTCCCTACACCCATGCTACTGTTAACAAGCAGATGTCAAGCGCTTAGTATTTATACTACTAGGATCACTACTATAGCTATATGGGATAGCTGTATGACTTTAGTGAACCTAACAAACTTTTTCATGCATATGGACCGTTACACAACTAGAATAGTCACATAACATCCATGTTCAACCAAATTGGCTGATGAGTGCATTCTATGCATGAGAGAAAATGCCAACATAATGGAAGAGGCCTGCCAATATTGTGATGTCGAAAGAAATAACATACACTAATGAAATACCGGCACGCCATGCACTTAACCGTTGCTCCCACTAAACTTGCCAAGAGGTGAAAGCTCTATACCCAACCCCTCAAAACTTCCTCTTGGGGAAAACTTTCTTGTCAGCTTAGCAAATAGTACATGCATAGGAAATTCGAACTCAAGTAAACTAGAAAACCATTATAATGTGAAACGGATAAAGAGGGAAGAATGCAAGTGAATAAGTGCCACTAGTTATTATCACTTTGTTGCTTGAGTGTTGAATGTTTGGAAATAAGCAACTTGGGAACTCGA
The DNA here is from genome assembly GCA_947311845.1 of Poa pratensis. Taxonomy (NCBI): domain Eukaryota; kingdom Viridiplantae; phylum Streptophyta; class Magnoliopsida; order Poales; family Poaceae; genus Poa; species Poa pratensis. The sequence continues at coordinate 9,638,927 of CAMZMU010000128.1, read as the reverse complement.
AGGGAAAATTACTCTGGATGTATGTGTCAAGCAATTGTGCTCGAGAACATGATGTTCTGGGGAATTCTTATTTTCCATATGATAAATATCTAAGAAAATCTATTTTATTGTAAAAGTGATTCCGTTAGTATAGTTCAGTCTAACTTGCAAAAAACAGTCGGGAAGGAAAATAGATACTAAGTGAGGAACAAAAATAATTTAATTTAGAAGAATCTATATATATATATAATATTTTTGATGAAAGAATCCTAGTAAAGTTGATTTTCTACGAATACACATGTTAGTAGTGAGACTACTAATTATACCATTGTTCAATAGTTGGTTCATGCACAAACTACTCTATAGATAGAAATACTGTTTCCCATTTACCATACACAGTAGCAGTCCAAACTGCTCCTTTCACTCGAGTTAACTCCACCGTTTAGGGAAAATGACCATAGCAGCTGTCAGGTAGAGGAGAGACATGGTAGCACACTAGGACACTTCACGATCTCAGTAGAAGTCAAAGGATGGGGTAAATCGACTGAAGCACATCTCCACAGTTGCATCTACAGTCTCCTTCTTCCTCTCATCCCTGTAGCATTCCTTCACGTGTGGAGTTGTAAATCCGCATGCACGAGGGGAGTTCTCCCTTCTAAGCAAAATGTTGACTTTTTTTGTTGCACTGCACCGCTATTAGGCTAAATAGTTGCTACGAAATATAAAGAACAATTGTATGCTGCTCCAGTGATAGTGTGTTCGCGGCAGCCATTTGTATGTATATACAAGCTGTACAGAACTTACACCATCAATGGTCCCATGGTCTAGTGGTTAGGACACAAGACTCTGAATCTTGTAACCCGAGTTCAAGTCTCGGTGGGACCTAAATTTTCCATTTTTTTTTCTTCTAGTGTTTTTCTTTTATATTTGCTGTATCATTACTATGGACATGAGTCCAAAGTCCCGCATCGGCCCATTGTTTTTTCTGTACCTCAGAAGTCACGCTCTGGACAATTGTTTCTCCTAGGTACGAAGTCATGTGCCTCCATTTGGAGTCTCATCGAGGTCGTGCAGGTAGCCCTCACCCAGAACGTTTTTATGCACGTTCAAAAAGCAATCCCACCATATGAGGCTTCATTTCGAACTTACCATTGTTCCACCCCTTCCGCATGAATAACTCAACTTATTACGCACTTTAGATAAAATCTTCCCATTTTATTCATCCCACCTCTCTCGCACCACCTCTCTCAATCCCATCTCCACACATAAAGAAAAAAAGGAAAATTCTCTCATATTGAAGATAAATAGAAAAAGTAATAAAAAAATGGGTACACAATCAGGAAGAAAAGAAGCATTTTTTGTTCTCTAAAGAAACATGTTGATATTTTTATATTTCTCTAGCGACGACATGGTATTTAGATAAGTTATGTGTGTTGCTAAGGAATATAACAAACAACTGCATGCCACCCTAACGATAGTGTATTCGTGTTGTTACTATTAAAGTATTTTCTGTGATTTTTTCAGCGTAGACGAGCGCATCTTTTATTGCGCACCTGATTCTTCTCAAATGCGTGAATGCAGATAGGCCCAAAGAAAACATTGCTTATAAATTAGTCGATATTCCTGTTGAGTTGTGTTCAATCAATAAATGTGCGTTGCTACGAAATATAACGAACAATTGTATGTCGCTCTTGAGCGGTAGAAATATATTCCTTTGTATTGCAGAAAGTGCAGAAACATCAAAGGTCCCATGGTCTAGTGGTTAGGACACAAGACTCTGAATCTTGTAACCCGAGTTCAAGTCTCGGTGGGACCTAATACTTTTTTCATTTTTTTCTTTTAGAATTTTCCTTTTATGTTTGTTGTATCTTTACTATTAAAATTGGATTGGTGAGTGTGTGGTTTTCCACAATAACCATGGGCCCAATGCCTCGCACCACACATTGTTTTTGATGTAGCTCCAAAGTCATGCACCAGCCAGTTTGTTTCCTATGTCCGAAGTCATGTGCCGTCCATATGGAATCCCATCGAGGTTGTGCATGTCGCCCTCACCCGAAACATTGTAAATTTGTAATCCAAGTACGTTTTTTATCCACGTTCTAAAAGCAATCCAACCACATCAGCCTTCATTCCGAACTTGTCACTGTTCCATCCCTTCCCGAATAACTCAACTTATTACGCACCGTTAGATATAATTAATCTCCCTATTTCATTCATCCCACCTCCCATGCACCACCCCATTCCCACACAAAAATCCCATCTCCGCACAGAAAGAAATAAAAAAGGAAATTTCTCTCATATTAAAAGAGAAACAGAAATGAATAGGAAAATAAACAAGTACGAAAAGAAGCATTATTTGTTCTTTCAAAGCAACACGTTGATATTTTCATATTTCTCTAGCAACGACGGGGTATTTAGATAAGTTATGTGTGTTGCTAAGTAATATAACAAAAAACTGTATGCCACCCTAACGATAGTTTTTTCATGTTGTTACTATTAAAGTACCTTCTGCGATTTTTCAGCGTAAATGAGTGCATCTTTTATTGCGCACCTGATACTTCTCAAATGCGTGAATGCAGATAGGCCCAAAGAGAGCACTGCTTATAAATTAGTCGATATTCCTGTTGAGTTATGTTCGATCAGTAATGGTGCGTTGCTACGAAATATAACAAACAATTGTATGTCACTCTTGAGCAGCAGCAATATATTCCTTTGTATTGCACAAAGTGCAGAAACATCAAAGGTCCCATGGTCTAGTGGTTAGGACACAAGACTCTGAATCTTGTAACCCGAGTTCAAGTCTCGGTGGGACCTATTACTTTTTCATTTTTTTTAGAATTTTCTTTTATGTTTCTTGTATACTTGTATCCTTACTATTAAAATTGGATTGGTGAGCGTGTTTTCCCCACAATCAGCATGGGCCCAATGCCTCGCACCACCCATTGTTTTTGATGTAGCTCCAAAGTCATGCATCGGCCAATTTGTTTCCTATGTCCGAAGTCTTGCGCTGCCCATATCGAATCTCATCGAGGTTGTGCATGTCGCCCTCACCCAGAACATTGTAATCCAAGTCAAAAAGCAATCCCACCACATCAGCCTTCATTCCGAACTTGTCATTGTTCCATCCCTTCCCCATGAATAACTCAACTCATTACGCACTGTTGGATATAATTAATCTTCCCATTTCATTCATCCACCACGTCCAGGGCACCACCCTATTCCACACACATAAATACCATCTCCGCACAGAAAGAATTAAAAAGGAATTTTCTCTCATATTGCAAGAGAAATAGAAATGAGTAGGAAAAGAAGCATTGTTTGTTCTTTCAAAGCAACATGTTGATATTTCTATGTTTCTCTAACAACGACGGGATATTTTGATATGTTATGTGCGTTGCTAAGGAATATAACAAACAACTGTATGCCACTATAACGATAGTTTCTTCGTGTTGTTACTATTAAAGTGTCTTCTGAGAATTTTGAGCGTATACGAGTGCATCTATCATTGCGCACCTGAAACTTCTCAAATGTGTGAATGCAGATAGGCCCAAAGAAAGCACTGGTTATAAATTAGTCGACATTCCTGTTGAATTCTGTTTGATCAATAACGGTGTGTTTCTACGAAGTATAACGAACAATTGTATGTCGCTCTTGAGCGGAAGCAGTATATTCCTTTGTGTTGCACACAGTGTACAAACATCAAAGGTCCCATGGTCTAGTGGTTAGGACACAAGACTCTGAATCTTGTAACCCGAGTTCAAGTCTCGGTTGGACCTAATACTTTTTCATTTTTTTCTTTTAGAATTTTCCTTTTATGTCTGTTGTATCTTTACTATTAGAATTGGATCGGTGAGGTCCTGGTTTCGCACAATCAACATGGGTCCAATGCCTCGCACCGCCCACTATTTTTTCTGTTGGTCCGTAGTCACACACCAGCCAAATAATTTCCTAGGTCAAAAGTCATGCGGCCGCCCATATAGAATCCCATCGAGGTTGTGCATGTCGCACTTACCCAGAAAATTGTAATCCAAGTACGTTTTTATCCATGTTCAAAAAGCAATCCTACCACATCAGCCTTCCTTCTGAACTTGTCATTGTTCCATCCTTTCCCCGTGAATAACTCAACTTATTACGCACCGCTAGATATAATCTTCCCATATTATTCATCCCACCTCTCTCGCACCACCCCATTCCACTCATAAAAATCCCATCTCCACACAGAAAGAAATAAAAAGGAAATTTCTCTCATATTGCAAGAGAAATCGAAATGAGTAGGAAATTTCTGAGATATTTGTTTCATATATATGTTTCTTGATTTATTTGCTTGCATAATATACACCTTAGTCATTTTCCCTTGATTATTTTTTCACCATGCCAACATGTATTTTAACCTACTGCATTAGTACAATTAATGCGTCTAGTGTGTCCTAAGATTAGCTAACACAGATGACCAACTAATTCAAATAAAATGTCAAGAAATTAGAATTGTTTCGAAACCAAATATGACCAAGTAATTTAAAAAAGTCACAAAATACGAAATTTCCTAAAAACAAATATAATCAAGTAATTCGGAAAAAGATGAGATCAAATCATTCTTTTTATTCCCAGCAAAAACCTATGAAATTTGAAATCTTTTCGGAATACATGTAATTTTCTCCCCGGACCTTTTCACCATACTAACATGCATTTTCTTAACCTACTATAGTACAGCTAATGCCCCTAATGTGCCAGATTAGATAACACATCAATTTTCTTACTGCCCAAAGTCATCAGCTCAATAAATGCCGATACCCAAAGTCATCAGCCAATAAATGCTTACTGCCTAAAGTCACCGACCCAATAAATACAATGTTGTATCATCGTGTTTTGGTGATGCAATGTTATACCGTATTTATACATGTCATTTTTTTGAACCAACTAACACTAGTTTGTTTAGTAATCACGAGGCATCAACCAATGGCACAGATTCCATCCGCGCTCAGGACCATGAGCCAAAAGTCCGGGTCATCTCTTCTCATAGTTTCATCCCGGTCCATGATCACCTCTTACGCGTTAGATCTACTCTGGCCAAGTCATTTATCCACCTCTCCGGGCACCACTCCATCCCACACACACACACACAAATCCCATATCTGCTCGCAGAGAAACGACAGAAAGAAGAAAAAAAAAAGGAAAGTATTCCCTTATTGAAAATAAAAAGGAATATTTTTGTTCTTTCGAAGCAGCATGTTGACATTCTTCATGTTTCCGTAACAACGCAGTGACGCACGGTAGGTACAAATTTTCATGGAATGTGATTTGTAAACTGAACTTTCATGTTTATACAAATTGAGCATACTCATATTTGATAAACTCGTACTGTAATGGTAGGGCCAGCTAGCTTCAAAGGTTCGCCCTGCCTTGCTGGAAGCCTGAACCGACTCGGAATATTTAACCGACTCGAAATCAACACCGCCGCCCAGTACCCGTACCCACCGTGTATAAATCAGAGCTCCCACGGTGGATCAATCCTCGCGCCGGCAATCTGTTGAGTTGCAAGAAAAAATCTGCACAATCCCGCGGTCAAGATGGCGCGGCCGACACCCGCTAGCGGAAGCATGTACGTCCCGCCGCCTTGGGCAGCAGCGGCGGCCGACTGCGACGACGGCGACAAGTCCTGCCCAGCCTACCAGCGCCAGACCTGGGACGCGCTGGGGCGCAGCATTACCGGCCTCATCAACAAGGCCACCGCCGCCAACATCCGCCACGTCCTTCCCGAGCTCCTCGCCGAGAACCTCGTCCGCGGGCGCGGCCTGCTCTGCCGCGCGCTGCTCAGGTCCCAGGCCGCCTGCCCGGCTTTCACCGACGTGTTCGCCGCGGTGGCCGCGGTCGTCAACTCCAAGATCCCGGACGTCGGACGGCTCCTCCTCGTCCGCCTCGTGATGCGCGTCCGCAGCGCCCACGCCGCCGGGGACAAGACACAGCTGGCGGACGCGGCGAGGTTCGTGGCGCACCTCGTGAACCAGGGCGTCGCGCACGAGCTGCTGGCGCTGGAGATCCTCGAGATGCTTCTCGGCGACAACCCCACGGCAGACGGCGTGGAGGTGGCGGTGGGCGTCGTCACGGAGTGCGGCGCCGCCCTCAGCGAGGCGTGCCCCCGGGCGCTCGACGCCGTGTTTGACCGCCTCCGGAGCGTCCTCGTCGACGGCGGCATCGACAAGCGTGTCGGGTTCTTGATCGAGGGCATATTTTCCGTCAGAAAAGCTCAGTTCAGGGGGCACCCACCTGTCCATCCGGACCTGGACCTCGTCGAGCAGCAGTATCAGATCACGCATCAGATCGAGATCTCCCTCGAGGACGATCAGCTCGACCTTGCGACCCATCTTGACGTGTTCACCCCAAGCGCCACCTTCCTCCAGGACGAGGCAGCCTACGATAACCTCAAACAATGCATGCTCGGAGGCGACGGCGATGACAGCGACGAAGATGACGAGTCCGACTCGGACGACAGCGGGGACGACATGGAGATGGAGGTGATCAAGGACGTGACGGAGACGGACCTGATCGGCCTCCGGAGGACGATATACCTGACGATCATGTCGAGCGCCGGCGCCGAGGAGGCCGGGCACAAGCTCCTGACCATCGCGAGGCCCGGCCAGGAGGCGGAGATCTGCGCCATGATCGTCGAGTGCTGCCGGCAGGAGAGGGCGTCGTCGAACGCGCCGTTCTACGGCCAGCTCGGGCAGAGGCTCTGCGGCGTCAGCCGGGCGTACCAGGCCGGCTTCGAGGCGTGCTTCGCGCGGTGCTATGCGTCGGCGCACCGCATGGGCACCGACGAGCTGCGGGGCGCCGCTGGGCTCTTCGCCCACCTGCTGGCTGCCGACGCCGTGCCATGGCGCCGCGTGCTGGGCGGCGTCAGGATCACGGAGGAGGATACCACGTCGTCCTCGCGCATCTTTGTGAAGACGCTGTTCCAGGAGATGGCGGAGCAGCTCGGGGTGCGGGCGCTCGGCCGGAGGATGAACGACGACGACGACCCGGTGGTTCGGGACGCCCTGTTCCCCAGGTACTCTGCCAAGAACACGCGGTTCGCAATAAATTTCTTCACGGCGATTGGGCTCAGAGGAGTCACTGAACCTGCGAGGAAGCTCTTGTTATCTTGTACTCTAGCTTAGCATTTAGTCTCATGTTATATCCTTTTTTCAGTGATAATTTGGTCATGATAAGAACTTTTTGAAAGAGCTGGAACAACCAGACATCATAAACCACTCATATTTTTGTTGGTAAAATCCACCTATTTTAAATTTACTACTCCCTCCGTTCACAAAAGATGTCTCAACTAACTTCAAATTTGGATGCATCTACATATTAAATTATGTCCAGATACATCCAAATTTGGAGTTGGTTGAGACATCATTTTATGAACGGAGGGAGTAGTTGTAGAATTCCTTTAAAAAAATTGTGTCAATAGTATTGCCTATACATTTATTTTTGGTCGGCTTAGATTTAGTTAAATCGACTATGTAACCATCCGAATGTTTGAGCGTTAAGATTCGTGTAACACTTTGTCATTTGTTTCGTTGCTTGTTCTACATGTATGCTCGAAGGCGCGTTTGCTGGGCCTTTTTGTTCTTTCTTTCTCTAACTGAATGTGTTTAATCTAGTTGTAAGTTGGTGCAACTGACATTTTTCAGTCGCAAATAGAATGCAGCTGAGAATTTCTAGTTGCCATTGGGTAACAGCTGACTTTATTTCAAGCTTCAAATGAACTGCAAGTGGGTTTCAAGTGAGATTTTTTTAGTTGTAACTGGGTTGCAATTAAGATTTTTCTATTACAAGTTTTCAAGTTGAATGAGGGTTACAACTGAAATTAAAGGGTTCACATGGTACAAAATGTTGGGGATGCCATCATCTGAGTGAGAAATGAGGGCTGCAACTGAAATTAAATGGTTCACTTAGTACAAAATCGTGGGGATGCCATCACTTGAGTGAGTAATTAGAATTATCTTATTCTCGGTCTAATGAGCATTATGTTAGAGTTTATTCAACTCCAGGACCGCCAGACTGCATCACGACTCGTGTGCTATGTGAGTTGACAGAGGGGTTGCAGCTTAGATTTTCGAGTTATAAGTGGGTTGCAACTGAGTTTTGTCTAGCTGCAAATTATAAGTGGATTCTCTCTTTTTTTCAATTGCATCTCATGTGTAACTAGGATTTTTCCCTCTTCTTATGTTGCGTCTCATGGAAAACAATGCTTTTTTCAATTGCATATCATGTGTTATTAGGAATTTTTCAGCTCGTGTGCAACTAGGGTTTTATCCCATTCAAGTTTGATAATTTTTAACTAAGATTTGAGTTAGAACTCAGTCGAATCCTGAACCGTTAAATTGCATCGTGATTCGTGATAGCAAGGGAGTTGCAAGTGGGTTGCCACTTTGTTTTCTCTAGTTGCACTACACCATGGTAGAAGCTTCCCATGGAACCATCTGCGTATGATAGCTTTACCGACAGATAATATGTTGGCAAGATCTATACCGGCACAAGATAGTCTATTTGATGCCTCATCTAGATATCTTAATAAAAAAATGGTGGTGGTCTATTTGATTTGTTCGGAGCCATCATGCATGGATGAGTACGTCTAGTTGTCGATGTCTCCCTGCGTCAGGCTCATGACCGTTGTTTGGCTCGTGAAAGAACACACCAGTGCGCTTCTCAACTTATACGGAGAAAGGGAGAGACCGCCTATTCAAACTAGTGACTGTTGCTGATGACGATGCTTCTCAACCGACAAAAGTGATTGCTGGTGTTGTTGAGGAGCAAGAGAAGAAGGAGGCACACTGAGCCGATAATGGTGACGATGATCCTGTGGTAGAGGGAAGACTAGGAGGTGGTCAAATGTTATACCGTGTGTGAGGGCGGACATGTACTTTGATATTCTAAATGTATCTCTGCTTTGCCTTTTGTTTTTATTTATGGTGCTAAGTTCTAGTACTTGTTTTAATGTTGTTCTTGTTAATTTCTATACCCGAGGCGAGTTAAATAAATATAATTATACCGCATTTTACATTTTCTTGGTTTTATTTCATCATATTATGGTGTTAATAAATATATGTTGCATACTTAGTTAGCATACTATTTTTTTTAATGTCTTCCGTTATGTTGTGTAGTGTATTGAAAATATATATGAGTTGAGCAAACCATTTTTTACATTGCGAGATATTGTCCTTAACAAGATACACAATAATCTCAAATGCAAAAAAAAAAAAACATGGCTCTCGTTGATTTTCTTACAATTCATGAATTATATTGTGTATATGTATATTATTGTGTGGTTGTTCTTCTCTATTTTAGTATTATTAAATTTTTTCGTAGAGATTCCAATGCATACAACCTAGCAAATATCTTTTCCGAGGTGTGTAGTGTATGGTTATGTAAACGAATATATAGAAACTTCTGGAATATAAATTGAACCGGTGACATGATCATTTTTTTTCTTGGTCAAATGTGTCTTATAAGTTAGAGTTACAAGAAAAATGATCCGCCTATTTTTAAGTCACTAATTGCAAAATTCCTAGAAAAAAATTTAAATAGTAACACTTCATTTGATTGATAGTAAAATAAAAAGGGCTCGGTTTATTATAAAAACCACACCTGAAAACCATATAACACCCTATCAAAGGAAAACGACACGCGCCGACAAGCGGCAACAACAACACCACTTAAAAATAGGGGTGATTCCCTTGTTAAAGATGCTTTAGAGATTGGAAAAGCCCTTAGAATTTATACTACTAGAATATAGTATCGAAAGGGATGTAGCGTTTTGCTTTGCATGTTATTTGTTCAAAAGAAGATCCAATGGGGGTCTAGGGGTGATGCCCTGCTTAAAGATGGTAAGTTTTAGAGATCCGAAAGACCCGAAGCATTAAGGAACATGTAGGTGTTGACGGTAGCATTCACATCCAAGCTCAAGATAAGTAAAATTTATCTGTTACACCCAACACCAAAATTGGTAATGTTATTGTGAAGGTGCATAAGAAGGATAAACTTCTTTACAAGTCCACGCTAAATTATACCCTTAGATGCTTTATATTCATTTTGAATCAACAATTGGCATGCCGTGGACATGACGAAAGGGAGAAAATCAAGCAACAGTGAAAACTTGATTCAACTTCTAAAATGGCTTGCTAAAAGTAATTAATGAAAAATTTAATAAGGTTATTTGAAGAATGCTCCACGAGATTGCATCTTTAATAGAATGTTGTGCGACGAAAACTACATGAATTATTGAAGATATTTGTGATGACCACTATGCAATTCTTACTGATGAGTCCAGTGGTATATCTCCCAAAGAACAACATGCTATGCTCAAGTTAAACTGGGAAGAGTATTTGAGAGGTTTCTTAGAGTAGTTCATGTTTTCGATACAACTTCATTGCCACTTAAAGTTGCAATCCAGTCCTTGGTTATTGACCATCTTTGACTTCGACTCAAATTCGTGGGCGAGGATATGACGGGGCTAAAAGGGGGAGATTAAGGGGGTGAAAAAGATTTTTTTTGAATTTTCACCGGGGGGAGGAGCCCCCACCTGAATTTTTCAATATATAGTAGGGCAAAACCCCCAAATAGTTACAGCCACGAAGGAGGAGGGGAGAGTTTTACACGGGGGGTGCCCTAAGGCAGGATAGCCATCCATCCACGGAGGGACGGAAACTAACAGGGAGACGATCACGCCAAAGAACAGCGTCGTCACGGCACAGTTTAAGGGTAAGACTAAGGGAGGGGGCGACCCCGTCGAACACCATCGCGTTCCTGGCTTTCCACAGGTGCCAGCAACAAAGCAGGATAAAGGAGGATCCAGTCTCCGACGAGACGCCGGCGGGGATTGGCAGACGGTGAAGATCCGCGCCCCGGGCATTCGCGGGGATGACAACCCCGACCCAAGCCCAGAAGCGAGCAGCATGGGGGCATCCGAGCATCATGTGGCTGGCGTCTTCGAGCGGGAGGGGGCAGCAGGGGCAGCCGGCTTCCTCAGCCGTGACAATGTTCTTCTTGAGGAGCTGGCCACGCGTGTGCACCCGCGACTGCACCAGGAGCCATCCGAAGATTTTGACCCGCGAGGGAGCCCACCCGTTCCAGATGAACGGGGCGAAGTCAGCCTCGACGCCCCCATAGCGGCAGAGCTTGTAGAGGGCCGCAGTTTTGAAAAAGATTTATCATGAAAGAGTCGCCATCTACTTTATTATATCCATTGCTTTTCACGTCAACTTCTTAGTTGGATCTTATTGTTGTGGCAAGGGAAATTGAATCATGTGTGTTGTTGTTTTATCATATTTCTTACTTGTTTAATATGTAAGCGTCATGGCATGCTTCCAAATGTTAGATCTCAGAAGGTTTTAAACACTTGAAATGAGTGATGAAACTCCTCCAACGATTATTTCACGCAGATAGCACCCGTTTAGTCGGAACGCTCCACCTATAATTTATAATTTGAACCCAGGTGGGCAAGCTCAGCGCCGTCTGGTCGGGCCCTAGACAAGAACTCAAGTGAGCGACGTTGTCTAATCTGTACGGGCTATCGTCGGGCAGTACTGTCGTCGGGGTTTTGGATACGAGCTCTAGCGAACTGAGCGCTATCTATTTTTTGTACGTGTGTTTACATGTGCACGGCGAAGAGAAATTACATTTTGTTTCGAGGATGCCAGCAACTAGGTGTAAAATAAAAATTAAGGAGAGGAGACTTTCGATGCATTTATGACAAGTGTGTACTACAACTAATTAAGAGTGTGCCCGGGTAGTAGTAATCAACCACTGCGTTGAGGTTGAGCATCCCAGGTACTAGTAGCCTGCAAGGGAGAGAGAGGATTGACCTGAATTTGGTGATGGCGTCCAGGTCCAGCACCGGAGTTGCTCCCCCTAGCTTGCGAAATGCTCTGCCGGCAGTAGGCGGTGGCGATGTCCAGCAGTTAGAGGCTGTGTCACAGGTGCCCATGAATTGTTCAAACTTTAAATTTTCGTTGGTTGGGCTTGGTTTATTCTTTTATGCAGAGGCCGGATGTGTAAATCCATGTACTCGTATTGTTTCTGGTCCTCTGTCGACTTCCGTTTTCCCGCCGGCGCGGACGCTCGTCAGTTCTACACCCACGACATTCCAGTTGGAGTGCCGCGCGCCACGGCGCCTACCTTCGTTCTCCTCTGCTTCTGGAACCTTTGGAAGCACCAAAACGCAGTGGCGTTTCATGAACAAGAGCCCAACCTCCCGCTGCTCCTCAAGATGTGCCGTGACGATGCCCGTCCCTGGTGCGCGCGGCTGCCGCGCGACCATGCCGTGGATGCCGAGGCCTGGCTGCGCTGCCTCGGAGAAATCCCTCCCCACTGACTATGTGCCTGTGAAACTCTCCCCTCCCACCCCGTTCAGTGTCGTGTTGTAAAAAACTCTCTATACGGCCGTTTTGGGCCACATAGCTCATATATATGAAAATTCAGGTGGGGTTTATCCCCCCCGGTGACAGTTCAAAAAAAAACTAGCTAGCTCCCGGGAAAGCGTGCACAAACTCTTGAGAAAGGAGAATGGGCTTAAGGAGACGGCCTTGCATGACGCTGTCCGAATTGGAAACATTGGTATTGTGAAGAGTCTACTGGATGCCGATCCCTTGTTAGCTAATTATCCTGAACAAGGCACATGGCCATTGTACCTAGCAATTCTGCTAGAAAAGGACGATATTGCACGGACACTGCATGATAAGAGCAACGGCAATCTGTTATATCACGGGCCGGATGGTAAAAATGCGCTACATGCTGCGATTGCTGGAGGCTCAGGTACTAACTTTCCATTTTGAATCTTAGGTACGCGGTCTTACCAATGGAGTATATGCATTCTTCAATTTTGTTGTGTGCATGTGTTTATTTTTAATGATACGAGGACAAGACTATCTAATAACTTTGCTAGTATATATCAAAGTAAAGGTGAAACTTCACTCGAAATTCTAGTGGTCCAAGATAAGTGAGGGAGAATTTGTTTGTATACCTGAAGAAATATGTTCATATATCCCTTTTAGGTTATACTGTCGGTCAGACCACCCATGGGACTGGCCGTGAATTATAGCACCCCTAACACTTTGGCACCCGCTCGTGTATAAGTGTTACTCTCTCCGTTCCAAATTAAATGACTTCACTTTGTCAAAATGTGGATGTATCTATACTTGTAACATGTCTAGGTACATCCACATGTTGACAAGTAGAAGTCATTTAAATTGGAACGGAGGGAGTACCTTTGAAAGCACAAGGATAGACGTACATGCTGGTCGACTAGTCACACCATATACAGATATACTTGGGTCACAATGTCACATGACCTTCACTAATGGGATGGGGTGCGTTACACCCAGCCGTAAGGTTGGATGAAAAATACAGTGAATGTGTGTTACTCTTTTCACCTTTATATTTTACTGCATGTCACCTTGCTTCACTTACCTTCGACTAACAAACAAAATATCGCTTATAGGGATCACAGAAGAATTGTTGAATTGGAAGAGTAGCCTTACCACACACATGGACAAAGATGGGAGTACGCCTCTTCATGTCGCTTCATCTTTTCCCCATTCAAATGGATTCAGGCAATTACTCCAAGCTAACCCAGGACCAGTGTATCAGGCAGACAGCAATGGATTGTACCCCATACATGTCGCTGCCTCCGTGGGTGCAGAAGATACTGTACGCATTATTGTTAAAATGTTCCCTAATTGTGCTGGATTGCGCACTGCTCAAGGACGGACATTCCTTCATCTTGCCATTGAGAACACAAGAAAGCCAATAGTCTTCTTTGTTTGCAGAACTTCATCTTTAGCTTGGATTTTGAATATGCAAGACAATACTGGGAACACTGCATTGCATTTAGGTTCGAATGCAGTGTTCCCAGGATTTTGAATATGCAAGACAATACTGGGAAACTTTGGTTGGGCCACAATTGCAAGGAAGATCCGGAGCTACTCATGAGAAGCATCAAATATGTTACGATTCGACCGAACGACGGGTCTATCAAGCTTGTGACAAATCTTTTCGTTGGCATTTTTTTTTTCAGAATCCATGTTATGGAAGTATCGGCCTCTTTTGTCCGTGCATTGCAACTCTGTTTCATCACGGTACTTGTGCTTACAAGAAGTAGAACACCGTTGCCGTAGTTTTCTACAACCGTATTCCAAACGGTTGTGTAATAAGGATGGTTATATCATGTTGAATATATGACTGGAGTTATAAAAATTCTTAATTGATCTGGGAATAAGCCTGTCAAAAAACTAAAAAAAAAAATCAAAACTTCCTGATTTGCTTACATATATTTGTATATATGGCTGTGAAGTATGTACCTCTAAAAGTGATTTGGTTCATGGGAGCATATACTCCCTCATGACAAACAGTAAAATCAAGAAAAATACATATTGATGTCTAGCATGTGTTTGCAGAGGTTCACGTATAGAAGACATAATATGTCATATTCTAGGCACAAAAAACAAAATTCGGTGCTCTAAAAGCCTTTCTTGAAGCATCAAATTGATGTAAAAAAATTCACACTGGTCATATGTTAACATCGGGATTATCTTCTTTTTCACCGGGGGGATGTGGTCATAGGAGTTGTTTTCAATATTCAGTTAATACATCTTTTCTAGTTCACACCCACCCACCCAGGGCCGTCGACAAGGGCGTGCGAGGTCGGCGACCGCACAGGGCCCCCATTTTCGTGGGGCCCCCATATCCCATATACATAAGGCAAGATCCTCGATTTGCTTGAGCCACCATGGACAAGTCTGAAGGTATTTGCGTGCGCGCATATTGAGGAAGAAAGAAGTCTCGCGCCATGGCCGTGGACCATTTGTTCAGCGAAGCAGTAATCGCCAGCCCATGCCCAGGTAGTTTGTTCAGCTCAACAAACTAGTCCTTCTTTCAAGCCTAAAAAAAAATAAAAACTAGTCGTCTCTTGTTTATCTCACGCATGACGCACCAGATGCTCCACACACACAAAAAATCTCACGCACCACAACTCCCAATCAAAACGGGAAAGTAGCGTCTTGATTGCCTGCATATTCCATATTTCCATTGATTATACACATTTTTTCTAATTTTAGGGCCTCATATTCCACGTCGCACAGGGGCCTCCATTTCCTGGAGACGGCCCTGCACCCACCCTCCCTCCTTCTGCACCAGAACAAGCTGAACCTGCAATCCAGAAAACGTTCCTTTGACGATGTTGAGTACTAACAGATTCACTTACATGCTGATAACAGAACTATTACAAATGTCCTTGTCCATCTCAAATGAACTTGTCTTGGAACAACAAACAACGATGGAGTATTCAATGCAAGAGCTTTTGAGACTTGTCCAGGATGATGTTCGTGTTCATCTTTTGCAGGTTATTCTGAACTCTAGTTCTTCACTCCTGTTCTCTTGGCTAAGCTGCTTGGCATCTAAGCATAATGGAAGGCCCCGTCGTTTGCAAGCATGCTTTTGCAATGATGTCGCTAGATAGCCGCGTCCACCTCCCTCAGCTAGCTTAGCACTGTATTTCACAACAAGACCTATATTTTGTTCTACTCCAATATCATACTCTATGTATTATGTGAAGGAACATTGTGTCCACTTCATAATTAACTCTCATCAAACAATGGCAAATTGGGCGCTTAGATGTGGAGAAGAGCTTGGCATTTATACTTAGCTGCTATGGTACCTATTAGAGCTATATAGGAAAGTCACATAACATTGGTGGATCCAACAAACTCTGTCATGCTAAACAAGCATATAGCCATGACACTCATATAACTTCAATTACCTGGTTGAGCCAGACTGGTTCTATGATCAATCAATCGGCACACGAGAATCCACAGCATGTTGAAGATACAAACTGAAAGACTAGACAACTTTCGCGTACTATATATAAGAGCTTTTGCCGGCTTTTAGCCATGCATTTTGGATATGGTGACACTTTGAACAAAATTATGACGCGAAATGGAATTATGGATGAAAAATATGGTCAAAATGTCAAAATAATTAATATGTGGTAAAAACACTTTACATGTTTCACTATTTGATACAACTATTTTCTTTTACTTTAAGGATATTTTAATAGCGAAGCTTTTCAATAAGTCCAACATTGCACAATGCAGCAAATTTTGCACCAGTAAAGTATTCCTCACCAAGCCGTTTCATTGGCTATCGTTTCTTCTGATGGAATTGAAGTTGAGAAAGCAAAAGTTTTGAGAATTGGCAAACCAATAACAGTGTGTCGAGCGCATACCATGAACTTGCCGGATTTTATGAACACATTCTAAAGAAAAAATTATACTTTGCTTTAGACACGTGAAAATGTTCTTTTTCTTTGGGATAAATTGCAAGATGTTGCTTTTAGTAAAAGCAAAAGAGATTAGCCAAGGCACCACAACTTGTTAAATCATACTTCACAAAAGCGCTTGAGATTGAATGCGAAACAGGTGAGTTTTGTTGCAAAGTGGTCGCGCCGTTAACTATTATAACAAGAAACCTGATGGATCTTGTTTAAACTATGCAGTTTATGATTCTAGCCCTTTCATGAGCTATTCTAGCCCCAACAAATGCTTATATGTTATTACACCATCAGAGCATTACCATCCTATTCCCACTCCACCGTGGCAGGTGGTTTTGACGTTATGTCCTGACAAACACGGTTAACGCCTCGCACATTGTTGCAGATCTTCTTCACCACATCTACCAAGAACTGGCGTTCAAAATAATACCTGGCAAATAAATGAAAAAGACAAAGCTGTGAGAATACGCAAGATCATATCAATAAACTAGTACAAGAGACACTGCCTAGAAGATTTTACTGCATAACAGAAACATTGGTAGTCAAGGCTGGTTAGATGAGAGGAGAGAACCTATTTCTGTACGTTTCTAACAATATGCAAGGCCCTTAAAATTCCTATGGTAAGGCATTTATGTGTACGAAAGGCATCCATAAACTTGCTAGATTTCACTGCATTTGTGGTGGACACTGGTTAAATGAGAGTTGACAGAACATATTTCTGCATATTTCCAACAATAAGGCCCTAAGAAAATCCTAAATCAAAGCTAGATGTGTCAATTTCCCTTTGCAGTTAGTATACTGTTAGAATAACACGGCCTGGCAAACTGTTTCTACACATTACAACAAAGGACTATTTTGATTTTAAAGGGTGGGCCAGAAAATAAAGGCCCACAGGCATGGATAGTAGGTGAACGCAGAATTGTCTCACTCAAACTACCAGAATTCACAAAGTACTCAAGCAGGAACATAGCAACCAAAGGCAAAGGGTGAAGCACAAATATTTTTCATGAACGCTGGGCTAATAAGGGAACAGAACAGATCTGTACAACTGCAACAAAATATCACATGCACTACTGCAAAGGACCTAGGGTAACCATTAGAGTAGGTTTGCAACATAAAGCTGCAAAGAGAGGATGATAGAGGTGAAGTTCAATGCAGCATACCAGTCTGCAGTCATGCCATCCTCACTGGTAATTGCTCGTAAAGCAACCGCATTGGAGTGAGTTCTCTGGTCACCCTGGACCCCAACTGTTTGGACAGGCAAAAACACAGCAAAAGCTTGCCAAATTTTATCATAGAGGCCTGCATCTTTAATGGCTTGAACAAATATCTCATCCACCTGAGACATGAACAGAGAAGTTCCCAATTAGAATTAACACTATACATCAAAGATGATTTAGCAAAATTGCAATGGTTCAAAAAGCTCAAACCTGACGGAGAACCTCCAAAGCATTGCCTTCTGTAACATCACCCAGGACACGTACAGCAAGACCAGGCCCAGGAAATGGGTGTCGTTTTAAGAATGACTCTGGGACATTTAAGATACTTCCCAACTTCCGCACCTTTTGGAGGACATAAAATTCCAATAAGAATAGTTCATACCAGAGGGAAGCAATTTCCACAGTATGAGGTATCTTTCACTATAGCTTGAAGACTATGCAAAAGTAAGTGTCAATAAATATACGAGGCACAGATATAGATAGATGTAGATCAATACCTCATCCTTAAATAGGAGCTTCAGCGGTTCAATGAGCTTCAACTTCATGTTTTCAGGAAGACCACCTACATTATGATGGCTTTTGATGGTGTGGGAATGTGTCCTCCCACTCCCAGGAGGTGGGCATGATTCAATCACGTCAGGGTACAATGTTCCTTGAACCAAATATTCAGGTCTTTTTCCTATCTTCTTTTCTAACATGCGAGCAAATTCATCAAAGACAACTATAAATTCCCTGCCAATAATCTTCCTTTTCTTCTCTGGGTCTTTGACACCTTTTAACTCGCTAAGAAATTTCTCCGAGGCATCTATACATGTGACTGGAAGGTGCAAGTCACTATCAAATGTTGACATGACTCGTTCCTTCTCCTTGTATCTGCGGATAAGGTCGTATGTCAGTTCGTTGCATATTGATTCTGAACAAGACCGTGGTGAAATAACAGTTACCTCAAGAGACCATTGTCCACAAATACACAATGAAGCCTATCCCCTATGGCGTTGTGAACAAGAGTGGCTGCAACGGTTGAATCAACTCCTCCAGATAATGCACAAATCACATGTTCATCTGGCCCAACCATACTTTGGATGGTCTTAATTTCCTCATCCAGCACATCTTGCAATTTCCAGTCAGCTTTAATCCCACAAACATCAAAAAGAAACCGACGCAGTGTTTCCATTCCTTGGGGCGAATGTGTCACCTTGCATAATCAGAAGATGGAAAAGATTATGACAACAATGCTAACGTATAAACAGTTTTATGAAGCATGCGTACTTCCATACACTGATACACACTACAAAGCAACCACGTGATATAATTTAATAATTTGATAAATAACAAACACAATATATTAATACAACCATTGAGTCATTCTGTAGGCGAATGTGTCACCTTGCATAATCAGAAGATGGAAAAGATTATGACAACAATGCTAATGTACAAACAGTATTATGAAGCATGCGTACTTCCATACACTGATACACACTACAAAGCAACCACGTGAGATAATTTAATAATTTGATAAATAACAAACACAATCTATTAATACAACCATTCAGTCATTCTGTACCCAAAACCAGATAAGTAAGTGGACGAGTAAACGTTTATTTTCCCAGGAGAACTGATAGAGGAAGTAACTACACAACTCAGAGTTCCCGGTTAGCACAAAATCTACACACAGGCAAAAATTGATAGGCCAGCTGCATCCAAGTCTTAGTATTTCCACAGAAGAAAACATCCATCATTCCAGTTATTAATGGATAAAAACTAGGAGCTGGCAAGCAAGTTTATAGATTGGCCAGAAGGACCAATCCTTTATCAACAAAATGCCATTCTGACAGAAGAAAACAGTGAGTGTCAGCTACCTCCGGGTGGTACTGCAGTCCATAGAACCTCTTCTCCCGATGCTCGACGGCGGCAATCGCGCCCTGCACGCTGCGTGCGACGACCTCGAACCCCTCCGGCAGCCTGACCACCTCGTCGCCATGGCTCATCCACACCGTCTGTCGCTTCCCCACCTCCCCCTCGCCATAGAGGGCAGAGGACCGCGCGGACACCTCCACCTCCATGTCTCCGTACTCCTGCCGCTCCCCGGGCTCGACTTTGCCGCCCAGGGACTGCACGAGGAGCTGCATCCCGTAGCAGACCCCCAGGACGTGCGCGCCCACGTCGGCGTGAAGTCGAGGAACCCGGCGGGGAAGGAGGGCGCGCCCGTCGCGTGGACGGAGTGGGGGCCGCCGGAGAGGATGACGGCGCGGGGGCGGAGGCCGGCGAGCGAGGAGAGCGGGGCGGTGCCGGAGACGCAGAGGGAGAGGACCCCGAGCTGCCGGACGCGGCGCGTGATGAGGTGCGTGTACTGCGAGCCGAAGTCGAGGATGAGGACCAGGTTCTCGCCGGCGCCGGCGGAGGTCGGGAGCGAGGCGGCGGAAGCAGAGCCCATGGCGGGGCGGCGGAGGTGGATGGGATTAGGGTTTTGGGGGCTTGAGGTTTAAGTGTGGGAATGACCCGTGAGCTCTTCTGATTCACTGGTATTTAAGATTTGATCGGACTCCCGTGAATCTCGGTGGCTACTCTGTTTCGGAAAAAAACAGAGTATAATACTCTCTTTTTGGGTGGAGATTTCCTGCTCCCGGTTTCCAGTATCCTCGTTTAATTTATTTTAAAAATCAAGCTTACGAGTTTCAAAAAATCTGATTTTTTTTTGGAGGTTTTCAAGGATGTATATTGTAAATGTACAAACTTTTAGTTTGAAATGTTTTATATTATGAGCTACACAAAAATGACAAATATGTGGATTGTGTGCACGCTTTTAAATCTTGAAAAATAATTATCGTTTTTGTGTAGCACATAATATATGGAATTTCATATTGGGATTTTTACATTCTAGTATGATGCATCATTTGCTATATCCAACACTTTTTATAAATTCTAAACTTTTTTTTTCAGTTTTTTGTGTAGGGATCACACGAGCTCCGAAGCCAAAGTGGCTTCCCGCTATTTTCAAAAAAACGGAGTAGAAGATTGTGGTTCTTTTTCGACAACACTGCTGCCGCGAGCGACGAACAATATGAATGACAGGAGCATGGTTCACATCCTCTACGTCATTGCAGTTGTAGATATCGTTCAGATTCTCCATCCTCTTCTGATCTCGGACAAACAGTAACCATATCTGATTAGACCACTGTAATTGCGACGAACTGCTCTATTATGAACTAACATGAGCCAGTCATGTATCACGACTATAAATGACTGCTTTTTGAATGATAAGTGTCATATGTGCGTCCTAGTGAAATCGAGGTGCATAGTAACGGTGAAATCGAGCTACCCTACACCTTGCATAATAACCAAAACAGAGGGATGGTAGGCTGGCTTAAATGGTGCTTACCGTCACGGTAGACGAGGGGCACGACATGCCGGTGCCGGAGAAGGTGGTTACGATGCCGGAGATCTTGGTCCATGCCGCTACCGGTGTCGCCGCTGCCACAGATCAAAAATTTGTTGCCGTCGATGCCAAAAAATAAGATGGGATTTATCCTCCCGTTGGAGGTGATCTATCAAATAGGGTGAGACTACCTTTCGCGCCATACCATGTCACTAAGTCTGCGTCCCCTGCCATCTTCATCGTTGCATCCCCATGTAGCCCCTCCCCCCATCCGCAAAACTATTCATTGGCTTGCGGGCGCCATGGACGACTAGTCGCTACTTGCCTACGCAAGTGACATCGAGGCTGAGATCCTTCCTCAACCCTTCATCTCTCGGACTTCCTATCCTCACTAGAAGTTTGCGGTTCACAGCTGCTGCATCGGCATGGAACACACTATCTCTACAGGATTTACCCGTGTTGTGCTTCCCTATTTTAATTGGTTCACCGATTCAATCCTGTCTGCCTTTGTTCAAAAAACAAAAAAAAATCCTGTTTGCCGGCAGATGGTGCACATGTTCCAAATTGGTTACCCTTCCTTTTGAATTCTGACTGAAACTCTCTACTTTTTTACATCACATTTTGTCTAACTCTTTCTATAAGTCCGGATGCCAAATTGTTCAAATGAGTACTAGGAAGGCGCCGAAAATATGAAACTAAGCACTTCTATTCCCAAATATGAACTTTAGATGTAACGTATGATTGGCTGCCTAAAATCACTACTATACCACAATATGGAAACGTCAAATTCAGTGATGATCACATCACATGGTTTCATTTAGCATGTACTGTATTATTGAACAACACCGATGAGGTGGCACACCTTGAATTGGGGAGTCAACCGAGAATCAACTCAATCTATTTATCCTAGCTCGTAAACCCGTCTACCAGTTAAAAAATTAATTAATAGCATGTTGCATGGGTACAGAAAAAATTAGCATTGCACTGAGGAGTCAATGAGTCATCAAGTTCCCAGGAAGGGGCTGGATCTTAGTGGATCCTGACAGCAAAGCCACACTAATAATGTCTCGTCACGTATTTTCAAGTCGTCTGCAAAGGATTTAGCTCACCGTCCGTTGGGATGAGAACTTCGAGGCGGCCGGCCACGACACTTCAGCCGGACCGGCTAAGCCAATAGCACGGGCCCTTGGAGGCGCAAGCTATACAGTGACTTGCCATTAGTAACAAAAAACAACTAGCTATAGCAGACTAAAGCTACATCTGGTCTTTTCTTTTCAAATGTAGGAACTCATCGCCAGTTTCAGTTTCACACCAGATTGACAAACATAGTGATAAGTTTCACACACCCCAGTTTCATGTATAAACCGAGTAGTTAATAAAGCTTCAGAGTTCAGAGCAGGCCAACAAACTATGACAGCTGAGGATAAAAGTACGACCAAAAAGGTATACTCAAGTTCTGGCTTTAATTTCTATCCATCCACTGCAAGGAACATACAGCTCTGCCTTCACTAACCAAACTCAAGGTCTGATTACGGGAAATAAACTAACCAAACCTCATGGTCTTCTGATTCCGTGAAACGAAGGACAAATGAGCAAGGAGATATGTCGCCATAGCCGTACACACTCAGAGATGTGTTAGTTCTATACACTCAGACCACAACGGGGCGTCCATTATGACCTGTGTTAGGAGCTTCCTAGTATCCTCATCGATAATCATCCCAGCACACAAGAGTCTACACATCTGGAACACGACGAAGTGCAGTAGGTAATGCACTCCACCTTATTTGCGCACTGTCCGATTACAACCCAATGATCAGACGCTAAATTAACTATGACAAGGGTCAGGGAGTACCCACCTCTATTACCATCAACCGAAACAATGAAAACATACCTCTACCCAATTGGAACCCTAAACCTCTTATCTTGTGGTTCACTCCAATATCTCACACTCTGCTCAATACGGGAAAAACATACATCGAGTGAAAAATGGGTTATATGTGGAGAAGTCCTTAGATTTATACTTCTCGGGTTACTATTGCAGATACATGTCATATGACTTTGATGAACCTAGTAAGTTTATCATGCAGAAGGACTGTCACATACAAGTTACAACTTGAATAGTCATATACTCCCTCCGTATCGAAATATAAAACTGTGTGTGAAATAGATAGAAAGTCTTATAATATTTTGATACGAAGGGAGTAACTTTTATGCTCTAACAACTTGCAGATGAGCACACTGTTGGCATGAGATAAATTCTGAAAAGAAAGGAGCCCGATGATAGAAATTATACTAGGCTCTATGGAATGAACAGTGTATCATGTGCTTGAACGGGGGAAAGCGCCTCCTACGCTTTGTCCTAAAACAGCAAAAAAAATCCAGGAGAATATGCAGGACGATTGCCTTGATCCTCGAAACGATATCATTCCACCGAATCTGCGATTTACTGGACGCGATCTCAACAATATATGACGGTTTATGGCGAGATGGGATGATGGGAGAGTAGATATAGTATGCATATACTTTGCCCTTTCTGTCTTTTGTCCTGCCTCCGTGGATTTCACTAATAGTAGGTACTCCGATAATGATAAAAGCTTTCAGATTTGTTAGTTTGACGTTCAGATTGCTCTCTTGTTTCAGTCACGACCCGATGACTGTTCCTCTCCCGACCCCCCCCCCCCCCCCCCCCCCCCGACACCCCGCGACGGCGACTACGCCAAACCCCCAAACCACAGCCAAATTCGATCACCTGAAACCTGAAACCCAGCAAAATCCTATGATCCCAGCCACCGCAACCCCACATCTCACAACCCTGTCCAATTAGATTTCCTAGATATAGCCAAAATCAAAGCAGAAGCCCGGGAAGCCATACAGACGTCGAGGGACATCGTGAGAAGAAGAAGCGAGATCAGAGCGCGCCTGCGATTGCTGTTTGATGATGAAGGAAAGGAACCACCAGATCCAGGGCCGCCGATTACGCCGGAGCCCCCCATTCAAGCCGTTTATTGCCGGAGTGAATTGGCGATTGAAGCACAGCGAACGGCCACCGCAGTGAAGGGGCAATTGGTGCCATTTACATGCCTTTATCAGGTGAGTTACAAGCAAGGGATCCCTACCCATGGAGCGCCTATATCAAGGGGAAGAAGTGAGGAGAGTACCACAGAAGCAATTCATCCACAACCTGGTTCGCCCGAAACAGTGCACGGAAGGTGTTTGTTCTTGGGTCCGATGGCTACTACTGGCAAGATCATCCCTGTGGGGGCGAGCGAAGACGGCGCACGCATGCCAACTGCCCGGGACGCCACGTTCCGCAGCAGGGCTGGCAAGGCTGTGTCGGGGACAAGCTCCAACAGCAAAAGCGTCGTCGTCGTCAACATGGCCGGCGCCAGGCAAGCGGTGCGCGCTCGGTTCATGGCCGTGGGACTGTTCCTCTCGGTCCTACTGGCGAACTCGCAGCAAGTCATAGAACATATGAAGCGGGTATGGAAGATCAGAGGACTCCTGGAAGCAAATCCGCTGCAAGCGGATGCTGGACAGCGCAAGTTCATCCTCGAGTTCTCCGAGGAGGGGGATAGAGACCATGTCGTTAGGGGTGGACCCTGGCAATACAAGGGAGATGCCTTCCTTGTCGAAGGCCTGCAAGCCGGTGCCGACCCGGCGACGGCACTCTTCACGCACGTACCCATGTGGGTGCAGTTCCACAACATACCCTTCTATCTCCTGACGAAAAAGCTTGCCCGCGACCTGGGGGATCAGGTGGGCACGCTGCTCAAGATCGACAACAATGCGAGAGGCAACATATGTGACAAGATCCTCAGAGCCAGGGTTCAGCTGCCCCTGTACATGCCTCTGCAGAAGGTGATCATCCTCATGGACGAGATAACAGTCGAGGAGGTGGAGGTGCACGTAAGGTATGAAAGACTCCCGAACTTCTGTTTGTTTTGTGGGTTCATCGGCCACATGGAAGCGAGATGCGATACACCTGCAGCGGAGAGGAAGATATGCTTTAGCCAGGACCTTCGCGTTCGACCGGTGCACTTCGACGACCCACGCACTTGGTTCCTTCCTTAGGCTATGGGACAGCCACAGGGACAAGCTGCGTCACCTACCATTTGGCGTGCCCCGAACCCAGCGTCGTGGCCGGCTCCTTGGGTGGGGGTGATGCCTGAGAATGGTGCACCAAGAATCAACATCATTCCTGCGGTGGAGACGGTGGCCGAGAACGTCGCGAAGATGCACGTCAACGACAAGAACGTCGAGGAAGGTGATGGACGCGACGACAACATGACCTTGGCTGCGGTGACCCCTGACACCAACAATGGGGCCACCGATGCAACTACTGCGGTTCCCACTGCCCTCGACAGCAACACTAGGGCGGCGGGGACCGTGGAAGGGAACAAGGGTGTGGCTGCCACCCCCGACATCAACAATGGGGTGGTAGTGATCACGCCAAACGTCAAGGACAACGGCAACAATGTGGAACTGAAGACCACGGAGGTGGCGAAGAATGCAGTGATCACAAACGGCGCAGAAGGCAATCAGGAGAACATAGCTGCAGAGATAGCTGTCCAGAGCAGCAAGAAAGGGTGGAAGAGGAAGGAAAGAGAGCAGGGCAAGGAGAAGACCCCTGCAAATCTGAATGACACTGTGAAGAACACGAAGCAAAATTGCGGGAAGGTGAGAGCTCGTCTAGAGGAAGAAAACCCGAAAGGCGAGATGATACACTACAGTAAGAGAGGACCGTTTCAGGTTCCAACTCTTGTTGAATGCCTAGGACTAGAAGGACTGAGACAGCTGCGTCAAACAGAAGAGGAAAGGGAAGGACTGAAGATTCAGGAGGAAGGAACGGCTGCTGAAAACAAGGAAGCTACCGGTCCTGGGGCTGCCGGTTCACTGTCGGGCGCTGAGGATAGCGCCTGGCAGGAGCAATGTTGATCCTATTCTGGAACTGCCGAGGCCTGGGGCAACCTCGGACAGTTCAAGAACTTACTCGCCTGGTGCGAGAGCTACGCCCAAGTGTTGTGTTCCTCTCTAAAACAAGGCAGAATAAAAGGCTGGTAGAAAATGTCTATAGAAGGCTAGGCTTTAACAGTTGCTTTCCTGTTTGTTTGCCTAGTAAGGGTGGGGGGCTTGCTCTTTGTTGGAGTAAGGATGTTGTAGTTGATCTTGTCAACTTCAGCACCCACCATGATGGAATAAAATGGAGGAGCACCTTTGTTTATGGGGAACCGTGTCCACAGCTTAGACATGAATTCTGGAAACTGTTGAGAAGAATTAAAAACAACCGTGCTGATAATTTGCCCTGACTTATGTTGGGAGACTTCAACGAGGCTATGTGGCAAAGTGAACATCTGTCCATAAACAAGTGGAATGAGAAAAGAATGCAAGATTTCAGGATACTTTACAGTACTGCGACCTGCATGATATTGGTTACTTCGGTTTGCCTTGGACTTTCAACAACAAATAGGAAGGCAAAAGGAATGTCAAAGTGAGGCTGGACAGGGCTGTGGCCAACACAGCCTGGAGCAATATCTTCACAGATGCATCGGTGAGACATGTGTTTTCCTGTAGGTCCGACCACTTGCCTCTAGTGTTGCAGATTGGAAAAATGGAAGCTAAATGTAAACCCTCTATCCAAAGATATGAAGCAATGTGGGAGAGAGAAGAGTCGCTTGCAGCTGAGATTAGAGACGCCTGGTCGTCTGGGAGACAGGTGATAAATCTCGCAGATATCACTTCCAACCTGCAAACCACTATGAAGTCTCTGAAGAATTGGAGTAATAATTTTTTTGGGAGGGTTGACAAGGAGATCAAAACTGAAAAGGAGACTTGAATGGATGTACAACCACAACCCCCAAAACCACTCCTTTGAAATCAAGCAAATACGGCCAGGTTAGACGAGTTGCTGCTCCGTGAGGAAATCATGTGGAGGCAGAGGTCGAGAGTGACCTGGCTAAAAGAAGGAGACCAAAACACTAAATTTTTCCACAGGAAAGCTACCTGGAGAGCTAAGAAAAATAAGATCAGCGAGCTGAAAACTGAAGAGGACACTATTCTGACAGAGAAAGGGAAATCATGAATTACTCAAAAGATTTCTTTTCTAACCTTTTTACAAGGGACCATTCAGTGGACCCGACAGAGCTTCTGAACATCATACAGCCGCAAGTGACTGATGACATGAACAAAACCCTGCTAAAAGAGATGTCAGACACTGAAATTTCAGATGCTCTTTTCCAGATTGGCCCCCTCAAGGCGCGGGACCGGATGGTTTCCCAGTTAGATTTTTTCAGAGGAACTGGGACACTCTGAAAGGAGATGTAACCAAAGCGGTTAAGACCTTTTTCAGTGAAGGTTCGATGCCTACTGGTGTAAACAAAACAACTATTGTGCTCATCCCGAAGACAAATGAGGCTATTTGTTTGAAGGACTTCCGACCGATATCTCTCTGCAACGTTGTTTACAAGGTGGTGGCCAAGTGTATGATCAATAGATTAAGACCTCTCCTGAACGGTCTGATATCTCATAACCAAAGTGCCTTCATTCCTGGCAGATTAATAACCGATAATGCTCTTGTGGCGTTTGAATGCTTTCATAGTATACAAAAGAACAAGAAGGTGGCCAACGATTTCTGCGCTTACAAGCTGGACCTATCTAAGGCTTATGACAGAGTGGACTGGAGGTATCTTAAAGGAATTCTGTTGAAGCTTGGTTTCCATGCGAGCTGGGTTAATCTGGTGATGGAATGCGTCACATCGGTCTCCTTTGCTGTCAGGATCAACGGTGAGTTAACTAAAGATTCTTTCCATCTAGAGGTCTGAGATAGGGGGACCCCTTCTCCCCCTTCCTCTTCCTTTTCGTGGCAGAAGGCATGACCAAGATCCTGGATAGAGCTGTGTGTACTTAGATGAGCTCAAATCTCTGAAAATCTGCAGAACAGCCCCAAATATTTCCCACCTGTTGTTCGCAGACGATAGCTTGCTTTTCTTCCAGGCCAATCCCCAACAAGCTCGGGTGGTTAAAGAAGCCCTCCACCTCTTCGAGAAATGCACCGGACAGTTGATCGGCGCTGGAAAATGATCCATCCTATTTAGCAACATCTGCCCGGAGTCTAACCAGTTAGAAATTATGAATGTTTTGAGCATTCAGGACAGTACCTTCGATGAGAAATACCTGGGGTTTCCAACTCAGATGGAAGACTGAAAAAGGATAAATTCCAACCAACTAAAGAGATCTTTGGTAAAAAGCTTTGTGTTTGGAACGAAAACCACATGTCCATGGCGGCAAAGGAAACCTTGATCAAAGTTGTGGCTCAGTCTCACTAATTACATCATGAGTATCTTCAAATTGCCAGCAGGTTTCCATGAAGATTATATGAAAACTATCAGGAAGTTCTGGTGGGGGGAAGATGATGACCAGAGAAAAGTGCACTGGACCTCTAGGATAATTTGACACTGCCTAAAATTCAAGGAGGTGTCGGTTTTAGGGACACAAAGCTTTTTAATCAGGCTCTGTTAGCTAGACAGGCTTGGAGGATTCTACAATTCCCAGAC
This sequence comes from Poa pratensis, assembly GCA_947311845.1. Taxonomy (NCBI): domain Eukaryota; kingdom Viridiplantae; phylum Streptophyta; class Magnoliopsida; order Poales; family Poaceae; genus Poa; species Poa pratensis. The sequence goes on along the minus strand of CAMZMU010000128.1, from coordinate 9,610,496 downwards.
AGCTTATGTGCAAGGCTTCTAAAGGCAAAGTATTTTCCTAATGGAAACCTATTGGACGCTGTTTTCGCGGTGAAGCATCACCTGCGTGGAGAGCATTGACATGGCCTTGAACTCCTTAAAAACGTGTGATATGGAGAATTGGGGATGGATCTAAGATTGATATTAGAGATCCAATTGGATTCCGAGAAGAAACCCTATGCCTTTAACAAATTTTCGAATCGGTCTAGGTGCAGGAAGGTAAAAGACTTGTTTATTCAGAATACTGGACAGTGGGATGTACAAAAGATCAGACACATCTTCCACCCACATGATGCGGATGACATCCTAAGGTTAAAACCTATGCGTCAGGATGCAGATACTCCAGCTTGGCACTTCGAAAACAATGGTGTGTTTTCAGTCAAAAGTGCTTATAAGCTGGCTTTCAACATACAGAGACAATCCCAATACCACAGTGGTGGAAGTGCTACAGGAGACAACTCGAGGAACATCTGGGATCTCATTTGGAAATGTAAAGTCCCTAACAAGATCAGAATCTTTGCATGGAGGTGCGCATCGGATAACCTGGCTACTAAGAGGAATAAGTGGCGTAGAACCCTCGAAATTGATAGCACCTGTAATATATGCGGTGTGTGTGTAGAAAACAGCTACCACGCAATGGTTGGTTGCACAAAGGCTAGGGCTTTGAGATTTAAAATGAAAGATGTCTGGTGCCTCCCGGATGAGAACCAATTCAGATATACAGGACCCGATTGGCTGCTCATCCTGCTTGCTAATTCTCCGAAAGAAACCCATCCTTCAATCCTTCTTCTCTATGGAGGGCGTGGCACTTGAGAAACGACATCATACACGAAGAAGGTAAATGTACCATTCATGCTTCGGCAATTTTCTTGCAAAATTATGTTGAAACACTTAACTGTACGGGCTACAGTCATAGCTCCGGGAAATCTGCCTGGCACCCGAAAGGGACCTCCATCCAGGAGATACTGAAGGTATGGTTAATCTGAAATGGAAACCCCCCGAGCCTGGGAAATTGAAGCTGAACATCGATGCCTCCTTCCTCAAGGATTCAAAGCTGGCCTCCATGGGCATGGTCATCAGAGACCATTCTGCTAGGGTGATCTGCTCTGCTGCCCATCGTCTGGATCCATGCGAGGATGCTGAAGAAGCGGAGGCCGCGGCCCTGTTACGAGGACTCCAAACCTGTGTGCAGGCTAAGGATGTCTCCAACGGGGCGACCCATCGAGTCCGCGCGGCTCCGCGCGCGTCCGCGTGAGCCAAAAACATGGCCCAACGGGGCGACCCATCCGGACCGCGGTCCATTTTTTGGTCCGCCGCGACGCATTCCTGGCCCAAATTTGGGCCAGGTTTGCGTCGGCGCGGACGCGCTGCGGACTGACCGCGTGTCCGCGTGCTCACGCGTGGCGTCCTCCCCAGGCCCACATGGCAGTGACACGGGGACGGTCAGCCTCCCCTGGCCCAGTCCTTTTTAATGCCAGGGGATAGGGACGGCCAGCCCCCACCCACCCCCACTCCACTGCCCCACTACGGTTCCCTCTCCGGCGACCAAACCCTAGCCGCAATGCCGCTCCGATGGCCGGGGTTCGGCAAGGCCAAGAACGACGGCGAGGCCGGGTCGTCATCTGGCCGCCGCCGCCGCTACCGCGCTCCCTCCCCGACGCCATCGTCTTCCCCGGAGCCGGAGCCGCTACCCGACGTCTTCGGGCTCGCGCCGCCGGGCGCCGAGATTGCGCGGCGCGACCGCGTCTACGTGCGCAAGGAGGACTGCCAGTGGTACTGGGACCACGCAGTCCCGTTGCCGTGGCCAGATGTCAAGCTCTCCGAGCATTGGCACCTGAACCCGCAGCGCATCCCGGTGCCCCCGATGCCGACGAGCAAGCGGGCACGGGACCTGGAGGTTGAGCGCCGCCGCTCGCACCTCCCGGCCTCCCTCCTCAACGACCCCGCCTATGCGGCTAGGTCCCCGAACTGGGATGCATGGTTCAGCGGCGAGCATAGCCTGCGGCGGCAGGCCCTGTACACGCGGCCACCGACGCCGCCAGCTGGCCGTTGGTCACCGCCGCCGCACACGCGGCGGAGGGACGCCCCACCAGTGCCAAGAGGCACACGCGGCGGAGGAGCGCTGCGGATTGGGTCGCTGCCGCCGCCGCCACAACGCGTGAAGACGGAGGTCGACATGGACGACGACGAGGCGCTCGGGGCCGCGAAGGAGGCCTCGCGCAAGCAGATGGCCGAGGACGAGGCCAAGCGCTGGGCCATTGTCCTCGCCGACGTCGCCCGGGAGCAGGAGGCGGCCCTGCAGGCGCAGCAGGCGGCGGTCCTGGAGGAACCACAGCCATGGTGGCAGGCCATGGACGTGGACCTGCCACCGGCGCCTCCGCTACCAGAAGGCCTGATAGGGCAGCGCTGGGTCTTCAATGGCGGCGACTGGGAGGTCCCAGAGCAGGCGCAGGAGCAGGTGCAGGAGCAGCCGCCCACGCCGCCGGCCGTCGCCCCACCGCGAGGCGGACCACCGGCGCACCTCTGGAAGCAGCCGGACTATGTCATCCTCGATGGGGATGACGAAGAGGAGTAGAAGCCCGCGAAGGGCAAATTTTCTAATTTTATATATTTTTGTTTTTTAAAATATTATGTAAAAAGGCCGTTTGTGGCCCACCCCTCTATATATGACTACAAAAGGCCCATATATGGCATGTTTAGCTAAAAAAAAAATCCCGGGCGGACTCAATGCGTCGAGCCGTTGGGCGCACTGCCACCAACGGCGGACAGGGGCGAACTGGGCCTATCCGTTTGCCGACGCAAACGGACCAAACGCGGACCAAACGCGCATCCGTTTGCGTCGGCCTGTTAGAGTCATCCTAATATCTGGCCTGATGTCGTCGAGACTGACTGCGCTGCAGTGTTTTCAGCTCTTAATGCTACTAACACAAATGTTTCGAAGCTGTGTTTCATCTACAGAGAAATTGATCTTATTAGGAGTTCTAGACCTCTTTTCTCTGTGTCTCTTGCTAAACGAGACTGTAACCGTGTGGCTCATGAGCTTGCTTTTTGTAATAGGATAGAAGGTACTGATGGGATTTGGTTTGACACTATGCCAAACAGGGTCAGCCCTTTTATCAGCGTCGATTGTAATAGATTGTTGAGTAATTGAAAAGCCCTTGAAAAAAAAAGATATAGTATGCATATGCATACCTGCCCTGCTATCCTGGCTGTCGCGTGTTTTCGGGATTGAAATTCGAGCTATTTTTTTTCTATAAGATGGTTTTTCTAGAAAGTGGATTGATCGCATCGGTTGATGCTAGGAACTGGACCTCTACAGTCCAGTGGACTTTGGACCTTAAAATGTAGTGGATCTAACTGGGTTGGACTTCAGTCGACGATGTATCTCCATAACAAAAGATCCAATAGCAATGGACACACAATGGATATCAACTGTACCTTCCTGTATAATGCGAATCAGTTATTTGGGTGTGGTAGCAAAGTTGCGGCGCCCGTTCTAGACCCAAACAGCCCGACCTGACCAGCACCTTCTTCTCCCCTTCGCCCTACCGACCTCACCATGGCGGCGGGCCGTACAACAGAGAGCCCGCGCCGCCGGCGCTCGCCCCTCCTTGCCGCTACTCCATTTTCCTCTCTCTAGTCCTCCCTCCTTCTGCCCCCGCGTTCGTCGTCGCCCTATCCCTGCTCGGCCCCCGCCAAGACAGTGCCGCCATGCCGAATTCCTGCTCGCGGCTCTCCCACGACGCATCCGTCCTCCCTGCTCCCTGATCGCCCCGCAGCAGCAGCCAACCCTGCAAGGTTAGTTTCCTCTTTTATTTCGCATGGTTTGTAGTATTGTTCGTGGCGAGTAGCCAATTTAGATTTTTTTTCTCTGTTTGTGCGTTGTGAAATCTTTATATTTCGGTGGCGAGTAGAAAATTTAGAAATTTTCTGTGTTTTGTCTGTTGCTAAAATGTTGTCATGTGCTGCTGAACTGCTGTCAATGCGACGCTGAAATGCTGTCAAAGTGCTGATCATGTTTAGATTCTGATGAACTGCATTCTCTCTTGCTATTTCCATTACGCTGCTCCCTTACAAAGCAGTATCTTTTTACAGGGCGAATCAAAGAATTGAAGGTTTTCACTTTTCAACAAGAAGAAAGAAGTGCGTTGATGTCGATGGCAGCCACGCATATGGGGACTGAAGCCTGGTCCAAATGGTCCTCGCTCCCGGGCAACCTGGTCCGCCGCATCGCCGACTCCTTCCTGGCCTCCAACGACCTCGACCACTACATGTGCTTCCGTGCCGTCTGCCCCAGCTAGCGCTCCGCCACCGATGGTTCCAGGGACAACGCCTCCGACCCCCGCTTCTAGCCGCGCCGGTGGATCGTCCTCGACGAGGTCTTCCAGAAACAAGGTGAGCTGCTTCTGTTGAACACCGTCACCGGACGCTTCCTCCACAAGAAGCTGCCTTTTTGGCTTTTCATGTTTCTTTGCCTTCTTGTTTCTACTACCACCTCTTTCAAACCATGCCTTGTATCTACTTTGTTTAGGCCTGCCAGCCTTTCTTTTGGTCAGAGGAGGACATAATGAAAATTCAATTTGCACTTCAGGCCACTGAGACTGGTCTGTAAGTGGTGGAATTGGAGTTGCATATGCAACTTTGAATTTTGCTACTGAGTAATATTCATGCAAATATGGGTGCATATTAAGCTTAGGTTTGGATGCCACGAAAAGTATGGCATGCTCACATGGCTTTCCAGTGTGTTGCCACTCAAGGCAAGTGCATTCATGCACTTCAGTGTTAACAACATGCCTCCTTCTAGTCTTGGTATCTCTAACTTCAGTACCCCACAATGAAGATTTGTCAACAGACAAATGGGTAAGATTTCCGCTTCTGTTGACAACCTGTTGTACCACTGCAGGCAGCTTATCACCTTGCAGAACATCACCAAGCCTTCTTCTCAATTCCCACATGCGCATGATCAGGATCCTGATTTGATCAACCATGTCATGCACATGCAAGTCTTTTAACTCCTTCACCCTGTTGTTAAAACTCTCTGCCAAGTTATTGTTGATATGATCACACTTGATGGCAGTATTAAATCCTGACCTGTACCACAATAGAGAATGGTAGGTTTTCAGCCATGTACCAAAATCATTCTCACTGCATGCTGCCATTATCTTACCCATATGATAATCATGTGTCTATGTAGTGTAAGATCTTGATGCTGCCCACATGCGTCCAAATTGGAACCCCTGAATTTTTTTAATCAAATTCATCCACATATGGCCGAAGCATTCTCTCTGCTCAGCATGGGGAAACACAAACCTGATTGCATTTTCTAGCCCCTTACATGCATCGGTGTGGACTGCCAACGGTGACACTGGCCCTAAGCATCTTTTCAACTGCATCATGAACCATGTCCATGAAGACTCTGTCTCTGATTGAAACATGCCAATAGCAATAGGGAACATCCAGTTATGTCCATCTAGAGCATTGCATACTGTCAATTGGCCATTCCACTTTCCAGTTAAAAAGGAGGAGTCAATGCTTAAATATGGACGGCACCCTGCTTTGAAGCCATCGATGCAAGGCTTCAAAGCCATAAAAAACTTAGAGAAGAAGACCTTGCCATCCTCTGTTACCTCAGTATCTATCTCCACAACACTGCCAGGTGACCTCTTCTTCACCTCCTTTTCCAAGTCTGTTTTTAGCTTCTTTGCAGTAGTGTTCGATGTTTTGGCTAAAACAGGAGTGATCTTCTCTGCAACCCAAATATGTGATGTCATGGTTGATACTTTCTGTGAACTTGTAATGCAAGTATGTTCAAATGGGATTTGATTAATCCTGATGGTGCTTCCATCAGGTTGGCATCTAGCCTCGCCTAAAACCTCTTTGTATCAGAGAACCTAGTCTTGGCATCAAACTCCTTCTTTACTGCGTAAGTCTTGAAACACATCCTAAACTCATCCATGCTTGGAAACAACTTCCCTACGGTAATAACAGGGTTTTCCTTGTCATAGATAGTTACCAGCTCATCATCATGTACATCATCCACATCATCTGCAGCATCTTCCATCAACTGTCTATCCACATCTTCAGAAGCATGCCTGTTACCCTCAGCAGGCACATCAGCTTCATCCCTCTCAGTCTTCTTATCTTTATCATCTACTGGAATGCCAAACATTTTGGCTATCTCAGTGTCATCCATAGGTGCAATGATCAAATCAGTACGGGCATTTAATTATACTACATTCCAATCAACACAAAGACCTGCTGCATCTACATCAGGACCCCCAGCTAATACTGTCACTTCGGTACGTATGGGAACTTTGTGCGTATGTGAAGCCCAATCATCATCTGACATAAGCGAAGCCAACTTTGAGGGCACATATCCAACCTTCGAATTTGAATCCAGATCAACGAACTCCGCACGAAAACTAGCCTCTTTGCATGTCCAACCTTCTTGCCGATCAATTTCATCAACCAACTCTTCTCCATTCTCAATTCTCACATAATCGCCCGTGCAATCTGCATACCGTAACAATGATACTTCTTGCTGTGGACCCCATACAATACTCTCCCCAAGTTTCTCCCCCACATTACTCACGGCCTTCTCCTCCATGTTCTGCATCTCTTGGGGATCAAGATCTGCAAATTCAAGCTCCAATCTCACAGTTGTATCTTTCTCGATGATTCGCACGCTACCATCACTTAGATGCGCCTTAGCTAGAAAGAATGTTACGGTGAACTGGAATTTCCGCGCAGCTTCACCCCTGTTTTGTCATTTGAGGCGGGCAGTGTGAGGTAGCGGAAGCGGACGTGGACCGAATCATATTCAAATTCACAAAAATTGAGGGCATTACCGATTGAAAGATGTGTCTGGCGGTGCCATCTCAGGACCCAATTCCATCTCTTCCCCCCTCGTTACGGGGCAGTCTAAATCAGCCGAGGTGACTAGGGTCAGATCTAAATAGAAACGGAGGGGAATGGAGCTATGTTTCCGTAAGTACTCACCACAATACCCCGCCCCGCCGAGAACAAATAAGCTTCCGCCGCCGAGATCGAACTGGTCGCCGCCGCCGCCGAAGAGGAAGAAGACGGGAGGGGGGAACGGTCGGGCAGTGCCGTTGCCGCGGGGAAATATGTGGGACCCACCTTAGTAACGAGCTGTGTTAAGACAACCTCAGACTTCTATAAAATCAGTACCATGAGAGCTTAAGACGGTTTTAAACGACCATTTCGCGGACTGGCCTTAACAGTGATCGAAACGTCCACCAAAGACGTCGCATTTTCGACATATCGATCAAATATGTCGCATAGGAGCTATTCGCCCATCCCATTTTTTTAGATAAAGATTCCCCCATCCCGTGACTGGTTGAAAACTAGGAAATTTGAGTGGAAGGCGACGTTCCGGTCGATAATCGCAAAATCTGGCGGCTAGCCTGTACCGATCGAGCTCATAACGATGCATCAGCTAGCTACCTACCTACCTAGCATAAACTATGCAAATATCGATCATTGTGCCTTGCCAGGAAGCTACAAAGAAGGCCGATCGAGATGCTGCAATGGCAACCACCGGCGACTCAGTTCGGTTCGGACGAACACACCACCGTACGTGTCATTTTCAGCTGCCGTGTCTGCATCATTAAACAGTTCCGCTACAGAAGACAGATAATACTAGTACATTTGCTTTAGTAGTAGCATTGTCTGCATCTGCTATTGTGTGATTACACGTGCTAGCTACTCCTGCGTGCGTTGGTGTAGTAGTATATGATTGGCCTCGAATCATTCTGCAAGTCGTGACTTCCGCGTTTTAACTACCCTGACCTGACGCGTCAAGGTCATCCCACCAAACATTTGGTATGATAAATATTTTTTCCAAGCACCCACGACATGAGTACAAAGCTACCGCGCGCCTGCATCTTCTTCTTCTTCTCGTCAGCTTCCAGATGAGATCGATCGCCTCAGCAGCACCAGCTAGCAGTTGAGATGAAACCCTTCTCATGGAGCACCACCGGCCGGAGATTTATCCGGCCGTCCCGGACAATCTACGTCACGGTGCTCCTCTGCGTCCTTTCGGCCCTCATATTCTACTCCACCAGATCGCAATCCGGCGACGCTCTCAAGCCGCCGGCGTTCTTCTCGTCCCGCGACCGGTGCGCCGGGCGGTACGTGTACATGTACGACCTGCCGCCCCGGTTCAACGCCGACCTCGCCCGCGACTGCCGCAGGATCTCGACCACCACCGACATGTGCAGGCACATCGTCAACGACGGGTTCGGCCAGTCGATCACCGACGGCGGCGGCTGGCTCCCCGAGAGTGGAGCCTACGCCACCGACCAGTACATGCTGGAACCGATCTTCCACGCCCGGATGAGGCAGTACGAGTGCCTCACGGCCGACCCCGCCGCCGCCGCCGCGGTCTACGTCCCGTTCTACGCCGACTTCGACGTAGCCATCCACATTGACGACGGCGACATATCGGTGCGGGACGCGCTGCCGCGGGACCTGGCGGACTGGCTGGTGCGGCGGCCGGAGTGGCGCGCCATGGGGGGCCGCGACCACTTCATGCTTGCCGGACGGTGCACGTGGGACTTGCTCCGCGACCCCAACGGCCCGGATACGGCAACGCGCTCATGCACTACCCGGCCATCCGCAACATGACGGTGCTCGCCTTCGAGGCCAGCCCGTGGCGCGGCAACGACTTCGCCGTGCCGTTCCCGTCGCACTTCCACCCGTCCTCCGACGCCCAGGTCTTCGCATGGCAGAGACGCATGCGCGGGCTGGGGCGTCCGTGGCTCTGGTGCTTCGCCGGCGGGTCCCGTCCCGACTTCAGGAAGACCGGGCGCAGCCAGATCATCGAGCAGTGCGGCAGGTCCAGCCGCTGCGCCTTGCTCGAGAAAGCACCGGCCATGGGGGAGTCCCCGCGGCCGGGCCGCGCCATGCGGCTGCTGGAGAGCGCCGAGTTCTGCGTGCAGCCGCGCGGGGACTCGTACACGCGCAAGTCCACCTTCGACACCATCCTCGCCGGCTGCATCCCCGTCTTCCTCCACCCCATCTCGGCCTACGTCCAGTACACCTGGTACCTGCCCAGGGACTACAGGACCTACTCTGTGTTCATCCCCGAAGGCGACATCATCGACCGGAACGCCAGCATAGAGGCGGCGCTGCGGAAGATACCGCCGGCGAAGGTGGCGCGGATGAGGGAGCAGGTCATCCGGCTCATACCCACAGTCATGTACAGGGAGCCGGCGGCGAAGGGTATGAAGCTCAAGGACGCCTTCGACATTGCCGTCGATCAGGTCATCGACCGGGTGGCAAAGCGCCGCCGCGCGGCAGTCGAGGGTCGGGACAGCTGCCACGATAGCGTGGAACGATACGATAGCTGGAAGTACGACTTGCTTGTTGAGGATTGCCAGAACAGTACTATAGGTCCGCACGAGTTTGATCCATATATGATATGATGAGCAGGTAATTGAACTGGAGATTATATACTTGTTGTGTGTTGTGTCGACATTGTATGTTCATATGTATGTTGTATAAAGTTAAGTTTGATTCAGTTGTTGCCGTGAGCCTGTTGTCGGGAACACATACATTTCTTCAGTTTCATTTAGCACCTCGCAGTGGCATTTTCACGGTCGTAGTTTTGAACCGGTCATGGGATGGCATGACGAAGGAGGCCGGAATTCCAACGTTAGGCCGGCCGCCTGATACCCAACGTGGAAATACCTGGAAAGCACCTCGTATTTTACACGTAAGATTATTTATTGTACGATGTTCTCCCCCTGTAGTTGCCACCACATGACTGTCAACATATTCATGATCCCCAACAAAACTTTCCTAGCTGACTACAACCTAACTTGCGTAATCAAACCTCCCTGGGATTCCACCAGCTGCTGGAAGCCAATTCCAGACATACACACCATGTATATCTATAGAGTGAATTTGGGCAGCTGTAAAATCAGCTTTTTTGATATCAGGGCATGTATCTCTAATGAGTTCATGAACCCTAGGCATTTTATCAGATCTATTAAGACTTCTTGGGTTTCACATAAGACCTACTACCATACTACCTATATGAAAGACCAAGGAAATGGCGCTCTCTCCGCGGTCCTGCAACTGTAGCTTAGCTACAGTTGTACTGTAGAAAATCTACAGTAACAGGCGCGCCCGATCTGAACCGTCCACCGGTGATCCGACGATTCAAAGGAGACGACCGTGACGGTTTTGCAAACACGCCCTTAACAAACCAACAAATAGAACCCGCAGTCCATAGTTCCACGAGTGGAAGGACCTATAATCAATTACGAAAAACCTGAAGGACTTTTCTGAAAAAACGTCCATAGCACGCCCTCCCTCTCTCTTCTCCGCGTGACGCCGGAATCGCCTCGCCGGCGCCGACGCGCCTCGCCGCCGCTCCGGTGCTCCCCTCTCAGATCGACGGACACGGAGCTCTCCGCCGCCGCTTCCCCTCCCTTCTCGCCGACGAACGGCTGCAGGGACGCCGCAGGGACGCCGCGCGCGCGGCGGAATCGTCCGCGCTGTACTTCGCGTCCGCCGCCGCCTTTTTGCTCGCCGCGGCCGGCTCCGATGACCAAATGGCCCAGCCCGCCGCCCACCCTGCTCCCCTCGACGTCCTGCCGCTGATCCGCGCAGACCCAGCATGCCGCACGCGCGCAGCTGCTCGAGCGCGAGCTCGGCAGCGCGCCGCCGCTTCTGCCGTCTGCGCCTGTGACGCCAACCGCTGACGTCAACGGGGGCCCCACATGTCAGACCTCGGGCTGGGCTGCTGGGGACGGTGGGCCGCTAGGTGGGCTGGGCGGCGGCCCGGCTGGCTCAGCCCTTTTTTTCTTCTTCTTTTTCTGTTTCCCTTTTTTCTTTTTATTCTATTTTCTTTCTTTAAAAACCATAAAGGTCCAATTGTTTCTATACTTGCAAAATTTTCAGAATGTTTAAAAATTTGAATTTCAAATCTGCCACCATATCAAAACATACAAATTTAAAGATTTTAAATTCCGAATGCCTTTCAAACCTACTTATTTTCCCAACTTTTGGAAACCACACAATTCGTAAATAAAACCATTTTCGAATTTCGATACACTCCAACGTGAACACATTTCAAATATGGTGGTTCAAATCCAAATGCACTTCCTTTGATTAAATGGAGCTCAATTCAAAGGAAAAAACAATTAAATATTGTATTCCCTCTAATTACAAAACTTAATTAACTATTTAAACTAAAATGCAAACACTATTATACCATTTTCAAAATGTTTCGAAATCAGCGATAATATAGCTAAACTCTCTCTGAATATGCTTCCAAATTTACTGAATGCTCAAATTACTAAAGTATTTTAATATATTCATACTGTATTTCCTTCAAATATAACGTTAAATAGATATTTTATGTCAAAATGGAAAACATACTTTACCATAACAAGTTAGCTAACATATTGGAGTTAATATGACTAAATTCTCCCTAATTGTACCTTTCGATTTAAAATTACTTGAAAAGATGGATGTTTCACGAAAATCCAAAATTTCTCCTTCCAATTATAAGCTTAAAATTGAAGGATCGACTGAATAAATGCTTAAAGAAAAAATACAAACATCTCACACCGTTTCAAAATGATTCAAATTTGGAGACATTATAACTAAGCTCACTCCAAATATGTAATCAAATTTAATATATACTCAAATTAGTGAATATTTCGCTACAATCATAAATTATTTCCTATTATAACAAACTTACAACAGCTACGAACGGAAAAATAGAAAACATATTTTACCAATTCAAATTAGCTACCATATTAAAGATAATATGACTAAGTTCTCTCTAATTGTGTACTTAGATTTAAAACACTCTCGCCACAAGTGCAATGTGACGCCGCATCACATTTACCTTGAAAATTTTCAAAAAAAAACTAATTTTTTTAACTCATCCAAACGTCATCTTCCAACGAATTTTGACACTTTAAATTGCAAAATTACAAACAAAAAAAATAAACCAATTCTCTTTGCAATATAAATTGTACATCTAAACCAAAAAAAAAACCATTAACACCTACCTAACTTTTAAATTCATCAAAAAGAATGCTAACTATTTTTAACGGAATTTTTCCTTTAGCATACTAATTTGATTTTGACACTTAAAATTGCAAAATTACACACAAAGAAACCAATTATCTTTGCAATATAAATTGTACATCTAAACCAAAAGAAACAAAGCATTAAAACCTACCTAACTTTTAAATTCATCAAAAACAATGCTAATTATTTTTAACGAAATTTTATCTTTAGCATAAATACTGGAAGGAAAAAAAAACACTCCCGACACTTATACGAAGTTACATTTACTAAATATTCAAATTACACACTCCCTCCAATTACAGACTTAAATTGAATATTCCAAATTGATAATTATTTTAATACACCCAACAATAATTTAAACCAATTATAAAATTCAATTCAACAAAAGTTTATTTTCCATCACTATAGACTTAAGTTAACTATTAATGTAATAACATAATTTTACCATTTCAATTCATCAGGTATTTACATATACTCCACACAACGAATTTCATCGAATTCCAATTTTTCCCATACCCAACAGGTAAATGTACCCCTTTTTCATATTTCCGTACATCAAGTTCGAGTACAATTTAAACATGGATATTTCCAAATTAAATTTTTCTGCACCTTTCTTAACAACGTATATAACGCAACAAAAAAACAAATGTGCGGCGTGACGCCGCACTAAATATTAGTACTAGTTAGATGCAAAGACAAGCGGAATAGTCGCGTTACAACGCGCTGCTGCTATCCTCACCGTTCGCCACAGCTGATGTATCCGCGCCCCAGGCCCACCTCCCCCAGGGTTTGACCCCTACGTCTGACCACCCGACAGCTTCCTAGTTTTTTTTTTTTATAACCGCGCCTCCATTAATTACATGCCTATTTGATTTTTCTTTTACTCGCTGCGTCTGTTCACGCGCGGCCTCACTTCTATTCCCTTTTATTCTTCTCTCCATTTACTAATCACGGTGCATTTATTTGCTAATTACCCCTAATTAATGACCTGCTGCATGCGTGGTCTCTAATCACAATTTTTCTGGACGCATGTGCATGCATGGGACGTCAGCCTTTTCTTAACTGGCCATGCCCTTTTTTATATGCATGCACGGCGCTTATCTCTCTCTATTCCCTTTTCTCTTTTTTTACGTGAATATGTATTTCTTAGCTGCCCTATCCCTTTTCTTAATACTACTAGATCAGTAAAATGGAAAAGGATCAGCATGCTAAAAATCTTTTCCTATTCCCTTCACCAGCATGCACCGTGATCATTTTTCAAACCAAACCAGCACCGGCACCCTTTTTTATTGTTCCCTTTTTACTATTCCCTTTATACAAGCTAAAAACAAAATAATCATCACCGGTTATTACTGGATAGCCATGATCTCGATTCTAGATATCTTCAATAATTTTCGGTTAGCCATCGCCGATTATGAATGTTAGCACTTGTCGATGTCTTCGTCGCTTATCGGCGTTTTGGATATCTTCATTGCTTATCAACGATAGCCATGATCTCGACTCTATATCTCTTCTATATTTTTAGTTAGCCATTACCGGTTATCCATGGTACCAATTGTCGATGTCTTTGTCTTTTATCCATGAACCTATGGATATCTTCATTGCTTATAACCGGATAGCCATGATCTCGATTATAGATATGTTCAATAATTTTCGGTTATCCACCACCGATTATCCATGTCACCACTTGTCAATGTATTCGTCGCTTATCGAGGAACCTTTGGATATCTTCATTGGTCATTACCGGATAGCACTAATCTCGATTCTAGATATCTTCAATAATTTTCGGTTAGCCATCACCGGTTATCCATGTTACCACTTGTCGATGTCTTCGTCGGTTATCGGTGAACCTTTGCATATCTTCATTGCTTATCATCGGATAGCCATGATCTCGATTCTAGATATCTTCAATAATTTTCGGTAAGCCATCGCCGGTTATCCATGTTACCACTTTGTCGATGTCTTTGTCGCTTATCGGTGAACCTTTGGATATCTTCATTGTAAGGGTCGCTCGTTGGATAACCGCATCAAATATGAAAGGATCCAAATATTGCAAAACAATGGTTATCCATTGTACCAATTGAATATATTCGTTTATCCATAGTACACCGTAGCGATATGTCGTCATATTTGTGAAGTTACCCATAGTACCGGTTGGGGATATCTTTGTCGATCTTCAACATCCTCTTTACGATATTTAAAGTTTAACAGACACCAGTTTTCCATATTCTCACTTGTGGATACCTTCGACCACGTATAGGTCGCTCGTTTGGGTAACCGCGTCAAATATGACGAACAATGGTTATCCATTGTACCGATTGAATATATTCGGTTATCCATAGTACACCGTAGCGATATGTTCTTCATATTTATGAAGTTACCCATAGCACCGGTTGGGGATATCTTTGTCGATCTTCAACATCCTCTTTGCGATATTTAAGGGTTAACAGACACCAGTTGTCCATATTCTCACTTGTGGATACCTTCGACCACGTATAGGTCGCTCGTTTGGGTAACCGCGTCAAATATGAAAAACAATGGTTATCCATTTTACCGATTGAATTTATCCGGTTATCCATAGTACATCGTAGGGATATGCTCGACATATTTGTGATGTTACCCATAGTACCGGTTGGCGATATCTTTGTCGATCCTTTTATATTTGACGCGGTTATCCAAACGAGCGGCCCATACGTGGTCAAAGGTATCTATAAGTGAGAATATGCAATACCAGTGTGTAAACATTTTTCCATAGATATTTTTGGATTTGTCCCTAAAATAGGACGTATTCGGTATTGAAAATTCGCACGCTTTGGAGTGCATAGAGTTTTGTACGTACATTACAAGCATTTTTTCTGATTTTTTTTAACTTAAAAAGATCAAAACGGACTATTCACGCATGCGTAAGGCATCTTGCCATCATTTCTATCTACTGTGCTCGTATACAACTCTTCGGAAGATATGGATTAGGGACGTAGGGGATTATCTTACGAGGCAGTTCAATCCTGACAGAACACGCGAAACCAGTTGCTTTAACAAGAGATGCGCAAACCAAGACACGGTCGATGGCCAAAGAAAAAGATTCCCGAGGCGGTACAGGTCTGTCGGGCTGTCGAGTCCGACTTTGCTTACTCTCGCTCGTGCAAGCGCTCGCACGATCGAGCTCCACTCGCTAGTCGCTACGCGAGCGACGCGGCCTTCCATTCCCTTTTCAGTTTTCACGCGCGGACACAATTTTCATTTGTGTCATGAACCGATCAGTACGTGGTCCCCCATCACATGGGCTCCTTTCTTTTCCTCATCACGTGGCCTGGCTGGTCCCCTCACTTTCCTTTTTACGTGTCTATATACAATACTGTTATTGCTTTTCTTTTTTTCACGTGTGTGGCACCCTAATCTCCTTTTCCCTTTACACAGATAACGTGAGTTGACCAACAATTTTTTCTTTTGTCCTATTCCATTTTTACTATTCCCTTTACTATCCCTTTTTACTATTCCCTTTACGTGCTAAAAAATTAGCTTTTTGCCTGCAAAAAATAGCCAGTATATTTTTTCCCTTTTTGGGACTGTGGTTTTTTAGCGTAAATGAAAACGGGCGGGGAATATGAAAAGTCCACTTCCTACCAGTACAAAAAAATATAATAAAAATGTACTACCACTTTCTACTAGTATAAATATTTTTTCAATTCCCTTTTTGGGACTGTGGTTTTTTAGGGTAAATAAAAACGGGTGGGGAATATGAAAAGTTCACTTTCTACTAGTACAAAAAAATATAATAAAAAAGAACTACCTCTTTCTACTAGTATTAATATTTTTTCAATTCCCTTTTTGAGACTGTGGTTTTTTGGGTAAATGAAAATGGGTGGGGAATATGAAAAGTCCACTTTCTACTAGTACAATAAATTATAATAGAAAAGAACTACCACTTTGTACTAGTATAAATTAGTTCTACGATAGGTAACTTGCTTGTTATATACTTGGTATCATCATGTACTAGCTGTAGGTTGGCAATCCGTGCTCTAGATGTTTGGTAACACTTTAGCTAGTTATAATATCGGTAAATTGCTTGCTATGTACTTGGTCTTATTTATGTACTAGTTTTTAGATTGGTAACTCGTGGTCTAGATGCTCGGTAACACTTTAGCTAGTACTAGTATCGGTAATTCGTTTGCTATGTACTTGGTATCATCATGTACTAGTTTTTAGATTGGTAATTCATGCGCTACATGCTTGGTAACACCTTAGTTAGTCCTAGGATCGGTAACTCGCTGGCTATGTGGTTGATATCATCGTGTACTAATTTTTTAAGTTGGTAATTCGTGCGCTATATGCTTGGTAACATTTCAGTTTAGTTCTAGGATCGGTAACTTGCTTGTTATGGGCTTGGTATCATTATCTACTAGTTTTTAGTTGGTAATCGGTGCGCCAGATGATTGGTAACACTTTAGTTAGTCATAGGATCGGTAACTTGCTTGCTATGTAGTTGGTATCATCATCTACTAGTTTTTAGTTTGGTAACTCATGCTCTAGATGCTTGGTAACACTTTAAATTAGTTATAAGATCAGTAACTTGCTTGCTATATACTGGATATCAACATCTATTAGTTTTTAGGTTGGTAATTCGTGCTCTAGGTGCTTGGTAACACTTTAGCTAGTTATAGGATCGGTAACTTGCTTGCTATGTACTTGATATCATCATCTATTAGTTTTTAGGTTGGTAACTCGTGATCTAGATGCTTGGTAACACTTTAAATTAGTTCTAAGATCGGTAACTTGATTGCTATGTACTTGATATCAACATGCAATAGTTTTTTGGTTGGTAATTTGTGCTCTAGATGCTTGATAACACTTTAGCTAGTTCTAGGATCGGTAAATTGCTTGCTATGTACTTGGTATCATCATGTACTAGTTTTTAGGTGGTAATTTATGTGCTAGATGGTTGGTAACACTTTAGCCAGTCATGGGATCGGTAACTCGTTTGCTATGTGCTTGGTATCATCATCTACTAGTTTTCAGGTTGGTAATTCATGCGCTAGATGCTTGGTAACATTTCAGTTAGTCCTAGGATCGGTAACTCGCCGGCTATGTGGTTGGTATCATCATGTACTAGTTTTTAAGTTGGTAATTCGTGCGCTATATACTTGGTAACAATTTAGTTTAGTTTTTGGATCGGTAACTTGCTTGCCATGTTCTGGGTATCATCATCTACTAGTTATTATGTTACCAATGTATTTCCTGCATTTTCTGAGTAGTTATCAAGATGTCGATGATTTTTATGTTTCAGCCTTGATAACTCATGTACATTAGCGTTGGTAACTTTTAGCTTGAAAATAAAAGTCGTCAAAATATATCAACATGGGATCTAGTTTTGAAGATCTCGTCACGACTGAGTTAGTGGTGAAAATAAAATTTCAATTCAATTTGTCGTTTGAAAGATAAAACATTTTGAAATTTAGAATTAGGAGAGAATCTCGCTGACATCATCAAATCCGTCTCTCACTGCATGCGCATGCATGCGAGGAAGGAATCGTTTGGAAAAAAAGCGAATGGACTGAAAGCGCGTGGCCAGCTGGATAAAAAATGAACTAATTAATGCTAATCACCACGCTGCCTAAAAGGAAAGCGACGTGCGTCGTCGCTGGACCATGGGCGCACCAACACGGAAAGGGAATAGCGACAGCGACGTGCTGCCACACTTTCCTAATTAGGGCTGTCGGAAAATCGTGCGCGCGATTAGGATCGGTCGCACGTGCGAAAGCTAGACGCGTGTCGAGTCTGATATACAGCAGGCATGCATGGGGCCTCCGGTCAACAAAATGGCCCAGATCCCCACGAGAGAGGAATGGCGATGATAACAACTACGCGCCATAGCGCCTCGGCCGAATCCGCGTTCAAGCTCCCTTTTGCTACTAGTCATAGAGAAAACCTCCACCTGAGGGCATCTCTAGCCGTCCCCAGCGTCCTCCAGGGCCGATTTTAGCGCCGTTTTAGTCTGCGAGGGCCGTTTTTCGCCCAGTCGCCCCACAGGAGGCCAAATAGCGCCGGATCAGCGGAAATTAGCGCCAGCGCTTCCAGGCCAAACCCAGCCCACCGGGTTCGGCCTGGGGGGTAAAAGCGCGCGTGGGCCAGCGCTGTCGGCGTGATAGCACATATCCCACCCCGCGCCGCTTTCTTTTCCTCATCCCTCGCGTCGCCGCGATGTCGCCGCCGGCACCACCCCTCCCCTCCGCCGCATACAACTAGCCAGGAAGTCGCCGCCTTCTCGCCCAATCCTCCGTCGCCGGCCGCCCCTCCTCCCTCCGCCTTCATCTCGCCGCAAAGAAGACTCTCGGGAAGGCTCGCCTCCACCTTGCCTACTTGGTGTTCGGCGATTTGCCCGCCCAGCCATGGACTCCGACGACGAGGATCTGCTCGCCGAATTGCTCGACGAGGAAGCCTAGGCCGACATCGACGATGAAGAGCACCTGCTCGTCATCGCCTGCCTTTCCGGCCTGCTCGACAAGGCGAAGCCGCGGCGTGGTGGCTCAAAGCCCGGTCGCCGCAAGAGCAAACCGAGGCAGCGCTACGAAGGCTACTGCATCCTCTACTCCGACTACTTCGCCGAGCACCCCACGCAGGACGTGGCTGTGTTCCGGCGCCGCTTCAGGATGAAACGACAACTCTTCCTCGACATCATGCATGCCATCCGAGAGTTCGACACCTACTTCAAGCTGAAGACGGATTGCACCGGCACGGTAGGCTTTACCTCAATTCAGAAGTGCACGGTGGCGATGAGATTGCTTGCATACGGTGCTCCCGCTGACGCTCATGATGACTATCTGCGCATGTCCGAGTCTTGCGCCATTGAATGCTTGAACATGTACTGCAGGGCAGTGGTGGCAGTGTTTTGGCCAAAATACTTGCGATCACCCAATGCGGATGACACTGCCCGGATCCTAGCCACCAATGAAGCAAGAGGCTTCCCAGGGATGCTTGGAAGCATCGACTGCATGCATTGGCAATGGAAGAACTGTCAATTTGAATGGCAGGGCATGTACAAGGGGCACAAAGGAGCTTGCAGTGTGATTCTTGAGGCTGTGGCTACACAAGATCTATGGATTTGGCATGCCTTCTTTGGAATGCCAGGAACACACAACGATATCAATGTTCTGCAGTGCTCAAATGTGTTTAGCAGCCTTGTTGAGGGTCATGCTCCTCCGGTGAACTATGAGATTAATGGGCACCAGTACACCAAGGGCTACTATCTTGCAGATGACATCTACCCAAAGTGGTCAACATTTGTGAAGAGCATCTTCAACCCTATGTCAGGAAGTTCAAAAACTTGGTTTTCCAAGTGCCAGGAGGCTTGCAGGAAGGATGTTGAGCGGGCATTTGGTGCGCTGCAGTCTCGATTCGCTGTTGTCCGGTACCCAGCTCTGACTTGGTCCAAGCCCAACATGTCTGAGGTGATGAACTGTTGTGTGATCTTGCACAACATGATCATTGAGAGCGAGCGGGGTTATCCGGTGGCTGACACTGAGTACTACAGGCAGGGTCCTCTTGCAGATGTTGATCACCAGGTGCCGGCAACATGGGCAAACTTCATGACTATGCGCCAGGAGATTCGAGACTCCATGGTGCATACACAGCTGCAGAATGATCTGGTTGAGCACCTGTGGAGGCGCAAAGGCAATGGCCATACCGATGCCTAGTTTGTTCTATTTGCTTGCATTGTTGAACTATTTGTCTATGGATCTGTATGTTGAACTATTTGTGTGTGGATTTGATTGTTGAACTATTTGTGTGTTGATTTGTATGCCGAAAGTTTGGCCGAAACTTGGCCAAAAGTTAATGTGTCGAACTATTTGTATGTTGAAAATTTGGCCGAAAATTGGCCGGCTGGGTTCGGCCTGGGTTCGGTGACTGGGAAAACGCCGAACCCAGGACGCCAATTTGCGCCGGCGTTCCCCCAGGCCGTCGAAAAAGGCGCCGTTTTTCGGCCTGGGGGGGCCGAACGGCTGGAGATGCCCTAAGGAGATTCTTCACTCCCCACCCCATCCCACTAATCTTTTGACATGGGCACATCCACTACCATAGGTTGACATGATGGCCCTGCCCCAAGATCAGGGCTGACATAAATATCAGAGGGTAGGAAGCTTTCTGGATTTTCTTCTCTAAAAGCAATCACTCTATCAACTTCTACATGTTTAATAGTATCAATGTTATTACATATTTCAGACTCATTACTACCAAGACATATACCAGCATTCCAAGCTTTAACACACAAGGAATCATGACTGAGAACAGCAAAAGAATTAGCAGTCTTTTGTTAATCTTTCTAATTTATTCTTATCTGTTTGTGCTTCCAAGGATTTGATTTAGATATTTTGGCTGACACTCTTTGATACTCGCTGATGGATGACTGGTGTGTGTGTTGACACGTTGTTTGAAGACGCTCGTCAATCCGATCTTGCTGGAGCGGAGCATGAGGGTGAGTTCGTACACCTTTCGGATGGTTCCCGGATACTCCAGGTCTCCGGCCACGCACTCACATTTTAAGGCAAAAATTGAGATGAAGATTTGTGGCTCATCTGTGATTCGTCCTTTTATATATACCTACTATTAACTTGGATTTGTTCAAAAAAAAAAACTTGGATCAAATTGAGGAGTGAGTGGCATTGTTTGGCTTAAAAAATGATGATACAGGGCACCACACTATTGATCGTATCATGCGTTGCCAACTTGTCATTGGCCATTGGGGCACACCACTACTGGAGCCAAGCGTGCTGCCGTGTCCGCATGCACACGGCGTGCTGCGTTCCTAAAAGCACACGGCAAAGAAGTTCCCGCCGAATTCTTTCGTCGCGCGGGAGCAAAACCCTAACAGCACCGTGAAGGGCGGCCACGAAGACCACATGTACCAAGGCTTTGCCGTGTGTTGGCTGGCACATACACGGCAAAGGAGTTCTTTGCGGAGCGTAGTTCTCTGCCATGTGTTTTTCCAATCCTCTACCGTGAGTTTGTTTTTACTGAGTGTTGTTGCAAACCGTTGCCGGCATGCCGTGTGTCGCTTGGAACCCTCACGGCATAGGCTTTTGCCGTGTCCCGCATCAGTGTGGCACACGGCAAATCCCTGAGACACGGCGTAATCGGATTTTCCGGTAGTGCACAACACCAGCGAGGAGGCGCCCCAGCCTCTGATGGACACAACGCTTTTTTTTTGAAAGGGAGTTCGTGTACAAGATCAAACAATGGAAGAACACACACGCACGAACAGAGGCAAAGGCCACACCAAACACGGCGAACACGACACCACCAAGCGGCAGGCCACCTTCGACCACCAGCAGCACGCCGCCGGGAGAGAAGAAGACGGCCTCACCTCGCACCGAAGCAGCCAACTCGACCAACCTTGTTGAGATGCCGCAGAAGTCATCCGACGCAGGCGCCGGAATCTTGACGCTGAACGAGCATCGGCTCCGAGCCGCCGCCAGACCGCCGTCGTCGCCTCACCCCGGAGACGAGACGAAGGCTCCACCCGTCTTCCACAGGGCCCACCGAGTCCGCCGACGAAGGAGAGCACCCCGCCTGCAAACTCCTAGCAGATCTAAGCAAAAGCACCACCCCGCACGTCGGCGAGGGAAGAAGGACCCCAAGGACAAGAGCCGCGACCGCCACCACGGCCGCCGGCTCGAGGGGAAGCACGCCGCGGCTCCGGAGAGCAGCGGACGCGCCAGAGACGGCAGATCTGCCCAAGGCCTCCACCGGAGCACCGAGGACAGAGGAGAGGACCGCCGCCTCCAAAAGCTTCTCTAGCCGCGCCTCCACCTCCATCGCGCCGCCGGCAAGCAACCCACGTACACCTGGACTATGTACACGCCTGGATCCGTCGATTCCCCGTCCTCCCGCCGCCGGAGCGGCCGCGGAGGGCGAGGGATCGGGCGGATCGCCGGCGGCGAGCTGGTTCGCACGGGTTTCGCCCAAAAATCGCCCTGTTCACTGTAGGTGGGGAACGAGGGAAAGGTCCACGGGCTGTTTGCTTGTAGGCTCTAATAGACACAACGTAGTACACAAGAGCAGTGAGATGCAGTGTGAACGTCATAGTTTTCCCTAAGAAAAACTGCACCAATTGGGTCAGGAACTCAGAATATGGTTTCTCATTCTTGTTAGTTCCAACTTTTGATTTGATTTGGCCCAGGCAATTAACCTGGTAAAGTACAGTAATCAGCTTCCGTACATACATGTAATTTAATTAACTAGCATGACGGCCCTCGCAAATGCGAGGGCAGCTCTTTATATTTACCGTTTGCTCATTTCATATACCCCACCTCAGTATTTGTGCTATTATAATTATACTACTCCACATGTGTAGTACTTTCTCCAGATCCTTTGTCGGCTGACTATGTGCTAATGTAATGTGTATTCCATCATGCATACTAATCGGGCATTGCTAATAAACCATTTCCCTTGTTAGCATTATCATGTCTTTTTCCTTGCTCATAGTGTGTCGAGTTGTCTCGATCAATTATGTTTTTTTTTGTGTTTGCCCGTGTCAATCTATCAAGAGAAGCATGTATTAGTGCATACTGTTACGACATACCCTCTCACTCGCTATCGTTGTAGGTTTGTGCTTTCTGAAAGCATCTTTTTTGCAGTAACTTAACTATGTTATGCACAAATAAAACGCATTAAGACATACATAGCATGGCAAAATATGCGACACGTATTATGGATCAGAGGGAGTAGTATATTTTCTTTATATTCTATAGAGAAATGAATAAAATAAAAATATGAATGTTTACGTATATGAGTTGTTAATTAATAAAATTAATAAATTACTCTACCTTAGTAGGCGTTCAATCTTTTTTTTTTTTGTTATCCGTTCATCTCACGCAAGACACGTATTCCGATTCAAAAAAATTGTTCTTTATTTACCGTAGACACACCTGGAGCCTAGGCTGCACGCACGCCGTCAGCTTTGATTAGACTGATTATACATTGTCGATTTGTCAATCGTTTCGGTTTTCACCTATATATTCTGATCCAGACCGTTAGTCTATACTACTATTAAAAGAGCAAACTTGACTTGTTGGGATACATTAAATTTGAGCTATTCAATATCCGATCAAACGGTTCAGATCGTCCCAATGTTTGACAACTCAACATTGTCCGTTTTGGACCGTTATGCCCTCCCACCAAATCACATAATACGACCAAATTGTCACCGTACCCTTTCATATCTTTTTGTTCTCAACCAACCGGCCAGCCAACTTGTGCACGCCGGCCGTCGTCCTCTTCCGTCTTCGCCGCCTCCAGCAAGGTCCGACAGCGGCGCCGTTCACCTCGCCCTAATCTTTCTCTTCCTCTCTGCAGCAACGCGCCGCCGGCGACAGCGATCTCCAACGCGAGCCCTCGATCTGAGGTATAGCGCAGCCCCCATAGCCCTTTCCCCTTCCGGCCGCCGCTCCCTGTGTGCTCGTGCTACTTCGCGGCTGCCTGTTGCTCCCTCCGGCTGGGGCGCTCCTCCTCCACGGCCGGTTTCGATCTGTCAATACGAGCAGCAACGAGGTACTCATAAGCCACCTCCTCTCCAACCCCCGTTCCTTTGATTTCTCCGCTCATTTTCATGGATGAGGCAGCACGGGAAAGAGAAGGAGCGGCCAAGCGAGCAACATGACCAGCGCATGTGAGGGGCTGCGCAAGCGCGCTTGGCGAGGCTGCGGTCACCGATCCGATCTAGCATGTGCAGGTCTCTTGATCGACACAACAATCCATCACGTACATTGCAGTACAGATATTATGCAACGATGGTTGTTCACGAGGAGGAGGTATACCGGCTCTTTGAGCAGATTGGGTGTCCGCCGCGTTTTGCTGCGAGGAAGAACTGGCGATGCTGATATATATCTTCACTGCACGCGGTTAATCCAGAGGCTATACTGGTGCTGGATATGCTTCACTTCCGATTCATCTAAAAAAGTACAATCTGGTGGGTGCAGGTTTCCCTAAATCCTCTTCCTCTCCAACCATTAAATCTCATCTCCATTCAAGTTTTGATCACCCTGCAGTTCAGCAGCTGATTGTGCATCCCTTTTTCAGATCTGTGTATATACGTATTACTAGGATGAAATATGTAGTTGCTGCATAATCCATTTAGGGGATTCAGCTCAGCAATGAACCAAGGCGACACCGAGAGCATGCACAGGTGGTTAGGGAGTTAGGACAAATTTTGAGCAGATAGAAGAAGAAGATGGCTTGTCGTGCCTGTACGAGAAGAGGTAGCGATTGGGGAATTTTTCTCGATGTGGGTATGGTGTTTTCTTCTTTTTTTGTCTCGTAAACGAGCAATTGGAAAAACGAAATTGCTTTGCATCCGACGTTTTTGTCTGATTCTTGTACAAGAAATCTGACGTCGCTGTTGAAAAGCTGTTGTAAAGCAACGGACTGATAAGTCCCTCGGACATGCGTCATGCGGGAAAACGTCGTACGCCAAGCAGTGCTCTTGGAAAAATTATCTGACAAATGGGATTCAACTTTATCAGTGTGATTTATTTGTAAAGTGTTGACGCACAAACTGTCCCGAATGGAGAAATTGCACTCTTTCAATGTGTCACGCTTTAGTATTTTTTGAATAAGTAAAATGTTACCAATTTGGCAGTTTTCTAGAATTATATTTACTTGCATGAAAACAATTAATCCAAATAGGTATGATCTTTTCCTATTTATAAATTATCCCTTTCAACTGTGAAGACGTGTGTTGCACGTACATGGCAACTAGTTCTTAAAGAAAAGAAATCTCAGCCAGACATCTAGGTCTAAAATAAAATCATCCTGATCTTTCAGTTTTGCCCCTCTTGTACGTGACAGATGAAAAAAATAATTATTCCAATCATTTTATCCAAAACTACGCATGTAACTTTGGGATCATGTTCTCTTAGTATGTCACGACTCAAACCTGTTAAAAGAATCCGTATAGCTCATGGACTCCATTGCGAACCACGTACATATTTGGACTTCATAAGGCAAATCACGTTCAGCTATATAGGCTTTTGCAGATCCGATTGGAGTAGATGTGTAAAACAAAACGTACGTGTCTACCTGCACCTTTTGAACAAAAAACGTTATAACGGAAAGGTACGACTTAACGATTTTCATTAAATCTCAACCACAAATATTAGATCTAACTGTCAAAATTAATTAAGATGATGTGGCTTAACGTGGTGGCTCGAATAACTAACTCATTTTACTTTTAGTATATAATAGATTAATCCTCCTGCCATGTCGGCGATCGGCCGCACAAGCCTGCAAGGCGGGTGGCCATTGCAGCTCGTACGGGTACGCTGGTCCCGCGTATGTGTTCCTCTCGTGCGCCCGATCCACCTCCAGCGTTCGGAGGTTGACGGAGACAATCCAGTTCTCCTCTTCCCGTGGCGCAGCGAGGATGTAGCTCGTATTCGCCGCGACAATCTTTGCTGGTCGCTGGAAGAACCTCTCCGCACACCCCGGCAGCCCACAGGTCGCCTCCGACAGGCTTACAAGCTTCTCTACCACCCACTCGATACTACGTCGTGGCCACCACTCCCGCCGGCTTCTTCATCTTGGCGGATAGGAGCTCTCCTCACGCCGCTCGTGTCTTCAACCCTCTCACCGGCGGCTTGACCCGTTTCGCGGCGCCGGTGCCCCTTGAGTCGGGGGTTGCCGAGGTCAGCTATGACAAAGACGGCTTCTTCCTCTATTTTCTCGGCGACTCGTCTCGCAAGCATTACGTTGCCGCTCCGGAAAGTGAAGGTTTCGTCGTCTCTGGAGACTGCCCGCAAAGAGCTTATAATTTTTGCCGGGATGCGTTCCTAGGTGGTGCCTACCCACACATCTCTGCGTCGACGTTGTTTGCTGTGCTTGAAAAGTTTTATGATTTTGTCATGTCTCCTCATGGTGATTCTCTCAAGTTTTTCTCCGATGATCATCCTGGATATTGATTCTCATACGAAAATCATAAGGATTTGAGGATTGAGTGGAAGAACAGAGAGCATGAGGCAAGCAGATGAAAGGGGAATTTTCTGGATCTCTACCGATCCATCTCTCTATTCTCTTGTCTATATTATTTGTACATTTACACTTAAACCCTCTAACATATATATATTTTAACTCACACCAACACTCCCCCTCAAGATGGGGCAAACACATCAAATAGACCCATCTTGCTACAAAAGACAGAGAACAACTTTTCTGGCAGACCTTTTGTTAGAACATCTGCTATCTGATTTGCTGAAGTCACATATGGCATACAAACTACTCCTCTATCCAGTTTCTCTTTGATGAAATGTCGATCAACTTCAACATGTTTTGTACGATCATGTTGCACCGGATTATTTGCAATATCGATTGCTGCTTTGTTATCACAGTAAAGCATCAGAGGCTTACTGTGACATAACCTCAGTTCCCTTAGCAAAATCTGCAGCCATAATAGCTCACATAGACCATGTGCCATGGATCTAAATTCAGCCTCGGCAGTTGATCTAGCTACAACATTTTGTTTTTTACTTCTCCAAGAGACTAAATTTCCCCCAACAAATGCACAATAACCAGAAGTAGATCGCCGATCATCTAGAGAACCAGCCCAGTCCGCATCGGTATAACACTCAACTTGTAAATTACCTTGCTTTGTATATAGAAGCCCTTTTCCTGGGCACCCTTTAAGGTACCGTAGGATTCTATTAACAGCATCCAGGTGAGCCGTTCTTGGGTTATGCATGAATTGACTCACAACGCTCACGGCGAATGCAATATCAGGACGAGTGTGTGAAAGATAAATTAACTTCCCCACAAGTCTCTGGTAGCGTTCTCTATTAACCGGATTCCCAACATCACTACATAATCTGTGATTCTGTTCAATGGGAGTTGCAGCTGGTTTTGAACCATATAAGCCAGTTTCTTTGAGCAAGTCTAAGATGTACTTCCTTTGTGTTAAAAATATACCTTTTGGACCACGTGAGACTTCTATGCCAAGGAAGTACTTTAAGTGTCCCAGATCCTTCACTTCAAACTCTTGTGCAAGATGATGTTTCAGGCTAGCAATTTCCTCGGTATCATTGCCTGTCATCACAATATCATCAACGTAGACTATCAGGATTGCAACCTTGTTATCTGCATGTTTATAGAAAAGTGTATGGTCAGCGTTGCTCTGTCGATAACCTTTTTTCAGCATAGCTTGTCTGAAACGATCAAACCATGCCCTTGGTGATTGTTTCAACCCATACAAGGAACGATGTAGGCGTAGTACTTTTCCTGTACTATGACTGGACTCAAAACCGGGTGGAATTTGCATATACACCTCTTCATGAAGATCTCCATGAAGAAATGCATTTTTTACGTCCATTTGGTAAATGTTCCAATCAAAATTAACTGCACAAGATATGAGAGTCCTCACAGAATTCATCTTTGCCACAGGTGCAAAGGTTTCATCATAGTCTATACCATAAGTCTGTGTGTACCCCTTGGCTACAAGGCGTGCTTTGTATCTGTCTATCTTACCCTCTGGTGTGTGCTTAATAGTAAACACCCATTTGCATCCCACCGGTTGCTTACCTGGTGGTAGATCCACGAGTTCCCAAGTTTTGTTTTTCTCCAATGCTCTCATCTCATCCAGCATTGCTTCCTTCCATTTTGGGTCTTCCAAAGCTACTTTCCAGTCATTTGGTATAGAAACAAGATCTAGAGAAGCAATAAAACTTTGGAGGGATGGACTACAATATTCGTAGGAGATGTAATTGGATATGTCATGTTTGTAGTCTTTAAGATATCCCGGTGTGTTTCGGGTTCTAGTTGGTTTTCGTAAGGAAATAGGTAAACTATCTACAGAAGTAGAAAGCTGATTATCACTCTGTCCCGATGTGCTAGTAGGAGCTACAGAATTAGAAGGGATAGTATTGGTACCTGGGTCCTCACGCATTAGAGACTCCTCACCTTGAGATGGAAGTGATGAGTGTTCTGTAGCATCCCCCTCTTCTCCCTGGCAAGAGTTATCATCATTAACACCCTCATTTTCCTCCCCCTGATTTTCAGTGCTATTAGTAGACAAAGAATCACCTGAGGTGGGAGCAAGAACAAGGATAGGCCCTTCACTCCCCCTTTCTTGCTGCTCATCAGGTGGAGACAAGGAAATACCAGACCCAACATTTGACCCATAATATGGTTCGTTTTCACGGAAAGTTACATCCATGCTCACAAAAAAACGATGCTCCGAAGGACACCAACATCTATAGCCCTTTTTTGAGGGAGAATAACCCATAAACACACATTTAAGAGCACGTGGATCTAATTTCCCAACCGAATTTCTATAGTCATGCACAAAACAAACACTCCCAAAGACCTTAGGAGGAACCACAAATTCATTAGAATTTAAAAGACACTCAGCAGGAGTTTTGTAATCTAGAACACGAAGAGGCATTCGATTTATCAAGTAAGTTGCAGTTTTAATTGCCTCACCCCAAAGGAATTTGGGCACATTCATTGTAAACATCAAGGAACGTGCAACTTCTAGCAAATGCCTATTTTTCCGTTCAGCAACGCCATTTTGCTCCGGTGTATTAACACATGATGTCTGATGTTCAATACCATTCAAAGCAAGAAACAATTCAAACTCATGATTAACATATTCAGTACCGTTATCTGTACGTAGAATTTTAACAGTAGTTGCATGTTGATTTTTAATAAGGGCACACAAGTCTTTGAAAACAGATAACACATCACTCTTATGCTTGAGAAGATAAAGCCAAGTGTATCGACTAAAGCAATCAATGAATGTGACAAACCATCGGTGTCCAGAAACTGAGTGAACCTCACAGGGTCCCCAAACATCAGAGTGAATTCTTTCAAATGGTTTTTCACTTCTTAGACCAATACTAGGATAAGAGCCCCTAGTATGTTTAGCTAGTTCACAAGCATCACATACCAGAGCCTCTTTAGGACATAACTTAAATAAGGCAGGATAAAGACGAGATAAAACAGCAAAAGAAGGATGTCCAAGCCTACGGTGATGCAACAATAACTCTTGACAGGGCGACAAACATGATGCAAGAGCCACTTCATTACTTCCATCATCAAGATAATAAAGTCCTTCATGCTCGGTCCCAGTCCCCAAGAGTCTCCCAGTCCTTAGCTCCTGAAAAGCACAACGAGTAGGATCAAACCAACTTCGACAATTACGAGATTTATTGAGAGAACTAACAGATAATAGGTTAACTGGGAATTTGGGAACATGTAGAACATGAGATAAAGACAACGACTTGGTGCATTGGATGGATCCATGTCCTGCAATAGGAACCATGGATCCATCTGCTACACGGACTTTGTCTTTACCTGAAGAAGGTGTATAAGAGACAAACAGGTCTGAAGCCCCTGTCATATGGTTTGTAGCTCCGGTATCAATAATCCAAGGTTTTGATTTGGTGGTGGTGTTGGCTTGTTTAAGTTTCATACCTTGCTGAGAAGTGGAAATGAGACCAGAATCAATCTTAGAAGTGCCCTGGGAGGAAGATGAGCTTTCTGAGAGTTTAAGCTTGGAGTTGAACTCCTCAAGAGCTCGTACATCTACCACTGGTGGCTCCCGTAGAGATGCAGTGTGGTTAGCTTGCCTTCTATTCACACTTTTAACTCCCCCTGACCGAGGTTTTTCTTTTTCCCACCAAGAGGGGTATCCATGCAGCTCAAAACATGTATCCTTTGTGTGTCCATTTCTTTTACAATGATCACAGAAATGCTTGCTTTTGTCTATCCTGCCATCGGGTCTGGGAGTACGACGGTACTGCATAGATAAAGCCGCACGATCATCTCCATATTTCAGATCATCCTCCTTAGGTTTATCCAACCGAGTTTCTTCCTCGAGTATACTAGAAATAATATCATCGAGACTGGGCCATTCTGGTTCAGAAAATATGAGTTGTCGCCGAAGGTTAAGCTCCTGGTTTAGTCCATCCAGAAACAGCTTGGCCACAATTGTCTCAAACCATTTATGATGAATGGCTAGGTCCTTCTTGTCAACTGGTTGAAAAGGATGATAATAGTGCAGGTCCCTGTACAGCCGTTTCAGTTCACCAGCATATTCTGTTACAGACTTTGTACCCTGATTTAGATGAGTTAATTCATCCATGATGCGTGTTGCCTGCATTTTGTTTGATTTCCCAGCGAATTGCTTCTCCAAGGCGGTCCACACCTCAGACACGCTTGACATTATTTCGACCTGTTGTCGTACTATTGGCTCCATGCTTCCCAACAGCCATACTAAAACTCTATCATTGATCTGTTTTGAGTGAGTGTCACCGCTTTTCTGCTTTTCCTCATCATCAACAAGCAGGTTCTCATAGCCATGGGAACTTAAAATCAATTGAGCATGGCGTGCCCAACTAACATAATTACTTGGCCCTGACAACTTCACTGGATTTGGTTCCAGGGCATACCTGACTGACTCCGGGACTGCTTTAAGCTGTTTTGTTCAAGTAATTTACTCAAAATTTCACACATCTTGTCTATGCTTGAATCCCTGACTTTTCCTTAGATTTATCTGCCATTTTCCAATGTAAAAGTACACACCAAGCACACTGACCAAATGTATCAAGATTCACTCGGCAGGTGCTAGATTATTGCAGCACACTACTCTGAACCAACTTGGCCTCTATACTGTTTCTGGTGCAGACCTCGTGCAGGACAATAGCAGACAAAAAACAAGACTAGGAAATGAGCTAGCTGTTTGTGTATCAAGTACCAGGAAGATGGACGGCGACTTGGGAATGAAGTTGACCTCGTTGCAACCACTTGAGACCAAATAGTTGCAGCACTGCAGAGCTGCGTCCGGGACGAACGGCGGCAGTACAGCACCTTGCTTCGTCGGACTGCGGCGGCCGGCCGGGATGAAGACAGGAACTGGGAGAGGACGCACGACAGCAAGCTCCGAACTTCAGCGACACAGCACCTCGTCGGTGGCCAATCTTTGCTCAAACTTGCGGGAATGACGCACTGGAGATGCTGCAGACAACTTCCGGTTCCGGTGTTTTGTAGTGGGTTTGGCTGCAGAAGTTTTTCTGCACATCGAAAGAGATGGAAGAACCCTCATTCTGTTCAAGGTGAACACCGAGATAGGCGAGATCGAGCCTGTGGAGAGCATTGCCACATTTGCCATCTTCATTGGTTACAACAGGTGCCTGACTGTGGATGCTGGAAAGTTCCTAGGCATCGAGGCAAACTGCATCTACTATACTCAGCACTCAGGTTCGTCAGCTCACATCTGTAAGTACAACCTCAAGGACAAGAAAGTAGAGACGCTCTCTGAAGCCGCTGAATTCGTGAAGCAGGACAAGCAGTTTGTCCTCGTCGCTGCCCGTCCTTTCACGATCATCCAGCTTCTTTGCAGCTACACAATGAACCGCGTGGATTCTGAACTGGCCTTGCAACCAATGGTATAATGCGGCGACCAACTTTGTGGATGGTGATCTTGATGACTGACGGTGCTGCCCTTTTGCTAAGTAACTCTTCATGTTTCCTCTCTAGTCTTTTAGTTTGTTAGTTTGGTTAGGGCCTTGACATGTTCTGGGCAAGAAACAGGCTGATTCTAAGTGAGATCACCTGTGGTGGGACCACTGTAAGATGTCTTAATTACGACATGGTATCAACCTAATGGTACATCTACTGTGCTTAATGCTATCTTTTGTCCGTGTGTCCACTTCTCTCGTATTACTTCTTAGCAATGCAATATGGTGCTTAATTTCTGGCAGTGACAACTTCTGAATTTAGCTCTTGTTGGTAAGAAACAGGTTTAATATTTGCTCACTGGTGCTGGTCTGTGGAACGGCTGTATGTTGCCTGGTTTTAGCACATGGTGTGAATGTAAAACTCGTGTATTTGTGTAATGATCCTTGGTATCTATGCTTTAACTCGTTGTACTACTTGCAGTTGCATTTTCAATCTGAGCCTTGTTTGATTTCTGCGCATTTCTGTAAAACATTTACTAATCCTTGGTATCTATGCTGCAACTAACTGTTTTACTTAGCATTTCAATCTACTAGTGCTTATATTTTGGCATTAGTAAATGTTGTCCCATTTTTGTGAGCTTCTGAATTTAGCTCCTGCAATTGGACGTTGCATATGTAGACTTAGTCTCATACCAACCAGGGACAAGCAATTGGATCTGTTGGATTAAGCTATAGAAGTGTCCAGTCTATTCCTTTAGATTTTACCATAACACATTAGCATTCGCCTTACTGCTGCTACATTACATCTCTGTCCAGTTGCTGAATATATATCTTCACCAGGATGTATAAATATATTTTAACATGAAGTTATGGAACAGAAGTCCGTGGTCACTGGTATGCTCCTTACAAACTGAAGGGCATGTATTACTTACGACTCTTTCTCATAAGACATTATGCATCTGCCTTTGTAGGTTAAACACAAAGTTCAAAATTTTGTTCAATTTGACTGTACCAAGTACTCCAAAAGCGTTCGAACATCTGACTCTCCTTAACCTGCACTTCACCTTCTCTCGAGGTACCAGCAGACACGTTGTACAAAGAGATCAGATCGGAGCCTTGTGATCTACCACTGAATCTTATTTGTATGTTTATGCTACACCATTTAGGGGTTTGATGATGATAGTTCTATAGTTCATATTTCTGCTTCTCTTTCACATGTTTCATCTGAAGTACGTTTTATGTTTGATTTTTGTTGTATCTTTATATGGAGCTCTAAAAAACAGTGACATTTTACATACGAGTTATGAAGCCCCACAGCTATCACATATGACCATTCTATAACAAGCTTGCATCAATTTTTTTGTACTCGATCTTTAGTGAATGTCCCCTTAATGTCGGCGATGCTTCATATGCTTATATGGTTGAACCAGGTGTCCCATCGGAATCGCTCAATATGACCGTATTAATGTCCTGACAATTTTGATTCTTGCAACATTTGCAAGGACGTTTGCTAGGGCACTACAACTAAAAGCAGTATCCAAAAAACGACCCACCTTAAAGGTCAAAATTATGCCATTGGCGCGGCATGCCACCACGCGCGCGTCGGCTAGTAAATATGATAGGTGGAACAGGGCCAAGCACTTCCATCTTATGCAAGAATGCACTATGCCGCTTCATCAGGTAACACTAGGAAGGCAGCCGACCTTCGATGTTCTCAGAACAGTGTTCTATTTGAATTGCCTTACAACTAACAAAGTGGACTCCAAAAGGACAATGAGCGAGTCAGTTTTTTCGGGGAGGCAAAGCACAATGGAATGAGGAGACATTTGTGCCGCCACAGGAGGAAACCAGCTCCTCAAACTTTCTATCTTTTGGTGTACTCAAATATCTCATACTCTGTGAAATTTGGAGTGGCGTATATGCATCCACTTCTTGTCAGTGAAATATATGGAGAACACGTTAAATGTGAAGACTCCCTCAGTATTGATCGTACTAGGATAAATATGATAGATAGGTATATATATGTGTGTGGAAATTGTTTTGGTTGCTCCAACAGGCATATTTTGCGCCTATCGACGGACGCACTGGCTTCATATTTCGAACACGCCCAGAGGACTGTTTCATTATTGCAAGCAAGGAAGTGGTGTTCATTATCCAGTTGCAGAGGTATATATAGGCTGTCCAATATGCCCTGATCCCCTATATATGTATGACAGACATATGGCTTTGGTGAACCAACCAAAGTTTGTCATGCAGAAGAAGAATCATATAAATAGGCAGTCATATGACGTCTATGCTCAACTGATTGGCCGACGATCGAGCGCATTACATGCATGAGAGAAATCTCAAAACAGAGACCAGGCGGCTAATATTGTGTTGAAGAGAGAAATTACCAGACTTGCACTGTACCACCCTATCATGCTTTTGAAGTGATGCCACTATCTCGTGTCCAGCAAGTGAACATGAAAGTGGGCGACATACGACCCAAGGGCATTGTCCCAAACTAGTACATGATGGCTCTCAAAGGCAGGTCAAAAACCTTATTAGTGGCGGTTTTACTACGCGAGTATACATTGGTCAGTGATAACACACCAGTACGCTCTTACTTAACTGTACCCTCAGGCTTGTGTACCTAAAAAAGTGGATACCTTGATCACGATTTCATTGTATATATGAAGTTTTACCATGCTTGGTAATCGTGTAGAATTAATATTATAGCATTCTTGTCAGAGACGAGCCTGGACGTCTCACCCTCTCCCGTCACTGTAGCAGAGGGGCGTTTTTTGCGAACTTCCGGCCGATCCACTCCGCCGCCGCCGATTCGGCGGATTCCTCGCCCTCCGCCGGCCGCTCCGGCGGCGGGAGGGCGGAGGATCCCCGTTTCGCGGTTGTACATAGTAGGATCTGGTAGGTTTCCTGCCGGCGGCGCCGTGGAGGTGGCGGTGTCGCCGGAGAGGATTTTGTTGCAGGTGCTCTTCCCCTTCGGCGGCGAAGCTCGGTGGAGTTACGCGGCGGTGCGCTTGCTTCCTAAGCACTCGCTGGTCTTCGGATCTGCGATGTGCGGTTGTCCTTGGCCGGATTCCGAGGTGCGGCAGATCCGGGTTGTGAAGAATAAGGAGGAGTTCAAGATGATGGTCCACGCGACGGCGCCGGTCGTTGTAGGTGCAGGCCCTCAGGGGCCGCTGTCCGGCGACTTCCCGGCTGCAGGGGAGCTACTTCCGATCCATGCCAGTAGTGGAGTAGCAGCAGATCCGGCGCGCCACCGGCTCGTCCACGACGTTGACGTTGTTGGAGTCCAGTTTGGACCTATGTGTAATTTTCTTTCACTTCTGGACTTTTCTGTAAGATCGTGGATTTAATATCATCTTCCTTCTCCCTGCAAAAAATATTATAGCATTCTTGTGCTCATTGCTTCCATCTTCATGTTTCAGAGGATTTTTGTTTAGAGAACAGAGGATTATCTTTCAAGGGGTGATCTAGGAGAGCAGGCGGATGCGAGAGCATCCGTATCCCCGCTGTGGCCACGCTGCATAGTCCCCCTTGACAGTTTTGCCTGCATATTCCACAGTGCCTCCTAACTGGCCCGCTGGTCGTCACATCTACGATCGAACACGAAAAAGAGATTTACCCGTGACTGTCTAATTATTTTACTATGATCCCAGTAATAATCCACGTACTACGTTCGCCCGTAATAATTGACAGCGACAAATGCAAACAAAAACACACTCAATACAAATTTGTTGGGCATCGGTAGGCATCCTCACGGCGCTTATCCTCAGGGAGCACATCCGATGAAATCTTGAGATCTAAGCTAGTAAGACGTTAGAGGCTAATTAATACTAAAACTGAACCTTGCTAACTTCTTGCATGAACTTCTCAATAACACATGTTAATTTGGCCAATACCTCGAACATGCATGGTACCTGGCTCTTTTTGTTAGATATTTTATCCTCCATTCCGTACTCTACGCTATATCTCTGACTATGCTAAACCACGAGGCAAACCACTTGACAAGCACACCAAGAACCATTCAAAGGTTACGATGGCTGATGATGCCTTGTACCTGCCTTCATTACGAGTTAATGGCATCAGCGGTCGCACAACTCGTCGTCGATGTGCACTTAAGTCACACTTCTCTAGAACGTGATTATTTGGTCACACAACTCGACAAGTGCGTGCACGCAGGTCACTGACCCCACTTGTCAGTCCGTTTTGGACGGTAAATTTTCAGAAAACCCCCTGGAGTAATATTAATTTTACAAAATGGTCCTCCTAATTTTACAAAATGGTCATTCTAATTTTACAAAATGGTCCTCCTAATTTTACAAAATGGTCCTCCAGGGGACCATTTTGTAAAATTAATATTACTCCAGGTTTTTTTTTGAAAATTTACCGTCCAAAACGGACTGACAAGTGGGGTCAATGACCTGCGTGCACGCACTTGTCGAGTTGTGTGACCAAATAATCACGTTCTGGAGAAGTGTGACTTAAGTGCACATTGCCGTCGAGTTGTGTGACCGCGGGTGCCATTAACTCCTTCATTACCAACCGAGCCCACGCAGCCCGCGTGTAGCGAGATGCTCGTGAAGCCATGCAAAGATACATATGTTGATGTGACCAGTGCGGCTCTTTGCAGGCAGACCGTTAAACACCTTCAAGCTCTCGGCGCCCATTTGGAGCAGCACAATGAAGGTGTCACTAATGATGTTGGCGTTGAACTCCTTGAACCTTTCGGCGCAGTCCGCGGCATGATATTTAACATCATAAGCTATATTTTGTTGTACTCCAATATCTTATATCCTATCTAAATTCTTTTTGCGGGTTTATACTCTGCCTAATTTTGTGTGTGGGGGTCATACTCTATCCAATTTGTTAAGGAATATATGGACTCACTTCATAATTAATTCTCATCAGCAGTGGCAAGTTGGGAACAGGTTGAATGTGAGGAGAAGAGTTCAGTATTTATGCTACTGAGGTAACAACTGTAGCTATATATCAAATAGTCATCTAACTTTGGTGATCCCAACTAACTTTGTCACAACAATCATATAGCTAGAAAGGTCATATAACTTCTAGAGGAAATTGAGAATGCCATCAAACAATTGTCACATTCCGAAAATGCCATCAAACTAATCGTCGTTCTATAAATGTCATCAAACGAGTGTCGTCGTTTCGAAAATGTCACTTCCGTTGGTTGACTGCCAGTTCGACTGTTAAGTCTCATGTGGAAAGATTATTATGTCATTGTTGTACACCAGTGCACGTATAACTAGGATAAGTATCACTAGTACAGAATGACACATCGGAAACGGGCCAAAACCCTCATCGGAAACGGATAAACGGTTCATGTCCTCGTCCCCGATACTGATGTTAAGAACTCAATGGAAACATAGTTGATTAACCGTTGCCCCTTACATGGGCAACATTTATTATATTGCATCATTACTGATATGTTTCACATTAGACACGAAGTTTTTGCTAATCACAGTCTCTAATAAGGAGCACAAGAAAACAAAAAAAGCACGGTGACGGGGCTGCGCCGTCGATGGAGCTCCTCTCCATGCTTTTTCTTTTGAATTTTAACTACTGCAGGGGAGGCCCCCACAGCCCTTTATTGAAAGCATAAATATTTACAAATGTACAACATCATGTTTAAGGAAGTCTACTAAGCCATAATTCTAGGAGGGGTAGAACAGAAGCTTTTAACCTAAACTTAAGTAAGGTTACATCAGAAATAAAACCAGCCTTCCAGCCACGAAAAGAAGGCCTGACATTCTTGAAGATCCATCCATTCCTTTGCTTCCAGATGTTCCAACAGGCCAGGGTGACAATTTCAGTGAAGCAAGGACCTTTGAAGGATTTTTTGGCCATTTTCAGACAGACGGCCATTTGACTGTTGTGCCACTCAATCTATAGGTAATTCCAGATGCGGCTGCTATATACACAGTTAAAAAACAAGTGGCTCCAGTCCTCAAGATCACGTGTTCGACAAAGCACACAACTATTATCATCAGTAACTTTCCAATGGCGACGCAGCATCATATCCTTGGTGTTCAATCTGTCATGTATTATCAGCCATGCAAACACCTTATGCTTGGACATGCATTTCGACTTCCAGACCCACTTAGAGGGGCCATCGTCAGGCAGCTGGGAGAACTGCAGGTTATAGAACATCTTGGGAGTATAGACTCCTTTATTTAGATTACAAATCCATTTGTCGGCACAATCCTGGAGATTAATCTCACTTAGCTCCTCCTGAAGGAGATTATACTCCTGGTAGGCCTCCACAGACAAGGGTAGGTGGAAAGCATCTGCAAGTTGATCCAATGCAAAAATCTCTTTGACAGAGGCAAGCTTGTAATTAACATATGAGAACAAATGAGGGAATTTAGTTGACAGAGATATAGAGAGCCAGACATCTTCCCAGAAAAGAGCAGTTGCCCCATTGCCAACAGCACAATGGGCAATATTCCTCCAACTATCTGTCAAATTGAGTATGCCTCTCCACCAGAAAGAACCACTCAGAACAACAGCATGTGGAACTGCTTCATAATAGTAAGAATCTCTAATGAGCTAGACCCAAGGCAGGTCAGCATTGTTATAGAATTTATCTAGATGCTTCAGAAGGAGAGCCCTGTTCTGGACATGCAGGTTGATGATCCCAGGCCCACCTTTCTCCTTAGGTCGACAAACCATGTCCCAGGCAGCAAGGGAGTTTACCCTCTGTTTGTTTTTGTCCTTTCTCCATAAACATCTTCTTCTGCCCCTATCAATAACCTCAATAACCCCTTTTGGAATAACCAGTGTAAGCATAAAGTACAGAGGCAAAGAGGACAGTACAGAATTAACCAGTACCAAGCTGTCACCATAGGAAAGGAAAGAAACAGTAGCAGACATTCTTCTTCTATTCTGTCAATTATGGGAGCAAAATCCTTGATGGAGGGCTTGGTTGTCCCCATGGGCAGCCCTAGATAAGTGAATGGCATTGGGGCCCTCTGACAGTTCATAATCTGGGCAAGACTAGCTGCCTCCTGCTCATCCAAATTTATTGGTATCATAGAGGATTTATGGTAATTTACTTTCAGACCAGTGAAACCAGCAAATGACTCCAGTAGATCCTTGAACACTGTTAGCTGTAAAGGGTCAGCAGGCAGAACAATTAGTGTGTCATCAGCATACTGTACAATTGGATAGTCCTTGCCCACAGGAATAGGCAGCTTCAAGCTGCCATTAGCAAGTGCCAAATTGACAATGCTCTGGAGCAAATCTCCACCAAGCACATACAGCAGGGGGGATAGGGGATCCCCCTGCCTCACACCTCTTTTACAGTGGAACATTTTCCCAGGTATGCCATTCAGCAGAACAGAGGAAGAGCCAAAAGAGAGGATTTCCTTAACCCATTGCAGCACCATAGGAGGAAACCCTTTTAGAGCAAGAATTTTCAGAATAGCCTCATGCTCAATTGTGTCAAATGCTTTTTCGAAGTCAATTTTAAACAGCACTACCTTCCTCTTAGACTGTTTGCATTGATGCAGGTACTCAAAACACCAAGCCAGGCAGTCCTGTATGGTTCTACTCTTGATGAACCCATATTGATTAGCATGAATGCATCTCATAATTTCCTTCTGAAACCTATTAGCAATGATCTTTGTGAGGAATTTCAGGCAGGTGTTTGTTAGGGAGTTGGGTCTAAAATCATTAACAGTCTCTGGAGCTTGTTTCTTAGGAACTAGTGTGATATAAGACCCATTGATGTTCTGCAAAGAACTCCTCCCAGCTGAGAAATCATCACAGAGCTTGATGAAGTCTGCCTTAATAATATCCCAGCACTGCTTGATAAAGAGTCCAGTAAACCCATCAGGCCCAGGAGCTTTATCAGGCTTCATGAATTTAACCACATCCTCAATTTCAGCCCTGGTAAAAGGATCACCAAGATGTTGTAGATTATCCACATGTTTAACACTGCTAGTAATATCAGAGGATACAGCTGTGTTGAAAGAGACCCCCATTCTGGTCTTGTAACAGTGCAAGAAAGCAGCTGCCTTTTCCTCATGCTCCACAAGCAAATTACCATCCCCATCCATGATATTGGAGATGGAATTGTGTCTATACCTTTCAGTGGCCCTGGCATGAAAATATTTGGTGTTTTCCCCACTCAAATGTACCCATCTGACAGTGCATCTCTGTTTCCAGTATTCTGACTGAATACCAAGCAACTTCTTTAGATGTACCTTTACTAGATTTCTGAAGTTAAACTCAGGTATACTCAGACACCTATCATCTTCCAACTAATCAAAGAACAGAATAACCATGTTGCATTTTTCTATCAAGCCCTTGATATGAGATAAGCTCTTCCCCCATTTTCTGAGCTCTTGGCGTAAGCATTTTAGCTTTCCAGAGATGATCCCCACACTGGAAGTGGCTCTGACAGGTCTGTTCCAAACATTGGAGACCAGTTCCATGAAACCAGGTTGCCTGACCCAGTGATTCTCAAACCTAAAAACCCTAGCTTTGGGAATTTTGGTTGAAATACGCATCAGCAGTGGTATGTGATCAGAGGTGGGTTTAGCCATAGGGGAGACAGATGTGTTAGGGTACTTAAGAGTCCATGCACTAGAGGTGAAAAACCAATCCAGCTGCTCCAGGAGAGGATTTTCTTGCATATTGGACCAGGTGTAAGCACGACCTTTAACAGGGATTTCTGCAAGCCAAGGTGGCTTATTATATCATTAAAAAGGAAGATATCATTCATGTTTGCTCCTGGTTTGTTCCTGTTTTCCACAGATCGAATAAAATTGAAATCTCCCATGAACAGCCAATTATCACTGCTAGGGATCTGTAGATTGTATAACCAGGTAACAAATACATCTCTTTCTGGCCCAGAGCAAGGACCATACACATTAACAAGTTCCCAGATTTTAGCATTATGAACAGATGTGAATTTCATTCTCATAGCAAATCTATGTATTTCCAGTAATTCTCCTTTAAAGATGGCACTGTTCCATAGCACAATAAGGCCACCAGAAGCCCCAATGGAGGGAGAATAAGCAAATTGATCAAATCTTTTAGGGCAAAAACTTTTAATGAACGAGTGATCAAAGGATTCACATTTGGTTTCTTGTAAACAGACTATTGCAGCGCCACTTTCATCAATCTTATTATAAACATCAATTCTTTTATCTTTGTCCTTTAGGCCTCTCACATTCCAATAAAAAACCAACCAATCAAGAAATTTTTGAGCCGTATTATCCATAAAAACCAACTGAGAGAGGACCATATCTGTAGCCAACATAATTGACTAGCCAGTACATATAAGGTTTAACACTGATACTGAAATAAGTGCTGACATAAACACCACTGATATAAAGCACAAAAGACATGCTAAAGGAAGTCCACAGAACCCAAAAGATAACACATAATGATAACAGAGCAGAATAAAAGGGCCACAGAGTGTCCACTGGGCCAGAAGTGCGATGGGCCTTATTTATCATTGGGAACAGCTGGGCTTGGTTCAGCAGGTGGATGGGCCGTAAGCTTCTCCACAGTGAGCTCTGCATCAGCAATTTCTAGCAGTTTTCCCGCCTTCTGAAGGACTTCCACAGGTGTATCTGGCAGCACTGGAGCGATTTCTTCCCTTGGCTTAGCAGACCTAGGCTTCTTCCTTGGCTTTGGCTTGTCTTGCATAGGCACTAACTTGTATCCCTTGTTTCTGACAGCACTCCTAGTGGTGTGTCTCACTTCTGCAGCAGACATGATCAGAGGTTGTTTGGGCACCCTGTTCCTCTTCTTGGAAGCAGCTGAAGCAGGAGAGGCTGTAAACTGAACAACAGGGAGCTCTGTGACCTGATCACTAGATTGCTCAATGGCCAAAGGAGCCAGTGGGAGAACAACAACATTGTGCATTAACTGATCAAACAAAATTCTGCTCTTGTTCTTCTCATAGTAGGCAGTCCAAGCATGGACTGGATCAGGGAGGAGAATCTGTGAGCCCTACACATTACCAAGCTGAGTAATGGCAAAGGGTTGGATCTGGGGCACATAGGGAATGACTGCCAAGGGGTTTTCCTCCTGCTTGGTTGGTACTGGAATTGCTGATGCTGCTCAAGGGGAGGGTGACCAGGCAATGGCTGCATTTAGGACACCGGCTCGACTATTTCCTGGGTAAGTAATCCCTTTACTTTGTTTGTTTTTGACATTCCAAAGTCACTTCATATGTAAAGTGATTTTTATCTTATTCATTTTCGTTTGTTTTTTTGTTAGAGAGGCTGTCAAGTTTTGGTTATTGTAGACTGGTTTCAGTTTTTGTTTTGGTTATTGTACAATGGTTCAGTTTTGGTCTTGGTTTTGGTCACAGTCACGCTTGTGGTGTTGTACTGGACACCCTTTTGGTGTTTCTTCTAACACACGAGGACACACATTTATACGCATATTCGAAAAAATGTTACTGGTTCTCTATATTTCTCCAGTTTTTCTCCTCTTATTCTACC
This sequence comes from Poa pratensis, assembly GCA_947311845.1. Lineage (NCBI taxonomy): Eukaryota > Viridiplantae > Streptophyta > Magnoliopsida > Poales > Poaceae > Poa > Poa pratensis. The sequence continues at coordinate 9,568,480 of CAMZMU010000128.1, read as the reverse complement.
GTACTCCATGGAAAAATATTCTTCTACTTAAGATGAAATTTCGTGACAGCCTACTATTCCATGCTTTGGCTTAATAAAAATAATGATTATTCACGCTGCTCTTATCTTGTATGTTGAGTACTGATATGTCTCCAACGTATCTATAATTTCTGATGTTACATGCTTATATTATACCAATTGCTACATGTTTTATATACACTTTATATCATTTTTATGCATTTTCCGGGACTAACCTATTAACAAGATGCCACAGTGCCAGTTCCTGTTTTCTGCTGTTTTTGGTTCCAGAAAAGTTGTTCTGCGAATATTCTCGGAATTGCACGAAACAAAGACCGAAGTCCCTATTTTTCCAACACGTACACGGAGTCCGAAGGAGAGATGAAGGGGGGCACCGAGGTGCCCAGACCACCTGCTCGCGCCGGATGAACAGTAACCGCGCCGACCTATGAGGTGGGCCCCTCGGCCTCCACCGACGCTGCCCCTTCGCCTATAAGTTCCCTCCGACGTGAAAACCCTACAAGAATAAACCAATTTCCACGAAGAGTTCCGCAGCGCCGCCGCCATCGACGACAAGTTTCGGGGGACAGAAGTCTCTGTTCCGGCACGCTGCCAGGACGGGGAATTGCCCCCGGAGTCATCTCCATCGACACCACCGCCATCTTCATCGCCGCTGATGATTCCCATGATGAGGAGGGAGTAGTTCTCCCCCGAGGCTGAGGGCTCTACCGGTAGCTATGTGGTTCATCTCTCTCTCACATGGTGTGATCTTTATGTGATCATGTGTATTGCTAGTATCGCTGAATACATTAATAATGTTTATGCTACTCAAGTGATTTTGTCTAGTTTCTGGAGTCATTGTGACAACACGGTATCAAGGTGACAGTGTGGGTACTTGTGTGACTCTATGAATAATTTAGACATTTATCATGGCTTATTCTTGGGAATTGTGGTGTTTCTTTACTCGGATTTTGAGGTGTGCTTTTGCAGCCCTACGCATAGTACTCTTGCTTCATCAAGAAGGAGAATAATCCCGAATAGTATTTACTTGTGTTCAGTTGTGCTAATCTAGTTGAATATGTAGATGTTACTCTTTATCTATTATGCACTCTATAGGTTACTTTAATATGAACTCCGGTACTCTCCACGGTGTAACGGTGACAGTGTGTGCACCGTGTGTGATTCCTTTATGACGTTGTGGCGCTTGTTTACTCCGGCTTGAGGTGTGCTTTTGTAGCCCTACACAATGAATGATGTTTGTTATCCAACAAGAGAGTGTTTAAGAGTAGCTTTTATTTATTCAATTATGAGATCATTGTTGAGAGGTACCACTAGTGAAAGTATGATCCCTAGGCCTTGTTTCTAAGCATTGAAACACCGTTTACAACAAGTTCTGCTACATGTTTGCTTGCTGCCATCTTTATTTCAGATTGCAGTTACTACTTATAATCATCCATATTACTTGTATTTCACTATCTCTTCGCCGAACTAGTGCACCTATACATCTGACAAGTGTATTGGGTGTGTTGGGGACACAAGAGACTTCTTGTATCTTAATTGCAGGGTTGCTTGAGAGGGATATCTTTGACCTCTACCTCCCTGAGTTCGATAAACCTTGGGTGATTCACTTAAGGGAAACTTGCTGCTGTTCTACAAACCTCTGCTCTTGGAGGCCCAACACTGTCTACAAGAATAGAAGCACACGTAGACATCAAGTACTCAACTCCAAATTTGGCTGATATGCGACAAGCTCATCCATTCAACTACCTCTTGGGCTTCTTATATATTTGGAAACACGTGATGGAACTGTGCTCCCCCTAGGTTGTGCCACCACTGTTGCCGCTATACTTCACCCAACAGCACATGAAACGACGAAGGCACAAATGTGTGGTGAGCAGCAGAGGGGTGCGCTGATTTTGGGAGATGAATTTTGCAATAGGGTCCATGAATTCTGAAATGAATCTCTTTGTGTCAAGCGTATGTTATATGAACTTTATATAGCAGTTCTCTTGTTTATGATTGCAGACATTTGTTCAATATGTTTTTGGAAAAGGGGAATCAAAATTTGTTGCTCGGGTGTACTTTTGTAACGTTGATTCTAATCTTCATTTCTAAACTTTTAGAATTATTTCACATAGCTAGGATGCACATGGGAGATACCCACCTGTCCATGCACTATGTGCAAAACAATGAGTTGAAACCTTTTTGTTCTCACTTCAAAGTAAACTGTGCTGAAGTCAAATTTATGTTCGGTTATATGAAGTGCACTGCCAACAAACGAATATATTTCTATAGAAATGGCCGCTCTTCTATTGATCTGCTGCTCTTTGGAGCAGGAGTTTCGAGTACTAAGCCAGATAATTACTTAAACACAAGACAAATGCTACAATCCATCAGACTAAATGCACCCTTTTATGTATTGTTTTGTTTTTAACCTGTGAAATATCCAACTTTGTTTTTAACCTGACAAATTAAATAGATTGTTGTGTGGTACCATCAGTTTGTGCATGTGCAGGCAAATTCCTGTGTCATGAAGCTGAACTTATTGATTGCTTCTGGACATTTTTTATTATGAAATTTGTACAATTCCTAAAGATATATATGTAGGTAACAGTCTATTGATAGTGTCTGCATGTATACTCGATATGAAATTTCTTACCATGTGAAATTTAGAATACGTAAGTTCCTATACTAGAGAAGCAGCGCATTACACTTAAGTTACTGGTATCAGATAGTTTGGAAACACGGGAATATATCATGTATGTTCAATGTGTAGAAAAGCAAGAGGGCTTCTTATATCAGTAAAAAGGTCGGTAGTACTTCTCACCAAATTATATTTGCTAATTTACGTCATCAGGTTCGAAACTAACACAATAGAAAATACAGTCAATTTTATTCCACATTGTGAGTGTAAGTAACTTGTCAAATATCGCTACAACAAAAATTAGATGCATAGAGATTATGCAATACATCTTATTATGCACAATAGGAGATAAAATATGAGTAATAATGAAGGAAGCGATTCCTCTATAAATTGGCTAGCTTTCTAATATTTTCAGTAGTCAAACCACTTTCAGGAAACGGAGTTCAAATATGTCAGGGAGTATGTGATCATCTGCCAGGCTATGTTGTTTGGTGGTATTTCCTACTTGGAGTATCTACGTTACCACAACTTGCATTTATTTGCGCCCATGCAGTTCACATTTGAAGCATGCATTAAATATAGTGGCTACTGTACTTGTACAAGTCACCAAGTTGCTACTATGAAAATGAACATAATTATACTTTGTGGATTTTTTTAAATGTGACACTTGGCAAACTGTAATTCCTTTTTTTCATTAGCATAAGTTCATCAAAACGTATGTCCTTTTCTCCTGGCCGAGGATGAACATTACTTTGAAGTATGACCAACAATGAGAAAATTAGTGCACATATAACTAGGTTCTGCAAATTTAAAACCAGAGCTCTTCTGAATGATCTCTCATGCATTCTTGCACTTTTTTCTTGTGTTTACACGCAATTTCTTGATCACACTTTTGATCATCTTCCATTCTATAAAAGTGGTGGACTGGTGAGTGGTGAACTTGTGAGTGGTCTCTTATGCATTCTTGCACTTTTTTCTTGTGTTTACAGGCAATGTCTTGATCACACTTTTGCTCATCTTCCATTCTATATAAGTTTTGGTGAACTGGTGAGTGGTGAACACACATCAAACTGTTGATCATGTTTTCATCAGTGTGAGGTATATTTCCTGCTTTAGGTTAATAGTATGATCATTCAGGCATTGCCTTGTTGACTTTCAGATTGGATAGTGTTTTGTGCAGTTCCGAGACTAGGCATCATCTGTAGAGATTAAGAGATTAAGTGAATGCACTGTTAAGTTCGAATTCAACAAGCGCTTCATGATTGAGGCAGAAAAGTATTAGCAAAGTAGAAACTTTTTCCTCTACATATGTGCTGTAAACCCAAGCATCAATTAAACTGTACACTTTGTTTGTGCTGTTAGTCGTGTCAAGTTGCTAAGAATTGTGTCCATTGGGTGAAGCAGAATCTTCTCATGCTTCAATCTTTTTATGTGTCAGGTGAAGCGACACATAATCTTTTTATGTACTGTAAAATCATCGCAAAAGAATCAACCTAGGTTCGCTAAATGCATTCAATCTTTTTATGGTTGGGTGAAGCGAAATCTTCTCATGCAGGCCCTGCTGAATATGGTTTGATGGTGATTTCAACCCTAAACTAAACCATCATTCATGCCCTCATATATTTTGACAAACATGTAAGTCTATATAGACTGAAAGTTTATATTTTTGCTATATATTTGATCAAACTTCACAAAATTTGACTTTGACCAAACCCATAACGCAAAGTAATTGTAAACGGAGGGAGTACATAGAGATGGCAGTAATGTTTTTCCTGTTATTAAGTTGTTGACCATGATATTCTCGAGGGACAACTATTTTATTTTTGATTATTCGATGCTACGACCATTGGCTTATTCTGGCAAATCAATGTTAGTTTCTTGCTTTTGCTGCATTGAATATTTATAGCTTTTGTTACCATTCCTTTTATCTGGTTAGCTAGCAGTAAAATCTAAAATGAACCTTTTGATACCACCTATCAAACTTCTGAGTAATCGTGCTAGCACTTTTCAGTCAATATACCAGCACTGGTGCACTTTGTCGGATGCTAGAGATTTATTCATCTTTTGAGAGGGTTGTAAATTTTTACATGGTATGTGCTTGTATATATCTTGGAGCTGGTGTTGCAACATGAGCAAGGTTCTTGGTGTTAACTCTGGCCAGAAGAAACTTCTGACCTCTTGTGCTTTACACGTCTAGAATCTAAAGCAACATTGCATTCTATTGATGCACCCAAATATTGATATGTATTCCTGTTATGTATGCATTATTATAAGGCAGTATCATTATCAAATACTCCCTCCGTTCCAATTTAATTGACTTGCTATCCACGTCAGTCACTAACATATTTGAATGTTGATTACATTGTACCGCTTCTTCTTGATCAAATCGACCTAATAGTTTGTGCATGCAATCATTGCCGTGGCGAAGTGCAGTGTTGTACATTCTAATATGCATGTAATCATTCGCGCGGGAAGTGCAGCTTGTACATTCTATTATAGACAAAACTTAAGACAGAGAGGCTGGTCATACAAAATAGTAATTCCACGCCAGGACCGACAAACAAAAAAACACGGCGATGCAGTAAACAAACGGGCGCAGCAAAGCGCGCCTAAGCCTGCTAGTATAAATAAACACTCCTGCTTCTTTCCTCTCAACTGCACATCATCACAACGATATTTTTAGAGAGCGAGCGACACCACCGAGAGAATTAGAGAGCTAGCTGAATCTCAAACTCTACGAGTTGGGTGCATGGCGCCGACATACCTGCCATGTTGGCTAGACAGGTCTCGCGGTTGAGCGCTTGGGCGCCGTATGATTTGGCGCCGACATATATAAGTTTGGCTCCATGTGAAATGGCACCGAACGAATGGGCCAGAGTTCGAATTAGTTTCTAGAAAAGATCTGCAGATTTTAAATTTGTTTTATAAATAGGTCAGATTTGTTAAAAAATACGGAGTTGGCGCCCGTCCAGGTTGCACCGCGGGAGCTGCAGCTCCGATCGACAAGTTCATCGTGTGCTGTCGGCTCTCCCTGGAACGAAGCATACACGACGTGTGGTGTCTGATCTATCCAAAAAGAAAAGACGTGATGTGCATCTCGGCGTGAGTGTGAGCCGGGGGAATCACAAGCAAAGGCTGACACGTACTTGGAAAGGGATATATTTTGTTGTACTCCAATATCTCATACTCTATGTAATATGTAAAGGAATATGTCGATCCACTTCACAATTAATTCTCAACAAATAGTGGCAAGTTGTGGACGGGTTAAATGTGGGGAATAGCTTAGTATTTATACTACTAGGATAACTACTGTAGCTACATATAGAACAATGTCATATAACCTGGGTGAACTCAACTAACTTTGTCATGCTTTTCGGGACATCATATTGCTAGGGCAGTCATAAAACTTCTATGCTCAACTGATCGTCACAGCTAGGCGAAGACGCAGCATGTTCAGGAAACAATTATTTTTTTTGACATTGTTCACGTAACAAAATTGACAGACTATATAAATTTCCAAGTACTGTACATTAGAGACTAGTCCAGTTTCAGCCATATATTTCTGACGTTGTGACACGCTTTGGCCATCATTAGAAAATTGTGATGCCTTGAAGGCTTGAACCACACTTCGAAGCACGATATGTTAGTTATGGATGCAAAATATGGTACGAGGTGTGACAATGTGGTTAAAACACGTTTACTTGTTTGCTTAACTCTTTTCTTATACTTTATGAATTTTTATAGCTGACATAAAGAAAATTCAAATTGTACAGAATATGTTATCAAATTTTTAAAATACAAGAAAATACCCTCTAACTAGTGTACAATTTCAGTCCAAACTAAGCATTACTTTAGAAAAAATAGTCCTCAAATTTGTTGTTTCATGGGAGGAGCGTTCGTAGTCATGCAATGGGGAATACGTGAGTTTGCCAACCTCATTAACAAACCTTGGTGCAATCATCATGTTGCGATTGCTTGATCCTCGGTGATCGATTATGCGCCTACGACGACAACATGTGGCCTATACCAAAATAACAAATGGTAGCAACTATATGTAAATACTCCCTCCGTTCTTGAATGTAGAGTGTATAGTTTTCTGTACGAATATTAAGACAATGGTATTTTGCTTACACCGGACTCATTTTTGTCTGGAAAAAATCACAATATATGAGTTCTTAGTACGCACAAAATGAATACAATCCGTTTAATCCCTGTTTTGAGACTATGTCTCATTTTTGATGGGTCAAATTGCTCATAAATAGCAAATACACCTTATATTATGGATTTTTCTTCAAAAAACTATACACCTTACATCAAGAAACGGAGGGAGTATAAATTTATCAAAAAAAATTGTTTCTCTCAAATAGGACAACATATTAATCTGAAACTACAAGAATCACTATAATTTTGTACTATAATTTGTAGATATTTTGTTTTTCAGATTTTGTGATGCCAAGAATCGCAAAACTAAGTGGGTGTAGGTGCCATAGTTCATAGAAAAACCACTCCCTTGCCGGGTGAGTATGCTGCAAAGAAGCGTCCCGTGAGACCCGCTAAAATGCCAAGCCAATATACATTAAACTAACTTGTTGTAATCCGGTTAGAAATGATTTTTCAAAAGTTGAATAAGAAGCAGGCCAGATCTGGCGCCGCTTTACATCCCTAAGGGCGAGTAGCCTGCACGTTGTCATGACACGGTTTTGGACCATGAGCCAGGTGGAGAAAAGACAACGGGAGTAACCCAGGTCTCCATATCAGTGGGATGAACTCAGTGTCAACCGACGCTAGATAATGCATGTGGTAGGGCTAAACGCCGAGTATAGGTTGTCCATGGGGGAAATTCTAACAAATTGTCGAGGACAACATGCTTGAGCTGGACAAGCTACAAACAGCGTGTAGTGAGACAGACGAAAACATGAGAGGTACAGAAACTCTCCGGCGAACACCATTGGACCAGTTGGTTGCGAACATCATTTACCCAATTGGTCGCCTTCGCCGCACTGCCAACTACTCCCTCCGTTTTTTAATATAAGATGTTTTAGATTTTGTCCAAATTCACATGTGTCAACATGTATTTGGACATGTTTTATTGTATATGTATACTTATTTGGATGTACACCTAACCAACATGTGATCTATCTAAAACATCTTATATTAAAAAACAGAGTGAGTAGGTCTATAATTTCCGCGGGAGGGTCTCCGTGTGTCCCACTGCGTGTTGTTTGCATGTCAAAAGCACAATGTCGCCATTTTTTTCTTTCTGCTATTACCTAAGTTCTATTCAGTATTATTTCTTTGGATAGTAGCTAACGTTTTGGCACGTCAATCAGCTCTTTACCATCTGTATATTCTTAGCTCATTGGCACGCAAAAACCTTACCTAAAAGTTTGGCTTAGTCAAAGTTTTGATTTTTTTTTAGAGGAGTCAAAGTTTTGATGAGCATCCTTATTAGGCCTAGATGAAACGCACCCACTGGGCCTTACCCTAAAAAACTTTGGTGGGCTTTGACGGTGTCCTGCTATCACCACCGGAATTTTTTTTTAAATAATATTTTTTTAAACAGAAATTCGGAATCTAGCACGCGTTTTCGAAAAATTCGGAATCTAGCGCGGTGTCGTCACGGCCCGTGCCGAAACCCCTTGTTTCGGCACGGCCAGCGCCGAAAGTTCTGATCTGCATGTCGCCGAAGGCAGCGGCAGGCGTGGCCCACTCCTTTCGGCAGCGCCCGTGCCGAAACCTTCCAACTAAAGCACCGCGCCCGGCTCGGCCTTCTTCTTCTTCCTTCTCTCGCCCGAGCTGCTGCCCCTCTCTCTCTGTTCTTCCGTTTTCCATTGAAAAGACCACCGATTCTTGCCCCAAAAAATTCCTAAAAGCCCACAAATTCAAGGAATAGAGAATAGGAGGGTTGGGGCATCCCCGATCCGTTGATGGGATAGCACTTTGTGGAGGCGTTTGGGGGTGTGGAGGTGGAGCAATGGTGGTCAACAATGGTGGATAGTGGTGCTGTGTGCCGTGTTGGGGAAGCTAGAGGCGTGGTGCGGCGGTGGTGGTGGTGCTAGATTGAAGGGCAGCGGGAGCTACGCATGCGTCAAGGGTAAACCCTAATCTCTAGATTATTTAGGTTAAGTGTTAATATAATTTAAGGGTGGATGCATGACATATGTGTGGATTAGTGTAGATATATTTTAGTTAGTGGTCATATTTTAGGTGGTGGTAATATTTTAGTTGGTCGGCATATTTTAGGTGGTCATATTAGTATATGTTGTCGGTTAGATGTTAATATAGTTTGCCGGTGGATGTGTCAGGATTAGTGTATGTTGTCGGTTAGATGTATTGTATATTTTGAGTAGTCTTTATGTTACCGGCGGTCGTCATATTTATTTTCAGCGGTCGTAATATTTAGATATATCCGTTGTGGAGTATTTACTGATTGAATAAATTTGTTTAGGTAATGGAAGTGGTCAATGTTGTTGTGCACTACGGTGCCGATACAGTCCGTACATCTGAGTCAGGGGTCGTAATTTTTATGTTTAAATTTGTACAGATGGCTGCACATGCGTTGCTCAGTGGGGTGATCGATGGAAAACATCGTGCAAAGATTTGGGAGGGTGGTGACAAACCGAAGATCTTGCGTACGCGCGGTCCAGCATACAACTGGATGATACACCCTGATTGGGTTGATCGGTACGTATAAGAGAATATATTGATTATTTTGTTATGTTGTACGATAATTTATGATAGGTCACTGACGAATAATTATGTTCGACAAAATTTTGTTGCAGTTTATCTTGGTCTGGTCTCTTACCTATAGCGCGCCTAGTTGAGGCGACTCGGCGGCAGTGGCTACATATTCCACCAGATCAGCTCGGGGCCCCAGATATTGATGTGGAGGTTGATGCATCTCGACGCATCAACCCAGACAAGTCACTGCTCTGCTGCTTAGTTGATCGATGGAGGCCCGAGACCCACACTTTTCACTTCCCGTGCGGAGAGATGGCACCGACTCTTCAGGATGTGTCATATCTATTGGGTCTCCCACTGGCGGGCGCGGTCGTAGGTCCTTTAGAGGCTCCAAATAATTGGCGTGCCGAAATGCAGGCACGTTTCGCAGGGATACATCCGGATAACCCGCCCTTAGAGTTCGAGCGACACGGTCCTCGGGTTTCATGGTTGAGCAAGTTTCAGGTAAGACTGTTAGAATTATGAGTTTTATTTTGTATTATCAACAAACTTGTACTTACTCAGTTCGTTTCGTATGATCAATGCAGATTGGAATTCTAGGATACCCGGATGCCGCGTTGACTGAAGCGCAGATTACTAGATGTCTGGAGGCATACCTGATCTGGCTGTTCGGCAAGGTAATGTTCATTGACTCCCACGTCGACACTATTAGTGCGCGCTTCATCAATATGGCGCGAGAGATTGCGGAGGCACATCACGTTGAGGACATAGTGCCACGGAGTTTTGGGACAGCTGTCTTAGCCGCCACGTACCGAGCTATGTGTTCGGCATGCACGAAGAATAAGAAGTCCGCTTCGCTTCTTGGCTGTCCACTACTGTTGCAGTTATGGTCTTGGGAGAGATTCCCTATCGGTAGGCCTGACGTCGACGCTCTTACACCCTGGGAGTACAGGCTCGTTGAGACAAACCTAGTCGCTTTGCCTACTATTGGTAGTATGTGGGCGCGTAGAGAGGTAACTTGCACATCATTTAACTTTTCAAACTCCTTATTTTGGTAAACTTGCACATCACTTACCCCAGTTTATCTATTTGCAGAGACGGTACGCGGGCCAGCAGGTTAAAAACTGCTACGAGGCATTCACGATGCAGTTTGATCAACTGCAAAACAATCAGGTTATATGGGAGCCGTACCGTCATGACAGGGTGCAGGCGAGATACCCCGGCGGGATTTGTAGCTTGTGCCGGAGGGATGAAAACTACTGGTACACTCGAGCCTGCATTGTTTTCGATGTCACGGTGGAGGAGATGGCCCAACAACGTGTCATGAGACAGTTTGGCAAGCGACAATTGCCGGAGCCTCCCGCTAGAGTTCCCGCCCTGCCTGCGCATATCCACAGGTGTGTTTTTAATCAACTGTGTTTACACTAAAGAATTTGGAATGTACTTTTCTAATTACACTACGCCTGCATGTTTCAGATTATCGCGGCAAGGAGATAGAACTCTGCCATCTTGGCTACAGCTACTTCAGCCGTACATAGCGGCATGGGCGAACGCGACTGCTAATGTATGGCCCGCGGATGAGCCATTTGTGCTACATGATTTCAACTTATATCTGCAGACGTACAGACAGTCCACTCGACTTCGCTTAGTGCCCACGTCCCAGCCTGATCAGTTGCCACCTCCTTCTCTAACGGACATGTACCCACTTGAGGCTATTGCGGGAAGCAGATACTACGCGGTATGTACTTCACTAATATTGGTAAATTCATGTCTCAATAATCGACCCTAACATTTTGTTTTCCTACAACAGGCAGACTTGATACAAGAGATTCAGAGCGACGTTGCCGCCTTTGCCCCACTGCCGCAACAGGCGTCCTGGTTCAAGCGTCTGGAGAACAGGCTACGACATGTGTACTCTATTCTTACTTGTGCCGGCGGTGCAGACGTTGCGGCCCACGGCCCAGCCCCGCGTCACCTGCGACCCGCGCGGCACTCACTCTCCCGGACTCCGCTTATTCAGGATGCATAGGTATCACCCTCTCGTCACTCCACAGGTCGACAGGGCCCCCGACCACGTCATACAGTGGTACAGACTCCTCGCCCACGACCTACATACGAGCATGGTAGTTCGTCCCACCAGCCAGATCCTTCCCAGCCCGGTCGCTCGCAGCCACTTATGTATGAGCAGCCAGATCCTACCCAGCCTGGTAGTTCGACTCCTCGCCCACGACCTACATATGAGCATGGTAGTTCGTCCCACCAGCCAGATCCTTCCCAGCCTGGTAGTTCGACGTGGCAGGCGCCACCTGTGTACGGGCTCGGGATGCCGCCTTCGTACGGGTATGGCATGCCGCCTGGTTACCAGTTCGCGATGTCGCAAGGTTACGGGATGCCGACTTCGTACGGGATACATCCACCTCAACATAACGTGTGGAACCCGTCTGCTATGCCGATGTCTCAGATTCCGGTCCACCTCCGTAAGTACTTTATAATACTCTCATTTATTTATCATGTCCACCTAGACGGAGTACTGACGTAACATCTACATGTACAGGTGGGGGTGACGACTCTACACACACGGAGCTGTCCGATGACCCGACGTACCAGACTCCACCGCCGCCACCGACGCAGGAAACCCAGACACAGGAGGAGGAGCCGTTGCAAGGCCGAGGGATGCGTGAGCACCGCGCTCCGAGTCGCTTGTCACCTACCGGGCGTCGACCGCGTAGACAGCGGACACGTCCTCACAGAGATGACTGATACTACTATCTTCCGTATGAGACATATTATTATCTACGCACCACCTCCGCGTCGTGGCAGACGTCGTTGAGACTTGTCTATCTACGCACGAGACATATTATTATCTATGTATGAGACATATTTATGTTCGTATGTACGACACATATTATTATCTATGTACGAGACAAATTATTATCTATGTACGAAACATTCCACATTGCATAAATTAATTTAACATACATCACTACACATCCACGTTACAACTTCACTACTTGTAAACACTGCATAGAACAACTACTGGTACAAATATTACATGCAACTCAACGATAACTAATTCGAATCAACGACTTCACTTCCCTCTGCCACGTGCTCGTGTTGGAGGCATGAAGTCGTCATCACTATTTTCATCGACGACAGTCTTGGATGCACCAACACTCTTCAACTTACGTCTAGAGTTGGCTCGTTTAGGAGGCATGAAATCATCATCACTATCATCTTCAACGGCTTTCTTGGATGATCCACCACTCTTCGCCTTTGATATAGCCCTCTTCACTGTTTCAGCGTGAAGGAGATTTCCAGGCCCATCAGGACATGCGCCAAAAAGCATTTCCATCCAACCAAAATGAGGGATCTCTTTGTTCACAAACTGTCCATCGGCAGGCCAGTGCTGGACATTCACAAAATCAGGGAAAAAAGTTACTACGATAACACTAGATTCTAACATAATATAAATTCGGTACTCAGTTACCTTCACGTGAAATGCATAGGCCTCCGGCGAAAAATGGATTATCTTTGACTTAGGTGTCATAGGCATGTCCCTAAGCCCCGCCTCAATAGCTTTTAGCTCATTAATTCTCTGCCACTTCCACCACCACCCATCAATTTCATCTGAAATTTCTTCAGGGGTCATCTGGATTTTGTTTTTTTTTGTTATAATTTCTCCCACCTCACGAATGTTGCCCCACTCACTAATTAGCTCCCTATAACAGCTCTTCGGCCTACCCTCCCTAATATTACCTTCAGTCCATATTGCGGCGTGATACAAAACACACCACGACCTATGCTCCGAACTAGGACCCGAACTACCAGACATCTTTCCTATCCGACTGAGGAAATAACCACGCACCACACCCCTCCTCCATCACCAAATCTACTGGGGTATATATATAGGCTCACCCAGGAGAAGAAGAGCGGGAGAAATATGGCGGGAGAAAAAAGGCGGGAGGAAAATGGCGGGAACAAAATGGCGCGAGAACTATGGCGCGAGAAATATGGCGGAATAACTATGGCGGGAGAAATATGGCGCGAGAACTATGGCGGGAGAAATATGGCGGGAATAAAAGCCGGGAGCGCGAAACAAATTCGGATCAGGTGTTGCATGCACTAATCGGCTTTAACCAGGAAAATAGCAGCAAAATGGCTCTTTCGGCACGGCCAGAGCCGAAACACGCCTGTCGGCACCGCCGTTACGCGAAAGCCAGAAGTGCATGCAGATTTGCCTCCTTTCGGCTTGGCCCGTACCGAAACCATATGTTTCGGCACGGGCCAGGCCGAAACATTGGTTTCGGTCCGGCCGTTGCCGACGCCGCGCTAGATTCCGAATTTCTCAAAAACGCGCGCTATTTTCCGAATTTCTGTTTCAAAAAATATTATTTAAAAAAAAATCATCACCACCGCCTCCGCCGCAGACTCTGCCGGCCGTTGCTGCCGTACTCCGCCCTAATCTCGCGATTCCCTTCGCCCCCCAACAAAATCCCTCTGTGCGATCCAGGCGAGGGAGGAAGATGGCAACGCCCAACGGCCGAGCGGATCCGGCCGGCGACGGCGGCCCATACATCCCGGCGGAGCTGATCCCCGACATCGCGAAGCATCTGACGAACCTCAACGACTTCTTCGGCCTCCGCACCTGCTGCCGCGCCTACCGCGCGGCCCTGCCGCTGCGCCGGGACCTCCTGGCCGCCCAGCCGCCGTGCCTCCTCGTGCCCCACTCCGCCTCCCCCTCGCTCAACCTCTTCAGCCTCCTCGAGCCCGGCTGCGCCTCCTTCTCGCTGGCGCTCTTCCACGTCCCCCAGCGCCGCCTCCACCGCCTCCGCGCCCGCCTCCCCTTCTCCCGGGCCGGCGGCGTCCTCACCTCCGACGGCGCCCAGGTCGCCGCCCTCGACCACGCCACCGGCGAGGTCGTCGTCACCCACCTGCTCTCCGGCGCGCAGGCCCGCCTCCCCAAGCCCCCGCTACCGCACCACCGCGTCATCCTCACCGGCGGCTACATCTTCGCCCCCGCCGCGGGCAGCACGGGCATCCAGTACTGCAGCCCCTGGAACAACGCCCAGTGGACCGTCGCGTCATACGGCGGCGACCAGGAGATCCAGGACTGGCGCATCGTCAATGGCACCCTGTACGGCCTCCTCCCCACCTGCGGCCTGGTGATGGCTTCGCTTCCCAAGGACAGTAACATGGAGCTGTGGCTGCTTGGGGGCGAATTGGACGTACACATTATCCAGGCTATGCAGGAGAGCAGAGGTGCCATGCTGCTGGGGGACTGCGGCGGCGACCTCCTGCTTATCTTCAAGGTGGGATCTATCGATCCAGCTTACAAGATCTTCCTGTGGGACGCCAGCGAGGGGAACTGGGCGGGGCCGACCAGCCTCGGAGGATGCACGCTGTTCCTTGGATTCGACGATTTCGCCGCGTGCATTGGTCCAGATATTCCGGGAGTCCGCGGGGACTGCGTCTACGGATCGTTGCCGTGGGCTGGGGGATGGAGCGAGTATTCTCTCATCGATGGGTCATGTAAATGCGTCACCGCCAAGTATCCTGGTGAGCCAGGGGTCGGTTTCAAGCGGCCACAGGTTTGGGTGCTTCCAAGCTTAGGGTTCAGCAACTGATTGGGTTAAACAAGGAATCGATGGCGCTCAAAAGGTAATGAACTCGAGTGTTCCCTTGTTACTCAAAACATAATTATGTATTGCTAGCGTATTAGATTGGTAATTCCGAACATATAGCATGTGTCAGGGCATGGAATGGTGGATACAATGCAGCCTACCATGCTCTATGTTTGAAGGTTCTCCCAATGACTGATTGTTTCATGCCCATGTCAAGTTTGTTTTAATGTCTTATCTGTATAGTGTTCATCTGGAGCTGTCATCGTTTAGTTCATTTCACCTACTACTGCATACCCTAAACAAGGCATGCTATGCACCGTTGATGTCTATGTGTAGTGTTTTCCAACGGCCTAAATGCAACAGCTATATATTTATCACAACTTTTTCGTTTCATTTGGGAGAAAAATAAAATTGTGAGTAATCTATATTTTTAGAACTTACTTGGTCTTTTTCCGTTGTTGCAGGAACCTGATTTGGATGAAGTGTACTTCCAATGAGCTTAGTTGTTGTGTTTCCGCACTTCGTTGCAGAAATAACTGGACGACAGGCTTCTTGGTGCAGCCTGGTGTTGGCTCTTAGCTGTAGCCGTTGTAGACAGTACCCCATTGTGAAGCCAAAGTGGAGCTGTTGCATGTTGCCGTGCTTGGCTGTAATGCAACGAAAGATCATGTGTCAGTTGAGATTGCTGGAATTGTTATGTTCACAACTTTTATTATAGGCATTATTTTGCTTCGCCTCCAATAATAAAGATAACAGTATCATTATACTGTAGTATTTCTGATATATTTGTTTTTTCGTTGTAGCTTCGCTATGTTTTACTTTATTTAGTAAGCTCAAGATATAATTGGTTACGTTGGCTTTCAGTGCTCAAATCTGACGTTAAGAATGTGGAAACTGACCTGGTTTTCATATTTCCATCATATACAAATTCATTAATGGTGAGTACTCATAATTTTAGTTTCTTGCATTAAGCGATTCATGTGATAATAAGAGTGCAAAAGGTGTTCTGACCAAATTCGAATCGATTTGAAAATACACTCGAACTTGCATTCAGTTTATATGTCCTGAATTGATTTATCAGATCTGAGGTTAGTGAACTAAAAATGTGAATATGATATGGCCAATATCAGGCGCTTCTTCAGTCTGTTTTCAGGCACTGAAATTAAACGCAACACTGTTTGTGTACGGCAAAGTTATAAACAGCAGTTGAACTGCATCAACTATTGAGAAGCCATTTTATGACAAATCTTTGCAGGTTGCAACAGTGTCAGCATTCATGCTCATTCATAAATGACGGCCTATTGCAGACGACGAACATGTTAAACCATCAATTATCAGAGTATGAACAGCAGAAATAAACCGGGACGGACCAAATATCTCTTTGAAATGATAAAAGGATTCAATATACTAGGTCTACATTCAGAATGCTCATGTGAGACAGCATAGCAATTAGGAGGCACACAAACTCCATTCGGATTACAGAGCCGGAGACTTGCTACTAGAATAGGTACGCTGGCGAGGGGAGTTCGTTATCTTAGTATAACTGCTGCATTCCTCACGGCCAGGTATCTCTGGACATATTCCACGGGGAGCATTCGGACTTGCTTGAACACCTCCGGATCAGCGTAGCGCAGCTTGGTCCTGGGATCCACGTATGGTGCCTGCATGAAGATTTATAGGTGAACAGATCAGACTTACAAACATCACTCCATAATGGACGGCCAGAAGCTGTTAAACATCTATAATAAGGCGTGGAATGTAAAATAGATAAGTCGTACGCAATACAGCAACATGAACGTGCTTGAACTAGTTGATGAGATACATCCTCTTTAGTTGTACTTACTAGGAACACAAGTGTAGCAGCACAGGTTTTTTTTGTCTTTTTTAAATATACTATTTTTCTGTTTCATGCAAACGCCTGTAGCACCTATATCGCAATGTTAGAGCAAAATCCAGGCTAGGCCCGCTTTCCCCGTTTCCAACTCACCAATAAGATTGTCAGACCATTCTGAATCGCTCATTTATTAGGACAGCTCACCGTGGGCACAAAATGTGAACTAGATATAGATGACAGCATGGGTTTTAAGGCGTTAAGGCGTCCTAAGGCGAAGTGGGGGCGCCTAGGCGCCTAAGGCGGTCGTTTTTCCAAGGCGGAGGGGGGCCGCCTTGACGCCTAGGCGGACGCCTTAGACGCCTAGGCGGACGCCTTTAAAACCGACAGTACAGTAATGTTCAAGTTGTGCATGCATCAGCATTACTATCAGAACGCACATGCAGATGCACAATGAAGTTTGTGATGCTTCGTGATACGGAGCAGTACCAAGTTAAAACTGACTCAACATGTTACGCATAAAGGCCGCAAGAGAACAAGATTATTGTAAAAGGACCACCCTATAGCCAAAATTATTTGGTTTTAATTCACTTACCTGTTCTAAATTATCAGTCATCAAGCCAAAATGGCTTATCAAGTTCTCCACCTCTAAAATCTAGCGTATATGTAATTCACTTAGATCCACATTTTGTGGGGACTATGTTATATCATTCATATCAGTTACAGGATATTCATCACTATTAGTCATGCAGGCCCAGTTCATTCATATAGGAATCTGTTAGAGCAGCAGACTTTAATTACATATGTGTAGGGCTGTTAATGCTAGGTCAAACCATTAAACCTGAACAACACACCCACTTTTGCAATTCTCCACAAGTGCTATACATAGGTACTACTCCCTCCCTTCCAAATTATAAGATGGTCTAGCCTTTTCTGAATCGCATGTATATAGACACGTTTCACTGTGTCTGCTCACTCATTTCAGTCCGTATGTAGTCCACATTGAAGTATCCAAAACATCTTATAATTCGGAACAGCAGGAGTAGTGAGTTACTTGACCCCGCGGGTTAGTCACACACATGAAAACCACGATTGAACACCACCAGTCCACCACCTATGGCAGGGATAATATCAAAAACAGAAAAAGTAGGCTGCTAGGGAGATCTTTTGACAAGTTCTTCAAAATGAGCCACAAAACAAGCCGTCATGCAATCTAAAATTTGATCCTAACCCAATCCTACAAAATTTCTGCAATGCCAACAAGTTGAGCCACAAACTATTCGTATCCAGCATTATACAATTCCTGAACTACAATAACCAAGAACCTGCTAGTGTTTCCCCTTAAAAGGTTGTAACGATATTATATCAGCCTGGCATTTTATTAGCCCTGCCACATGGATTAATAAAGTAATATACATAAACAAAATTTGAAGTTGGAATAAGCTGGCTAGAACAATGCTAACTTAGATATTTCGATGGGTCGTATATACTGCCAGCCATTTTGCACATCATTTCGCAGTATTGCTATAGTACTTACAAGTCACCAAATACGGTCAAGTTTCAGGAAATCTGACATTAAACTTACTATTGTTTATTTGGTTCCAACCTACGGAAAGCCTGATCATGCAGTATCAAATGATAGGTTGCACACAGAAGGTTATTTGTCAATGATCCATCTGCTTTGCTTTCAAAAAAGCGTGCTCTTGGTTCATTCAAAGAAGATAAGTGAGGCCAGTGAAGAGTCCAAACTAAATGTTTCTGGAGAGTAGAAAGATACATAAAAATACCATGATGGCCACAGTCTCACGCTATATTTATGTTTTGTTGATCGATTCCTACTCATACTGCTATACCGTAGAACTAGCATCTAAGAACTTGCTGAGTTTTCTTATAAGCCAGCTATTGGGTGAACAGCATAACTAACTCAAAGTACTTCCTCCGTTTTTTAATATAAGATGTTTTAAGTGTTGCACATGTTGTCTAGATACATACTAAAGTGGGTGAACATGCAATATATGTCTACATACATTTGTGTACATGTGCATGTGGACAAATGCTAAAACATCTTATATTAAAAACGGAGGGAGTACCAGTTTATCCCTTTGAACTTATAGGCCTTGTTAAGCACGGCAGAAATTTCATTTATCTGGGTAGTTTGTAAGGTACACCTGCACTTTTGCATAGAAACTCGCAGTTCAACATGAACATTTTAGTAGTAAACACAGAAGACAGCATTATGATCTACTTATTTCGAATCTAAATACCTTTAAATTTCAAATCCTATCGTTTAGAACAATTCCATGATATTTGTATCAATAGGGGGAGTTCAGTACTGGGGTGTAACCGTGTAACTTACCTCAAAACCTGTTACATCACAGTATCTCTTTGGTGGGTAAATGGATGGCGGTGACTGGATATTTAGATCTGCATAAAACACCATATTGTAAACATTGTATTTGCCACAATTTGCTCTGAGTACTAGACATGTAGAGCAGTTGGACACACCAGTACCAAGATTTCACAAATTCCAAGTTGTTTTGCTATATCCAGCCTTATACTGATAACTGAGAGACACAAGTTCAGCCTTATTACAGGAGGCAGGAAAATTAAACAAAATCCAGCAACCTATTGATTCTATAGCATGCCATGCTATCAACCACAAGTGCAGACCCAACTTTTATTCAACGGACATTACTTCGGTTAAAATGAAAAAATGGTTTCAGGAAGAAGTTTTTGCATCTAAGGCTCTAGTACGAACTGTAAGTTTATTTTGCAGCATGAGAAGCAATCCAGTTGCTGCTATTTTTCTAGGCCAACAGCCCAACAAACAGCACAATGTGCAACCTCCAAGCATTGGTGGGCAGAAAAATCTATCAGATGGCTCCAGTTCGCAATCTCTGACCACCACATGTATATAGGCCTGAATCATCAGTTTAGTCTTAAGACACCTCAACTAACTACAATCGCACGTGCCAGCAACTAAACTCTACGATTTCACTTGATTTACAGATAAAATCTCGGATAACTGAGAAATTAAGTAGCAGGAAGGGTAGGAAGGCGCTCACAGTTGGGTTGGTCCGGGGGGAGCGAGGATGCGTCGGCGGCCTGGAGGAGGTGGCGGAGGTGCTTCCACTGGCGGCCGCGGGACTGGCCCTTGGGGTACTTGTCCGCCATCTGCACCTTCTTGAACGCCATCGTCGGCGGCAGCAGCATCTCCGCCCTCTGTATCTCCGAATCCATAGTCCTCCTCCCGCTTCGAACTCCAAGACAGATGAGGGGCTCCGGCTCCCTCGATGTGCGTTTAGGGTTTGAGAGGAGACGCGATGCGGAAAGAGATTGGCGGTCCGGTCGCCGGAGATGCAGGCGGCGCTCGCTCTGTTCCTCTGACGCAAATAATCGATCGATCGACGGGGAGGGCAATTCAGTCCCGGCCCATGGGCCCAAAACGAAAAATCAGGCTAAATTAAATCAGTGTGTGCTTTCTCGACAAAGACCGAAGAAATTTGTGGCACTAGTCAACTTCCTCCTGAGACCTTTCCATGTGTACCAGATGGCCATGTGTTGTGGCACGACAGCTCACGGCAATGGTCATAACTCTAGAGATGGTGTCGGCAAGGCTAGTCATAGCCGACGACGATGGTCATAAATTCAGTGACAAGTCATTGACGGCTTCACTCCTTATTATTTGGCTGCTTCTTGTCTTCTTTTAATTTACCTCCAGACGGTATTTTTCTATCTCGTCGACACAATGATATATGACTTAGGTAACAGGAGGTGCAATTGCTAGCAGTGGTTAAGGTCATTCGCTCATGAGCGCGCGATACCCTCACGTGTAATAATAATTGTATCACATTCAAATGTGGAAGTAACGAGTGTGGAACTCTTGAGAGTTACTAGCTAGGTAAATAATATATTCCATACAGTTGCATATGTCATTTAATTATACAACCCTTTTATGCACTTTTAATGTCTACTTGCAAGGGCGAAAGAAGCTGATGTTTTGTGTAACGTTTAATATAAAGTGTACGGATGTCTTGCTCCCGAATTTCAGAGCTCCCTATAGTTAAAAAATTAAAAATCCTATTTGTAAGTTTCAAAAAAAATATAAACAAATCATGCATGTTGTCAATGATATATTCTACAAACGATGGAAAATCTCTACTTGAAATACTTCATATTTTGATGTACATAAAAATGACAAATGTGTGGATCTAAATGTAAACTTTCAAATCTCTAAAATATACAAGATTTGACAATTTTGTATAGCTCAAAATATTTTTCAAATCAAGATTTTGCACGTTTGTGGGATACATCATTGGCAACATGCAGGATTTTTTCAGTTTTTTTAACTTCGAAATATGATTTTTTTTTTGAATTTTTTTTAACTAGAGTGAGCACTGGAGTCTGGAGCTCGCGAGCAAAACATGTTTTCCGTTAATATGATAGTAACCGTAATACTAATGATGATGACGATATAGTAATATCGGCAAAATAACTCTCTTATATAGTTTGTTGGGCCTCCAAGTGCATACATATAGATAAATAGCAAGTTTTTCTTTAATTCATCGACTTGTTATCAATCCAAGTATAGGTAATGTGTGATATATTATCCCTCGATCGAACAACTTGGGGTAAATAAAAGATAGTGAGCTTGTGTCCTCAACACCCGGTATTGTTTTTTTTTAAGGAACACCCGGTATATATAGTTGTCAATTATATTGTTTGCTTAGATTCACAAGATATTAGCATATGGTGATAATAGAAGTATTTGTTTTTATTTTGATAAATAAATGCATAAATATATATGTAAAACTAATATTTTAGATTTTAAAGTTGGTGTTTTATATTGGTTGTTACTTATTTTGATTCACGATACATGGATTCTTAGATTCACTGTTGGCATCTATCATAAACATGGTGGTACGAAATAACATGTGTGATATGTGAATGACATCTCCAAACATAAGCAAATATTATTTTTCTTATGTTTTTATATTTATGGTTTGCTTAAATAAAATACTAAACCTGCCAAAAGCAAAATTAAATCAAAATGCTATTCCGCAGCAACATTACCAAAACTTTGCTCCCTAAAGTATTTTGTAGTTTATATAAATCAACATGATCCTAAGTTTGTGATTGCAATTGCAACTAGAATTACAATATCACCCATTGCATGTTGCAGACATGTTTCCTTCTCGAGAACATACTTATTTATAATATTCATCTTTAGTCTGGCTACATCTGCCTACATTTTTTGTGCATGGACAATAACAACGAAATGTAGCTCTGGTCGCATCCTTTTTTCAGTCCTTATATTATTTTCCTCATTTTCTGTTATCTCTTCCTTCATCATCTTGGTTGCATCATGTGGAAGCTCCAGTTCTCTTCTTCTAGCTTCCTTCCTTCACTGGCTTTGTTTTTTTCCTTGATTATAAAGTGTTGATCTTCTAACATGAGCATTTTGCCTTCGACGAAAAACTTAAGCTTCATATGCATACCAAAGTAACACGCACAATCCTAGATTTTTGTTTGCACAATGTTTCCGATATCAACTTATGGTTTGCTTAATCGTCGATATGCCCCCTATGTTTGACGGTGTCTACCCCTCCCCCCCCCTCGTGTGGTGGAGTTCCCAAAGAAGGCGACATGAGTTAGAATTTATTACTTTCTACACCAAGTATGTTCAGTTAGTAATGAAAGATGTGCTTGATGAAAATAAAAACCATAAGTTGTGTGTGAAAGGACATTGTCCGTTAATCTTGTTTTGACGTTTGATAACAACACTTGGAAGTATTTAACATACCGCTAAGTGTCCACAGGAATTATGACCATCTATATCAAAAGATACTAGCGGATCTCTCTCTATGCAAGAAGGGAAGAAAAGTAGTTGTCGGTCTTCAAATCGTGAAGGGAGAAGGCGCTCTGCAGGTAGGCCGGCCCCCAGGCCGGCCCTGGCCGGCCTCATGGCTGGTTGCGTCGGGTGGCTGACCGGCCCCCAGGCCGGCCCTGGCCGGCCTCATGGCTGGTTGCGTCGGGTGGCTGACCGGCCCCCAGGCCGGCCCTGGCCGGTCTCAAGGCTGGGCGCCTCGGGTTGCTGACCGGCCCCCAGGCCGGCCCTGGCCGGTCTCAAGGCTGGGCGCCTCGGGTTGCTGGCCGGCCCCCAGGCCGGCCCTGGCCGGTCTCTTGGCTGGCTGCCTCGGGCTACTGGCCGGCTCCCAGGCTGGTGTGGTCACTAGCTCGGCCAGTCCAGCCAGCCCGGCCCCAGGCCGGCCCAGGCTGGTTTCCAGGCCGGCTGCCTCGGCTGCTATGCCAGCCCTCAGGCCTGGCCCAGGCCGGCCCCCAGGCCGGCCCTGCTTCCTGCGCTTCGCCACTTACCTCCTCAACGGCCATATTTTGTTGAGGACTATATATATACCTCTTCACCAACCTTTGAAGACCAAGCTTGATTGCGCACTCTCTCTCCACCATTGTTGCAAGCTTCAATCTACTAGAGCTCCACTCCAACCACTCAAACACGTTGATACTTTGAGGAGTGAAGGAGGAGCCCTAGATCCGCATCTCCACCGAGCCGATTTGTCTACATCGACCTAGTCACTTGTAGATCTTGTGTAACTTGATACATTGGATACCTAGAAGATACTTGTGATTCTTGTGGCTTTGGTAGCCACAAGGATTAGCCGGGAGCCTCCAATTAAGTTGTGGAGACGCGACCCGGCCTTGTGATTCTTGTGGCTTTGGGAGCCGCGGGAATTTGGTGAGAGCCTCCAATTCGGTTGTGGAGTGTGCCTCATCCTTGTAAAGGTTTGTTGCCGACCTCGAGGGCATCATATAGTGGCTCGTGGATCTCCTCATCGGAGGATAACACGAGGGAGATACGGTGTGCCATATCAAGGCTATTCGGAGTTCACTTTGTGACTCCGCACCGCTCCAACGGAGACGTAGCTTCCATTGGGAAGTGAACTTCGGTAGAACATCTCCGCGTCACCGTGTGGTTATCTCTTAACCTTCCTTTACTGTATTGCTAGCTTTCTTGTGTAGAATATCTTGCTAGCTTGTTTATTGCTCATCATATAGGATTGTTCATCTAGTTGCATATCTAGAGAACTTATATTTGAGCAATTCCTTAACTTGTTGAAAAGAAAATTAAAATTGTAGTTGCCTATTTCCCCCCCCCCTCTAGTCAACCTACTCGATCCTTTCAATTGGTATCAGAGCAAGGTCTCTTTATTAAGGGCTTAATCGCCTAAAGAGGAGGATGGCTAGTGCGGAGGAGTACAACGTGCTAAAGATGAGGAGTTAAGACTTGCTAAGGAACAAGAAAAATTTGATAGAGAACAACTTGACAAAGAACTAATCGAAGCGGGAATAATCCCTCCCGAGGGTGATGCCCCAATCACCATGAAGTCCATGATTGAACTTTTTGGGTTCATGAAAGGCAAAATGGTGGATGAGGTGTATACTCGGGTATCTAATCAAAATGGCTCCTCATCATCCGCTAGCCCTATTAAGGGTGCTAGTGACAAGGATAAAAATGATAAACCTAATGAGAAGCCTTCTCTTAACTTTGCTCCACCTAGCTCTTATCTCACTCAAGTTTCACTCACTCAACCTCATATAACCAACCTTGGTAGACCCCCTCCTAAGCTTGATAATACTCGTTATTTCACTTGGAAGAAATCTATGGAGTCTTATTTTCGCAGCTCATCGGTGCATCTTTGGAGGGTGGTTCTACATGGTTTCAACCCAGTTGATCCCAACAACTTGACCAAGCAAGAAGAGATTGATGAGCAACTTGATGCAAATGCCAAGTACATTCTTGAGAGTGCTATGACCGCAAATGATGAAGATCATGTGCGGAATCTCAAAACTTGCAATGAGGCTTGGCTCTATCTTGAAACCGTGTATGAAGGAAATGAGGGCATTCAACGCTCCAATGCGGCCGTCCTTCAACATCAAGTTGACAACTTCATCATGCTAGACGAAGAGACTCCGACCGAACTTTACCGAAGACTCTACAAGCTTGTGGTGACATGTAGGGAAAATGGAAAGAAGGATATGGATGATGAATGGGTCAAGGCCAAGTTCCTTCAAGCAATTATGCCATATAGTGAAACTATGGTGATGAACCTCCATGCAAGAGCGGATTACACAACAATGACTCCCAATGACATCTTGGCTCAATTTGTCACATATGATACATTGAAGTCCACATCCAAGTCTTTCAACCAAGTCCGTGGCCCAAAGACTCTTGCTTTGAAGGCTCGTGTGGTAGACCATCCAAGATATGAAGAAAGCCCGGTCTATGAAGGTGAAGAAGACTTGGAGGGTGAGCTCAATGAAGTTCTTGCACTTGCCGCCACCCGGTTTTGGAACAAGAAGAACAAGAGCGTCAACCCTTCACCAATAAAAAGAATGTGCTTCAATTGTGGAAAGGACACTCATCTTGTGAAGGATTGCCCCTATGAAAGAAGAGAGGATAATGGTGGTCAACTCATTCTAAAGAAGAACAAGTACCACCCCAAGCCTACCTACATGAAGAGATCACCTCAAAAGGCTCTTGTGGCATCCCATGAAGAGGAATACGAGTCCGGAGGTGAGGAGGATAAAGAACCAAGTGAAGAAGTAGGAATGGCGGCTCTTGCAATGGGCACCCTTCCTCCATCATTGGCCAACCTCTTCTCATCTCCAAACGACGACAAGATCTCCAAGCCCATGTGCCTCATGGCCAAGGAAACAAAGGTGAATTCCCCACCAAAAATTACTATCTCCTCTAACCCATCACTATTGGATTGTGTTGAGGATGTAGGGAAAATTGAAGAAGAGGATAAAATTTCTATCTTCATTAGCAAGCTCCAAGGTCCAACCAAGAAAATGGTTGAGGCCCTCATGTATCAATATGGAGAAGCCAAGCATCTTCTTGATGTGAAGGATGTTAGGATTTGTGAGCTCGAAGGGCATGCATGTGATCATGCCGACAAATTGGTGAGCTAGAAGATCAACTTGTTGAGGAACAATTGCTCCGTGAGCAACTTGAGGAGACACATGCCATGGATCTTTCCAAGGCAAAAGAAACTCGTGAAACCTCTATTCAAATTGCTATTGATCTAAAAAGTAAAAATGAGGAACTTGTAGAGAGTCATAACAAACTCTTTGAGGGTTTTGAGCAACTTAGGGAAACCCACAAGGTGACCTCAAGTGAGCTCACTACACTCAAGGAGTCATATGCCAAACTACAAGCTCAATTTATCTATGCTAGCTTCACCACTTCTCACAATGATAAAGATGCAAATTCTTGTACCACTAACCCTTTATGTGTCAAGGCATCTCTTATTGAGGAAAACACTAGGTTGAAGGCCCAACTTGAGAAGGGCCTAGCCACTTGTATCCAAGGGGAAAAGAACCTCAATGATCTTTTGAGCAATCAAAAGGGAGTGGTTGGCAAAGAAGGAATTGGGTTCACACCCAACTCTAAGAAGGTCAACAACAAGAAGAAGAAGGCGACTCCCCCTTCCAAAGATATTGTTTTTGTGAAGGAGGGGGAGTTAGCCAAAGCAAATGACAACTCTATTGGGAGTGGTAATGTCACTAGGGGCAATGCCACTCACAATAACTTTGCGGGAAAATACAACCCCTCATATGTTCTTTTGAAATCTACAAATGGTTGTGTTTTTGCTAAATATGTTGGCTCTTCATATGGAGATGATTATCACTATGCTATTTGGGTTCCAAAGACCCTTGTGACTAACAAAAGAGGACCCATTCCAAAATGGGTACCTAAATCAAAGACTTGATTTATTGTAGGGTTTCTCTTCCGGTGGATCTTCATGGCTCATTGATAGTGGATGCTCATCCCATATGACCGGAAGCAAAGAACTAGTAAAGGACTTATTGAAACAACTACTCTCATTCTCTCATGTCACCGTTGGCAACAATGCAAGACTCAAGGTAGTGGGAGTTGGTAAAGTGGTGATCACTCCGGAGTTATCCATTGAGAAGGTCCTCCTTGTTGAATCTCTTTCATACAATTTACTTTCCGTTGGTCAATTATGCAATGCCGGTTACACCGTTATTTTTAATAAATACCACGTGACCATCCTTTTCACTCAAACACTCAATGTCGCCTTTGTTGGATTTCGTGAAAACGGTTTGTATGTGGTTGATTTCTCAAAAGAGACCACTCAAATCGCTACATGTTTAATGGCTAAAGGCGACAAGGGGTGGCTTTGGCATCGCCGACTTGGCCATGTCGGTATGAGAAATTTACAAACTCTTGTAAAGGGTGGACACGTGGTAGGACTAACCGATGTTAATTTTTCCAAAGATCGTCCTTGTAGTGCTTGCATAGCCGGAAAGATGCATGAAAAGAATCACCCCAAGAAGACCATTATCTCCACTAAGAGGCCTTTGGAGCTCCTTCATATGGATCTTTTGGGCCTCCCACATATGATAGTCTTGGTGGCAAGAAATATTGTTTGGTGATTGTGGATGATTATTCAAGATATTGTTGGACTTTCTACATCAAGAAGAAGAGTGAAACTCAAAAGATATTCATTGACTTTGCAACCCTAGTTCAACGCCAATATGACTCCAAGATTTTGGCAATTAGAAGTGACAATGGTACGGAGTTCAAGAATTACACTATGGATGATTTCCTAAGTGGGGAGGGCATTCAACACCAATATTCCGCTGCATATACTCCCCAACAAAATGGTGTTGCCGAAAGGAAGAACCGCACTCTTATTGATATGGCAAGAACTATGATGGCCGATTTAATTCCCCATACAACTTTTGGGCCGAAGCCATCAACACCGCTTGTCATTACTCAAACCGGCTCTTCTTCCGTCCTCTCAAGGACATGACACCATATGAACTCCTCACCGGTAAAAAGCCAAATGTATCTTACTTTCGAGTCTTTGGATGCAAATGCCATGTTTACATTAAAGGTTGCAAAATTGCTAAATTTGAATCTAGATCTTTTGATGGTATATTTGTTGGATATGCCGCAAAGTCTCATGCTTATAGGGTCTACAACATATCCACCGGGTGTGTTGAAGAATCTATGAACGTGGAGTTTGTCGAGGATAATGGCTCCCAAGCGGAGCATATTGATCATGATGATGTAGGTGATGATCCCATCTCAAGCCATAAGAACTATGGGGATTGGAGAACTAATTCCTATTGAAGGACCCATTGATGATACTCAAGAAGAAGGAACAAGTTCTACTCAAGTTGAGCCATCCACCTCAAATATTGATCAAGAAGATGGTCAAGACCCACCCAACTCTAGTGGTGAACAAGAACATAATGAACCCACAACTCCAAGAACTCCACTTCGGGTTGACCATGAGCAAGATAAAGGCAATGATGAAGATATTTGTGTTGGTGAAACAATTGGTCAAGCCTGGAACGCCGGGTCATCCGGCGTGCATCAAAATTGGATTACCAACAACACTTCAAAGAAAATATCCTTGGGAGTATCCGTAGAGGTGTGTCCACACGCAATCAATTATCTAACTTTTGTGGTCATGTCTCTTGTTTGTCTAGCTTAGAACCTCTCAAGGTATATGATGCTCTTGAAGACATGGATTGGGTTGCGGCTATGCATGAAGAGTTGAACAACTTCGAGCGCAACAAAGTATGGTCATTAGTGGAAAGACCCAATGACTCCTCCCATAATGTCATTGGAACCAAGTGGATATTTAAGAACAAGCAAGACTCACATGGTCAAGTCATTCGCAACAAAGCAAGATTGGTTGCACAAGGCTACACCCAAATCGAAGGAGTCGACTACGGTGAAACCTATGCCCCCGTTGCTAGACTTGAATCCATTCGCTTACTAATTGCTTATGCATCTACTCATAATATTGTCTTATATCAAATGGATGTTAAAAGTGCTTTCTTAAATGGTCCACTAAATGAATTGGTGTATGTTAAACAACCACCGGGTTTCGAAGACCCTAAATTTCCTAACCACGTCTACTTACTACATAAGGCTCTTTATGGGCTCAAGCAAGCTCCACGTGCTTGGTATGATCATCTCAAGGAGTTCTTAGTAGACCGTGGCTTTGAAATTGGGGTAATAGATCCCACTCTTTTTACAAAAAGGGTAAATGGAGATTTTTTCGTATGCCAAATATATGTTGATGATATTATCTTTGGTTCCACTAACCGTGAATTTAGTGATCAATTTGGCAAGCTAATGACCAAGGAATTTGAGATGTCCATGATGGGAAAATTGAATTATTTTCTTGGCTTTGAAATCCACCAATTTCGAGAAGGAACATTCTTATGTCAAGCCAAGTATATTAAGGACATGCTCAAGAAATTTGATATGAACAATGCCAAGCCATATAAGTTTCCCATGGACTCCAAGGCGGATCTTCACTTAGATCCGGATGGTAAGGAAGTTGATCAAAAGCTTTATCGTTCTATGATTGGATCTTTGCTTTACCTTTGTGCATCTAGACCGGATATTATGTTTAGTGTGGGTATGTGTGCAAGATTCCAATCAAGTCCTAGGGAAAGTCATGAAACCGCGGTCAAAAGGATTCTAAGATATTTGTTGGATACTCCCAACTATGGTCTTTGGTATCCCCATGGTACAAGCTTTGATCTTGTTGGTTATTCGGATGCGGATTGGGCGGGTTGCAAAATGGATAGAAAATCAACTTCGGGTACATGCCAATTCCTTGGTAGGTCCCTTGTGAGTTGGTCTTCCAAGAAGCAAAATTGTGTGGCCTCGTCATCCACCGAAGCCGAATACATCGCCGCCGGTAGTTGTTGTGCACAATTATTATGGATGAGGCAAACTTTAAAGGATTATGGTGTCATTTGTGACAAAGTGCCTCTTTTATGTGACAATGAAAGTGCTATTAAAATTGCACACAACCCGGTTCTTCATGGCAAGACCAAGCACATTGAGATTCGGTATCATTTTATTCGAGACCATGTTGAGAAGGGTGATATTGCAATCAAGTATGTCAACACCAAGCATCAACTCGCCGATATGTTCACGAAGCCTCTTGGTGAAGCAAGATTCAAGGAGTTGAGAGGAGAACTAAATGTGGTGGACATATCCAATTGGATTTAGTGGATTTCTTGCATACCTACCCATATTAGACGATACTTATTTGGTTTAGATGTAGGCATGGACATAGGGGGAGTGCGGTCCTAATCCATTGGACCATCCCTCCCCCCATTATGCCGACATTAAGAATTCATTTGCATCTCTATATTCGTTCTATGAATTGTGAGCTTAAATGATGAGTAGTGGCCGTGAACCCAAGATATATCTTCGCGGTGTCACACCACACACTCATATATGGTGGCCTCGGCCACCGCCCTCTTCTCCTTGAAGAGGTGGTTCTTCCGTGAGTTATTATTGCATATTCGTTGTTTTGCATCGTTTGAATCATCCAATGTTGCTTATTTGGCGTTCTTGATCTTTTCTATTTCCATTGGATTTGTGAAGTTTCCCCATGTTTCGCATCTCCCCGGATTACTCAAGGTTGCTCATTGGATTTTCTTGAAGACGGATTTCTAGGCAGTGGTATTCTTGAAAGTGCAAGCTCATCAAATTTCAGTTTGTGTAAGTGGTTCGGGGGCTTCGGAGGCTTCTCTGCTCAGACCGGCCTCCACCCCGGCCCAGGCCGGTCGCCGGGCCGGTTCCCTCGGGCAGCGGTCCGGCCCCCGCCCGGTTCTGGCCGGCCTCAGGGCCGGTTCTCTCGGTCACAGGCCCGGCCGTCCCCCGGCCTAGGCCGGCGCCAAGGCCGGTCCGCTCGGGTTCGTGCCCAGCCTCCCGCCCGGCCGAGGCCGGCTCCAGGGCCGGCGCCCACTGCTTATATCACGTGAAGCTTCCCCTCCCAACGGTTTTCTGCTCTTTCCTCGTGGTGCTCTCCTCCATGGCCGCCCCCTCTCCCACCTTGAGCTCCTCCACCCTCCCCACTCCATTTGAGACCTTCCCCACACCTTCCTCTCCACAGATCTGAAGGGGATTCCCCGATCTTCCACCCCATCCATCTAGTTTCTCCATTGGTGGCTTGGTTGGGGAGTTCTCCTCCATTGGTGGTTCTTGAAGATTCTCTCAAGTTTGAAGATGGAACAATGGGATGATGAGTGGGAGCAGGCGGTTCCTCAGTCTAGCAGGGCTGGCAAGAGCAAGACCTTCGATGGGCTGGATGACATTGTTGATGATTTCAATGCCGAATCCTCCTCCATGCCCAAGACCAAGAAACTCAAGAAAGTTGCTGCCACCAAGAAAGCTACCAAAGCCAAGCCAAGAGGAGTTCCACCGCCTCGTGAGAATCCAGCGGAACCGGTACGTGAATCTTGGGCCAAGGTGAAACCTAGTGATTTCAAGAGAGATCGGTTATCTTTCAATCCATATGCCTTTGGTCAGCCCACATGCCTAGATGATAGTAGATTCTATTGCAAGATGCACCAGCAAATCTTTCATCAACGTATTGAAATTCAAAAGAATGCTCATGTTCCCGTGGATTTTTTCAACCTTGCTCAAGCTAGAGATACTTGGCCTGATGTGATGGGTATGATGGATTTTCACCAAATCACTAAGATCATGACTGTTAGCACTCCATATTCTCTGCTTTGCTTCAGCAATTTTATGCTACTGTTGTGTTCACTACTGAGCATGGTCAGCGGTCTATGACATGGATGAGTGCAGATACTGTGTGTTCAACAACTTTGGCTGAGTTTGGGGCACTGTTTAGTCTTGAGGAGTTACCCGCTGCACCTTGCTATGTTCGTCTCCATCTCTCTAAGGTAATGTCAGCAGAGACAGGGATTCGCCATTGTTATCCTCCTCAGAGCGGCCTTCGTGGGAAGATTCCCACACCGTTTATATGTATCCTTATTGGAGAGTTGTTCACAAAATTCTGAGAAACTGTCTGGCCATCAAGTTTGGAGAGAAGGGTTTGGTTCGTGACCGTATGGTCAATTGTCTTTATCACATCTATGATCTTTATATCAGGAGGAAGCAAATTGATGTGCTGGATTATCTTTGGAACGAGATGCAAGTGGTGATTGTCAAAGGCAAGGTTCCTTGTTATGGTCCCTTCTGCAGACTCTCTTCAACACCAAGTTGCCAGATGCGGTGCTTAGTCAGTATGAGTTGTTTCATCCTGAGATGGTTGGTCTTCGTGCTATGCCCGAGGGTGATCCTGTTTGGCCACCCCCTAGTGATGCTCCTGAGGGAGGTTATGATGAAGAAGATGATGATGAGGAGAAGAAAGGTGGCCTGTGCAAGCTCTCAAAAGGATGAACTGCTTCTTTGCTCTCAAGAGGAAATCTGAATTCAAGACTTACAAGAAGCAGAAAGCAGCTAGCCGTCACTCGCGTGCCATCATGGATAAACTCGGTGTTAAATACTCACCTAGCTCAGCTGAAGTCTCGGAGAACACCTACATGGCCCAGAACAAGTATACTTATTGGTTTGGTGATGATGCCTCCTCTCTTGCTCCTTATTGGCAAGGCGATCCCGGTCAGTCTAGCTCGGTGCGGCTGCTCATGTTGCGGATGATGATGAGGATGACGATGAGTGATCATGGACCTTCACTTCACTTTCTCCCTTTTTGGTGTCTTGATGCCAAAGGGGGAGAGAGATCTCCGGGGATTTGCATTGCATTGCATCCATTTGCGCTTTTATGTTTCCGCTTTCCTTTTGCATCGAACTTGTGTTAAGTTTTTAAGAGAACTTATTTGTGGTGTGCTATGGAACTTATGTCATGGTTATTGTAAGGATTTTATGGACCTCCGATATGTTATTGTAAGGACTTCCCCGGTTTATCTTCTATTATTTTGGAGTTCATTACAAAGTGATTGTTATTCCAAGACTATATCTATTTGAAGCCTATGAGTTCGATACAAGGTGATTGTTATTCCAAGACTATATCTATTTGAAGCCTATTGTGAGAAATGTGCTCTACGATATGACGTCTATTGTGAGAATTATCGCTTATTCTTTACTCACATAGTCTATTTTTTTGTGCTTGCTTCATGTTCCTCGTTTGAGCATATATTCTTGTATACCTTGTTGGCATATAAGTTTAAGGGGGAGCTTCCCTCATAAACTTTGCCTTGCTTAAATGAGATATCTTTTTGCAAATCCATGTGTTGTCATCAAACATCAAAAAGGGGAGATTGAAAGGACATTGTCCGTTAATCTTGTTTTGACGTTTGATAACAACACTTGGAAGTATTTAACATACCGCTAAGTGTCCACAGGAATTATGACCATCTATATCAAAAGATACTAGCGGATCTCTCTCTATGCAAGAAGGGAAGAAAAGTAGTTGTCGGTCTTCAAATCGTGAAGGGAGAAGGCGCTCTGCAGGTAGGCCGGCCCCAGGCCGGCCCTGGCCGGCCTCATGGCTGGTTGCGTCGGGTGGCTGACCGGCCCCCAGGCCGGCCCTGGTCGGTCTCATGGCTGGGCGCCTCGGGTTGCTGGCCGGCCCCCAGGCCGGCCCTGGCCGGTCTCCTGGCTGGCTGCCTCGGGCTACTGGCCGGCCCCAGGCCGGCTCCCAGGCCGGTGTGGTCACTGGCTCGGCCAGTCCAGCCAGCCCGGCCCCCAGGCCGGCCCAGGCTGGTTTCCAGGCCGGCTGCCTCGGCTGCTATGCCAGCCCTCAGGCCTGGCCCAGGCCGGCCCCCAGGCCGGCCCTGCTTCCTGCGCTTCGCCACTTACCTCCTCAACGGCCATATTTTGTTGAGGACTATATATATACCTCTTCACCAACCTTTGAAGACCAAGCTTGATTGCGCACTCTCTCTCCACCATTGTTGCAAGCTTCAAACTACTAGAGCTTCCACTCCAACCACTCAAACACGTTGATTATTTGAGGAGTGAAGGAGGAGCCCTAGATCCACATCTCCACCGAGCCGATTTGTCTACATCGACCTAGTCACTTGTAGATCTTGTGTAACTTGATACATTGGATACCTAGAAGATACTTGTGATTCTTGTGGCTTTGGTAGCCACAAGGATTAGCCGGGAGCCTCCAATTAAGTTGTGGAGACGCGACCCGGCCTTGTGATTCTTGTGGCTTTGGGAGCCGCGGGAATTTGGTGAGAGCCTCCAATTCGGTTGTGGAGTGTGCCTCATCCTTGTAAAGGTTTGTTGCCGACCTCGAGGGCATCATATAGTGGCTCGTGGATCTCCTCATCGGAGGATAACACGAGGGAGATACGGTGTGCCATATCAAGGCTATTCGGAGTTCACTTTGTGACTCCGCACCGCTCCAACGGAGACGTAGCTTCCATTGGGAAGTGAACTTCGGTAGAACATCTCCGCGTCACCGTGTGGTTATCTCTTAATCTTCCTTTACTTGTATTGCTAGCCTTTCTAGTGTAGAATATCTTGCTAGCTTGTTTATTGCTCATCATATAGCATTGTTCATCTAGTTGCATATCTAGAGAACTTATATTTGAGCAATTCCTTAACTTGTTGAAAAGAAAATTAAAATTGGTAGTTGCCTATTCACCCCCTCCCCTCTAGTCAACCTACTCGATCCTTTCAGTGTGGTACTTAGAGAGAGAGAGAGAGCTTTCATTAGTTCTCTCCAAATTTTGGACGGGAAAAGCGTGAGAACTTGTGAGCTGACATGATATATCGTAATGTTTATATATTTTAATCGAATACTGCCCATAAATTCAAATCTAAATTTCACTGAAAAGCATCTATAAGGATGACTCCAACGGGGCGATGCATCGAGTCCGCGCGCGTCCGTCCCTGTCCGCGGGAGCCAAATACACGGGCAAACGCGGCGACGCAAACGGACCGCGTGTCCGTTCTCCTGTCCGCCGCGACCCATTCGTGGCCCAAATTTGGGCCAGGTTTGCGTCGGCCGCGGACGCGCGCGGAGCACAATTGTGTCCTCCTCTAGTCCGCCCCTGGCCCGCCCAGCAGAGTCAAAATCCAGACACACGCCTTCGCTCTCCCCAACCCCCACCCGAGCTCCTGCCCTAGTCATGGCCGACCCAGCCGCCGCCGCCAACTACGCTGCTTTGCTGGGCGCCGAGAAGGAGGGCGAACTCGATTTCGAGCCCGAAGCTCCAAAGAAGCCAAAGAAGGAGCTCACAGTAGAGCAGCGGGCCAGAGAGACCCAGAAGCGGGGCACCCGGAGGAGGAGGTTGAAGGAGGAGAGCTCGCCGTCGCCAAGAAGGCCGCTGTCGAGCAGAAGGGACAAGACGATGAATCTGACCTCGTGTCGAGGGCCGCGATCGCTGCCCTCCTCTTGATTGGAATGGTACCGCCAGCGGGAGCGGCCGCGACTGCGGCGGCCAGCTCCAATGGCTCGGCGGCCCGACCGCCACGGTCGAGAACTTCCGCGATGGCACCCTCGCCTACGTACGGGTACCTGCCGGGAACCATTCCGCCGCGGGTTTCACCTGAGATGGGGGAATCACGCCCGCCGCCACCCTCGAGGTACCTACCCTTGATCTCAACGCGCCCGCCGCCACCCTCGACACACCCTTGGCCGGACACTCACCGGCGCCGTAGACTACGGCCGCGCGTGCAGCTGCCCCTCCTGTTGTCGTCCACGGCCGCAACCTGTTTGGCCAAATGCCCATGCCGGGGGACGCAACGTACTACGAGGATCCGGAAGGGGAGGACGTCCTCCAGGACATGATCAGGGACAACAATACATATGCCGCCGGAGAAGATGAAGTTTCGGCCCCCGGCGACGATGCAATCGACATCGATGATGAGCCGGTTTTCCAAGACGAGCTCGAGACCCAAGCCGGGGCCATGAAGAGAAAGATCAGCCAAAGGGTGCCTCATTCACGGCGGAAGAGGACTTGCTCATTTGCGAGTCCTGGATCGAGGTTGGAACTAACTAAATTCTCGGGGCGGAGCAAAAAGGAAGTGCTTATTGGGGCCGGTTCCTCAAGCACTATAATGAAAGTAGAATCCTTCTGCCCAGAAACATAGCCACGGCTCGGACCGAGACCTCTATCTGGAAGAGGTGGCTCCACATCCAAGCGGAGATGAGCAAATTTTGCGGCGCCATTGACAACGTTGAAGCCCGGCCAGCAAGTGGCTATGGAATAAAGGAATTGGTAATTCCTCTCCCCTTCTTTTGCATTGAGCTCATTTGTATTGTCCTACAATGATTTTGATTGTCATACCCTTGTGTGCATAGGTATTGCAAGCTTTGGAAACCTTCAAGGCTCAAAATAAAAAGGCCTTCACCTTGACCCATTGCTACAAGGTGCTCAAGGACCAGTAGAAATGGAAGGACCTCTATGCCTCTATCAAACAAGGTGGGCAGCCACTTGCCAAGGGAGAGGAACCATCGGAGAAGGAAGGGAGGCCAAGGAGGAAGAACAACTTGAAGGCCGAGTTGAAACGCGATGCAATAACCCTTGCGTTGCAAGCGACATTGAACGGGTTTCTATCCTAGAAGGACAAGACAAGTGATAAGAAGGAGAGGAAAGAGAGGGACCGCCAAGAGAGAGAGAGAGAGAGGAGGCTGCTAAGCTATACTTCGAGTTGCAGAAGAAAAAGCTCGATATCGAGGAGGCAAATGCGCAGACACGAGCAAGGGAGGACGAGGCAAGAGGCAAGGAGGCCGAGGCTAGGGCCAAGGAGGCCGAGGCAAGAGCAAAGGAGGCCGAAACGAAGGGCAATGACCTTGAGCTCGCCCTACGCCAAGAGGAGACCAGAATCATGGACATGGATCTCTCGGTCTTCACTTCTACGAAGAAGGCCTACTACCTCAAGAAGTAAACGTACTACATGGACCGAGAGTGATCACTTCTCGGTCGTTTTATAAATGTTGCATGTCGGGCGTTGGACAATGGCCTAGATGGCCGAAAAAACATGGCCAAGGAGGCCCGAAATTTGGTGTGATTTTGGTGTTGTATGCCGGCATGGCAATATTCTTTTGGTACAATATGCTATGGTTGATTACTATGTCAATCTATGTTTTATTTGATTGTTTAGATGATTAAATGTGATCGAATTTGCGAAATTGATCAAAATACTCCAAAATCCTCAAAACCCTGGCCGCGGCGTACTCAATGCGTCGGCCCGTTGGGTGCAGTGGCCAGAAAGGGACGGACCTGAGCCGGTCGCGCGTCCGTTTGCCGACCAAACGCGGACCAATCGCGCATCCGTTTAGGTCACCCCGTTGGAGTCATCCTATTATATCACCCATTGCATGTTGCAGACATGTTTCCTTCTCGGGAGCATACTTATTTATAATATTCATCTTTAGTCTGGCTACATCTGCCTACATTTTTTGTGCATGAACAATAACAACGAAATGTAGCTCTGGCCGCATCCTTTTTTCAGTCCTTATATTCTTTTCCTCATTTTTTTGTTATCTCTTCCTTCATCATCTTGGTTGCATCATGTGGAAGCTCCAGTTCTCTTCTTCTAGCTTTCTTCCTTCACTGGCTTTGTTTTCTTCCTTGATTATAAAGCGTTGATCTTCTAACATGAGCATTTTACCTTGGACGAAAAACTTAAGCTTCATATGCATACCAAAGTAACACGCACAATCCTAGATTTTTGTTTGCACAATGTTTCCGATATCAACTTATGGTTTGCTTAATCGTCGATATGCCCCCTATGTTTGACGGTGTCTAACCCCCCTCCCCCCCCCCCCTCGCGCGCGCGTGTGGTGGAGTTCCCAAAGAAGGCGACATGAGTTAGAATTTAGTTAGTAATGAAAGATGTGCTTGATGAAAATAAAAACCATAGAGTGTGTGGTACTTAGAGAGAGAGTTTTCATTAGTTCTCTCCAAAATTTGGACGGGAAAAGCGTGAGAACTTGTGAGCTGACATGATATATCATAATGTTTATATATTTTAATCGAATACTGCCCATAAATTCAAATATAAATTTCACTGAAAAGCATCTATAAGTGCAGAAAAGGAAACCTTTGCAACTACCAATCCCACACCGATTCTAACTAACAAACCGTGTTGGACAAGGAGACGACGATGATCCGGACGTCATATTCAGGGCAGGTCCGATCCGCCCAACCACTTACCTCAATCGAACAGCAACACCGTCAGAAATCACCGCTCGAATTCCGCGTGTTCGCCGCCGCGAGCCGTCCAAACAGGGACACGCCAAGAGCGAGACCGGGACGAAAATCCACGTGGACCCGAGGTCGCCAGCAGGCGGCAATCTCCGCCGTCCGCGCCGCCCGGCTGGACCTGATCGCCGCCGTCCGCCTCCGCGCGCCGCTGGCGGAGTCCCCGAAGCCGATACGTGACGGAATTTATTATTTTAGGCCGCACAGCCCCCATCTCGACGGACTCGACTCTACCCCCGCTCCCCTCTCGGGATATCCGCCCGCCCGCGCTCGCTCCACTCTCCTCCGGCACCACGCCGCCGCCGCAAGATCCAAGCCCGGCCGCGCCAGGCCCGTCCGTCACTCTCGAAGCGCCCCCGCGCGTCGGCCAGTCCGCCTTCCCGAGGTGTGTGCGCGTCCTACTCCGCTATTTATTTATGCCCTCCCCTCCCCGCCATTCCACTGTCGCGCCCCAGATCCGCCGACCGATCCGCCTCCGCTCCCGGAGGTGAGACCGGCCGCCCGCCGCCGCCTCCCTTGGTCTGCTATTGCTCTGTTTTCGCGCGAGCTGGGCCGGGGTGGTTCGTCTGCGTGGATGGTTCGTGGAGGGTTTAAGGGGTACTGTGCTCTGCTGCGCGGGGCTTTGGGGTTAGTGTGCTCCGTGTTTGAGACTCGGCCGAGCTCGGGGTTGGGTTGCTCGGAGCTCGCCGTGGCATGCTTGGGTAGTGCCTCCCTGCAGACAGGCAGGAGAATGCTGAAATGTGGCTTGCGTATACTGTATCTCCGCGTGCGCTGTAGTGATCATCGGCTCGTCGAAGGTGCCCTATGCTGTGTGCGTGCAGGGCATTTGCTTTCTCAGGATGGGTTCGCTGTGGCTCCTGTTATTCATGTTAAGTGCAAGCCGCCTGTGGCGTTACACCATGGCTGTGTGCAGTAGACGAGTAGTGTGCTGGCAGTTTGTCGGTCGGTGCATGTTTGCCTTTCGTGTCGATGCTAGGTACTGTGATTTTGCGCGGTGAATGGTAGGTGCATGTTATTAGTTTCCTGTTGGGAGCGTGTTGATGCTACCTACTGTGGTGTTGCACCGAGAATCGTATCTCTTTTGGTAATGAAGTGTGGGTTGCCTGTTTCATTGGAGAATTGCATTTCTTACCTATTTTTAGTCCTAGAGCATCTTGGTTGTTTAAACTTACTGAGAGGTCGTTAATCGATCTATTAAGTTCTTGTTGCATGTCTCTATCTTTATGAACTGACGATTCCTATGCGTATGCATCTGTCAGGTTTCCAAACCTGGGGTTTACACACTCGGTTTATGGCACTGTGCATTTGAAGAACACTGCAACTCTGCTGTCTGTCCAAAGGGAGGGCAATGGGATCTACACATCTGCCCATTGTTGGATTCAATGCCTCCACGACACCATCGCTATCCACTCTTCGCCAGATAAATTCAGCTGGTGCTGCATTCCAATCTTCTTCCCCTTCAAGGTCATCCAAGAAGAAAAGTGGCCGCGTTAAGTCAATAAGGGATGATGGAGATGGAAGCGTGTCAGACCCTGCAGGGCATGGCCAGTCTATTCGCCAAGGTAACCCGAGGACCATCTCCTTTATATTTTGTGGGCAACCTCAGACTTGCATAGATTATTTTCTTGATTGAGAGCATGTTTGTTTTGGTGTAAGATATCTCGATACCATATCACAAAATGATAGTTAAGAACAAATCGCTGCAGCAATCTGTTTTGCTAGATCCGAGCCGCATTAGATTTTCTTATGCCTGAGTAGACACCCTGAGCCATCCGGTGTCTGTGCATTGAGATTCGCGCAGGGATTGGGGAAATCAAGAATGATCAGAAGGCTAGCACCATCGATTTAGACACAATAAAATCTCTGTCAACTTAGGTGTAGGTGGACTCTATTTTTTATATTCAATTTGATGTTTTCTTAAGGGAAAGGGACACAAAAATACATGTATGTGGCTGTTTAAGTGCGTATGACCGGATGTTTTGATTATATAATAGTTCTGAAAAAGGATGCCTAGAAAGATTTCTGATAAATGTAGTTGAAAAAATATAAATAACATTCCAAAAGTTGGCAAACCGTTGCTTCTTCTTGGCTGTTGTGTAGGCTTGCTCAGTTTCCAATGCATATTTGGATGTAGGTCTCGCTGGCATCATCGACCTCCCAAAGGAGGGCGCATCAGCTCCGGAAGTGGACATTTCACAGTAAGTACTTCAGCACACTTACATTATAGCTTAGTTCTCTTGAAAGAACGGGGAATTTTTTTATAACACATTTATAGTTCCTAGATTTCACTTGTCTTATTAGGAAAGATGGATCTTTAGCTAGCTCTACGGCAAAGCCAATACGCCATGTATCAAAACAATAGGGATAGGGGTAGTTGTATACCACCTACGAATAGGATCGGTACGCTTAAATGTGAAGTCGTAAATTCGTTATTTGCATAGATTTACACTTCTATACATCATAGTTATACACTATGCACCTGCTGTGAGTTCCAAAAATTGAACCATTGTCATGTGGTGCACTGCAATCTGTAAGGTCTTATTTCTGATATAATATAGCAATAAATCATGTACAACCTCGTTACACTGACCATGGTAATGATATTGCTCTTTCTTTTCTAGTGGGTCTGAAGACCACAGGGGCTCCTACCAAATGAATGGGATACTGAATGAATCACATAACGGGAAGCACACCTCTCTATCTAAGGTGGTTGAATTTTGTATGGCATTGGGTGGAAAAACACCAATTCACAGTGTGTTAGTCGCCAACAATGGAATGGCAGCAGCCAAGTTCATGCGGAGTGTCCGTACATGGGCTAACGATACATTTGGGTCAGAGAAGGCGATTCAGTTGATAGCTATGGCAACTCCGGAAGACATGAGAATAAATGCAGAGCACATTAGAATAGCTGATCAGTTTGTTGAAGTACCTGGTGGAACAAACAATAACAACTATGCAAATGTCCAACTCATAGTGGAGGTCAGTGTTGATCAGCCCTTGATGTGCAATTTATGCACGAGCTCCTCTTTGTTCTCTAGCATGACATGGCAACTTCACTTTTGTAGATAGCAGAGAGAACAGGTGTTTCTGCCGTTTGGCCTGGTTGGGGCCATGCATCTGAGAATCCTGAGCTTCCAGATGCACTAACGGCAAAAGGAATTGTTTTTCTTGGGCCACCAGCATCATCAATGAACGCACTAGGTGACAAGGTTGGTTCAGCTCTCATTGCTCAAGCAGCAGGGGTTCCGACTCTTGCTTGGAGTGGATCACATGTAAGCCTCACATTCTCTCTGATAACTCATCGCTTGATATTTGTGGTGGATGCATCTTGTAACCTAATGGCACTTTATTATAGGTGGAAATTCCATTAGAACTTTGTTTGGACTCGATACCCGAGGAGATGTATAGGAAAGCTTGTGTTACTACCGCGGATGAAGCAGTTGCAAGTTGTCAGATGATTGGCTATCCTGCCATGATCAAGGCATCCTGGGGTGGCGGTGGTAAAGGGATTAGAAAGGTACATTATTCATTTGATTGAACCGTACCCAAGAGGTGTGGGCTGTGATATTCTGTGCGCAGTTTTAGCGCCAACCTTTTTAACATCTTAACTCGATATCTCTTGCAGGTTAATAATGATGATGAGGTTAAAGCACTCTTTAAGCAAGTACAAGGTGAAGTTCCTGGCTCCCCAATATTTATCATGAGACTTGCATCTCAGGTTAGACTTCTCTGAAATTTCTATTTTCCAAGCATGCCGTTTCTGAGTTGTATATTGTACGTATGGAAGCTTCCTTTGCTCATCCTTGCAGGCTAGAATTGTAGTCTGTAATCTGTAACATGGTAATTTTCATTTTAATCCCTCTCCCCTTTCCTTTTGTAGAGTCGACATCTTGAAGTCCAGCTGCTTTGTGATCAATATGGCAATGTAGCAGCACTTCACAGTCGTGATTGCAGTGTGCAACGACGACACCAAAAGGTATGATGCTCCAGAGTGAAACCGTCGCTTTTATTACAGATCACCTGTAGTTTTGATCAAATGGTTCA
Source organism: Poa pratensis (assembly GCA_947311845.1). Lineage (NCBI taxonomy): Eukaryota > Viridiplantae > Streptophyta > Magnoliopsida > Poales > Poaceae > Poa > Poa pratensis. Next base: position 9,526,602 of record CAMZMU010000128.1, on the reverse strand, counting down.
ACTGTCTCCATTTTTTGTTTGTAACAGATTATTGAGGAAGGACCAGTTACTGTTGCTCCTCGTGAGACAGTAAAAGAGCTAGAGCAAGCAGCAAGGAGGCTTGCTAAGGCTGTGGGTTATGTTGGTGCTGCCACTGTTGAATATCTCTACAGCATGGAGACTGGTGAATACTATTTTCTGGAGCTTAATCCACGGTTGCAGGTTTGTTCATTTGAACACTCTTCAGGACTTCTATTTTGTTAGCAGTCGTTTACATTGTTAAATGGTCTACATTCAGGTTGAGCACCCAGTCACTGAGTGGATAGCTGAAGTAAATTTGCCTGCAGCTCAAGTTGCAGTTGGAATGGGTATACCCCTTTGGCAGGTTCCAGGTAATAATAATATCATTATAAAATATTTATTTTCTGTTCCATGTTATTTCTCTGTCTAACTATCTCCTTATTCAGAGATCAGGCGTTTCTACGGAATGGACAATGGAGGAGGCTACGATATTTGGAGGAAAACAGCAGCTCTTGCTACTCCATTCAACTTTGATGAAGTAGATTCTCAATGGCCGAAGGGTCATTGTGTAGCAGTTAGGATAACTAGTGAGAATCCAGATGATGGATTCAAGCCTACTGGTGGAAAAGTAAAGGTGGGATTTCCTAATGTGATATCTATGTTTCAATTACACTAGGGTAAGTAAACTGACCTGATCTTGACTTTTTCGTATATTTCAGGAGATAAGCTTTAAAAGTAAGCCAAATGTCTGGGGATATTTCTCAGTTAAGGTAAGCTGTTCATAGCTCTGTCGCAGTGTCATGTTTTTAGTTCCGCAGAAAATTAGTCTGCAAGATGTTTTATTCGAATTAGTATTCTCATTTGGGTTTTGACCAAGTATTGATCCAATCAACATTTTTTTTCTCCCCTTCATCTGTTTTCAGTCTGGTGGAGGCATTCATGAATTTGCGGATTCTCAGTTTGGTATGTTAAATTTGACCCGGTGCATATTCCTCTTTGCTATACGAAGTGATCCTTACACTGGAAATTTCTCCTTCCATTACAGGACATGTTTTTGCCTATGGAGTGACTAGATCAGCAGCAATAACCAACATGTCTCTTGCATTAAAAGAGATTCAAATTCGTGGAGAAATTCATACAAACGTTGATTACACTGTTGATCTCTTGAATGTAAGTAACAATAACAACTTGTTGAATCCTACTTTTGATGTAATACAACCATTTTATATCCGGCTTTCCTTCAAAATAATCCCATGCTGTGATTTCCGGTATCTTTAATTCAGGCCCCAGACTTCAGAGAAAACACGATCCATACTGGCTGGCTGGATACTAGAATAGCTATGCGTGTGCAAGCTGAGAGGCCTCCCTGGTATATTTCAGTGGTCGGAGGAGCTCTATATGTAAGATAAAAAACTATTTTAATATTACTGCAACTTTTGGCAAGCCAATTGTGAAAAACATAATTAGTGTTTAATTGAAATAATTGTTTTGTGCTGTAGAAAACAATAACGGCCAACGTGGACACCGTTTCTGAATATGTTAGCTATCTCATCAAGGGTCAGATTCCACCAAAGGTATTGTCTTAATGGGCTTAAACTCTGTATATTGCTTGAAGGTGAACATTTCTGACCATTGTTTTTGTGCAGCATATATCTCTTGTCCATTCAACTATTTCTTTGAATATAGAGGAAAGCAAATATACAGTAAGTGTGGCATTCCTAAAAGAAAGACTCTCAGTTATAATGAAATGATAGCTACAACTGATGCTCATCTGCACCATGTCACAGATTGAGATTGTGAGGACTGGACAGGGTAGCTACAGATTGAGAATGAATGGATCACTTATAGAAGCAAATGTTCAAACACTATGTGATGGTGGCCTTTTAATGCAGGTACCTTCTTTCTTTATACTTGCTCATAAATGTGATCTAGTACTGCTTTAAGAGTTCTGATCCCTTAGTTGTAATTTCTCCAGCTGGATGGAAACAGCCATGTTATTTATGCTGAAGAAGAAGCGGGTGGTACACGGCTTCTTATTGATGGAAAGACATGCTTGTTGCAGGTAAGAATATCTGTCTGTCTGTCTGTCTGTCTGTCTGTCTGTCTGTCTGTTCCTTTACTTATAATCGTAGTGTTTGATGGTAGGACTTCATATGCTTAATTATGATTTGTTACTGCATTCACCATTTGGCCATTAGCACTTTTTTAAACACTTCATTTGAAAGATAGGATAAATCGGTATTATGAAGTAATGGATGGTACAGCATGATGTTTTTCGAGATCTATTCTATTTCAATGGTAAACGTCACTGCGTAAGCAGCCAGACACATCAGGTGATATTAAATTTTATCGACAGCAGGGCATGTGATGTATAAGGACAACTTACATATCTGCAATATAGCTAAGAGGGTTCCAGTTCTGTTATATTGATTCTTCTGTTTCTCAATTCTTGTTTCTCCAACGACACTATTTAGTATTTTCAACAATCATTAATTTATCATAATACGGCGCAAAAAAAGGTTAGAAGGTGTCCTTTAACACTGTCACTTAACCTATGAAAAGCTTGTGATCAAATCATTTTAGTGATACAAAAGAACAATTGAATCCTTTATGAAATTTTCGTTCACTAATAATTTATGATTCTTGATCACGCTGCATTGTATCCTCAACTAAATAATGACAAATCGTTTTGCAGAATGATCATGATCCGTCAAGGTTATTAGCTGAGACACCCTGTAAACTTCTTCGTTTCTTGATTGCCGATGGTGCTCATGTTGATGCTGATGTACCATATGCCGAAGTTGAGGTTATGAAGATGTGCATGCCCCTCTTGTCGCCTGCTGCTGGTGTCATTAATGTTTTGTTGTCTGAGGGCCAGGCGATGCAGGTTATATTACTGCACTTTAGTTGCTTCTGCTGTTAATAACCATTGCATGTGAAGCATCTGAAGTTAATATTTTTTTCAGGCTGGTGATCTTATAGCGAGACTTGATCTCGATGACCCTTCTGCTGTGAAGAGAGCTGAACCATTCGAAGGATCTTTTCCAGAAATGAGCCTTCCTATTGCTGCTTCTGGCCAAGTTCACAAAAGATGTGCTGCAAGTTTGAATGCTGCTCGAATGGTCCTTGCAGGATATGACCACGCTGTCAACAAAGTAAACATCAAGAACCCTATATATCTATTATTTTGTCTCATATTTCCTGGTTTTCTCAAATACCATTTTTTAATATTAAGAATTCTGGATTATTCTGAGTTCCTCATTAGCTTTATCTTCCTTTCGCTACCAAATGGTTTCTTATCTCTAGAAGTTCTTGACGCTCGTCTTCGCAAATCTTGATTTTAATGCTTTTCTCTTATGTTCATCATACTCATTTATGATATAGGTCGTATTTACCCTTCTGCTGTTTTTCTTTCTCTCAGTAAATCATGATAGGGATGCTCTTTCCCTTATGTGCGTCATGCTCAGTACTTATTATATAAATCGTATTTATCCCTGTGCTATTTTTCTTTCTTTCATAATTGATGTTTTGGTTTGATGGTTCCTGATCAAACTTAGCATTTGATTACTTTTTCCATTTTACTTGCCTTCTTTTTCAGGTTGTACAAGATTTGGTATTGTGCCTAGATACACCTGAGCTTCCTTTCCTACAATGGGAAGAGCTTATGTCTGTTTTAGCAACTAGACTTCCAAGACGTCTTAAGAGTGAGGTATGTGATAATTGATTTAATATGCAGAATCTGGCATAAAGGGACATTGGTACATTTAATGTATGGTAAGAAGGGTCTTAACCCTCAGCTAAAAGATCATGTCACGTATCGTGATTTACATTCTACATTGTTCAATCACCTTGGTAATTTGCCTTAACTTATAATGCAACTTTTAGCTTCATTCTAATAATGTAATTAACATTCAAAATATTTCACTTCAAGCTTCGTAACATTTCATACTTATTTAAAGTTCTTATTTGATTTTAATCCAGTTCTTGTTCATTGCTTTTCTATGCCTCTTGTGTTCTGCCTCAACGGTTTCTAATTTTTATGCATCCAGTTGGAGGGTAAATACAGTGAATATAAGTTAAGTGTTGACCATGTGAAGATCAAGGATTTCCCCACCGAGATGCTTAGAGAGACAATTGAGGTTAGTTTTTGGTTTCTTATGGCATCCTAGTCTATATTGTACTATGTTTTGTAACAAGTTTTCTTTTAGGAAAATCTTTCATATGTTTCTGAGAACGAAATGGCGACAATTGAGAGGCTTGTTGACCCTCTGATGAGCCTACTGAAGTCATATGAGGGTGGGAGAGAAAGCCATGCCCACTTTATTGTCAAGTCCCTTTTCGAGGAGTATCTCTTGGTTGAGGAACTATTCAGTGATGGCATTCAGGTTATCTTACATTTCAAAACTGAGCAGATCTACTTGATTCATTTTCTAGGGGTCGTTATTTTCCCTTCTTTTAGTATGAAAAATGTATGAACTGATGTCATTCACGTATTATAAATTGCATCATAACCTTTTGGGTGATTAAGTAGCAAAAATATATTTTACATGGTTTAAGACTTATTTCCTTCAGAACACTTAACTCATTGATTTCCTCAAAATGTGCCATTTTGTAGTCTGACGTGATTGAACGCCTGCGCCTACAACATAGTAAAGACCTCCAGAAGGTTGTAGACATTGTTTTGTCTCACCAGGTAAATTACCTTTTGGCCTAATGACTTAGTGCAAGTGATCACTGAAGCAATCTTCATTACTGATAGTTTGATTTTTGTTCTAGGGTGTGAGAAACAAAACTAAGCTGATACTTACACTCATGGAGAAACTGGTCTATCCAAACCCTGCTGCCTACAGGGATCAGCTGATTCGCTTTTCTTCCCTCAACCATAAAAGATATTATAAGGTGACAATTACGACCTAAAGTAATGGAAGCTTTTTGAATAATTTTGCTGTGATATCTTTGGCTAATGAATTACTTTCATGTTAATAATGCAGTTGGCCCTTAAAGCTAGTGAACTTCTTGAACAAACCAAGCTCAGTGAACTCCGCACAAGCATTGCAAGGAACCTTTCAGCGCTGGAGATGTTCACGGAGGAAAGGGAAGGTTTCTCCTTGCAAGACAGAAAATTGGCCATTAATGACAGCATGGAAGATTTAGTCACTGCCCCATTGCCAGTTGAAGATGCACTTGTTTCTTTGTTTGATTGTAGTGATCAATCTCTTCAGCAGAGAGTGATTGAGACATATATATCTCGACTGTACCAGGTATTGCATGAGCTATGTTTTTTTTGATTTATTATACTCTCCCTCAGCATTTCTGGAAGCATACAATAAAGTGCTCAGTTAAAATAAATCCTAGATAATCTAGGTGTGGGAAATTTGATTTAGAACTACTTGTTGACATGTTACTGCTCTGTAAGTTGGCTAACTTGCCAATGATATTTTCAGCCTCAACTTGTGAAGGATAGTATTCAGCTGAAATGTCAGGATTCTGGTGTTACCGCTTTATGGGAATTCACTGAAGGGCATCCTGAGAAGAGATTGGGTGCTATGGTTATCCTGAAATCACTAGAATCTGTGTCAACAGCCATTGGAGCTGCTCTAAAGGATACATCACAGTATGCAAGCTCTGCGGGTAACACGGTGCATATTGCTTTGTTGGATGCTGATACCCAAATGAATACAACTGAAGATAGGTATGTTCATGTGCAGTGTTAGTGCCGATGAGTTTGCTTTGTGCTATTCTTAAAATAAATTGATCTATTTCTTTCAGTGGTGATAATGACCAAGCTCAAGATAGGATGGACAAACTTTCTGCGATACTGAAACAAGATATTGTCACCGCTGATCTACGTGCTGCTGGAGTCAAGATTATTAGTTGCATTGTTCAAAGAGATGGAGCACTCATGCCTATGCGCCGTACCTTCCTCTTGTCAGAGGAAAAGCTTTGTTATGAGGAAGAGCCGATTCTTCGGCATGTGGAGCCTCCACTTTCTGCACTTCTTGAGTTGGTATGTAACTCCATCAAACTGACTGCATGGTTTTTTGATACACTTTAATGCCTTTTGTTTTATTATTTGCTACTTGTATTAATTTAGCCTACTATTGATACAGGATAAATTGAAAGTGAAAGGATACAATGAGATGAAGTATACACCATCACGTGATCGTCAATGGCATATATACACACTTAGAAATACTGAAAATCCCAAAATGTTGCACAGGGTATTTTTCCGAACTCTTGTCAGACAACCCAGTGCTGGCAACAGGTTTACATCCGGCCATATCAGTGATGTTGAAGTGGGACATGCTGAGGAATCTCTTTCATCTACATCAAGCAGCATATTAAGATCGTTGATGACTGCTATAGAAGAATTGGAGCTTCACGCGATCAGGACTGGCCATTCTCATATGTACTTGTGCATATTGAAAGAGCAAAAGCTTCTTGACCTCGTTCCTGTTTCAGGGTAAGCTTGCATATCGTTCTTTTTGCGGAACATATATTCCTTGCTCTTCTGTTTAGCCTTCTCAACAAGCTTTTCATCTTACTCAGGAACACTGTTGTGGATGTTGGTCAAGATGAAGCTACTGCATGCTCTCTTTTGAAAGAAATGGCTCTAAAGATACATGAGCTTGTTGGTGCAAGAATGCATCATCTTTCTGTATGCCAATGGGAAGTGAAACTTAAGTTGGACAGCGATGGGCCTGCCAGTGGTAGCTGGAGAGTTGTAACAACTAATGTTACTGGTCACACCTGCACTGTGGATGTAAGTTTTATCCCCTTGCCTGCATGGAACTAATGAAACTAAAGTGGACATATGCCACTTATACATGGAACTATCATCTTTGATTCTCATAAAATAAGCTATCATCTTCGTTTAGTTTGTTATCATTTCCACCTCGTTTATGGTCTGAAGCTCATGGTGCTTTTGATGCTTTTAGATCTACCGGGAGGTCGAAGATACAGAATCACAGAAACTAGTATACCACTCTGCCGCACCGTCATCTGGTCCTTTGCATGGTGTCGCACTGAATAATTCGTATCAGCCTTTGAGTGTTATTGATCTAAAACGATGCTCTGCTAGGAACAACAGAACGACATACTGCTATGATTTTCCATTGGTTAGTATCTATCTCTCTCTATATTATGTTAGCAGGTTTGTATTGGTATTACATGTCCTAAATCTGACATGAACTAAAAAATGTAGGCATTCGAAACTGCAGTGCGGAAGTCATGGTCTAACATTTCCAGTGAAAGCAACCAATGTTATGTTAAAGCGACAGAGCTGGTGTTTGCTGAAAAGAATGGGTCGGGGCACTCCTATAATTCCTATGCAGCGTGCTGCTGGGCTCAATGACATTGGTATGGTGGCCTGGATCTTGGACATGTCCACTCCTGAATTTCCCAGTGGCAGACAGATTATTGTTATCGCAAATGATATTACTTTTAGAGCTGGATCATTTGGCCCAAGGGAAGATGCATTTTTTGAAACTGTTACCAACCTAGCTTGTGAGAAGAAGCTTCCACTTATCTACTTGGCTGCAAACTCTGGTGCTCGGATTGGCATTGCTGATGAAGTAAAATCTTGCTTCCGTGTTGCATGGAATGATGATAGCTGCCCTGAACGTGGATTTGACTACCAATATCTGACTGAAGAAGACTATGGTCGTATTAGCTCTTCAGTTATAGCGCACAAGATGCAGCTAGATAGTGGCGAAATTAGGTGGGTTATCGATTCTGTTGTGGGGAAGGAGGATGGACTAGGTGTGGAGAACATACATGGAAGTGCTGCTATTGCCAGTGCTTATTCTAGGGCATACGAGGAGACATTTACACTTACATTTGTTACTGGACGAACTGTTGGAATAGGAGCCTATCTTGCTCGACTTGGCATACGGTGCATACAGCGTACTGACCAGCCCATTATTTTGACCGGGTATTCTGCCCTGAACAAGCTTCTCGGGCGGGAAGTGTACAGCTCCCACATGCAGTTGGGTGGTCCCAAAATCATGGCGACCAATGGTGTTGTCCATCTGACTGTTCCAGATGACCTTGAAGGTGTTTCTAATATACTGAGGTGGCTCAGCTATGTTCCTGCAAACATTGGTGGACCTCTTCCTATTACAAAATCTTTGGACCCAATAGACAGACCCGTTGCATACATCCCTGAGAATACATGTGATCCTCGTGCAGCTATCAGCGGCATTGATGACAGCCAAGGGAAATGGTTGGGTGGCATGTTTGACAAAGACAGTTTTGTGGAGACATTTGAAGGATGGGCGAAGACAGTAGTTACTGGCAGAGCAAAACTTGGAGGGATTCCTGTGGGTGTTATAGCTGTGGAGACACAGACCATGATGCAGCTCGTCCCCGCTGATCCAGGCCAGCCTGATTCCCATGAGCGGTCTGTTCCTCGTGCTGGGCAAGTCTGGTTTCCAGATTCTGCTACTAAGACGGCGCAGGCGATGTTGGACTTCAACCGTGAAGGATTACCTCTGTTCATCCTTGCAAACTGGAGAGGCTTCTCTGGTGGGCAAAGAGATCTTTTTGAAGGAATTCTGCAGGCTGGGTCAACAATTGTTGAGAACCTTAGGACATACAATCAGCCTGCCTTTGTATATATCCCCAAGGCTGCAGAGCTACGTGGAGGGGCTTGGGTCGTGATTGATAGCAAGATAAACCCAGATCGGATTGAGTGCTACGCTGAGAGGACCGCAAAGGGCAATGTTCTCGAACCTCAAGGGTTGATTGAGATCAAGTTCAGGTCAGAGGAGCTCCAAGAATGCATGGGTAGGCTTGATCCACAATTGATAAGTATGAAAGCAGAACTCGAGGGAGCAAAGCATGAAAATGGAAGTCTATCTGACGTTGAATCCCTTCAGAAGAGCATAGAAGCTCGAAAGAAACACTTGCTGCCTTTGTACACTCAAATCGCGGTACGGTTTGCTGAATTGCATGACACTTCCCTCAGAATGGCTGCTAAAGGTGTGATCAGGAAAGTTGTAGACTGGGAAGACTCTCGGTCTTTCTTCTACAAGAGATTACGGAGGAGGATATCCGAGGACGTTCTTGCGAAGGAAATTAGAGGAGTAATTGGTGAGAAGTTTTCTCATAAATCAGCGGTCGAGCTGATCAAGAAATGGTACTTGGCTTCTGAGGCAGCTGTAGCAGGAAGCACCGACTGGGATGATGATGATGCTTTTGTTGCCTGGAGGGAGAACCCTGAAAACTATAAGGAGTATATCAAAGAGCTTAGGGCTCAAAGGGTATCTCAGTTGCTCTCAGATGTTGCAGGCTCCACTTCAGATTTGCAAGCCTTGCCGCAGGGTCTTTCCATGCTACTAGATAAGGTACGCATACTTACGGCTTTACCTGCATCTGTTTATTTGCAAGTAGTTTGTCGAGGTTGAGTAAAATGTGGCCACCTTCATATGCACTTGTATGTTACCAAACAATGCTGCTATGTTTTCATACATAGTATCGTATGAAATAATGTCTAAGACGCTTTTCTTTGGAAACTTTGTTCAGATGGATCCCTCTAAGAGAGCACAGTTTATTGAGGAAGTCAGGAAGGTCCTGAAATGATGGAAATGATACCAACACATCCAATACAATATGTGCATGATATCTGTTTCTCTTGAAGTACATATATAGAAGGATAATCTTGGCCAACCATTATTTTTGTGAACTTGTTGGTGGTCTTTATTATTCAAGGTTGCTTTCGGACCCCCTCCGGCTGGTTGATGAGTGTAATTGGATGTGTTAGTTCTGCTGCCACATGTTTTGAGAAGAAATAGGGGTAAATGGGCCACCTTCTGATGGCGAGAACACTGGTGATCTATCTAGAGTTCTTGTTCCCTGGTTTTCCTTTTTCTCCGGAGCTGTAGTTCTGTGATCTCTTGGTCGATGCTGTAATTCTAGTCTTGGAGTGTGATTGAGATGTCCATTCAATTTTGAACTTGAATAATATGCTTTGTAGGATACGTGGAATAAATGTTCGTTGAGTTAGCATTGAACATGGGAATCAATTCGGATTGTAATGTATATTGGAATTATGATCATGTAAGCTTCTTTGATGTGGTTTCCACCTGATAGCTTGCCGCCTGGCTTCTGGCAACATGCTATACGAAAGGTTGGGATGCATTAGGTATTACGGCTGAAAGATAATGCTGTAACCCCCAGCCCTTTTCTTTACTTGATCTCTACTCCATGTTTGTCAGCAAAAGGTTTTACTCTGCAAGAGTTCTGAGTTACCAGGACATAATTTTGGTTGAAGCTAATTTATGAGTAGTATAAGTTGGACTGTAGTCTATTGCTTGTGACAGGGATAAGGTTTTTACATGTTTATTTGGGGAGCAATTCTTCGTGACATACTCAAAGTGATGGGTAACAGATGACTTGATATGTGCTACTGATGACACTTCTTTGTAAATGACATGAACTATTTCCCTCGAAGTAGCATCCCATTAGATCCGAAAAAGCCCCGCCCCCTATAATAACTTCAGTTTCTAGGTTTTAGGGTGAAAAAAACAATCCGAGCAGATATCGAAAAACGGTCGGGCCGGCATGAGCGCGGCCAGGCGGAGAAAGTATCCAGTGGAAACTGGATTTCAGTGGAAACATGGAAACACAAAAACGTTCCGTTGGATTGTGAGCAGACGGTCCAAATCAGTTATGTAGCTGTTCAGTGCACTTTGCAAAGAAACGCCCGCTTCCTAGGTGTGAGTTTTGTAAAAACATTCCCGCTCTTTCTCCTTATACTGACATGAAGGTCCGAAAAGTGGTAGTACTACTAGACTACTCGTTGGTTCTTTCCGTCTGAACATGGACCTTTGCTCTTCAGTTATGCGAACAATTCATAAACAGATTGGTTTGATCTTTTTTTTCGAAATACTGGTACAAGATCAACCTGATTGTTGGCTAACAAAATATGTACCATGTTATTTTCCAATACTAGTTCATCTACCTGGTACAGGATCAGATGGAGAGAAAACCGCCACCGCCAAACCCTAGCTCATGGAGTCGGGGCAGCTGCCTGTAGTGTCTGTTGCTCGGGAGAGAAAACTGGGCTGGGGAGTGTGGAGTATAGCGAGAGAAAAGGGAGAAAAATAAGGGATGTTTCTGCAAAATAGGACATAACTTTCGGTAGGACAAAATAGTTCATCTGGACCGCACAATTCCCATCCAACGTTGGTTTCCATGTTTGCACTGAAACCAGGTTTCCATAGGATACTTTCTCGGCCAGGCGAGGGCAGGGGCATGGGAGGCCAGCCGTGGGACGCGCTGTGTGGGCGGCAGGAGGAGGGAACGGGAGGAAGAAGAGGGGAGAAAAAAGAAAATGCAAAAAAAAAAAAAAAAAACTGTTGACGGGTAGGTCCTGTGGGATATAAGTTTTTTTCTTCTTTCTATTCTGGGAAGCCAAAATTTCATATCATAAACTTTTTTGGGAGAACACTATACCAGTTTTACGGGATCTGCTATAGATGCTCTAAGCTGGTGGCAATACTTGTAACTATAGTAGGGGTGTCCCGCACCAAACGTTTTAGCTAGTGAAAATTCTGATTGGTTTTAATGTTACATGGAATGCATGTGAGCTGTGTATTATCAGTAAGAACCTGTCGGATGGTGTCGTTTCAATGGAATTGGAACCGGCGAGTTGGCTCCCTGTTCATCAGCTGACTGCAGACAGAAGGATGATGTCGGGTTAGCCACTAATACACGCATACGTTTTGTAGCCATAGTTATCGTGACAACTTTAACTATTGTTATTGTGACAATTTTTTACCCCATCTGTTGATATTGTGACAACTTCAAAACCATTTTGTTATTTTCTTGGATTGAAAACTATACCCACTTGTTAGAACGACACGGTACATAACTAAACAGACAACCAAGACACTTTCTCGTTAGTTTTTTTTACCGAACCATGTCAATTTTCCTCAAAATCCATGAAATTCTATGAAATTGTGTAAAATTTCTTAACAAGTATAGCTAGATACACGATAATACTTCTGCACCATATTGGATACACCTCTAGCGAATAAAGACCAAGTTGTTTGCTTGTCATCTGTCACGTCATCCAACAATTTCGTAGTTTGTCTTTTTTGTGCATCCCACAACTGAAAACATATATTCATGAAAATATGTACGTGCATGCTTTACATCTTATATTCATTTTTTTGTCATTGACATCTGCTCTGCCCCAGGCCCCAAGCACAATACAAAATTGCAGGAAGTCAAAGAAAAATCTAATTGATCTCCACAAAGCATCCACGGGATATGTAATTGATGCGTGTGACATCCACAAATCCACCGGCTAAACAAAAAGTAAAATTTGCCTAAGTACGACCACCGAGTTTTATTTACTACTAGTACGGCAACATGTTAATTCTCGAGGTCAAACTTGTGAAACAGGATCACAGTTACAAACAATCCAGTTCATGGCATATATGAATATATGATGTAGCAATCATTAGATCCACATGCTGCAGAGACCTATTATCCAAGCATGCCCCCCCTTGCCACAAATCGTCACTACTGCAAATAATGTCTGGCCAGTACACACACTAACAAATCAACACAACAATAAATATTGCAACATAATCAAAACATGACTCGTGAGCATGCATGTTAGGTGCGTTCTTGGACAGTTGTAGTTGGACCTTTGCCTCTCTTGGCAGCACAGCGCAGCACAGCACAGCAATCTTGCAAGCATGACTCACAGTGGTCGTACTGCATATATATATATATATTGCAAATCCATCAATCCATATATCAAATCCATCAAGAAAATATTGTGACATGGACGGCGGCTGTCTCGGGAATAAAACTAGTAGGCCAGCATGTGACTTCTTCCAAGGAAAGATTCGAGATGGAAAACCCAGAGAATAATACTCGTAGGGGGTCAACGTTCGTACGTACCGACAAGTATACGCGAGGCAATTATTACGACTCGTGGGTATTAACTTGTGTTCCTTTGTTATTTAGGAGTATTTGCTCTGTGTGCAGCCACTAGAAAGAAAGGAACATGTGTGACACATCCAAAGTTCTTGCTAACTAATTGCTTCGATAAGTGAATTTAGTTGAAAAGCTTCTGCTTTTGATTTTATGAAATTTATGAATTTTACTTATGTCAAGTTCAAACATGAATCACAGAAAGTAAACAGCGAAAACACCAGTTTCTAAGTTGTTTCCGCGAGAACAATTTTTGCGCCAAGGGTCGGACAGACTGTGCTTCTCACCACACTTAGAAATATGTATTGTTCAGTTCAAATTTATAGCCGTTGGATGATGATTATTCCATCTCCTTATAGGTTATACTTACACAATTATCAATGTTTAGATCAAGTTAACAGTGTCAACTCAAAATGGTGATTTTTCAATCGAGAAATTTATTACCTAAATCCATTATTTTGAGTTCATGTCACTCAATTTCAGGGGCGTAGCCAAAAGGGTGATCTGGGTAGTCTCATGACCGTCCAACAAAATTAATTTTATTTACTTAGGAGCAGTCAATATCACTAGAAAAGTTCACCAAAACTTCTTAACTTCTACACGGACAGAGATGAACATCCAAGAAAAAAATCTTGGCTCCGTCGGCCAATTTCTAAGTTGTTTCCGTGTAATAATTCTTGTGCCAAGGGTAGGAGCCACTGTTTGGATTAGAAATATCCGTTATTCAGCTGAAATTCATAGCCGTTAGATGTCAATTTTTTCATCTCTTTATACTTATACAAATTGGACCATACGGTTAATAGCGTCAACTCAAAACGGTGATTTCTCACTATACTGAGAAATAGCAAACTCGTACAATTAATTACCTACACCGCGCTTTGAGTTCATGTCACTCAGTTTCAAAGGCGTAGCCAGAGGGTGGTCTAGGTGGTCTCATGACCATTCAACAGGGCAGCAAAATACTTAGGAGCAGTTAACAATACTATTAAAATTCATGAAAACTTCATTGGAGACAAAGCATGAACATCCAAGGAAAAAAATCATGGCTCTGCCGGTCAATGGTTTACTCAAAGAGTCTTTCCCTACTTTTAGGTTCCATTTGGCCTACATGTGGACACGACGATACAAGATTGACCAGCTTGTGTGTAGATCACTCTCTTGGCAGCACAGCGCAGCACAACACAGCAGTCTTGCATGCATGACTCACAGTGGTCGTACTACTGTATATACTCCCTCTGTCCCAAATTACCCTGCGTTCTGGGTTTAGTCAAAGTCAACAATTGTAAACTTTGACTAAGTATATAAGAAAAAATATTAATATTTATAATATGCAACATATATTGTTGGAATCATCACAAAATATATAGTTGTATAATATCCGTTTCATACAATAGATGTTTGTAATTTTCTCTACATGTTTGGTCAAACTTTAAAAGGTTTGACCTTGACCAAACCCAAAACGCAGGGTAAATAAAGACAGAGGGAGTATATTGCAAATCCATCAATCCATATATCAAATCCATCAAGAAAATATTGTGACATGGACGGCGGCTGTCTCGGGAATAAAACTAGTAGGCCAGCCTGTGACTTATGCTAAGTTCAAACATGTATCGTGGAAACAAACAACGAAAACATCAGTTTCTAAGTTGTTTCTGCATAAACAGTTTTTTTTACCAACGCTAGGCGCGCGATTGTTTCTCAGTGACTTAGAAATATCTATTATTCGGTTGAAATTCATAGCCGTTAGATGACAATTTTCCCGTATCTTTACACTTACAAAAATATCAATGTTTAGATCAGGTTAACAACGTTAACTCAAAATGGTGATTTTTCAATTGAGAAATTAATTACCTAAACCCTTTTTTTTAGTTCATGTCACTCAATTTCAGGGCCCCGGCGAAAAGGTGATCTGGGTAGTCTCATGACCGTCCAAGACAGTTCCAAAATACTTAGTGGTAGTCAACAACACTAACAAATTTCATCAAAACTTCATCACAGACAAAGATAAACATCCAAGAAAAATCTTGGCTCAGCTAGCCAATTTTTTTCTAAAAAGGGAAAAAGTGCCTCTGAATCGAATGATGCATATAGCCTTTTATTGCACTATTGAACTTTGGTTACCAGAGTTAATACAACTCATGGGTCGCACAACGTCGACACATGTATCAACCATCTAAAAATATGATACAAAAAAACGTGCTGATGCATCAACATGTAATCATGTGATTAAACCGCCAACGTCCCGTTGCACCAAGGGTCCATGTCCTGATGATGTGGCTCCACCGGTCAATGGCGTGTTCAAAAAGTCTTTCCCTACTTTTAGCTTCCATTTGGCCTACCCATGGACACGATGATACAAGACTGACCAGATTGTGTGTAGATCACTACATGTATATGTTCCAGTAGCACATGGGAAAAATGAGGGTTAGGGCATCTCCAATGGCAGCCCCCACTCCCCCCCAACCCCCCCCCCCCCCCCCCCCCCCCCCCACCCACACACACAAATGTGTCAGGATTTTCCTAAATTGTTTATGTTTAGGGGGTGTCCCAAAGCATGGGTACCATGATACCCAAGGGTACCCTCAAAGTGTCCAACCATGTGTCGGTTTTTGTTCATTTTCACGTTTTCACAAACATAGATGCATATGATTTCAAACAGTTTACAAATGCATAACTAAAGCAAAATAAGTGAACTTGCCGCGGGAGAGGCGACCCAGAAGCTCCCTGCCTCGACGTCGTGGGGGTGTAGTAGAACCACTGCGCATACATGTTGCAACCTGCGGATGACCCGGGCGATGGTAGCTAGATCTCGAGCGACACGGTCACATGGTGGCAGTGCCAGTAGATCTGGCCGAGGGAAAGCACGACGACGACACGATAATGATAAGCTCGGGCGCCAATGGGAGAGAGGCGACGACACGATGAGGCGAAGTGAGGTGTGCACATCGGGTGTGCGGGGAGGAGAGAGTGGAGTGGATAAGGTGATTGGGGGGGGGGGGGGGGGGGGTAAGGTTAAGGTGCCCTAGACCGTGACAAGTGGGCTCGGAGGGACCCATGACCAACGTGTCGCCCGATAAGTAGATAATCACCCAAACCTTCCCCAAATTTAGTGTATAAAGAGGCTCAACCTTGACAATATGTCCGTTTGGGTTGCCGTTGGGGGGTAATTTTTACCTGGACCCGGCTCCCCTTGGAGTTGCCCCTCCCTAGCTGTCCATGTGTTTACATCTCGCCAAAAGAAGGCCTTAATTAGCCATAGCAAACTAAGGGAGGTGCAGGGGAGGAACTAGGGCGGGGGTGGGGAAATGGCTTTCGTGCCGCTGGCTGGCGGGCCAGTGGGAGGACAAGGGAAGGACTCCGCGGCCGTTCGCGTGTCCGCCGATGCAAAACCGACTCAAATTTGGGCCGGAATTGGGTCCACGCGGATAGAAAAACGGACATCGGGCCAAATGTGTCGGTGCGTTGGGCCATGGCTTTTATACGCGCGGACAATTTCGGACAAAAACGGATCAAATGGGTCGTTACGTTGTAGTTGCCCTTACATTTCGCCAAAAGAAGGCCTTAATTAGCCTCATTTTACCTCACCCGTGCATGCATAAACTCGCACATGCAGAAACGAGGTACTCCAGTCCGGGGTGATATGAGGTCTCCATCGGAAAATGCAAACGCAAACACACGTCGTAGCGTTTGCGGTGCAGCCTGTGTAAATGCAGATTACGGGCGACAAATTAACAAGCACGGATCCTGCCTAGCCATCTCTTTCAGTACTGAGACCTGCGCAGCCAGCTAAATGTTCGTGGGAGAACTTCTCTCATGCAAGCATTAGTGCATTACGCGTGACAGCGAGAGGTAAGTACGTCTGGTCATATTTGTCTACTGTCTGCGTTTAATTGCAGGGTTTATTCTGCCGTCCATGGAGGAAAAAACACAAAGGGTGGCCAGGGTTTTTTCTAAGCCTGTTACCTACCTGCCCACTACTAATAGCAGCGAGTGATGATTGCCAGGTCGGATATATACAGTACATGCATAAATGGATCTTGATTGGTTTTCCGGCGTGCGAATAAATCATCTTGGAATTTCA
Source organism: Poa pratensis (assembly GCA_947311845.1). NCBI lineage: Eukaryota > Viridiplantae > Streptophyta > Magnoliopsida > Poales > Poaceae > Poa > Poa pratensis. The sequence goes on along the minus strand of CAMZMU010000128.1, from coordinate 9,509,570 downwards.
AGAATGCATGCCCGTAACTCCTAAAGCAACAGCGTACTTGTATTGATTGTGGGTGATTTAGTCCATGTAAGGGAACTCATTCATGCTACCGTGTGGACTTTGGCCGCATGTATGCCCCCCGGCCGGATGAACAATGAGTTAGAAAATCTTATGTTTTAGTATTATAAACATCACAATCTATTTTATGTGTATGCAATTTTTTATGAAAGAAAGACATATGTCTTGTCATCGGTAAAAAACATTGTTCCAAAAAAACCTATTTCTTGAGTATCAAGTTTGTTTTTCCGCATGTGTAATAAGTTTATGTCTTTACATTAAATTTACATGTAAACTTAGGACATTGACATGTTAGTATTTTTTTTACATTAAACATCATTTGTTTCACACGAGACCATATGCTCTTGGGAATCGACTTGAATATCTCATAATGCACTTTATAACAGGAAAAAGAGATCATTTTTTTAATCTTACTTTAATTCGTTGATGTAGAAAATAACATTTTTTTATTTTGCCCACATCTTAAGAGAGGCTAGTATATATTGTACCCAACATACTACAAGCACATGAAAAGTGTAAGCCCATACATACCAATTATTATTTAGTTTCATTATTTGACGGAATGCAGTGTTCGAAAATATTTCAGGTAACATGCACACCACCACGTGAAAACATAATTTTGTAAGCATGACATTTTTTTCAAAGTTAGAAATAAATTTACTATGGCTGCGATTAAAGGAGGTATGTCATTTGTTCACAACCATTGGATAGATAAGTCTAAAATCCGGGGAAAGATTTTTGATGGCCCAGGTCAAAAGTATCACAACGAACTCGTCCTCCTTTTTTTATTTTAGTGTAGACAAATAAGTTATGGTGCAATCTGCGTAGGCACAACCTTTTATTTTGAAACTTCAATGATATGTCCAAAATTATGTGGGTAAAATAACACTTTTATCTAAACTTTGTAGACGAATTTGGTTAAGTTTTCTTCGAAATAACCATGAAAGTTCCAAATTTTCCCAAAAATATGCAACTAGAAATTTAAGTACTTGCAGATTCCCACACCAGTTTCGAAATAAATACCTTAAAAATGCATACTCTCTCTGTTTCACTAAATCTATCACACATGCTGAGGAAGCACCAAACATAAGATCATTTTATTCACAAGATAACCTTAAGTAAGATTCTTCAACAAACAACTCAGAAGGGCAAAAGTTATAAATATGGCACTAACTGCACTGAAACAGAATTTCTCAAGAACCGGAGAAATACATATTTAAATAGATGGAGTATTTTAAAAATAATATAAATACAATATAATTTACATGTAAATGTGATATCTCATAATTTAATGATATTAATATATGGTAGGTTTCGATCTTGAGTAAGCCCTCCCAATATTACGGTAACTTATAGGAATCAATTATGTTAAACTGGAGAAACGACTGCAAAATCCTAGCATTGCAATTTATTTGGCTATGATTTTAAAGTGGAAACCCACAGTATATGTACCTATAAAATCGAATAAAATTCGCTCAAGAGTCGATTGGTCTTCAACATTTTAGGGCAACATATATTTTAGATATGTGTGAAATATGTGTACTATTCGGTAACTATTGGAATGGTAATTAGCGGATGGTTAGGTGTTTAAATTGAACATATATACTTCCTTTGTTCCTTGTTATAAGGTGTATTAGTTTTTTGAAAAGTCAATCTTGACTATCTTTGACCATGATTTTATGAAAAAACCATCAAGACCTAAAATACCAAGAAAATAATATATGAGAATTTTTTCAAAATCAATCTAATGATCTTGATTTGGTATTGTAAATACTAATAATATTTTCTAGAAACTTGGTCAAAGATAGTCGCATTTGACTTTTAAAAACAATACACCTTATGGAAAGAAGGGAGTATAACATAAGCCTAATATATGAAGGCACCACAATTTAATCAAAATAGACTAGATAAAATTTGTTAGGTTAGACACGATACCACGAGGGGACGGTCTCGTGCCTGTGGTAGGGGTGGCCGGCCCGGCCATATCGCGGTTGTCGAGATGTATGATGTTCTCAGCAAGGTTTTTCGTTGTTGTAGTATGTCGATTTAGTATATGGGGAGTATCACTCGTAGTCATACCTCGGGGAGTAGGCAAAATCACGAATCTCATCAACAATGGTGTCGTGATGTGATTTCTTTGTTCTCGGTGGATCAATTGTTTACCTCCGATGATAATACCATATTTAAAACACACGATCTTTTGTAAGAGAATTGCAGTCGAAATGGATGTAGCGAGTAAGCGAGTAAGCAAAAATATTTTTAAGGCAGTCAAATAAAATATGTGTGAAATTTGGTGGTATTGACCGACCTAGTACTGGCTAGTCTTCTCGGGAATATGTGTGTAAGTTTTCAGTGATTGGCATGACGCTAGAACAACACGTACCACACCTTTGTTTTCCCACAAACAGTTACTATTTACTTTACGCGTTGCTGGACTACCATAACAAAAACACGAACGATTCCATGTGCAAGTGTACTTTGTTTATGGGAAAGGCTGTACCGCTAGCTAGGCTACGAAATTTCGATTTGAAGGGGCCAACCAGCGAGCCAGAGGTGACTGAAACCAAACCAGACAAACGCAAGCCTACACATTGACTTCTTAGAGCATCCACATCGTCGTTTCCCCATCTCCCCCTCCCTCTCTGATCAACTGTCTCCTGTCAGTCTTATATATTTTTCTTGAGCTCTTGTTGCCTTGTGCTGTCTATACTAGTAGCTCTTCCTCTCATCTGTTCAAGCTTAGCTCTCCTTGCTTTCTGTGCCCTCCAATATATCATCTCTCTTCTGAAAGACAGTGTTGGTCTGTCGTCTAGCTTGCCCAGCGCAGAGCAGCGAGCTGCCTGACTGCCTGTCTCGGCAGCTAGCTAGCTTTTTTTGAACAGGGCAGCTAGCTAGCTCGGGAGTGTTTAACAAAAGAGGGTTAGCTAGCTACGAACAGCAGCAGCAGCAGTGGATTCGGTAGCAGCTGCTAGGTGTCGTCGTCGCTGCCTTTGTAGCTAGCTTCTTCTTCTTCGATCTCACCTGCCTCACATCCATCTTGCCTGATGGGAAGGGCTCCATGTTGCGATAAGAACAACGTGAAGAAAGGGCCATGGTCGCCCGAGGAGGATGCCAAGCTCAAGGAGTTCATGGACAAGCACGGCACCGGCGGCAACTGGATCGCTCTCCCGCAGAAAGCAGGTACTTATGTGTGCTGTGTGCATATGTATGAACTCTAATTTTGTAGATTTTTACTAAGCTGGTTTGGTTTGGTTTATGTTGACTTGGGTCACACCCGGCCGGCCTCTTATTTTGCGGATGAGATTTCTTCCTGATTTCTCTTCAAATTTTCTTTTGATTTGTTTCCGTTCTTTGCGTATTCTTGACTTCGTTCACCCTAGTTTGGATGAAAAAAATCTCACGCGTCTAGAACAAATGGCCCCTAATTAAGCATGCCATGACTCCTGAGTCATGAGTCTCTCTCTCTCTCTCTCTCTCTCTCTCTCTCTCTCTCTCTCTCTCTCTCTCTCTCTCTCTCTCTCTCTCTCGTATGATGGATAGAGACATCACTAAGCTGAAATGATGTCGTCCTTTGTGGTAACTTCTTCCTTTCCAATTTATTCTATTCATCATTTTCCCCTAAATTAATTATGATCAGTACCTTCTCTAGGATATCACTTCTTCTGAGCCAAACAGGCTTTGATATCATCTCTACCCGTTTTCCTAGGTCTATCTAGCAGAAACTCTTGATTGTAGTGCTATGACTCTTCAGTGACACTGATTCCCCTTTCTTGCAGCCTTCTCATGCATCTAAAAATTGTATGTATGCTGTTTTTGCTCCGTGGTTAATTGCATGTGACTTCTTGTTTCTGTTTACCTTTTGCTATGCACTTCTCAATCAATCTCTAGTTTAATAGACATTATTGATGGCCTCAATTTGCTATCTTTATTAGGGTTGAGAAGATGTGGCAAGAGCTGCAGGCTTAGATGGCTAAACTACCTGAGGCCTAACATTAAGCATGGGGAGTTCACAGAGCACGAAGATAGGGTCATCTGCAGCATGTATGCTAGCATTGGAAGCAGGTATCCAAGACACACGCCCTCTCCCTCTAAACAATTATGATAAAGTTCAAGGATATAGTTAATTAGTAACATGTTAACTCCCAATTTTCATCTGAAAAATATGCCTATTTGTTGGCTCCGATTTTTTTTCCTTTAATATGATTCTGAATTCATTTTTGCATGACTCAGAATGATCATTTTTAGGATGACATTTGACAGGTTATACCATGCACTATTTACCAGACTAACCCTAAACAACTTGCCTGAGTGTTTCTTCTCCCAAGAAGAATCTGCGGAAAACAATACACATTTATACTATCTTGTGTTCAGAAGTGAAGATCCAACTATCATAGGTCAAGCTAGTTAGAACTTACAACATACAAGAAGCATTCTCCTCAGCACTACTAATGTGGTTTATCCTTGCAAGCTCTAATGAGAAAATTAAAACAATCAGTGAAAATGGAAATAATACGCACATATGAATAACTCGGGAATTAGGGCTGTATATATATATATATATATGATAAAATGTCCCAATTAATTCAGGTGGTCGATCATCGCGTCGCAGCTGCCCGGCCGGACGGACAACGACATCAAGAACTACTGGAACACCAAGCTTAAGAAGAAGCTCCTCGGCTCCACAGCCACCACCGCCGGCGGTCCTCCGCCGCGCGTCCCACGGCAGAACCACCATCACCAGCAGCACCGGCCGGTCCTGCTCCCCTACTCATCGTCACCCCACTCAAACTACAACAGCTTCTTCCCCGGCGCCGGCTCCCTCATCCAGCAGCAGCAGCAGGCAGAGCCGCACCTCTCCCATACCCTAACCCTACAGCCCCACCAAGACTACATGCTAAGCAGTTCAAGCTCCATGAGCGCCATGACAAACAATGGCTCACCCGCACACCTGCTTCATGCAACGACGACGCACCGCCAGCTGCAGGTGAAGGAGGAATGCATTGGCGGCGGCGCCATGATCGCGTTCGGCTGCGGTGACCAGCAGAGCTGCAGCTCGTCGGACGGGACGACGGCTCAGTACGGCGGGGGCGGCCAGTTCGGAGGCCGCCACCACGGGAGGGAGCTGAGCTTCGACAACAACGGATACAGCAGCTACGGCGCCTACAGCAACGGCACCGCCGAGCAAGACCAGCAGAAGCTGTTCCAGCAGCAGCAGGCGCAGCTGGACTACGGCTACGAGGAGATCAAGCAGCTGCTCATGACAGCCGGGGCCGGTGCCGACGGCGGTGGCGGCGGCCTGATCCACGATTCGGCGGCCGCGGGGCTGATCGCTGCTGGCAAGCTGACGATGATGTAAATCTGAGTAATTAAGCACGTAAAGAAGAAGAAGAAGAAGATCAAGGACGAATTGATCGAAGGTGTGTGTTAGTAATTTTTTTACTGCGTTTCTTTTTCCATTGATGATTTGTGTAGTGTAATGAAATGAAGAAACTCCCGTGTCACGGCTGCATGCATGCGCATGCACGTGCTTGACAGCGCTGTATGTGAGCGTGGCACGGGATCTGGGGCTCGATCTCTCCCTTACTTGCTGTTACTGTGGTTGTACTCCCCTCTCTCCCTTTTCAGCAGAGGTATAGTGATATCAAGTTCATATCGTACTACTGTGGAAACAGACTGACAGTGTTTGTTTGGCTAGACTTTCATGTTCACTCGCTTGGACCGCAATGCTCTGGGTGGTTGGTTTATACGACTGTATATATCTCCTGTGTCCAACATTTCTCTCTCCCCCTCCTGTGGTTGCAGTGCATAGGACAATCAAAATGCATATGGAAACTAACAAATTGGGAAGCTAAGGGGAATTCACTTTGGCACATGGAAGCATATACTCCTGCCACCGGAAACAATATTTTGAAACGTTAAAAGTTTACGAACAAAAATTTGGCGTGTATATCTCGACATTATATGTGCACACGTCAAGTTTCGTTGGAAACCGAATTTTTTGTGGGTTGTGTAAAAAGACAAGAAAACTCTTGTGAAAATCATTTTTAGCACCAAATTTTGTCTTATTTACAAACGATACAAAAGATGTCCGTTTTTTGTGAAACGGATTTATGAACATATAGACTGCCGAGATGTACGTGCGGAACTTTTTTCAATTTTTTTGACATTTCAAAATGCATTTTAAAACCGGAAGCCAAAACTCCACTCCCGTAAGCTAAATCATATGGATTGATGTTGTCAAGAATGTCGACTTATGCAATTTTCTTTTCATTTTGTCCCATAGTTAAAAAACCTTCAAATGTTGCCACTCTCATGCGGAATCAAAATTCTGCCGAATATTAAAAACCATAAACAACCATAACAAGATATTTGTTTCTAAAGATGCTCCTGGGATTACCCGTCATACAGAACTTAGGAAACAAAATAGAGATATTGTTAGGAGAAGAAATGGTAGAAAAACATATCGTGTCAAATAAAGCAAGTTTTTTTTTGTAGTTTTAGACCCTCTATTTCTTAGTTGACTACAAATTCTTAGTTTTCAAGTGAGCAAAATTGACCATCTTTTTTATTCATCAATATCTATATAACTTCACATTTTACAAAAAAGTCTTGAAGTGTATGATTGTGCAATTAGAAAACTTTTTAATGTAACATTGACTTTCCGTCTGGAATTTGTCCCCGGTATACATAATTAAAAGTAACTCTTTTGCGCTCTCTTTGTCTATTTTATTTTAGTACCTTAAGTACAAAGACTATGCACATTTCATTAGTATTTCTTCTGATATAGATTTTTATTGTAAAAATAAGGTTTCACGACAAGCTCGCAACGAGCTATTTAGTGCCAAATGACGAAGATCATTGCCTGATGAACTCATAAAACTTAGGATACTCTTACTATATATCATAGTAATTTGGGAAACGATCAAACATACCATTGCATATGAAACACTAAAAGGGAACAATGAAGATATAAGAGTGGATAAGAGAAGAGTAATAAATAACATAACCAAAAATCTATATTTTCTTTGGAACTATCTATATCTATGACAATTGAAAAATTCTTATCTCTTAGACGAGGAGTCGTGCAACTCGAAGTGCATTGATGTTACATATTCAAAAACTAAATTTGTACGCGAAATTATTGGCAACGTTAAACTTGGTGACGTGAAACTCATTCAAGTTAGAAATGTTTATTTCTTAGATTTTTTTTTAGATTAAAAGGGCTCCCGATTTCATTGAAATCACCACCAGAGTCGAAAGTTTTACATCCCCAGGCCACATTGACTATGTGAAGCCAGGTCCAAACCAGCAATTAGATGATGTCGCAGAAATGACAAATCTCCTTTTCTTTTGCGGGTCATATATTTAGAAGAAAATAATATCGTCGACATGGCAACGAAACCAGTCTCCTGTATAGATCAGTACGAACCGCGAGAAACGCGCCTCTTGTCAGTGTCAGGCACCCTGGCCATTGTTTTCTGGCACTTGCGGCTGCAGAAGCTGGCATGCATTGCGATGCACAGAGGGCAGAGAGATCGATGAAAGATTCCGTGTGAGATTAGAGACGAAAAGATTCCTCTTGTTAATCTATAAGATTAGCTCATTTTGTTAGTGCATGTGTGGACACACTGACAGACATCGGCCAACAACGCCAAGGATATCCGCCTCTCTGTCGTCCTGCCTAGTGCACATATACAATTGTTCTTTTTTTTGGGGTTGAAACTTGTGTTTACTAGTGAAATCTCTCTCCCTATCTAGTAACAAAAAGCAAAAAATTGAGTTGTAGATGTGAATATTGCTATTTTTCCATAAAGTTTGTTGAACTCAATAAATTTGGACTTCGTATAGAATCTAAAAGTACAGATATCTATGGATAGAGAGAGTAATGTGGAAATATGCATCCGCATCTAGCGCAAAATGGCAGTACACTCCCTCATTGAAGTCGTACAAAGCAATATAAATAGGGTCTCAGTCATACTCGGTTTTGTTCAAATCTGTTACATTTCTTCTATTCTCTCATGCTCTTTCAAAAAAGGCCTTGTAAATGTCCGATCGTTGTCATCCAGTCAAGACCCTTTGATTGTCACATTGCTTTTGCGAATGGACCCTTTGATTGTCACTTGGCTAAGCTCCTGACATGGGTGCGAGTTTTGGGGTGTCCTGGTCCCACTTGTCGGTAATTTGCATGTCCCACTCATATCTAGGTCACGTGGTCCACCCGTCGGCATTTTCCGGTCCCACTCATGTCAAGAACTCAGACAAGTAACAATCAAATGGCGTTGACCCGACGGAAATTATTCATGTGGTCATTTGTAAGGCTGGTTTGAAAGGGGGAAAAGTGAGGAATATTAGAACTAGTGCAAAGTAGTGTAAATGTAAGGTTAAAACTAGTGCGATATAATAGAGTAGACTCTAGAGAAATCGAGTACAGATTAGTGCAGAAAAGTGGTAGAAACTAGTGTAAAATGCAGTAGAAACAGCTGCAAAATGTAGTATATGCCCAAAAAGGTACAACATAAACAAGCCTAAAATTGCACACAACTAGTGTAGAAATATAGTAGAAACTAGCGTAAAATGTTGTTGACTCTAAAAGGTGCAGTGCACGTTAGTGCAAAATACATTAGAGATTAGTGTAAATGCAGTACACACTACTGCAAATGCAATAGAAAAAATACTAATTTTGAAAATGTTATCAAAACAAAGAATTTTGCAAAAAAAAGTCGACTTGGACCCTCCGTTTAAAAGACGCGACTGATCTACAAAAGTATACATTGAATAGAAGAGATATCTGAAATACACCTCCCCCGTTTCAAAAAGTTGTCGTGGGTTTTAGTTAAATGATGAACTAAAACCATGTCAACCTTGTTAGAACGAAGGGTGTAGCTTTCATTTAGGTTTGTAGGAATCGGCTAATTTTCTCTACCTTCGAGCTAAAAACACTAGTTGATGTGTCCAACCGAAAATCTATAAGAAATCTTTTGGACAGTTGTTGAAGGAAATTTCCATTAATAACACGGAAAAGTTTTGCTACCAAAAGGAATGCACAAACCAAGACGAAGGGCCCGAATCGGTAAGCACATGCTTGCAAGTTGCAAGCGAGTCAATCATTCCAACAAGGAAGTAGCAAGTAGCAACTTCTCTAGTGCTGTGAAGTGAAAGGATCCCTGATTCCCTGTCATTTGTCTTGTACGATCGATCTGAGAGACGGAAGAACTCGTATGTTTTTCTATAGGATGGCACTGTCAGTTGGTGAATTCGATATAGCTGGTCTCATCGATCGTGCATCATGCTAGCTGTGGAATCGCGGTCGCAAATTCGTCAGCTTGCACATCATCTTTTATCTTATCCATCGGAAAAGGTCCCCGCTGTCTAGCTAGTAGTATACTCTGAGACCTGGACCGAGCTATATTTTTTTAGAACAAAGGCCGAAGCCCAGCGCTAAATTAATAACGCCCCAAGGCGGAAGATACAGAGTACAAACCAGCTTACAACCAATGCCACAAAAGAAAAGCTAAAGCTCCTAGAAAACAAGGCACCGGAAGTAAGCATGGCCAACAAACAAAGCAAAACAGAAGAAGAGACCAACGCCTAAGGAGAACTACATCGAGGAGTACATCTTGCTGAACGGGCAAAGTCGTCTCGCCTTCAGTCTTTGTCGTCGAAGGGAACCCCTGTTCCAGGACACACAAAAGACGCCAATGGCGGACTCGGAGCTCACCCTAGAACTCGTGTCGGCGCACCAACAAACATTGCACACCGTCGAGACAAGCACACCTCCATCGCAGAGCACGCCACCAGGAGTCGACACCGCCACTGCCCATGCATTGCCGCTGACAGAGAGACGAACAGAGGTCTCCACGACGACGCCTTTAGGAAGGACACGGCACCAAAGTTCCGCCACCGCCCGATCCGAGGGGATCAAGGTTTTCACCCGGAGACACGGTAAAGATACGGAGATAGCCACGGCGGCGCCTTCAGGAAGGGAACGGCGCCCATGGGCGTCGCCGCCACCGTCCCCGGCATGCCGGACAGGTTTTCACCCCGGCAAAGCTCCACATCTGAAACCAAGCGAAGACACCCAACTGGGCAGACTACCCCACTCTTTGCCGCTCCCCGGTCGTCATGCCACCCATACGGCCATGACCACTGGAAGTACACGAGTCGCGACCCCCGCCGAAGCGTCACGACCACCACCTACCAGGGCCGCCGCCCTGAACGCCGAAGATGCCAACCTCGCCCGCCACCGTGGAGGCGTCGGCCCACCCCATGCGTAGCCAACCGACCAAGCTACCCCGCAGAGCAGCTCCTCCAAGCTTGACCGAGCTATTTTTTCGGTGTTGGACAACTGTAACTTTTGGTTGCATTCTGTCTTATCATTTTGACAAATAAGTTGCTCTTTGATGCCGTTTGGTTTGAAAAATAGTCTCAGTTCAACATAGGGAGAGATCGCGTCGCCGTTCTTCCTAAGGATTTGTTTGTTTCTAGAGTTTTTGTGGGAATTAATGGGGATAATCCCCACAGGGATTGGGTGAAAATCCATACATTCACCCAATCCTCACAATTTTCCAATCCCCAATCCACTAGGGAGGGGTAGTGTTTTGGGTATTGAAAAAAATAAACTAGAGTTTGGGGAATTCTGGGGGAAAATGCGGATAAAACATGTCAAATACATTAGAAACAAACGGTACTTTGGTGATATGTGGGGATTTGGGTTTGACCGGGATAATCCCCACCAAACCCCACAAAATTTTAAAAACGAACAGAGCCTAAAGGGGAGAGGAAGATAAGCGTACCGGTTTGTTGAGATAAAAAAAGAAGACATCGGCACTGATCTGTCTCGATGTGGGATGATACGAGAGGAGGCGGCACCAATCTTCCTAGAGGTGGGAGTAAAACACTATCTTCGTTTGTCCGGAGGCGGGAGGACGAAAGATGCTTTCACAACCTAAGGGCATCTCCAGTCGTTGACGCCCCCCAGGATGAAAAAGGAGACGTCCTGGGGGGCCAAATTCTTTCGCCGGTTCAAAACGAGTCCCTGGGGAGAACATTTTCCCAGCCGCACCCCACACCAAGATGAGAAGATGAGATGAACTCAAGTAAAAAAAAATAGATGAAGGAAACGAGCTCGGCAGCTCCGCCGGCGCGAGCTCGAGAGGCAATGGCGGCGAGCGCCCGAGAGGCAGCCGACGGCGAGCGCCCGACAAAGAGTGCGACGAGGTCGAGGAAGCGCGGGGTCGTCTGCTCGCTGCCGGCCCCCATCCCCCATCGCCCCGCCGCCGATCGAGGAAGCACGAGGTCAAGGAAGCGCGGCGTGGCACCTCCGGCCCCATCTACAGCGTCAGGGATCGTGGTAGCGGCGGGCGAGCCGGAGCCGGCGTGGTCGTCGGAGACGACATAGACGAAGGCGGCCGAGTGGGCAACGACGGGGCGCGGAGCAGGCGGAGGTACGGCTTGGACACGGCGGCGGCCGGTGAGGGACACGGAGGCGCGCGCGTGCGAGAAGAGAGAGATGAGCGGTTTGGTGGGGGAAAAGGAGGAGAGAGAGGAGGGTGCCAGGGTGGGTGGGGGAGTGGCTTACGGTGGTCCTGCCTGCATGCAAACATTAGCGCCGGCGCCCCCAGCTGACCCCCAACGCCCTGGGTTTGGCCTTGGTGCGCCGATTCTTTTTTTGGCCAAAACGGCGCTATTTGGACTCTTGGGGGCATGACTGGGACGTTTTTTTTCCACTTTTTGCACCGCCGGCGCTAAAAAAGCCTCCTGGGGGCCTCTTAGAGGGGACGGCTGAAGATGCCCTACGAGGTGATACAGGGAACACAAACGTAGGGCCCTCGAGAGGGGAGCGAACTGTGGGGTGTTCCAAATGGGGACCAATCACCCTACAAGAAAAGCACACATGGCCAGTAAACATGGGGCCTAACTCTTGATGCAGAGCAATGAGAGGCTAACAGGGGAGCGAAGTGTTCTTAGTATGAAATGGGAACTAAGAGCATATCTGATGGAAGGTGTAAGTTTGGTGAGATGTTGCTGTCAAATTCCAAGCATGCATATTCACCCGGGACATGCATAAACTTCTGCAAGGCCAACCGTACGTACGCACAGCACATGTCAACATTCGAAGCATCCAACCTAAACACCGGTGGTGATTTTCAAAGTGATCGAGTTGGTAGACGGAAAAGCTCCGGGGACAAGTACGATTTACACATTTGTTTAGGACGACAGCCAACGGAAAATGATATACATTGTTTACTGGAGAAAGTAGTTAGACCGAGATTACGTTTTCAAGTTAAGTCGCATCTAAGTCATCAACAGAAGTGTCCCGGTGAAGGTGGTGCACTCGGAAAAATAATTCACAATCCCAGCCTCTGCATTAAAGATTGGGTGGAGGCAACTCAGGAAAATACATTGGGAATACTCGGAAAGAAATTAACGCTAAGAAAAGCCGACGAAAAACATCTTTTCTACACATGAGGCAGATTCTTGGTCAATTCTAATGTTAATGTCAAAATAAAATTCTATAGAGAGATCCAACCCGACATTCATCCAAATAAAACTTTTGTTCCATCTCCGTTCCCAAGTTATTTGGGGGGTCTAGAACTCTAGATTCAGAGGCGGGAAGTTGAATGATTTTATGGTTGTATATATCGTGCACCACGATCCAAAAATCACTAAAGCTCCCATTCCTACAAGAAATGCATGCTGACTAGCTGACACGCACTTGTAGCCAGGTGCCCAGGTGTTTGAGTTACATCTCTTATATACATAGATGAAATTCTTGCTTTCTCCTTCCTATTTTACTCTTTGCAAGGATGATTTTCTGACTTGGAGAAAGAGTCTTCAGTGGCATCTAGGGGGGCTTAAACACTTTGATGGATGCAGTTCACCCAACAACTCATGCCAGAATAAATAATTATGCACTCTGCTAAGCCGTTCTGTTTGTGAAATCTCGTGCGTCTGGTTTGACATTATTGTTGTGGATGTCACCTAGAAAATCACTTCCTATTACGGGGAGAACAGAAGAACCTAGCTTGTGGTTGGTGCAGCGACAGCGACTGCGTTTTTAAGGAGCAACCAAATAATAATGTATACGGATCATATGATTGCATTGACCTTTAGCCTTTCACGTATGCTTCGAAACAGTTGCTGACCATCGGCATTTAATTTCGCCTATATTACCGCTATTCTATATGCAAAAGCTCTAGACAAAAAATGCCATATTGAAGAGCTTATAGTCCCTATCTTTTTTTCGGGTCAAAACCCTCATAATCTAATAATTTGAATGGTAGCATAAAAGAATTATACGCGCTTTTTTATAGGGAACAAAAGTCTTGTGTTTCTTATGACATCACTACGTTCACTCGATCCATCAATCAAGGTCACTTCACGCTATTTGCTTTTATGTTTGGTACTTCTCTTCTTCATCAGCTTCTTCTCTCACCACGACCAAGATTTTCTTAATGGGAAATGCACCTCCTACGCATCTTTCTGTTCTCCTCTGCTCCACCTCCCCTCCCATGTGGATCATCGTCCCTCATACCTGGCTAGAAGAGCACACTGCCACAGACGCCATGTTGGACCTCAAATCTTGTCCACCACACTTTCGATTCTAAGGAAGATGGTGTGGCTAAGGAGAGTGAGTTCTGAGTTACTTGATGGCTCTGCCGATCCAGATTTCGCACCGACATGCCTAAGTTGGTGGGGTTAGAAAAAATGTAGCCAAGATTAGCATTCAACATGCTATAAAACAATACATTGTTTGTTACATACACACGGTAACATGTTGTGATGGTTCGGGGTGTATGTTACAAATACTGCATTTATGTTGCAAGTTTTTACCTTTTGTAGGAATTGGCTTTAGTTCACCTACATGCTTATGGACGGATTTTTTTGCATCCATAAAATAAAATTCTGCATCGACAAATGTTCCTTTTGCATTTTTATACATACCGCAAGCGATTTCTTTGATGATGTTCAAAAGAAATTGTGCCAGAGACTTTAGGGGATCGGACAACCGGGGAAGCGATCGATTTTTTTTTCTTCGAGCGCCCGACACAACGCTTTTTTTAAGTTACAAAAATATTGTCTTGTTGCGCCAACAATTGTATATATTTTTGGTTCAAGAAATGCTTTGATTTTCTTTTTGAGACAAATGTTTTGGGTTAGTGCATGGCACCCATATGTGTTGGTGAGTCTGCCAACGGCCCACACAGCCCAAATTATAGCCTAGTTACTATGCCGGCCTTCTTAGCCCATCTGAAAGCAGCAACCATTTCTAGTTAGATCTCGAAGCTGACCAGCCCAACTCCCTCCACTCGGGTTTAGGGTTCCGGCCGCCGGAGAAACTCTCCCGGAGAAGCAGAGGGCGAGGAAGATGAGCGGGAGCGCGTTCAACGCCTTCAAGTCCAAGGTGCCGGTGGAGTGGAGCCTTCGAGCCACGTAAAATAGACAACTGTACACATTTATACTAAGCATTTTCACCTTTTCACTTATAATGCATTCTCTCGACTTATGATTTAACCGTTATATTGTTTATTATTAGCAAATTACCACATCATAGTACAATTATATATGAAGATCTTATTGTTTACATTACATAATTTTAAGTTCAACATTTAATATTGCACTTACACTAAACTTGAGTCATACAGAATAAAAATTGAATGTCTTCACAAATTAAGTCATGCCAATTAGGTGAGCTCCAAATATTTGAAAGTGTCCATGTCTATTTTAGTTTTTAAAAATATCATGATCCTGACTTTAAAATATGGGAGAGGTTTCTTGAATGCATGAATTTCTATTTTAGTTGTAACGGAAGAGAACATATAACAATAAATGTGTAAATAGGAATTTCTAGAGTATACAAAATATCTATGTGTTTTTTTATAATTATTACATTGCTTGTTCACTAGTTCGCTCATGGACAAATATGTCTTCCACGTTCTCGGATTAAACAATTAGTTGGCACTACATAGTTACTTTTCTATTACTATCGAAATAGTATCGTCTGACTCAAGTGTGATAAAGTTTTGCTTAGTTATTTTTGTGTTTGATCCATAATTTATGAATTAATTGCATGTACAAGGTAATATATAGTAATCACTTGCCATAGATATGCAATGATTTAATCCATTAGGTTGATGTCTTGGTTTAATTTGTTGTATACATGCAATGTATAGGACAGTGTGTGCCGCACATACACCCAAGATGTTATCTCAAATTGGCTACGACGTGAATTATTTACTACTCACCAGGTAGTGTATGATGCACACCTAATCACATCACTACATCAGTGTGTAGCGATTGACTGAATAAGTTTTTCCCGCACAGTACTCGGATATGAGATAGAAGTAACAACACATTGGTGCTTATCTGCTCTAAACAACTTTATTTAGTGTGTATGCTAAAAACTAAGCCATGATATTAGCAAGTTGAACAAATTTTAGATGACCCCACGACCCAATTAAACAACTGTCATTCAGCTCATAATTGCGTATATATATATATAAACTATACAGTTATATGTGATGCACATATATGGTCCCCTCACCGGTTTGGGCTCTGGGCCGTGCATTTATCGCTTTGCCCAGGGACGGTCATATATCTCTCTCTCCTTATATGTTACTCACTCTAATTCATATTGATTGTCGCTGAATCAGATTTACATCCGATTGATGACAATTACTATGTATCAGATTAGAACATTATTCACCTTACACTCCACTAAAAAAAATCAACTTACACAAGTCTTGTTTTGTTTAAAAAAATAGTATTTGCGATGTTGCTGGCACATCCCAACCATGCCTATTCAACCGGAACATTCATAAAATTTCTCAAGGCCAACCATACGCAACATACGCGCATCACAGGTCACATGCGTTGGCACATACTTGCTCCGTTGCTAAATATAAGCATTTCTATATACTTAAAAATACATGCTAAATATGAAGTTAAACGAGTGATTCAACATACTAAAATACGTTTAGATACATACAAATCAATAAAAGGTAACAAAGGCTTATAATTTGGAACGGAAAAGTACATGGTAAGCAACCAACCTAAACACCAGTGGTGATTATCGAATCGAGTTGGTAGACGATGAAAAAACTACAAGGACAAGTACGATTTACACATATGCCGGGAAGATAGCCAATGGAAGATGATATACATTGTTTACCGAATAAAGTAGTTAGACAAGATTACGTTTTCAAGTTAAGTCACATCTAAGTCGTCAACAGAAGTGTCCAGGTGAAGGTGGTGCACTCAGAAAAATAGTTCAAAATCCCAGCCTATGCATTAAATATTTGATGGAGGCACCTCAGGAAAATACATGTGGAAAATACTCAGAAATAAATTGCTGATAAGAAAAGCCGACGAAAAACATCTTTTGTATGCATGAAGTAGTTTCTTGGCCAACTCTAATGTTAATGTCAACATAAAATTCTGAAGAGAGATCCAACTCGACATGCATCCGAATAAAACTTCTGTTCTACCTTCATTTCCAAGTTTTTTTGGGTCTAGATTCAGAGGCGGGAAGCTGGATGATTTTGTGGTTGTATATATCGCGCTACACGCTCCAAAAATCAGTAAAGCTCCTAATCCTAAAAGAAGAGCATGCTGACTACGGAGTAGCTAGTTGCGTGACACACTTACAGCCAGGTGCTTGAGTTACATCTCTTGAGTAGATGAAATTAACTGGCACCTTGTGTCTTGCTTTCGCCTTCACATTTTCCTCTCTGCAAGGATCGATGATATTTTGATTTGGAGAAAGAGTCTTCAGTTGCATCTAGGGGGGATTATACACATGGATGGATTCAGTTTGTGACATTTCGTGCTTCTATTGAAGAACCTAGCTTGTGGTTGTTGCAGCAACAGCAACAGCGTTTTTTTCAAGCACAAACAAAATAATGTATACGAATCGTAGGATTGCACTCACCTTTGACCTTTTACATATGCTTGGAGACTGTTGCCGGCCATCCGCATTTGATTCCGTCTATGACCAGCGCTATTCTATATGCAAAAAAAAAAAAAAACTTTAGCAACAAAGCCATATCAAAGAGCCGATGTTTTCTCTCTTTTTTGTGGGTCAAAAGCTTATTGTCGATAGTTGATGATAGTAAAAAAGAATATTTGTTTTCTTGTAGAGAACGCAAATCATGAGTTCTCATTTTCGAGATGATTCCCTACCCTTGGCCACCAGTCGATTGGATTGACCGAGCTCGGTCCACACTCTCTCCTTCTGTGATAGCTTACTCGTTCATCCTCCACAACCATAACTTTATCGCAAGAAGATGGTCCTTCGCAACTTTGTGTTCCCCGCCTCTTCTCCAACGCCCCTTCGCTCAGGGAGAATTGCATGGCAGAGGGGATGGATTAGGGCTCACTAGAGACGACACTTGTAGGGTCCCAACAAGTTGAGTTTGTCGTGGCACGCCTAACTCAGCGAGGTCAGAGAAAAATGATGATGGCAATTTGGATTCAGTGTTGTGTATGTTCGATTGACATTTGTAAGGGTATACATTGTTTTTACATATGCACGGAGACATGTTGTTATTATTCCAGATGTGAGTCACAAATGTTTTTATTTTTTGTTGTTGCAAGCCTTGACTTTTATGCTCCATGCATAGTATGATATTCTAGACGATTGTTGGGATGAGTGGGGTTATGTTGCATCTATACGAAAAATTGTAGTTTGTATGTGTTTAAATTATGAGATCTTTTTCATTATGGCTGATTTTCCCCAGCCGCCTAGCAGATGGTGGCACACCATTTTCTTAGCCTATAAATTTTTTCTTCTTTTTCCCGAAGAAATATTTGTATAGTTTCTTTTAGCGGAAAATGTTTTGGTTTTTTTAGCAGTGTTTTGGGATAGTGTGTGGCACGGTGTTAGGGAGAAAAGGCAACGCAGGTTTAGGGTTCCGGCCAACGGCCCACACAGCCCGTATGAGTTGGTCATTCTGCCAACGGCCCACACAGCCCTACCCGTAACCTGGCGACCATGCTGGCCCATTTCTAGCTAGATCTCCAAGCTGACAAGCTCACAAGCCCAACTCGCTCCTCTCCGGCAAAAGGCAACGCAGGTTTAGGGTTCCGGCCGCCGGAGAAAGTCGCCCGGAGAAGAAGAGGGCGAGGAAGATGAGCGGCAGCGCGTTCAACGCGTTCAAGTCGAAGGTGCCGTGGAGTGGAGCCCGCGCCTGTACATCACGCTGGTGCGGGGGCTCCCCGGTACGCGCAAGCTCCACCGCCGCACCCTGGAGGCCATGCGCCTCCGCCGCTGCCACCGCACCGTCGAGCACCGCACCACGCCCTCCCTCCTCGGCATGCTCACGCAGGTCAAGCGCCTCGTCGTCGTCGAGACCCAGGAGATGTACGACGCGCGGAAGCTGGCCGACGAGCAGCGCCGCGCGCCCAGGCCCCCGCTCGTCGTCTCGCACGCCCGCCGCCGGTGGTGGCGAAGGCCGCTGAGGCGGGGCAGTAGACTCGGGTTAGTCGATGGAGTCTTCTGTTGTTCGCCCATGGTGGTTCGATTTCCCTGCCTTTGCCTGCTTGCTCGTGTGGTGTTCGATGTAATGCCTTTGAAGGGCCGGAGCTTTGTTTCTTCTGTCTGTTGGTAGGATTTTCGTTTCAATGCAAATGTTGGAGTACTCTTGTGACATCGATTTAATGAAAATAAATGAGAAATTTCTTGTGATCATTCAATTTTACTGCTGATTGTTTGACAGTTTATTGAAACGTAAGGCTGTGAGTGTTGAATAAAGATATGCCTGAAATACACACTGGAAGAACTCTTGAAATGTAGTAGGCCCTGTGCTGAAATTCACTCCCAGTCTCTCCGTCTCAGGTTAGCTGTAGCACACCAAACGAAGTAGCAGTCAGGTTGGATCAACTTCATGGACCAAGTCCGACAGAAATTGCGATGCAGGATCAACAGAAACTGTTTTTATGTGATCTGGGGTCGATTTTACCAAATCCAAATCTCATCACCCCACACTATCCGCTTGTTTTGTTGTAATTTGATGTGTGCTCCTCAGGTTGCAATCACGGTATGAGCGAGGACTAGTCCATCCTTGTGTGTGTCGCTGTCAAATCTGTCGCATTTGCTCTTTGGAATTTCTATTTTGCTCAACTGCAAAATTCTACTGCTGGTCTCTCTCTACACTCAGTCTGTACACGTTTTCTTTACAAGTCTTTCTTCCATTCTTCTACTTTTCCTGACCTAGGCATCACGTTCAGGGTGTGACAGCGCCATCCTGTATGAAGTCAGTCAACTTAGTCAAGCATAACTCAGGCTCCGTAGACGTTATCCTTTAAATGACATCGACACACAAGATCACACAAGCTCCAGCCTAAAGCACTCAAGTTTTTGCAGTTCTTGGTTCTTCCACATCCTGTAAACTCTGTTCATCATGCCCTCAATCCTGTCTCTGTTCTGTACTTTAGTCATCTTTTTCTCCTTTACCACTACAGTATTGGCAGCAGCGCCAACAAACAAGTCCGAGATCGACCGCCATGCCCTCCTTTGCTTCAAGTCTGGTATCAACTTTGATCCCATTGGCATCCTAGATTCATGGAGCAAGAACTCACTTAACTTTGTAGCTGGAAAGGGGTCACTTGCGGCACAAACTTTCCACTCCGTGTGGTCTCTCTAGACCTCACCTCTGCACAACTCTCTGGGCAAATATCTGGATGCCTAGCTGACCTGACTTCTCTATCCTTGATAAATCTTGGCGGTAATCATCTGTCGGGAACCATCCTTGAAGAGTTAGCTAAGCTTCCAAACCTTCATACACTGAATCTTTCCGGCAGCAATCTTGAAGGTAACATCCCTGATTCATTAGGCACTAGCAATTCTCTTAGCTATGTCAATCTTGCAAAAACACTCTTACCGGTGGTATCCCTCTCTCATTGACCAATTGCTCCTCACTCAGCACACTTATACTGTCACGTAATAACCTTTCTGGAGAGATCCCTTCTACTTTGTTTGATAACTCATCTAAGCTTAGTATGGTTGATCTCGAGGTGAATTCTTTCACTGGTGCCATCCCACATTTCCATAAGGTCATAGCTCTCAAATATCTTGGCCTGACAGATAACTTCCTCTCTGGAAGCATACCTCATTCAATAGGAAATGTTTCTTCCCTCACTTCTATATTGCTCGGCCAAAATAAGTTATCAGGATTAATTCCAGAAACTTGGGTCACGTTGCAAAACTGCTTGAGCTTGACCTAAGCTTCAACAGTTTATCAGGGAATGTCCCGCTGTCTCTTTACAACATGACATCACTCCAATACTTTAGCGTGGGCAGCAATGGTCTTGTTGGACAGATACCATCTCACATTGGTTACTCACTACCAAATCTCCAGTCCCTGTCATGGGAAGCAACAGGCTGAAGGGTGTGATCCCTGCTTCACTAGCCAACATGTTAAATCTCCAAATGCTTGACCTGTCAAACAACTTGCTGCATGGCTCTGTTCCGTCACTTGGTTCCTTGGCAAACTTGGTCGGTTAGTTTTAGGGAGCAACTTTCTGGAAGCACATGACTGGTCATTCCTTACGTCTCTAGCAAATTGCACCCAGCTGACAAAGTTGTCCTTGGAAGGGAATGCTCTGAATGGCAGCCTACCTATAACAGTTGTTAATCTTTCCACGAGGCTAGAAGATTTATCGCTTGGGTCAAACCAAATTTCGGGCTCCATACCTGTTGAAATTAGCAATCTTGTTAGTCTCACTTCACTTAGGATGGAAAGCAATTTTCTTTCTGGAAGCATACCTTCTACCATTGGGAAGCTGCAAAGCCTATATATCCTAAATCTATCAAAGAACAAATTGTCAGGTCAGATCCCTACCTCGGTTGGTGACATTACTCAGCTGGGCAAGCTTTATCTTGATGATAACAACTTGAGTGGAAACATACCTGGTAGTTTAGGTCAGTGCAAGGGACTGCTTGAACTAAACCTGTCTACCAACAGCCTTGATGGATCAATGCCAGTCAATCTTTTTGATGGCCCTCCACTTTCCTTGGGTGTGGACTTTTCGTACAACAAGCTCACAGGAGAAATACCATCAGAAGTTGGTCATTTGGCAAATCTTGCTCTTCTGAATGTTTCAAACAATCTGTTGTTCGGAGCGATTCCTGAAGCTCTTGGAAGCTGTGCCACTCTATTATTCCTGCGCATGGAGAGAAACAAGCTTCAAGGACAAATTCCTGAAAGTTTCGGGAAGCTGTTGTCCATCCAGCAGATTAATCTAGCTCGAAATAGTTTATCTGGTCCAGTGCCAGAATTCTTTGTTGATCTCACTTTCTTGGACAAGCTTGATCTATCATACAACAGCTTTGAAGGGCCAATTCCCTCTGGGGGATGCTTTCTTAACTCGAGTATGGTAGTTTTGGATGGCAATAAGATGTTATGTGCAAAAATCTCCATGCTAGCGCTTCCAGTTTGTGATGGCACTTCATCCACTCATGTGCCTTTGTCAACAATAGTAATTATAGTTACACGTTACTTTCTGGTTTCCTATTGTTATATTTGGTTGTCACTATTTGGAAAAGAAGGACACAGTGTGTTACATGGTGCAATAAGATTCTCATTGTGTTAAGTTTGTTGCCAACCGGAAGAGAAAAGAAGTTGTTGCCCACCAGAAGACAAGAGAAGTGCTTGCATGTTCTAACCATAAGGAGACACTGAAGAAAATATCATATGGTGACATTCTGAAAGCTACCAACTGGTTTTCTTCGGTCCATACTATCAGCTCAACCTGTACCGGATCAGTTTATGTTGGTAGGTTCAAGTCCGACAGGAGCCTAGTTGCCATCAAAGTTTTCAACTTGAATGAGCCTAGTGGATATGATGGTTACTTTATTGAGTGTGAGGTGCTACGAAGCACCCGCCATCGGAATATAATGCGACCTGTGACTCTATGCTCAACATTGGATTCACAAAACCATGAGTTCAAAGCACTGATCTTCAAGTTCATGGTTAATGGCAGCCTTGAGAGATGGTTGCACTCTAAGCAACACAATGGAATCCCAGATAGAGTGCTAAGCTTTGGCCAGAGGATATGCATAGCAGCAGATGTGGCTTCTGCTCTTGATTATGTCCACAACCAACTAACGCCTCCTTTGATCCATTGTGATTGAAGCCACACAATATCCTTTTGGACGACGACATGACTGCACGGCTGAGTGACTTTGGCTCAGCGAAGTTTCTGTTACCAGGTCTCGTTATCCGTAAAAGCCTGGTTGACGTCGGAGGAACAATTGGATACATAGCACCTGGTGAGTCTGCTTTTCTGACCTCACACTCTGCCTTGTATGTACGTGTATTCATTCACGTGTACAAAGTAGTTTTTTCTTTCATATGTATGCATGGTATTGAGTATTTAAGTGCATTACTTTGTTTTGTAGAGTATGGGATGGGCTGCAAGATCTCTGTAGGAGGCGATGTGTATAGTTTTGGAGTGCTTCTACTGGAGTTGCTTACCGGAAAACGACCAACTGATGATATGTTTGCCGATGGACTTACCCTTGCATGTTTTCTGAATCCATGTTCCCTGAGAGAGTTGCAGAGATTATCGATCCTCATATGGCACATGAGGAGCATCAAGGGTGCGCAGAACATGGATGCAGAGATACATTGTCCCGTTGGTTGCTCTTGGCTGTCATGTACCATGGCAGCTCCGAAGGATAGGCCTGGAATGAAAGATGTTTATGCAAAACTATCTGCCATGAGAGATGCTTTTTGGAACGTCATGATGATTGAGGAATATTTCAGTTCTGTTGCAGCATGCTGACTTGTTTTCTGGACGCACTATGTGGCAACGCCCTCAGCCTTCACAAGTATGTTGATCTAGCTTTCCCTGAGAGAATCGCTGAGGTTTCAAATCCCCATATTCCATCTGAGGAAGATTTGGCTGCCTCTCTACGTATGCAAAAACTATATTATACCGTTGGTTGAAACTGGGCTAATGTGTACCATGGAATCAGCAAAAGATAACCAGGAATGCGTGATGTTTGTACCACAGTTGTGGTAGTCAAAGAGGCATTTGTCGAAACCTTGTGATTATAGCAATTAGTCGGATGGTCAGCTAGATCAAGTACAGTTACTACGCTACTCGAAATCTTATATACAATATTTTAGCTGTATATAACTTGTAGAATTGTAAACTTTTTGTATGTCTGGGAAATATTTACCATTACATTAGGGGCCACCCAACTTTTCCGTTATCTCAGATCGGAGTTTCTTAGCATCCTAGAGAGAACGTGGAAGCTCTTTTAAAACTTTAGTCCTACTAAGCACTAGAGGTGTAATTTTCTGAAATGGTAGTATTAGTTAGACATGTTTCAGATTAGATGCCGTCAATTCTGATTCTTTCCTTGGAGCCATGTATGTCAAATATTGCAAATATTGTCATCTGAGCATCTAATATTTAAACATTAAGATAGGAGCATCCAGACTGCTGCAACTTTAGGCTTTTCTAAAATTCAGGTTGTGTTCTCAACTCTGCAAGTTAGGAATTTGGAAAAGGAATGTGTGGCAGAGAAAAGACGGGAGTAACAAGAAATAGGTGGCGGACGACGTCATTCTCCCCGTGGAAGCTCTCCATGCCATCGATCTTGAAGGAGGCTTGTGCCTGGGGATGAGCAGCCACACCAGTTGCTGATGCATCGTCCGACAACACACCAGAGACAGTGGAAGTCGGCAACGATTCAGGAGATGCGTCGACTTCGGCTGTGAGCCCATCGGGCAGTGGCTAGAGAGTGTGAGTGGGTGGCTGGTGTGTGGAGCCGTGTGTGAGGTGTGTTATAAACATCTGTGCAACCTTCGTGTGAGGCAAGTTATGAGAAATTGAAAAACACTAATCCGTCCTAAATTTACTACTAGTTATATTTAGTGCGGCGTCACGCCGCACCCGTTGGGACTGGAAATATTGAAATTAGACGGAATTTGTCGTGTGAAGTATTTTTAAATATCGTGAATTGAAATGGTAAAATTCCTTTTTTTTACGTCAATATTTAATTTATTTATATAATGACTGGGAATTCATATTTATTGAAGTAAGTTTCATAATTAGAGTTAGGTAATTTATATTTTATCCAAATAATTACAAAATTGAAATGTTCTGAGGAATATAAACGTTGATGAAGTGAAAACAATATGTGTGATAATGAAATGCATCTTAGTTTGTGAAGATCAATTTAAATGGAGTTAAGGCAGTACGTATTACAAATTATAAAAAATATATCCAGAAATACTGTAGAGGATATTGGATTGAAGATGGCAGGTGAGGTTTCTTCTTCAAGTTGAAGGAAAAAATATGGCAGTAAACTGCAAGCAATTTCATTTATCATATGATGGATGTTTCAGAGAATACAAATAATTAGAAACTTATTTGAATGGTTAGTCATGGTTATCAATTAATTCCGCAATCGTCGGGATTCATAATGTTGGAATTCGTCGGAATTTGTCGTGTGGAGCATCTTCAAATATCTAGCTATTTTTTATGTTATTTTATTTTTTGGATTTTCCTGAAACGCTGAGCAAATTGGAATTTCAGAACATGTTTTTTTTTTGCCATAAATAGGTAGTATTTATTTGGTTTCTAATCGTTCAGATATGTTATTCATATTTGTCGGTCAAGAATGTTGTTTTTTGTTGAACATTTTTTTTTACTTTATGGAAATTGTTTACGTAAAACGGTCCTACCTGTTAAGAAGCTAATATTTTTGAAAAAATAACATTTACGTTTATTCGTTTGATGTAGTTAAATATTATCGTATAGAAATAATCGTGGTTGATAAGTTTGAAAATATGATAAATTTGTTTTTTGTATGTATTGTTTGCATTTTTTTTCATGAGGTAAAACTTAAATTTGGAAATGTCCTTTTTGAGAAAGTGTGGAAATTGGAAAAATTATTTGAGTTTATGTTAGATGTTAAATTTAACTCATTAATCAGGGGAAATGAATTTGTAAAATTTAATTTAAATTCAATTCATAATCAGGCGATATGAATTTGTGTTCTCTGCAATTATTCATCTAATCAAGTATTTGTGAAAAAATTTACCTTCATATATTTGAAGGAAGTACGTTTGGATCTTATTTTTTTAAATGTTGATCCATTTTGGATTTTGAAAACATGTTTTTTTTTTGTCGTAAATAGTATTTATTTCTTCTGATCGGTCGGACATATTGTTCATATTTTCCAGATGGATAGATTTTGAAAAATTGTTTGCATTTTTTCGGAGTAACAAATTAAAATTATGGTTTTCATTTTTTCCCAGATGGATAGATTTTAAAAAAATTGTTATTTTTTATGTATATCGTTTGCATTTTTCGGTGTAACAAATTTAAATTATGGTTTTCATATTTTTTAGTATTTGGGTCTTATTTTTTTAAATGTTGACCCATTTTGGAATCTGGAAACATGTTTTTTTTGTTTTGTTGTCATAAAAGTTTTCATATTTTTTAGTATTTGGGTCTTATTTTTTTAAATGTTGGCCCATTTTGGAATCTGGAAACATGTTTTTTTGTTTTGTTGTCATAAATAGTATTTATTTATTCTGATCAATCGGATATGTTGTTCATAATTTTCAGGTGGATAAAAAATATTGTCATTTTTAATATATACTGTTTGCATTCGGAGTAACAAATTAGAAGTTATGGTTTTTATAATTTGCAGTATTTTATTATAATTGTGAAAGTTATGGAACGTGGGTCCCACACATCAGTTTTTTTTTTGTGTCTTCAAATTGTAGATGTTTTTGGGAATAATAAAAAAAAAGAATTGAAAGTTTTTTGAAAAAGGAACATTGAAGATTTTATTTATGTAAGTTTGTATAAAGATGTTGATTTTAATTTGTTAAAGTTAAATATTGATCCTTTTTTTTTACCAAAGTTTCTGAAATGTTGATTTTAAGTTCTTAAAAGTTTGAAGGATTTCATTTGGTCTGATTTAAATTTGTGTCTTGAAATTGCAGAAGTTTTTTTGGAATAGTAAAAAAAAAAAGAAGTAAAAGTTGTTTGAAAAAGGGAAAATAGAAAGGAAGTGAAAAAAAGGGCAAACGGGCCGCAGAGGCCCAGCAATGTGTCCCTTTGCACAGCCCAGGCCCGCACGGACGCCGCCGTGACATCATCGGCCAGCGGAGCGGGCGCGGCGGCGCGGAGGTCGCCGGCGGCGCATCACGGCGTCCCAGCACGCGCCGCTGGACGTTGCGGATGCGCCTCGTCGCGGGACGCCTGGAGGGGGTGGCGCCTCGACGATTTGGTCGCCGGCGGTCGCCGGAACAGCGACGGCAACGTGCGGACGCGGCGACGGGCACCGACGCCGCCGACGGCGATTCCGGCGCGGATCGGGCGTTTCGGCCAGCGGCGCGCGGCCAGGAGGTGGAGTCGAGGACGGTGAAGGCCGCCTTGTGGTTCGATTTGGACGCGGAGGCGCGTGGCGGCGGGTGCGCGTCGGCGACGCCGCCGGCGACGGGAGAGGGAAAGAAGAGAGGGGGGGTTTCGTGGCGTTTTACAAAAAAGAACCCGTAGTTTCGCAGAATTACAAACAGGTCCCTCGCGCCGAATTTTCTGTGAAGAACATGGAATTTCCCCCCCCCCCCCCCCCCCCCCCCCCGCGTGCTTCTTTGCAAGAATCGACGGCTCGCTGTGTCGCTGACATGTGGGGTCCACCGCTGCACTGGAGCTACTGTAGATTTCCTACGGTAACACTGTAGCTAATCTACAGTGCGCGGAGCGCTCTCAGCGCGTGAAATCCTTCCTCTTTCATATAGGTGGTATTGATAAAAATGGGCCAACATTTACTACTGCCAAAAATCAGTCACTAGATTGCAATGCTAAGTAAAACAAGACAAGTGGGACACATAGAAAACAGTTAGTTGAAGCATTGATGAGCTTCAAAGCACATCCAGAGTACTCCACACCAATCATCCTAACAGATTATGTTTTACAGAAATGCGCAGAAATCAAACAAGGCTCGGATTGAAAATGCAACTGCAAGTAGTACAACGAGTTAAAGCATAGGCACCAAGGATCGTTACACAAATACAATAAAGTTTTACATTCACACCATGTGCTAAGACCAGGCAACACATATACACCAGTGATCAAATATTAAACCTGTTTCTTACCAACAAGAGATTGCAAAACTAATTAACAAATACCAACGAGAGCAACGAGGCAACACAATCCAAATGCAGGAGCCAAATTCAGAAGCTGTCACTGCCAGACATTTAGCACCAGAAGAAGTAATGCTTGAGAAGTGGACACACGGACAAAAGATAGCATTAAGCACAGCAGATGTACCATCAGGTTGATACACCATGTGATAATTAAGGCATCTTACAGTAGTCCCACCACATGTGATTTTACCTAGAATCAGCATGTTTCTTGCCCAGAACATGTCAAGGCCTAACCAAACTAACAAACCAAAAGACTAGAGAGGAAACATGAAGAGTTACTTAGCTAAAGGGCAGCACCGTCAGTCATCAAGATCATCCACAAAGTTGGAACAAGATCGGTCGGCACATTAGACCATTGGTTGCAAGGCCAGTTCCGAATCCATCTGGTTCATTGTGTAGCTGCAGAGAAGTTGGATGATCGTGAATGGACGGGCAGCAACGAGGACAAACTGCTTGTCCTGCTTCACGAATTCGGCGGCTTCAGAGAGCCTCTCTACTTTCTTGTCCTTGAGGTTGTACTTACAGATGTAGGCCGACGAACCTAAGTGTTGAGTGTGGTAGATGCAGTTTGCCTCGATGCCTGGGAACTTATCAGCATCCACAGTCAGGCACCTATGGCAACCAATGAAGATGGCAAATGTGCCCACGCTCTCCACAAGCTCGATCTTACTTATCTCAGTGTTCACCTTGAACACAATGAGGGTTCTTCCTTCTCTTTCGACGTGCAGAAAAAGTTCTGCAGCCAAACCCACTACAAAACACCGGAACCGGATGTTGTTTGCAGCATCTCCAGGAAGATCAGCGGAGAAAAACTTGAGAGAGACGCCATCAGGAGACATGAGAAAATCGCAAATCTTAGCACACGAAGCAAGCAACGCTGGCACAGAGATGTGTGGGTAGGCACCACCTAGGACCGCATCCCTGAAAAAATTGTAAACTCCTTGCTGACAGTCTGTAGAGATGACAAAACCTTCACTTTCCGGAGCGGCAATGTAAAACTTGCGAGAGGAGTCACTGAAAAAATAGAGGAATAAGGCGTCTTTGTCACAGTCGACCTCGGCAACCCCCGACTCAGGGCGCACTGGCGCCGCGAAACGGGTCAAGCCGCCGGTGAGAGGGTTGAAGACACGAGCGGCGTGAGGAGAGCTCCTATCCGCCAAGACAAAGAAGCCGGCAGGAGTGGTGCCCACGACGTAGTACTCACGGAGCATGGGCAGCTTCCTGTGGAGGAAGCGTCCGGTGACGGTGTTCAACAGAAGCAGCTCGCCTTGTTTCTAGAAGACCTCGTCAAGGACGATCCACCGGCGTGGCTGGAAGCGGGGGTCGGAGGCGTTGTCCCTGGGGTCGTCGGTGGCGGAGCGCCAGCTGGGACAAACGGCGCGGAAGTACATGTAGTGGTCGAGATCGCTAGAGGCCAGGAAGGAGTCGGCGATGAGACGGACGAGGTCACCCGGGAGCGAGGACCATTTGGACCAGGCTTCAGTCCCCTCATGTGTGGCTGCCATCGACATTGACACACCTCTTTCTTCTTGTTGGAAACACTCAATGCTTTGATTCTCCCTGCAATAAAATACGGTTTTGTAAGGGAGCAGCGTAATGGAAATAGCAAGCGAGAATGCTGTTCATCAGCATCTAAAGATGATTACGGCAGAACTTTGACAGCGTTTCACCATCACAATTCACAATGACATCAGTTAAGCAGCAGTTTTGACAGCAGCACACTGAGGGCATTTCAGCAATACACAAACACAGCAAATTTCTAAATTTGCTACTCGCCACGACCAATACTACAGACCATGCGAAATAAAAGAGGAGACTAACCTTGCACCGTCGATGACCGGGGCGGCAGCGCACTGTCGACGCGGCGCTGTACACCGACCAGCGACCAGGCAGAGCGCTGCCCACGTCGTGGAGGTCTTCCGCCTTTGCAGTTTTGGCTGCTGCTGCGGGGGGAAATCAGGGAGGCGCGGCTGCAGATGCGGGAAGCGAGCAGGGAGGACGGACGCGTCGGGGGAGAGCCGCGAGCAAGAATCCGGCGTAGCGGCACTGTCGTGGCGGGGCTCGAGCAGGGATTGGGCGACGGCGAACGCGGGGGCGGCAGGAGGGAGAATTAGATAGATGGAGAGGGAGGAGCGGCAAGGAGGCGCGAGTGCCGGCGGCGCGGACTCGCTGTTGTATGGCGCGCCGCCATGGTGAGGTCGGGAGGGCGAAGGGGAGAAGAAGATGCTGGTCAGGTCGGGCTGCCTGTTTGGGTCTAGAACGGGCGCCGCAACTTTGCTACCACATCCAAATAACTGATTCACAAAAAAAATATACTGACTCCGTTTTCAAGAAAAACTACTGATAATAATTTCAATGTTGATAAGTACCTCTAGCAGATCACTTAAAATTCGAACCCTTAAAACGGGTTTAGGGGATGTTCTACGCAACAACGCGCCATACCGTAAAACAATATTGAAATTTGATAAATTCTTACACCCCAAATAAGATGGACATAGGTTTAACAGACCAAATAAGTTGCAAATAAATACATAACATAGGTGTCTCTCCCACCATAACAAATAACATACATTTATAGTTGTTTTGCATCAAATGGCATCGTTGTTTAAGAACCGCCACCATGAACCGAACCACCACCACCTCCATCCACCTCGACCACCACCACCAGCAGCACCACGGACATAAACTCATACCTGCACTTCCTACCTTTGGCTGTAGCATTGTAGGGCATCAGTTGTCACAAGCTTTCATCACGGGTTGATCAACTGAATCATTGTCCCATCTACTGGGAACCACCTTTTGCCTCCACATAACTCGTATCCCTTTGTATCTTCTTGCTCCAAAGTCCCAAAGATTGTTGTCATGGTTTCTCTCAGTTCTTGTGTTTTGATTGTAGCTCGATGAGTGGAGCGGCCTTAATCGGAGCATAAAAATGTTAGAATTTGGATCTGTAAGTGCACTGTTGGTTCCCTCCATAGCGAACGGGTTACTAGCATGGATTGTGTCTTGTGCCTTATTATTGCCGAGTCCCCTCACCCGAACCCTTCCCTCTCCCGCGACCACGCCGCCCCCGCCCCCATCCCGCCTCTCCCCTTCCGCCGGGGCGTGGTGTCGGCGGCGGCGGCTGTCCTTTCCCCGCGCACGGAGGAAGTCACGCGGGGCGGCGAGCCTCTGACGGCGGTGTGCTTAGGGAGGCGGTGGTTCGGAGCTTCCCGAGTGGAGCTGGTGCGGCGGCGCCGACAGTGGTGCGGCGGGGAGGAGTGGTTGCGGCGTCTTGCATCCGGCCCAGATCTTGTTTTGGCGGGCCCCATCTGGGCTTGGGCGGGCCAGGGCATCTGTGACTGCGACACCACCTGAAGACGGCGACGATGATGCGGGTGTAGGGGATGGCGGCGTTGCGATCTGCTTGTTGCAGCAGAGCGGTAGGAGCTTTACGGGCATGTTCTAGGCCCGACCAGGCCAGCGTGGGCCTGGTTTGCTCCCGCGGCTCTGTCCCGTCGACTACCGACTCTCGGTGGTGGAGGGTGTTCCCTCCCACGGATCTGTGATGTTGTTGTCCTCGTTTCAGCGATGTCGTATACTCCGTCTTGCAGGCCGCGTCCAGTATTCATGAAGAGACGACGATAATGACGGCAAGATCGTGGTGGCGCATGTTGGTGGGCAGAGAAGCGGGTGGTGGTGTTTTTGTGACTGGCTTCGGGAGAAATCCCTGTCGGCTCGTCTGACACCGACGCGGTGCCACCTTCGGGTGGCTCCATTCCTTGTTGGAGGGCGTCGTGGGTAGCCCCAATTCACTTTAATCCGAGTGCCGAGGGAAACCCTATGACCAGTGCGCTGGTCCAGCAGCGACGCCATGGCGACGGTGCTCCTCCTGAAGGTGCTGCTTGGCACTCGACGCATCGGGGTGCTGGGAGCGTGGGGGGACAAATCGGAGGGTGCAGCGGTTACGAGTCATCTTCGCTTCGTCGTTTCACCATGTCCTTTGTTTCTTTGTACTTTGGGTGTTATGTTTGCTGAGGCCTCAGCATGTTTGGTGTTGCGTTTGTTTGTGTGATTGTATGATGGTCGTTGTTTTATTTATAAAGCGGGGCGAAAGCCTATTTCGAAAGATTGCCGAGTCGCCATAACTGTTGGAATTTAGAAAATGAAAGTTCAAGCAGTCACCTAGTCAGCTAGTCCTACTCTCCTCGAGCTGGTATGCGAACCAGGAAAGATTAGTCAGTCACTGAAGATGCCCAAAATTCCACTTGGCCATCGTGGCCGGCATCCGAGTCGAGGTCACCCCTGTGTAAGTATTGTGTACTCCTTTCCTCTTGTTTGTCGATCGACGGCTACCGATCCACCATAGCTCAAACGAGCATGTGATGTGACACCCATCTCCACACCTGTTCTTGCGCATCAGCTGTTTGTTTCAATGCCTCGCCCCTGTTCTTGGGCAAAATCAATGGCGGTTGCTTGACAAACTCCACTACTTTTTAATTAACATTAACATGAGCGCTTCTATCATCGCCACAGTCATATTGTTTCCTACGGTCCATATTGAATCCCCATTCCGTGCTCTTCTCTATAACTAGAAATTTTCTATGCTGTGACGTTTGGTACAGTCGCTGAGATGGAACTCGCTCTCAGGTTTAGAAGCAGCAGCAGTAGCACGCCAAGCCAAGCAAAGTACCGTGTTGGATCAACTTCGTGGAAGAGTCTTTGCAGAAAAAAAATCTTTCCACGTCTTTGTCAGGTTATCCTGTCATTTCTCATGCACCTGTTGTTCTACCACTGTGGTGTGTTGGTCTGAGAAGGAGGTTAGAAGCAAGTCCACACCAAGTCTACTATGGGAGACGCATATAGGGAAGGTAACTGCAAAAACGCGGGCAACACATTAGACATGGCCCCTGCAGGGACTTCCCGCTCTGTTGCTCCATATGGCACCCTCATTGTCTTCACACACCTTCTCATCTTCTTGTCGTGCAACACCGCTGCCGCGCAATCCATCCGTGACGGATCGGAGGTCGACCGGCAGACCCTCGTCTCCTTCAAGAGCCTCACCAACGATCCGCGTGACGCCCTGGCATCATGGAATGCCTCGGTCAGCTTATGCGAATGGGAAGGGGTCATTTGCGGTACGGCTCTTCCACCTCGTGTGGTCTCACTCAACTTAAGCTCGTTGTCGCTCAGTGGTCAGTTATCTCCTTGGATAGCTAACCTTACATCACTAGAAACGGTAGATCTTTCAGAAAATTTCTTCGTTGGTGTCATCCCTGAGGAGCTGGGCACACTTCAGCACCTACAATCTCTGATACTTGAGAAGAACAAGCTTGTGGGTGTCATTCCTAGATCATTAGGCACCAGTAGATCTCTTCGACTTGTCTATCTCGCTGAGAACCGTCTTGTCGGCCCTGTCCCAGATTTCCATAAGATGTCAGCCCTCCAAATTCTTGACCTTTCATCTAACCACCTTTCTGGAAGCATACCTTCATCACTGGGAAATGTTTTTTCTCTTACATGTATATTGCTTGACACAAACAGCTTGTCAGGATCAGTTCCAGAAACTTTGAGCCTTATTCAGAACCTTATTGTGTTGAGTTTAGGTAGAAACTACTTGTCAGGGCATGTTTCGGACAAACTTTTCAACATATCATCACTCCAATACCTTGATTTAGCCCAAAATAATCTTACTGGACGAATACCATCTAACATTGGAAACACATTACCAAACCTTCTTATGCTGTTGATGTCGGATAACAGATTCGAGGGGTTAATTCCATCAACACTACCAAATGCATCGGATCTCCAATATATTGATCTTGGGTTCAATTTCCTAATTGGACCAGTGCCATCTCTAGGATCCTTGTCTGGCTTACTGCTACTAAATCTGGAAAGTAACTTCCTAGAAGCTCAAGTCTGGAAATTCCTTATCTCTATCGTAAACTGTACGCTACTGGAAATGTTGGAAATGAGTGGGAATGCGCTGACTGGAGGTGTACCTAGGTTAGTTGGGAATCTTTCCACAAGGTTACAGCAGTTAAACCTTGGAAACAATCAAATCTCTGGCACAATACCAATTGAGATTGTCAACCTTTCAAATCTCCAAATACTAGCTATGGACAGAAACTTGCTTTCTGGGGTTATTCCTTCTGTTATCATGAACCTAAGCCAGCTAGTTATCCTAAACCTATCAGGGAACAAATTTTCTGGTCAGATTCCATCTACAATAGGCAATCTTTCTCGGCTGAACAAGCTTTATCTAGACAGCAATAACTTGAGAGGAAACATACCGGCAAGCTTAGGAAAATGAGCTAGTTATCCTAAACCTATCAGGGAACAAATTTTCTGGTCAGATTCCATCTACAATAGGCAATCTTTCTCGGCTGAACAAGCTTTATCTAGACAGCAATAACTTGAGAGGAAACATACCGGCAAGCTTAGGAAAATGCAAACAACTTGCTATGCTGAACCTGTCTTTTAACAGCCTTCAAGGGCCAATACCAAGTGAACTCGCCAATAGCACTACCATCATTGGTTTGTATTTATCAAACAACAAACTCACAGGATCAATACCGCAAGAAATTGGTCTTTTGATTCAACTTGTTCATCTTGATATTTCTGTCAACAAGTTTTCTGGTCAAGTTCCATTTTCACTTGGCAAATGTGTCCAACTAGTGTCTCTAATTTTGAGGAGTAACATGCTCAATGGAAGCATACCTCAGTCTTTCAGTAACCTGAAGTCCATCGGTGAGATTGAT
Organism: Poa pratensis; assembly: GCA_947311845.1. Taxonomy (NCBI): domain Eukaryota; kingdom Viridiplantae; phylum Streptophyta; class Magnoliopsida; order Poales; family Poaceae; genus Poa; species Poa pratensis. Next base: position 9,475,597 of record CAMZMU010000128.1, on the reverse strand, counting down.
CTTTCTCAGAACAACCTTTGTGGACAAATTCCAGAGTTCTTTGCGAACATGAGCTACTTGCAGCAACTTGATCTGTCCACCAACTTATTTGAAGGGCCTGTTCCAACTGGTGGCATCTTTCAGAATATTAGTGCAGTAGTATTGGATGGCAACGCAGGGTTGTGTGCAAGTGCAACCACCAACTTATTTCAGTTCCCAGTTTGCACCACAGCATCAGCTGTTGAGAGAAAGACGAATGCACTCTTCTTGGCTGAAGTAATTCCTCCCATTGCCATTGCCTTACTCTCCATAATATTCTTCATGGTCACTCTTTTGAAGAGAAGGCAAGCACAAGAAGGTCCATGCTATAATGCGACAATGAAGAAGGTTTCATATGGTGGCATTGTCAAAGCTACCAATTGGTTCTCTCCAGTCAACAAGATCAGCTCAAGTCGTACCGGTTCGATCTACATTGGAAGGTTTGAGTTTGACACGGACCTGGTGGCCATCAAGTTATTCCATCTCGAGGAGAATGGTGCACGCAACAGCTTCATTACAAAGTGCGAGGTGCTACGGAACACACGCCATCGCAATCTTGTTAAGGCTGTCACTGTATGCTCGACAGTGGACCTACAGAACAATGAATTCAAGGCTATAGTTTTTTACTTCATGGCCAACGGAAGCTTGGACATGTGGCTGCACCCAAAGTTTCACCAAAATTGCCCCAAAAGGGTACTAAGCTTCGGCCAGAGGTTAAGCATAGCGACAGATGTCGCTTTGGCTTTGGATTATATGCACAACCAGTTGACACCTCCTCTAATCCACTGTGATTTGAAGCCCGGCAACGTTCTTTTGGACTATGACATGACTACAAGGGTTGGTGATTTTGGGTCATCCAGGTTTCTCTCTTCAACCCCTGGTAATTCAGAAGACTTGGTTGGCGTGGAAGGAACAATTGGATACGTCGCACCCGGTGAGTTGAACTTTGTTCTGGGTATTTCTTATTGCTCTTTTATCTTGTATTAACAATGCCATAATTTCCTTTACAGAGTACTGCATGGGATACAGAGTCTCAACAGGATGTGATGTCTACGGGTTCGGGGTCTTGCTTCTAGAAATGCTCACTGGAAGGCGACCGACAGATGCGATGTTCACCGACGGCATGAGCCTTCACAGGCTTGTGAGCTCAGCATTTCCAGGAAGACTTGGAGAGGTTTTAGATCCCTATATGGTCCACGAGCAGCAGCATGAGTGTGACAAAGGACTTAAGCAGAGATGCATTGTACCTTTGGTTGAAGTCGGCCTCCTGTGTGCCATGGAATCCCCTAAAGATCGACCAGGAATGGCAGAAGTTTGTGCCAAAATTCTCTCTCTCAAAGACACATTCTTTTAGTTCTGCTGATTAACCTGCAGATCAACATGTTCTTGCATAAATATATACGACGTTGATATCTTTGCTGTAAATCTTGGTTCAGAATTCACGTTTTAAGTGTGCGAATATATCACCTGAACTCTAGTTATTACAGTTTGAATTTCTAGAAAGAGCTCTTGTTCAGTATTAGAGCTCCCTCCTATGCTGTAAGTCTAGTATCTCCTCGTGTAATGTGTACTTTCTTTTATCTGGAGCAGATTCTTGAAACCTAGATACATATGAACCCAATCTTTGGATCTGCGAAGTATACTACAGTATGGTATGTGCATCTGCATTGTCTGAATTTTCTGAGTATTGTTTTTTATTTAATATGCTTTAATCAATACAAATTTTTTAGGGATTGATCAATAAAGCTGTTAATTTTCATAAGTTTCTTCTGCAAGTACTACTTTTATAGTTGCAAATATTACTCTATACTCTTGTGTAACCTAGGATTCCAGAACAATATGCACTTTAGCGAGGTCCATCTCAATATTCGAACATATGGGCCTTGACTCTTGTCTGAATAACTTGTCAATACAACTTTCATGTTGCTGTCAAAATAGAATCCTTTTAGGAGGCCCTCAATGACCATAGATTGAACCTATCCTATTTTTACAGTGGGATGACTGGCTATTCACGGACTAGCTGTACCTACTGTTTTTTTCTTGGGATCAATATAGTCTTACCAACGACAACACGCGCAGGAAGGAAGTTGTACTACAATTTTTTTTCCTTAAATTGAATTTTGTACCTCAATATACTGTATATGAATATATTTTCCTAATTATGTCTTGGGAATTTTATCGGGCAAAAAGCAATCATATCTCATGCATGTGTCCCAGGTAAGAACATAGGATCATATATTGAGCAATTCCGATGGGACACCTGGTGCAACCAGATAAGCATATGAATCATCGCCGACATTAGGGGACATTCACCAATGATCCAGTAACAAAATTTTGATGCATGCTTATTATAGAATGGTCATATGTGATAGCCTGGGGCTTCATAACTCGTATGTAAAATGTCATTGTTTTTCAGAGCTCTATATACAGATACACCAAAAATCAAACAAAAAAGATACTTCAGATGAAACATATAAAAGAGAAGGAGAAATATGAGCTATAGAACTATCATCATCAAACCCCTAAATGGTGTAGCATAAACATACAAATAAGATTCAGTGGTAGATCACAAGGCTCCGATGTGATCTGTTTGTACAACGTGTCTGCTGATACCTCAAGAGAAGGTGAAGTGCAGGTTAAGGAAAGTCAGATGTTCGAACGCTTTTGGAGTACTTGGTACTATCAAATGGAACAAAATCTTGAACTTCGTGTTTAACCTACAAAGACTGATGTAGAATGTCTTCAATTCCACCAAATGAGAAAGAGTCATAAGGAGTGCATGCCCTTCAGTTTGTAAGGAGCGTACCGGTGACCACTGACTGGGTTCTGGGTAGTTTTGCCAGTAGGAGAACTTTGCACACCGCTCCATAACTTCATGTTAAAATACATCAGGTGCAAACTTCGTAGTGAAGATAGTGATATATTCAATGGGAACTGTAACAGCAGATATGTGGCATACTCTGGTGTTTCTCCAACAGAAAGAAAAAGAAGGAACATGGAGGAAATGTAACAGCAGTAAGATGGATGCTAATGTTCTGGTCAAATTAGAAGGAAGCAACTAGACAGAGATGTACCAGCAGTAAGGCGAATGTTAATGTTCTGGTAAAATCAGAAGGAAGAGACTGGACACTTATGTAGCTTAATCCAACAGATCATTAATCCAATTGTTTGTCCCTGGTTGGTATGAGACTGCATTTACATACGCAATATGCAATTGCAGGAGCTAAATTCAGATGCGGACAAAAAATGGGCCAACATTTACTACTGCCAAAAATTAAGAACTAGATAGCAACGCTAAGTAAAACAAGACTAGTGGGACACATAGAAAACAATTAATTGCAGCATTGATGAGCTTCAAAGCACATCCAGAGTACTCCACACCAATCACCCTAACAAATAACGTTTTACCGAAATGAGAAGAAATCATACAAGGCTCAGACAGAAAATGCAACTGCAAGTAGTACAACAAGTTAAAGCATAGACACCAAGGATCATTACACAAATAGAAGAAAGTTTTACATTCACACCATGTGCTATGACCAGGCATCGTACAGCCGTTCCACAGACCAGCACCAGTGAGCAAATATTAAACCTGTTTCTTACCAACAAGAGATTGCAAAATTAACAAAGACCAATGAGAGGAGGCAACACGATCCAAATACAGGAGCTAAATTCAGAAGTTGTCACTGCCAGAAATTAAGCACCATATTGCATTGCTAAGAAGTTATACGAGAGAAGTGGACACATGGACAAAAGATAGCATTAAGCACAGTAGATGTACCATTATGTTGATACCATGTTGTAATTAAGACATCTTACAGTACGCCCACCACTGGTGATCCTAACCTACAATCAGCCTGTTTCTTGCCCAGAACATGTCAAGGTCTAACCAAACTAACAAACCAAAAGACTAGAGAGGACACATGAAGAGTTACTTAGCAAAAAGGCAGCACCGTCAGTCATCAAGATGACCATCCACAAAGTTGGAACAAGATTGGTCCGCGCATTATACCATTGGTTGCAAGGCCAGTTCAGAATCCATGCAGTTCATTGTGTAGCTGCAGAGAAGCTAGATGATCGTGAAAGGGCGGGCAGCGACGAGAACAAACCGCTTGTCCTGCTTCACGAATTCGGCGGCTTCAGAGAGCCTCTCTACTTTCTTGTCCTTGAGGTTGTACTTACAGATGTGAGCCGATGAACCTGAGTGTTGACTGTAGTAGATGCAGTTTGCCTCGATGCCTGGGAACTTATCAGCATCCACAGTCAGGCACCTGTGGTAACCTATGAAGATGGCAAATGTGCCGATGCTCTCCACAGGCTCGATCTTACCTATCTTGGTGTTCACCTTGAACACAATGAGGGTTCTTCCTTCTGTTTCGATGTGCAGAAAAACTTCTGCAGCCAAACCCAGTACAAAACACCGGAACCGGATGTTGTTTGCAGCATCTCCAGGATGATCACCGGAGAAAAATTTGAGAGAATCGCCATGAGGAGACATGAAAAAATCATAAAACTTAGCAATCACAGCATGCAACGCCGCCGCAGAGATGTGTGGGAAGGCACCACCTAGGACCGCATCCCGGAAAACATTATAAACCATTTGCTCGCAGTCTGTACAGACGACAAAACCTTCACTTTCCGGAGCGGCAATGTAAATTTTGTGAGATGAGTCACCGAGAAAATAGAGGAAGAAGGCGTATTTGCCATAGCCGACCTCGGCGACTCCCACCTCGAGGGGTACCGGCGCCGCGAAATGGGTCAAGCCGCCGGTGAGAGGGTTGAAGACACGAGCGGCGTGAGGAGACCTCCTATCTGCCAATACGAAGAAGCCGGCAGGAGTGGTGGCCACGACGTAGTATACACGGAGCAGGGGCAGCTTCTTGTGAAGGAAGCGTCCGGTGACGGTGTTCAACAGAAGCAGCTCACCTTGCTTCTAGAAGACCTCGTCGAGGACGATCCACCGGCGCGGCTGGAAGCGGGGGTCGGAGGCGTTGTCCTTGGGGTCGTCCGTGGCGGAGCGCCAGCTGGGGCACACAGCACGGAAGCACATGTAGTGGTCGAGGTCGTTGGAGGCCAGGAAGGAGTTGGCTATGCGGCGGACGAGGTCACCCGGGAGCGAGGACCATTTGGACCATGCCATCGACATCAACACACCTCCTTGTTCTTGTTGAAAACCCTCAATGCTTTGATTCTCCCTGTAACAAAAACGGCTTTGTAACTTCTAAGGGAGCAGCGTAATTGAAACAGCAAGAGAAAATGCAGTTCATCAGCATCTAAACATGATTACGGCAGCGCTTTGGCAGTATTTCAGCATCACATTGACAGCAGTTCAGCAGCAATTTTGACAGCAGTTAAGCAGCACACTGACAGCATTTTAGCTACACACAAAGAGAGCAAGTTTCTAAATTGGCTACTCGCCACGAACAATCTACAGACCATGCGAAATATAAAGATTTCAGCAACACACAAACAGAGAAAACTTCTAAATTGGCTACTCGCCACGAACAGTACCACAGACCATGCGAGATAAAAGAGGAGACTAACCATGCACTGTCGATGACCGGGGCGGCAGCGCACTGTCGACGCGGCGCTGTATACCGACCAGCGATCGGGCAGGCAGGGTTGGCTTCTGCTGCGGGGGGCGAGCAGGGAGGCGCGGCCTCGAGAAGCGGGCAGGGAGGACGGATGCGTCGGGGGAGAGCCGCGAGCAGGAATCCGGCGTAGCGGCACCGTCGTGGCGGGGCCCGGGCAGGGACTGGGCGACGGCGAACGCAGGGGTGAAAGGAGGGACAACGAGAGAGAGGGAGAGGGAGTAGAGGCAAGGAGGGGCGAGCGCCGGCGGCGCGGGCTCGCTGTTGTACGGCGCGCCGCCATGGTCAGGTAGGGAGGGCGAAGGGGAGAAGAAGGTGCTGGCCAGGTTTGGGTTTAGAACAGGCGCAACTTTGCTACCACATCCAAATAACTGATTCGCAAAAAAATATACTGATTCGAAATACTGAAAACAATTTCAATGTTGATTTTTTTTTTTTTTTGCGATTCAGAAACTTCAGTAATCAACCAGAGTGGTTACAATCTTTCGCTAGTGTGTCAGTGAGCCACGATGGAGTAAAGTTAATCCATACACACCGGCTCCTTTTTTTTGCTATAAAAAAAAAACCCACTCAGCTCCTTGATCTCCTGGCATATACAGGCAATTTCAGATTTGCCCCCGCCCGGATCATCCATCATCTTCAACACCTCTTGAGCATCTGTCTCAATCTCAACCGATTGAGTGAGGTTCTCTGACGCCAATCGTACAGCATCTAGGACGGCCTGTGCCTCCATAATCATCGCACTACCCATGGAGGGGTACCATAGTGCTTGCGCCCGGATCATTCGTCCATCATGGTCACGAATCACCAGCCCGGTCGCACCCTGTCGGATGTCACCCTGGAACGCGGCATCAACATTGATCTTGATAGTCCCCGGTTCAGGCTTCTTCCAACTAGGCTGCTGCATCACTGGTTTCGGCTCCTTCCTTTTACCCATCTGTGCTAGATCATATGTTGTATCCAGCACCCATCTCACTGAGGCAGACACAGTACGACCGCCGTTACCATGCCAAACTGCATTTCTTTCTGTCCAAACTGCCCAGCACCCACATAAAATGATGTTTGCGGCTTCCTTATTCACCACATCTCCCTGGATAATATCCGTCGCCCAGGATCTGGGATGCAGCACCGGGATCTTCACATGAGCTATACTTTTGATCTCATGCCAGAATAATTTGGCCCAAGTGCATTCGAACATTGCATGAAAAATAGATTCCTGCTCAGCACCACAAGTTTTGCAAAATGCTAATTCTTCCATATGCCTCTTGTTCAAAATGTGCCGGCAAGGAATAAAACCCTTGATAACTCGCCACCAGAAAACACGAACTTTCGGTGGAACTTCCATCTTCCAGAGATGTCTCCAGTATGGTTGGGCCAAACCATTTGAACTGCTTGCATCATTGTTCAGGTTTCGCTTTGCTGCCAATAATCGATAGCACGATCTGACAGAAAAATAGCCTCTCTTTTCTGGCGTCCAAGACCAAAAGTCTTCAGTCACTCTACCAAGGGGGATTGAGCTAATTGTGGTAATATCAGGTTCCACAAAATTCTTCCTCACCTCAACCATGTTCCAGCAATTTCTTTCTACATCAATTAATTCATCGACAGTAGTTACTGTTGGATCGGGCAACCTAACCATAGGTTTCATTCCGTGATTCCCAGGGATACATGGGTCATCCCAGCACCGAATTGTCGATCCATCACCTACTCGTTTGATAAGACCCTCCTTCAAAGCTTCTCTTCCATATAAAATAGCATTCCAAACATGAGAGCTCCCTCGTTTCCTCCTTGCCGACATGAAATCAGTATCATGAAAGTACTTTCCTCTCAAACACGAGCACAAAGTGAATTTGGTTTCTCAATCAACCGCCACCCCTGTTTTGCTAACATCGGTTGGTTGAAAAGTTGAAAGTCCCTAAAACCCATGCCTCCTTCGGATTTAGGGATGGCAATCGCCTCCCACTTCTTCCAGTGAATTTTCCTCTTCTTCTCATCACCACCCCACCAGTACCGAGCTACACAATTGGTAATTTTCTTGCACATCTTCTTCGACAATTTAAAGCAGCTCATCGAAAAGGTGGGGATCGCCTGGCAAATAGATTTTACTAGAGTTTCTCTTGCCGCACCACTAAGGGTTTTGGGGCACCAACCCTTAGCCAGTTTCTTTATACTTGTGACAATATGTTCGAACTCCTCATCCGTTGACCTCCCAAGGCTGTTGGCAGCCCCAAATATTTCTCCATCAATGCTTCAGAATTGATACCCGAAGCTAAATGCACCTCCTCCTTAACATTTGCTTCGCAGTTTGCACTAAAGAAGATCGCCGATTTAGCTCTGTTCACCAATTGGCCAGAGCCTTGTCGGTACACCTCAAGAATATTATGTAGCCGTGCAGCTCCTGTACCTAACGCTTGAGTGAAGATTAGGCAATCGTCAGCGAAGAGGAGATGTGAAATCCATGGAGCATGAATCCCAACTCTTATCCCTCTGGATAAATAAGCCGGCCCACTATACTTTAGGAGGGCGCTTAAACCTTCAGCACACAACAGAAACAAGTATGGGCTAATAGGATCTCCTTGACGTATACCTCTAGTAGGTTTGAAGAAATCCGAAAAGGTACCATTTACTCTCACCGAGAAGGATACCGACTCCACACATTTCATAACCAGATTAATCCAACGCTGTGAAAAACCGAGTTTTGACATGATCGCTCTCAAATATGTCCATTCAACTCTATCGTACGCCTTTGCCATATCCAGCTTGATGGCGCAAGCTCCCTTCTTCCCTTTCTTCTTTTTCAGATAGTGGATTGACTCATATGCCGTGATCACATTATCCGTAATGAGACGGCCCGGAACGAAAGCACTCTGCTCTTCCGAAATGATTTCATCCAACACCGGCCGAAGCCTTAAGGCTAGAACCTTAGAGGCAATTTTGTACAACACATTGCAAAGAGCAATAGGACGGTATTGACCCAGCTCCTGTGGTTGTTTAACCTTTGGAATCAGAACCAGAATAGTTCTATTCACCACTTCAGGCATATCTCCTCCATTGAGGAACTGTTTGACCGACGCACAAACATCTTGCTTGAGTAAATCCCAATGGCGGATATAAAACCCAGCCGTGAATCCGTCCGGCCCTGGGGACTTATTCGGGTGCATCATAAACAGGCATTCTCAATCTCTTGATCCGAAACTGGAGCGTCCAAATCAATATTCATCTGGTCAGAAACCTTTGGCTGCACAAAATGAGTAATAACTTCTGGGTCCGTATTCTCTTGTGCCGTAAATAAGCTAGAATAGAAATTAATAGCCAATGATTCAATATCCGCACGAGATGAAACATAATTACCCGTTTCATCCCTCAGAGAAACAATTCTGTTCGTTCTTGCCCGTTCTCTAGCCTTGGAATGAAAATAGGCCGTATTCCGGTCACCTTCAGCTAGCCACTGGACCCGAGAGCGCTGCTTCATCATCGCCTCCTCCCTAGCCAGCAAATCAGAAATCTTCTTCAATAAATCGCATTCTTCCTTTGTAGGACCTGACCGGATCGAGCCAGCTCGTATTCTTTCAAGTTTCACTCGCAGAACTTTCAGTTGCTTTTTGACAGAACCGAATTCCTCTCTGCTCCAGCCTTGGAGGTTCTTCTGCATTTGGCCTAAAGCTTCATGCAGATCCTCCATATTCCTAGCGCCGGCATGCCAGCCTTTCTCCACCACCATTGGATATTGTTCATGTTTGGTCCACATATTTTCAAAACGAAAGGGTCGGGGCCCCTTATCATCAACCAACCATTCCGACCGAGCCACGGTGATCAAAAGCCCACAGTGGTCTGATTCCGTCGTCTGGATATGTTGCACCACTGTTCTGTCAAACTTTTGCAAAAAGTTTTCATCTCCAAAACCACGGTCCAACCTCACTTTAATATTGCGTCCACCCTGCTGCTTATTGTTCCAGGTGTACGGTAGGCCACTATAACCCAGATCAGTAAATCTGCAATAGTCCACCGTGTCACGGAACCCTTCCATTTTCCATTCTTCTCGGGCCCCTCCTCCAATCTGTTCATGAGAACTAAGAATTTCGTTGAAATCACCAGCACATAGCCACGGTTCATCATACTCACGCCTAAGAAATTCTAGCAGCTCCCAACTCCTCTTTCTTCGTGCTCTTATCGGATCACCATAGAAGCCGGTGAACCTCCATTCTCCCTCTCCTGTTATTTCATTCTGTACAAACACATCAAAAAGTTTTCTGCTAAAAGACTTCAAACTGACTACTGAATCAGAGTTCCAATACAGGGCCAAACCTCCACTCAGGCCCTCAGATTTTACCCCATATGCATGGTCAAAACCCAACCTCCACCTTAATTCCTTAGCTCGCTGTTCTGACATTTTGGTCTCCGACAAGAAAACCAAAGCTGGGCGATACAACCTTATAAGGCTGCAGATTTCTTCAACTGTCTCGGACCGCCCACAACCCCGACAGTTCAAACTGAGGAGATTCATTATTGGCGGTGACCTTCACGACCAACAAGAACTTGCACACGAGTCAAAGGCAAGCAACCAGGCACGCCAGCCCTCACAGCCTTCAGAACCTTGACGAGAACGGGACTGCACCAACCGAACGATCGGCCAGCCCACACTACAGATCAAAACCAAACGAAAAACCAATCTACTCCGCGAGAACGATCAGAACTTCATACCAGAACGGATCTTCAAAAACTCACCGCCGGATGGACTCCGGGAGAGGACATAAAACCCTTAACGGGGACAGAAAACCGGATGACACCGGAGAACGCAGAGCACCTCTATGCTAGATCCTTAAAAATCGACCCCCTCAAAATGCGTATAAAGGAAATCATAAAACTATTTTACCGTATGACACGATATGGGGCGGAACATATCCCATAAATCCGCACCCATAATTTTTTTTTACGCCACGGGATTAGGAGATCTATTCCACGTGAGAACGCGCCATACCCTAAAACAGTATTGAAATTTGATAAATTCATACACCGCAAATAAGATGGACATAGGTTTAACACACCAAATAAGTTGCAAATAACCACACAACATAGGGAAAACCTATAATAGAGCCCGAGCTACATGGAACTCGTTATTTTGAAAATTCGAAAATAACATTTTTGAGTTTCCTAAAATCGCGAAAAAAATCACAGATGTAGATACGGTCGAGATCTACAAGCATGCAAACTTTTACCTTAATAAATTCGTTGTATTTTGGTATGTACAAAAAGACAAATGAGTGGAGCTGGGTGGTGAACAAACACGATTTCAAAATTTTGAAAATTTCTCCGATTTGTCTTTTTTGTACAGCCCAAAATACAACATATTTTCAGGTCAAATTTGGCATGCTTGTATATCTAGATATTATCTACATCTGAGATTTTTTTCGCGATTTTTGGAAACTCAAAAATATCATTTTCGAATTTTTAAAATAACGAGCTCCATGTGGCTCGGGTTCTAAAAATCCACACTCCACAACATAGGTGTCTCTTCCACCAGAGCAAATAACATAAATTTATAATTTTTTGTATCAAATGGCATAATTGTAGAGAACCCACCATGAACCGAACCATCACCACCACCACCACCACCGGCATGCCATCCACCAACACCAACATCAGCACCGGCACCACCAGCAACACCAACACGAGCAACAATCGTTTGCTTTCTCCATCGTTCCATGATTTCCAATCTCCTCATATCCCACCACTCATTTGTTAGTTCGGTTATTTATTTTGAGTTGATCATCAGCAAGCATGGCCCCCATCGTCTTTTCCTCCTCTAACCTTGTTCTTCTCTATCTCTCAAGGATCTTCGCTTCATCCTTTCCTCCTCGAGCTTTAATCTTTGCTCCTCGAACATTTCCTGCCGCTTCGCATCCTCCAGGTTTTGAAGCCACCTTGCCTCCTTGTCTTGGTGCCTCTTCTCGAACAATGACAACTTCTGAGCTTCGACCAAGTCCTTGTTCTTCACCATTTTATCAATCTTGGCTTTCAATTTGGCAGTATTGGCTGCCTTCTTCCCCTTATCCTTCTCCTTCTTCCTTTCATCGGGCTTTCCCTTGTTTCTCTCACCCCACCCTTCTATCATCATTGTCATCCATGGAATTCAAAGCACCCTTCTTTGGTGGAGCTTATTGGTCTCTCAACCTCCATTTCTCACTATGCTCAAGCAATTTTCCAACAATGATGGAGGAGAAATGCTTTGTCTTCGTAAGCCGGCATTTGTTTGAACCTTTCTTGGCAATGCGATCCTACATCCAAAATGCAAACAATGTGTGGTGCATTGACAAACACAACATATTCATAGAGATAATGAATAATGCTAATTGGCAAATAAACTCATCTAATCATCTATGGTGCAACCACTTGGAGGGTAATTCCTCACTTCCTCCAAGCAACCACTCCGCCGGCTACAAATGGCCTTGATCACGTCCCATCGACCTTGGAGTGATCTCAGTGAGCGAGGAGATGAGACACCTTCCGGCATGAGATGATGATACTTGTCCTCGACTCGTTGTTAATATTTCCTGTCAGTTCGATCATTCCCAATGACGGCATCAAGTGAAACGGACTCCCGTGCCTTGATCAAAATTTTATGTTCAAGTTCGGTATAATTCAATGATCACTTTTGGAGTGGCGGCTGAGATGCATCGAACACGTCCTCCTCAATCTCCTCGCAATCATCATCATCCTCACCCCCATCCATGCCGGTGTCAAAGGCCAAACGGGTGCACTATGAATGTCGACCTCCTTCTTCTCTAACATATTCACATAGGAAGTAGGAACCGGATGCAAATTGAAACTACGGAACGAAAATAAAGCGCAATTAAGCTATGAATTGATGATCTCTACTCGGAAAGGGGGCCGAAATTCAAACCTATCCAACGTATTGTCCAATACGTTGTGCTCGCTGGCGGGCGGCACAAACTGTTGAGTGGGGGCAGCACTCCTCAACCGGCAGGCTTCTTCGCCGCAACTAGCGCCGCCTTTGACCGCCCCCGAGACGGGATCGGCGTGGTGGCCACCGGGACCGGATGCCTCCATTGATAGGCCACCGACATCTTGCACTACACGGGCGCCCTGCCGCCGCCGTTTGGTCTTGGGCGCCTCGGCGGCGGCCCCTGCAGTAGGTGCAGCAGCCGGACGGGGTGCTGAAATGTCCATGCCACCAACTAAACTGAAACATGATTATGGGAAACCTAAAAATCGGACGCGGAACCCGTGTATATGAGGTTTTGGAATGCCACTTTGAGGTTTTCAGACGATTTTAAGGGACCTGCGGGTATACCTGGCCATGTGAAGCCCGGCCCAAAGCCCAACCTGAAGCCTGGCCCGGAAATCTCGGGCTTGGGCCTGAAATTTAGGCCCAACGGCTGCACTGGGCCGGCCCTGGGCTTTGCATTTTGGTTGTTTCAGGAAGAAGCCCTGCCCGCGGCCCGATGGCCCGGCGGGCTTTCGTGCTTTTTGCCCGGGCCGGGTTTGGGCCTGAATTTTCTGCGTCGGGCTTTTCTTGGCCCGGCACAAAGCCCGGCCGCCCGACGTATGGCCAGGTATACCTGCGGGGGACGAAATTTTCGGCTCAAAACCGTAAATTGGCGGTTATTTTAAGGTTCCGAGGCTTTTAAGGAATGTGCTAATCTCGCCTTGGAGAATAAGTTTCTGGTTCACACGAAACTTATTTTGCGGTTTACATATCAGTTGAGCAGAACAGATACCGCATATTTGTACTAGAAATTTAAATATGAACTTCACACTGGATTTCATCGATTTTATAGTTAATCATGGGAAACATAGTTCAACCACATGTAAACTAGATAAAATTTACAAACATAGAAACAAAAGGGCTTCTTCCATCCGAGGACGCTGCCACACTAGTTGTTCATGCGCCGGAGTTCACAGGAAAATCTGTTGGCGACGATGCTCCCTCTCTAGCCGGCGCTGCTGTGATGCGGCCATGACGCTCAAGCGGATGTCGCGCTTGAGCCTGTCTTCGTTAACCACGGTGGGACTACTCGTCAGCCGAGTGGCGCCCCTTGTCCGTGCAATAAGCAGACCGCACAGAATTCTCCTTATTATGCTTGATCAGCTCGTCGCCGTGAGTCCGGCGAGCTCGTCCGCGTCAGATTCGGGGCTCGGTGAGTGAGGAGATCTCTTCAGAGCAGGCCTCCCGTGGGTACTCTTCCTCGGCGGAGTCCTCCAACTGCGGCAGCCACTCCAGCGGCACATCGTCGAAGCCGCACGGAGGAGGCGCACCGCCGAGGCCGGTACCACCGAAGTCGTGCTCTATTTGGCGGTGGAGTCGCGAGTAATCACTTGCCAGAGCAAACTATTCTAGCGACGGCGAGGAATAAATCGCGGGCGGCCCTCCCAGAGGCGATCCCTAAATGCCCGTTGATATACCGTCAGACGGCCGCTTATCCGAGTCACATTAAAACTAGATCCCCCGGCGCGGCTTTGCCGCGCGCCACCCGCCGATGACACTGGTATGCAGTGTGCAAAATGGTATGATAAACAGTAGTAATATAGAACATTACTTGCAATTACCACTGGATTTAGTTTACACGAATAAGACTACAGGATAAGTAGGTCCGAATTACAACAGTTCGATCATCACATAGATCGTTAACGAATATAGAACATTTCAGATGCAATAGCATCTCTGCTCACACAATTTAAAACTGAATGAAAACACAATTAAACCAGTTTCATACATAAGAGGTTAGTAACACTGAATCAAGAGTTTAAAACTTCTTGCTCTTGTCTTACTTAAGAGCCCAGTATTGGTTAGAGCTATCCATAACCTGGGATAGGAATACGACAGTATAGCTCTTGTGGACAGTCGTACAAACTCAATGTATTAAACGGCATATTTTTGGTAAAGACAGTTACAATGTAAAATGAAGCAGAGACAATACGATAATAATTTAGCCCGTACGTCTTTTCTAAGAGCAGAGGATCCTTATTCTTTGGACTATGAAGACGGCACATGGTCGAGGCTCGAAACAATTCAGAAAGAATCATTGCATAGTCCGCTTCGACCGGTCTAAGCATTGATCCGGGGCGTGTAAGCAAGAAACGACTGATTTCGTACACGTTCCCTTCATGTAGGATATGAGCCAAATTCTTGATGATGGGATAAGGTACTATAGCATGTATCAAGGATAAAGCACATATGCACGTGTCTAACAAAAACCATAACCGGCAGTCCAAAAGAGAAACATCTAAAACCATAACCGGCAGTCCAAATAATTTGGGTTGTGTCTACTCAAGGCAAAAGCAAAGTTCTTCCTATTATTTTTTTCTTTCAAAAGTACATGGAAGTCAAAAAGGGAGAAAGAGCATGCTTGTAAGATGAACTCCACAAATGAGCAAAAAAATTGAGAAGCCAGAACCTAAAAAAAGATGCATCCAGTGTTGTGCTGTTTTATTGGCTATTAGCAGTTCAGTTGTGGAAACATACCGTGTTGCACATAAGATTGACAACATAAAAAGACAAACTTAGGCTGCTTAGTTAGCCAAGAAGTGTAAAAAGGAATAAAAGTAAAGTAACTGCCACAGAACCTTTCACTAACATTTGATCCATGAATAATATAATTTCCAGACAGATGACAAATTTCAATAGTGCCAACCCTATATTGTTAGATTGGGCAACAATCCATCAAGAGAAATCAGTAAACTAAGAAACCATGTGATAGCAAGTGGAGGCTTGCATAGGAAGGAGTATAATTGAAGCACGAGTATTGTGAAAAGAATTTCCAGAATAACAGGGTTCATTATAAACATGGCACTACTGCACATCAATTTTGAACCTGTTCCACCTTACAAATTTGAAAGCAATATTAACCTGTAATTGTACCTACAATTGTATCTGACATTAGAAAATCGCCTCAAACTTAGAAATTGCAAAATCCCTTGTTTTATTCCCAGAATAGGATAACTAATAGGTGTTTTTATGTTACTCTAAATAATATACGTATGCATACCTCCGAACAAATTGCTTATTATGGCAATAAGATACTGATATCATCATAGTAGTAAAAGGGGCTGAGTAGACAATTTGGAGCTGAATGAATGGAATGAAGTTACTGTGGCTAGAGGTTCTTGTCAGGACGTTTTGGGATGCCTTGACACCCGTGGGCGCAGCGCCAACCCTTACGCCCTCATATGCCTTCTTTAGAAGAAGGCCCATAGCGAATCAGCAACACGTCATATCTCCTCAGCTCAGTGACCTCGTCTATCACTTGAGCAAATCTGTAAAAAAATCATAGCATAAGATGATTTCAGAAATGATACCATAAGGATGTACTGACTGCAGCTAAATTTCATAAACAAAGAAGCTATTCTTTAAAATGATGCCATAAAGCGGAGAATGTATTTATTAGCAGAATGGTAGTTTAGGCTCGGTATAAAGACCAAAAACTGCAAGACGCATATTCTATGGGGCATAGACATGTATCAGCTTGCACATAAACTATAGCTATTATTTGCAAGCCAGGGAAAACAACTAACATAATATGTCTGATAAGTGGGCACTACACATGTTAAACTCATGAATATGGTAATTCGTCACCCATATCAACACTATGACAAAAGTACAGTGAGTAAACATACATTCACCCTCTTTGGTACAAATACACAATACTTACTCATAGAATACAAGAAAAGTGTACCTATTTATGAGCTGGTAGAGCCACAATGTAACATGAGAGAAAAGTGAATACATCACGTGACGGTAATGGCATGACAACACAACAACTGAACATCAGTACAAAGCCCAAATCATGCAGATGATGGATGACAATAAAACCTTAACAAATGAGAAAATGGAGAGGATAATCTCTGGGGACTGGAAGGCATTGATCTAATCTGTGTTTGTGTTGTGGTGACTCAAAAAAAGCAAATTTGTATCATATAAAGAGAAACACATCTACAACCAACAAATATAAAAATAGTATGATTACATATAGTTTGCGAGAGGGAGAACTGGGACCTAATATGCAATATTCATCGAGCTAAAAACGCCAACCATCGTGTAGGCCTACCCAATGAATAGCCAACGTATAGATAGGCACTTCATATGAAGAGAAACATATGTCCAAAGGATAAACGACAAACTGGTCTAGAGATTTTCTTTTGCATATTCACATGAACATTTTCGAGTAGAGTAAATTTATCCATCCAGTCAAGTTGCCTATTTAAAGCCCAGTGATCTGCTTTATTTATCTGAACTTATATGTTGTTGATCCAACGTTGTACGTTCGAGCTGTTATTCTAGCGGTTTCTTGCCTATTGTTCTAGTTCGTAGATATTCCTTGGTCTGAAACAGAGATGGCTACATATATTCATTCAAGTATGAATGCTAAGCAATTGCAGCTCTCTATAAATATTCTCTCTTATAGGTTGAGTGACAAAGTCAAATAAAGTTGCATATGTCCTCTTTCTGTACATACACTCTATTCTGTAAACTTGTGGGGTCAAATTAAAATAGTGATGACATAGAACATGTAGGCACGGATAAAAGTAATCTCCACAAACAAACATGAAAAAAGAGAGAAGTGGAAGAGACGGTTACATGTATTGTTGTGAAATTTCTAAAGCACACCTTCCCAATAGTAATGATAATCTTTTCACCTGTATTAACAAAACCAGATCTTAGTAACATCATACTCAGTATATAAGATCAATTTAGTTTATATCACAATCACACGAGCATGATGCAAAGAACATCACTAATATCCGTCACAATACATTAGGACTTTGGTGAGTCTTAAGCAGCAGCAAATTCTTTGGAAACATCAGAAGACACGCTATTGAAGCAAGATTATGCCCATATGTAGTTATGATTCAGTTATCCAAATTTTAAGCTGCAAACAAAATTATGCAAATTGTAATGCATAGAAAACCCAACGCTCGTATATATTATGATATGAACAGATAATCATATACATTTTTCCAAAATTAATATCCACTAAGAGAGCAAATTAATTAAATGCAATTAAACAAAATAGAACGCCTCTTAAATTGGGAATAAAGGAGGTCAAGTGGTAAACCATGGCCACGGCTGGGCTGAGTTGCATTCCACGTTGGTCTGCCATGTCTTTGTGTACCTAGTCTTTTCAAGAAGCAGGAATTAGTTGCTAGGTATTCATTGTAAAAAAAATTGCTCTAAATGCAATACATGAACAAATCACTACGGTAGTAACAATTTTTCAATACATGAACAAAACACTGCGGAAACAAGAAAAAAAACTAAATTAGAACTTGCATCTAGAAAATTGCTAAACTATACTCCTATTACAACAGGGCGCAGCAATTCAGCAATCGAACCAGTGGGATGAATCGAACCAAATCGAAAAAACAGAAATTACAGGGGATGTGGGCTAGATCGTCAAACGATTTTATTCCGATAGCATCTGCAGTCCATTATAAAAGAGGATAAGCAATGTATGGTAAAAGGTACTGATAAATCACAGAAGTTGCTAAACAGGTAGCATTGGTACCTGACACGTAAGTATTATCTCCTGTGCGGACTTCTAGATCGTCAAACGATTTGATGTTGTACGTGTAGAAAGGAAAATCTTTAGGTTCTGGTCTGATTTTTATTATCCTATGCCTCAGTTTTTGGCTGGCAATCATAACCTCCTCAATCTTGTATACTGCATTTTCCTTTAGCCTTTCTCTGAACATAGCTACTCTGTCTTTTCCTATGCATCCTTCAGTGGCGTTCCCCTGAAACAAGAGTTGGATTTAAGTGTTCATACTATATAGGTGATCTAACCTATGTTACTAAATGATCATATGTTGTGTAAAAAGACGGCCGGCATAATATACAGAGAGTACCATGTGAGTTTAGTGTCGTGATCCAACTGTGTGCGTGGTCAGTAAATTAATAGGTGCAAATGTGTCTTCAGAAAAGAAGAATCATGAAAATGCTTTGAATATACCTGCTGGTCGAGAAACAACAGACCTATTTCATACATTTCTTTGGCTTGGCTTCAGTTTTTTCCAGACTTGTATAAGGCTGACTGTGACATATGGTACTTTTTTTTTAGGAGATAATTCTTTCACTGACACCGTCTACATTGTTGATCCAAGTTTCCTACAAATCGGAGTGGTTAGGTCTTGTCCAAAACATAACTGATAGGGATTGCTGCAGAAATCGGATTGAATCCAATCAGCATTAGGTTTCGGTAGACCAAAAAATAGAAAGATCTAGTGCGAGACAGTGAGTTTGAGCAGCAAATCAGAAAAATAGTAGGGAAGAAGAAGATGAGGTAAAAGAGCCAGAGAGAAGATAGGTGTCATTCTCACCTTGGAGACTCAAGTTCTTCGTTGTCGCAGGTACTGGAGTAGATAAGAAGAACTAAGTCCAGAGGCAGCAGCTTCTCAAACTTGAGGCCGAATCCCAGAGGCACGGTTCCGGTCAAGCCGTTCATGGACGCGTCGAGCTGCTCCAGCCCAAGAAAGGTGTCGGGGATGGCACCGCTGAATTGCCACCTGAGGCTCGCCATCCCGCCGAGCTCCGGCGGCAGCGGGGACTCCAGGAACCGGTTCCCGGACAGGTCGAGATAGTGGAGGCCGGTGAGGTTCCGGAACAGCGCCGGGTGGAGCACGCCGGAGAAGCAGTTGCCGCGGAGGTCGAGCAGCTGGAGGCCCCGCAGCGCCGCGAGGCCCGGCGGCACCGTGCCCTCAACGCCGTTGCCGCTGATGCCGAGCGAGGCGAGCGCGGCGAGCTGCTCCGGCAGCGGGCCCCAGAAGGCGTTGTGGCTGGGGCTGAGGGCGGCGAGCACGGGGAAGGGATTGGCAAGGCGAGGCAAGGTCGGACAGCGACGGGATCAAGGCAGGAGGAGAGGAAGACGGCGTCGATCTGCCGATGTACTGCATCCCGGCTCTTGCAGCTCGAAGATGAGGAGGAGGAGTTGCTGGCGCGGCGCGCTCCAATCAACGCTCGCTGCCGCCGCCGTCCGCTGCCGCCGCGCCGCTCTCTGCCGTCACCGTCCGTTGCCGCTCGGGGCCGCCGCGGCTGAGGCTAGGGTTGGGGGAGAGAGACGCGAGGCGATTGGGGATTTGGGGGACGGGAGAGAGACGCGAGCGACGGAGAGGTCGCTTTGCCCTTTCGCGAGGGGGCCGTGCGACGCGAGATGCGCAGCGAGGTGGACGGCGACACGCTCGGTCACCGAGGGCAGGACGCGGTATGCCCCTGTCGAGCGGGACCGGCGACGCGCTGGGCCCACATGCAGTGACACGCGAAACGCACACCACGACGGCGGACGAAAACACTGCTGATGCCACCGCCGACGGACGCTCCGGATCGCGCCACGACTCCCCCATCCGACGGCCAGGGTTCCAAATCGCTGTGAGAGCCCCTTGGGGGCATCCCGTTTACCTCCTTCGATTGTCCGGGCCAGGCTGATATGCGGTGCCGTTCCGACCCGGATATTGCCGGAGCCCCTCATTCGCCGGTCCAAACTCCAAACGCATCTCCTGGCCCGGCAAGACAAGAGCCGATTTTGCCGATGAACCAAACCAAACGCACCTGGATGGCCGGACGAGAGGGAGCGAGAAGAGCCGCCGCCGCCAGCCGAAGCGAGGTCTATTTTCACTCCCCTCCTCTTGTTCTGCAAACTCTAGAGAGTCCCACCATGTCTCAAGCAAGCACGCACCCTTTGCTCCCCTCGTGTTGCTTCAAGTGAGCAAGCGGCGAGGAGCTGTTGTTGGCTTGTTGCACACCACCTGTTTGTCGTAATACCCAGATTTTTTTTTCTCGATGAAACCTAAGAATATATAGTTTCTCAACAAAGTGTTAGTGCCTTTTATTAACATGAGCTCAGTCCTTTTGTCATCGTCACAACTATTTTGTTTCTTTTGGTCAATACTCAAGAGATGGGAGATGAACTGAATCCCCTACTGTGGCCCTCTGTAACTGAAACATTGCAGAGTTCAGTTGCGTCGCTGGTCCGTGCAGTTTCACCATTAGGAGATCTGCAGCAAAAGTTCACTCTCAGTTTCTCGGTCTCAGGTTTTTTTCTTTTTTTTAGCAGTACCAAACCAAGCAAAGTAGCCACTGTTGGATCAACATCATTAGATATATCATGGAATATATTTTCATACGATATCCATATAGCATTATAGTTGTTGATAGTTCTTTCTAAAAACTTGGTCAAACTTTATTTTTTATTTTGGAAAAAAAGCTATATGCCTTCTTTTCATGAATGGAGGGTGTACAAGTGACAGGCTACATGTGGAAGAAGTGTTAGGGGCCACAACTATTGGATGAATTGTTATGAAATTGGATTGACAGATCAAAAGTATCCCAGGGTTCAACTCATCTTTAACAAGATAACTGCAATCCCCATAGTTCTGCAGACTGCAGGTAGTACAAATTGTGAAACTAGTGCTCAAGAACAAGGCATCAGTCAGGACTACATTCCTTAATTACTTGTACAGCACAGCAAGCTTGGATTGACAGATCAAAAGTATCCCAGGGTTCAACTCATCTTTAACAAGATAACTGCAATCCCCATAGTTCTGCAGACTGCAGGTAGTACAAATTGTGAAACTAGTGCTCAAGAACAAGGCATCAGTCAGGACTACATTCCTTAATTACTTGTACAGCACAGCAAGCCTTTATCTTGTTCATCTCAGCTAAGACATCTTTCATGGACAACCTGTCAGGTGGTCTTTTCCTGGTGCATGCTAGTGCAAGTCTGGTGATAGAGTACATGTAACTATTGATATCTCCCCTTGTCTTCTCAGCTGATAGCAGAAGGGGATCAACAATCTCCATCAGTTGTGCTGGATATGCCATCTTTGCATACTCGAGCAAGGTCAATACATCCGTAAACAGTGGATGCGTAGGCGCTTTTCCTGTAAACATCTCAAGGAGCACAATACCGAAGCTATACACATCCGCACTTGGAGAAATTTGACCGCCTTCACCATATTCTGTAGTGCACAAAACAACATGAATAAATGCAGCCTGATTTGATGGAACAATGATAAAATTAAATTTAGTTACCTGGAGGAACATATCCAATTGTTCCCACTACGGAACTTTCTGAATTGACCAATTGCTCGCCTTCTGGATCTGTGAGAATCCTTGCAAGGCCAAAGTCCCCAACATGAGCAACCATATCATCCCCAAGAAGAATATTGCTGGGCTTCAAGTCGCAGTGGACTATTGTTGCTGCCCGGCAGTGGTTGTGCAGATAGTCTAGAGCGGTGGCAATATCAGAAGCAATGCTCAGTCTCTGCATTAGTGTTAGAATTTTGACTGGATTTGATGATGCATGTATGTCCGGATGTAACCACTTATCAAGAGCCCCATAAGGCATGAAATCAAGAACAATGGCTTTGAAATCCTTCTGGTGCAAGTCGGAGCAAGAGCAGCAAGTTATAACACCAACCAAGTTACGGTGGCGAATTTTGCCAAGTGCCTTACACTCGGCCACGAAACATTCCGAGGAACCAGATTGTTCAAGGTCAAAAACCTTCACAGCCACAGAACGTACTGACTTGTCGAGCGCCATCCTCCCCTTATAAACCCGTCCATATCGTCCCGTACCAACCAAATTGTCAGTAGTGAAGCCATTTGTTGCTTGAAACAAGTTGGAATAAGAAACTCGAGGATACATGTCACCCGTCGAGGAAGGAGCTACCAAAGCTGATGGTATTCTTAATTTATTTCTCAATGAGAAGAAACATAGTGCCATTATAAAGCACACGGAGATGGTTGCTATGCTTGGGATCACTGCATTTTGAATGACTCGGGATATCCTTTGACTGTGCCCAATTGTTTTGGTTGGACATGAAGGCAAATGCAACTCTTGAATACCACCACAGAGCTTACCATTCCCATGAAAAGTGAAACCAGTCAAATTGGTGAACACACCGTGTGCTGGGACTTGCCCATCAAGAAGGTTGAAGGATATGTCGAGCCGGTAAAGTGATATCATGCTTTCCAAGGTCTCGGGGACCTGTGCAGACAAATTGTTGTGTGCAAGATACAGTTCGTTCAGGCCATTCATGAGTCCTAACTCTCGAGGGATCCCTCCCGTGAGTCTGTTTTTGGTCAAATTCAGCAGTACCAAGCCTCGCATCCTACTTATGGACAAAGGAATCATACCGTTGAAGTAGTTACCATCTAAACGGAGCTCCATCAAGCTCTGGCAGTTGCTGAGAGCGTCTGGCAGCATCCCAGATAAGTTGTTCTCATGGATGTACAAGTATGTGAGCTTTGTGAGACCACCAACTTGGGATGGAAGAGAACTACTAAAATGATTCCTAGACAAGTCCAGAACGTATGACAAGGATGACAGGCTAAAGATCTCTCCAGGTAATGGACCTGAAAGCGCATTGTTCGAAAAGGTTGCACTGACAAGCTGTTGCAGATTTCCAATGTTCATTGGAAGAGGTCCCTCCAAGATATTGTTATCTGCTGAGAGGTGCTGCAACTTTGTTAGGTTCCCGAGCGAGGACGGTATCATTCCAGACAGCTGGTTATTCTCTAGTGTCAAGAACTGGAGCATGTTCAACCTTCCTATGTTGTCCGGTATAGGGCCAGTAAAATGGTTGTCAGACAGCCCTAGCTTGAATAGTTTGGTGAAGCTGCCAATGCCAAATGGTATCTTGCGAGAGATTTCATTGTATCTGATATCTAGGGCTTCAAGTTGCCCGATAGGTTTGCGCCGGAGACCGGGAACCCACCGCTAAACTTGTTGTTTTGCAATGTGAGCCAACGAAGGCTTGAGCAATTTGTCAGGAGAGTGATGAACCCCCAGCCCTGAACAGTGGCTGCCTCCAGCTGGTTTCCGTTGAGAAGTAGGTATTTTGGGCAGAGTGTTCCAATCTCCGGAGGCACGGTTCCTGTGATGTTGTTACCAGAGAGGTCCATGGATTGAATTGCGGTAGCATTTGCGATTGAAGCCGGGATTCTTCCCGTGAAACGGTTCAGAGCAAGGATAAGGTATCGGATGTTTGGGCCCAAACTGGAGGGCAGTGCGCCGTTTAGCTGGTTCATTTGCAGACCAACGAGGACTAGCGATGAGATGTTGAAGAGCGTTCCTGGGATGTTTCCTGAGAGCTTGTTTACTTGCAGTGCTAGAGCCTCAAGCTTACTGAGCCTGCCAGGCTCTCCGGGATTGGGCCACTTAGCTGGTTTTCATTGAGGTACAATCTCCGCAGCGACGAGAGATTTCCAAGCGATTGTGGGATGATTCCGGTGAAGCTGTTCTTCCCGATCGATATGGTCTCAATACTTGACAGGTCACCAAACCAATCAGGGATTCGTCCGTCGAGTTTGTTCAGGTCAAGTCTGACACTTGCAAGACGAGTGCAGTTCTGCAGGCCAGGTGTGATCTCCCCTTGAAGAGAATTGTTCGACAGGTATAGGTATGTTAGCTGTGGTAGCTGGCCAATTGTCCAGGGCATTACACCTTGGAGCGAATTGTTCGACAGGTCAAGATATGACATCTGCATCAACTGGCCAATCGTCCGTGGGATGTCGCCGTGAAGTAGGTTGTAGCTGAGGTCTAAACTCCTCAGGTATGTGAGGTTCCCAATGGAAGGGGCTATGTGGCCGAGAATCCCAGCCGAGGAGAGGTTCAGTGCCGATACCCTGTGCTTATTCCTGGCGCTGCCGATGACACCACGCCACTTGCAGAGATCAGTGGTTTTGTTCCATGAAGCCAATGCTGCATCAGCTGACTGGCGGTTTAGACCTGCCTTGAATTCTAGCAAGGCGTTGAGATCAGTCTCGTTTCTGAACGGTAGTGCATGATAGGGATGAAAACGGAGCGGATACGGACGGAACTGAGTGGTGCCACATTTGTTTTCATATTATTATGCGGAAGCGGAAACAAATACAGAAACCCTGGAAACAAATACGGAAACAAATATTGTCGGAAACAGATACAGACCGAATACAGTACGGAGACGGAACAGAAAACAGATATTTACCGGAACCGAGAGATGCCTTAATTAATTAAGTAAAAGCCAAGCAAATCAACAATTTTTTCAAGTTTCTAAGATGAAATAAAATCATGAGGAAATATCCTGATTATATAATGTGGTGTGCAACATAAAAAATATCTACTATCATCCCTATCCCTAGTATAACACCGAAATGGAGAACTAAGAATGACCCGACGGAGAGATGATATGCGAATACATAGGTCATAAACATGGCAGCTTCACATTCTTTTCATTTTTATTCAGCTCTTAGGTTGTGCCTAATTTTTCTCATTAGAATTTGCGTGCCTGTTGGATTTTGAAATCACTGGGTAACAAAAAACGGAAAGTTCCATATTACCGGAAACGGAATTTCCGTTTCCTCAGTCGTTCCGCCGGAATACGCTGTTCCGTTTCCGTTTCCGTTTCCGCATAAAAGTTTCCGTTTCCGTTTCCGTTCCGCAAAATTCCGTTTCCGTTTCCGTATTTCCATTCCGTTTCCGTTTTTTCCGCGGAAAAGTCGGAAAGATTCCGTACCGTTTTCATCCCTAGTGCATGAGAACACGAAGCCGTTGCCAGTAGATGCAGCAGATGTGGCAAGAGAAGCAAATTTAGCGCAGGAAACATTTTGGAGCAGTTCCCTGGCATTTAGCAGCACAAGAACAGAATTAGTCTTGGAAGCTTCTTGTATGTTTTGCTTAAGGATAAAAAATATGAAAGAAAATACTAGCCACCATCATATATGGGATTAATCATCAAGTAGATAGCAAAGCAACATTCCATGCACTAGACTATTTCCTGTATGCTGGTAAATTATTGTTACTTGTGTAATTAAAATCTGTAAAAATTGTCTTGTCCTGCAAATGCGGTATGGATATAATAAGAGGGTGAAGAGACAATAAGAGCAAATGTTCAGCATAGAGTCTTGTGCATGATATACAATTTGTTCAATCTAAGACGCACACATACTTGACAAGAAAAAGGTCACCAGAACATGCAACAGCTCATCTGTGGAAAAAACAAAAAGCAGCGAGAAATTTTGTGTATCATCTTACTTTACGCCAATAAATAATCTTAAATAATAGTAAGTTGTAGTTTTGGAGGATAACTTGCACAGTTTCTTGTTCAATATATGATTGATTGGATGATTTGGGCAAAAAATGGCGTAGAAGGAAACAACACAACCAAGAACATGGGATAGCCATTCCAGAGAACAAAGCTAGCTAGTCCTGGAGAAAGCAAATGTTAAAAGTACCTGAAGTTCTCCTGACCAAAGCTTTGCTCTTGCTCTTGCTGCCTTGCTCTAGCCGCTTTTATCGCTGCCTCCGGGTCCGAGATCGAACAGGTCAACCGGACTCTGGTAAGCTTTTCGCGCTGGAATGGGAAGCCATGAGTTTTGAGCTTGGTTCTGCAGTCAAGTCAAGTCAACAAGGGAGATTGCATCTGATGACCCAGTCATTTGTCTTGGTTCCTATTAGTTGCTGGTCCTATGCTGGGACAGACAACAGATTCAGATTAAAAGAGACAGCAAAATGGCGACGTCTGACCATGACAACTGAGGCATGGTTCCACTAGTAAATGAACACGGTAATTTCGGGTGTGTGGAAGTTTATACTACCTGCCGTTTCATGGAAGTTCATAGAGGTTTCGGCCCTTTCATCATCAGGTGAGTCCATATCACCCTTCATTCTGGCATGTGCATCAATTGTTGGCGAAACTTCAGCATCAGTACGCTCCTGTCCTATTTGAGGCTTCGACGTCAATAATCCAATGGTGAAATATGGGTGCTAGCTGCAAGGCCGAGCACGGCGTCTCATCTTTTCAGATTAGTCTTCGTCACCTGGAAGCACCGCTTCCTGCTGATTAGACGCGGTACCTAATTTCATTTATGTGACAAGTACAATAGTACTCCCTCCGTCCAACAATTACTATCTTAACTTTGCAAACATGTATAGATACATTCACTTTTGTACAAATTTGAGACACTTATTTTGGGACGGAGGGAGTACTTCCTAATTTTCCATTTGGAGATAACATGATATTATATCCGATCTTTGTATCACAAAACTCATGTCTGAATGGGATGCGGTGTCCTTGTTAAAAAAAAAGGGATGCGGTGTCACCAACTATACTGTTATGTGCATAGGTATATCTTTGCATATTCTTAGCCTTCTTTTTTGCTCCCTCTATGCCTCTTACGAATAGCTGGTCCCAATCCCGCCTAAAAGAGGAAGGTTGTGATAGGCTTGGCAAGCATATATAAAAATCAGCCATACCTATGGATATGACACCCAACAGAAATTCGTTGGGGGTGTGACCTTGCCAGTGTCGCACCATGTCATGTCAAAATCCGTTATGGTGTTAAATGAGCAAGGGCAGACCGCCACCATAGTAGTGGCGTGCTATATTATTGCTCGGATGTAGTTTTTTTTTTTTTTTGCGAAAAGGTCAATCAATCTATTGATCATTGACAAGATTACAAATAGTTTTAGAATTCATAAAAAATACAAATAGGTCTTCGAAGATAATTAAGCAAGGTCTTTTCATTTCACTTACAGACATGCAAAGGTCAGGAAGCTGACACTAGTACACAATACAGTATTGCTGACGGCACATCAGTATAATATTTTTCTAACTGGGCTACTACCCTTTCCATTATTCTTCTTTTTCACCGGAGCCATGATTTTATGATTTTTGTGTAGCCTAAAGTAGAGCGTATTATCGAACAAGACTATGTAGATATGTAGATGACATGTATATGTATTCACGTATTTTTTTGAAAATTTAGAAGACCATTTTTTGAATTTTACAAAAACGGGATGCACCGGACCTCGCGAGTCCAAAATCCCCTCTGAACGGATTACTAAACACGGATTACTAAACGGTCATTCACAATTTCGGGCAGCCAAACGTGTGGACTCTTTTTTTTTTTTGACAGGAACGCATGCAATTCCATTAAGGCACGACAGAGTTGTCGGTCACAAGACGGGCTACATTGTTCGGGTAGTCAGATAGCCATGTGGACTCCCTTTCGTTGATGGGCTATGTTTCTTGAACGGTGCCTAAATTGAGTTCACTCGGTCGTAAGTGAGAGCAACTCTAGCAGATACCGAATAATGCCCTAGCCCGGAAAATAACTGCTTTTTTGGGTCTGGAGCAAAATCTCGGACAGATCAGATCCCATTTAAGCCCCCATACCGGAAAACTTTTTCCGGGAGCAGGATATTTCTCCCTCGGCACCGAACCTGTTCCGTTTTGGAGAGGATTTTTCCTGTGAACTGAAAAGCAAAACGGCCGTTGGCGGAAGGGAACTTTCAGCCGGCCCAACCGTCACTGGACCGCCCTCCTACTCGCCGGAATCCGGCGAAATTCCACGGCGGCGCTCCGATTCTGACCAAATTGATTCCAATTTCCGGTGATAAATTTCGATTCCGCCGTCCGTAACGGTCTGGAGGGGCAAAACTCACCGGCGGAGGGTGCCATGGCGACGCGGGCAGCGCACGGCCGAAAACGCGATTCACCTGCTAGCTAGCTAGCTGCGCATGGCCGGTGAGCTAGCTAGCGGTAACTGCGCGCACGGCTGGTGGATCGATTCACCTGCGTGCCTGCCAGCTGCGCGCCCGGCTGTGAGCGGCCAGGTGCGGGCACGGCCGCGGCTAGGCACGGGCCAGCGAGGGTAGAGGCGGACCGTGGGAGGCGCTGTGTGGGGGCGGCAGAGGAAGGGACGAGAGGAAGAAGAAGAGAGAAGAGAAAGGAAGGGACGCGTCTAGCGCGCGGCCGGCCGTCAGTTCGTAGAAACGAACGCTTACATTTAATGCTCGCCACGTCGGACACGAAAGCGACGTCCCAACCTCGCCACTGATTGCCGTCCTCCTCGCCACTGGAACTGCTGCCGCCCCGGAGTCCGCCGCCATCAACCCGCCGCCGGAAAGGTTCCACGACCTGCAGCTGCTGCCGCTCCGGAGTTTACCCGTCACCAATCGTAGCTCCAGCGCCGCCCAACCCTTGCTCCGCGCTCGGCCCGCCGTCCTCCACCGTGAGATCGAGCTCTGCCGCCCTTATGCCACGCGCACCGCGGTGTCAGCGCCTCATCAGATGCCGCGCTGCTGAACGACGGCAGCCGGAATCGGCGTGTCCATCTACATCAGTGTTTCCCCTTCCCATCCCCTCCCTTCCAGAGCGCATCTGAACAAAGAATGAAAAAGGAGTCAACAAATTGAACATAGAACCAACGGAAGTTGCTGCTGATCTTTTTGGGAGCAACGGAACTTGCTTTTCAACTAGTTCCACATATCAACTTGCTTTACTCTTCCTTGCAAGTTTGTCTTTAGAGGAGAAACACAAATAGGAAGCAGAGACAAAAGTCTAGATCTCATCCCGTCAGTGTTGCTCCTCCCAGGTGTAGTTCCAGTATAAACCCCAATTTGCAGTGTTTCTCGAAACCCATCCTGAACCCACGAGTAACCTTCTGCATGAGACGTTCAGTTAGCCGGTTATCGTTTGGTGCTTGCTCCCAATGGCTGCGAATAGCGCGAGCAACATAGTTAGAAAGTTGCCTGAGTGGTTGATCAGTAAAAAAATGTTGCGTGAAGAAGAAAAGGTTGCTCTTATTTTGTCCTAGTTGTCAAATAAAGGAGTTTCAATAGTCTAGAGTTGGTTCCTAGTTGCCTACATGAATCTGGTTAATGTAAACATGCAGTAGTAATTGTTGCCTTTTGTTTTTCTCATGTTTTTGGCAAGAAAACAAAAGCATTGCTTAGGAAAGGAAATAAAAGTTGCCTGATCATGCATAAGCAATTGTTTTGTTTGTTGCCACAATCAAGTTTCGTATTTGTAAGAAAACTTGCTTGATTAGAAGAGATTTCCTTAAGTACATGTATAAATTGCCTGATACAATTTTTTTTTTGAAACTTTTCTACTGTGGGGGAGCCCCCCACAGCCTCACTCACTTTATTAATATAAGGGAACGGAATACAAGCTATTCACAAGCTATTTACAGACTATGTACAATACTTACAGAGTATAGTTATAACAGAGTGTCAAGCCATAAAGACAGATTATTGTAAACTGACTCGTTCATCCTTACTTTAAGCAAGGTGACTTCATGGAAGAAACACGACTTCCATCCTCTGAATGTTGGGCGAATGTTTTTAAAAATCCATCCGTTGCGCTGTTTCCATATTGCCCAGCATGCTAGGATTACAACTTCGGTGAAACAGGGACCCCTGAAGCTTTTCTTTGCTCGAATGAGGGTCTCGTTTGTATTACCAGGGAGCCAGGCGATTTGTAAGTAGTTCCATACTCTGGTACTAAAATTGCAGTTGAAGAACAAATGCCTCCAATCCTCAAGCTGGTGTGAGGGGCAGAGAACACAATTATGGTTGTCAGTCACATGCCAATGTCTTCTTAGTAGCATCTCTTTAGTATTAATCCTGTCATGAAGAACTAACCAAGCAAAAAACTTATGCTTGGATTGACACTTGCTTTTCCAGACCCAGCAGGATGAGGCGTGTGTGTCGAGGTGTTTGAAGCAATGCTTATACATCAGATTTGGCTTATATTCTCCTTTTCCGAGTGTGCAGATCCATTTGTCATCCACCTCTGCATTAAGTGTTAGATCTTGTAACAGGATCTAGAGCTGTGACAATTCTTGGTGAGCCTCTATCGATAGAGGTAAGGAGAAGGCTCCTGTCCATGGTTCGGTATTCAGAAAATCATATATCGACTGTAGCTTGTCATTGGCAAATGAAAATAACCTAGGGAACAAGTTTTCAAGCTTCTCTGCCTGCCACAGATCAGACCAGAACAAAATCGATTGACCATTGCCAACCACACATTTAGTAATATTTCTGTATGTGTCTGCTAGGGCTATAATTCCTCTCCACCAGAATGAGCCCGACAATATCACAGCATGTGGCACTGACTGAAAATAATATGTATCTCGAATTAACTGTACCCATGGCGTACTGTCATTATTGTAGAATTTATTCAGATGTTTGAGCAGCAAAGCAGTGTTCTGAATCTTGAGATCAATGATTCCCAGGCCACCTTTATCTTTAGGTTTGCATATCATGTCCCAAGCAGCAAGTGAGCTAACAGTATCTTTATCCTTTTTCCTCCACAAACAGTGCCTTCTAGCTCTGTTGACAACTTCTTGTACTCCAGCAGGGACTGCAAAAGTCAATAGAAAATGCAGGGGCAGGGAGGAGAAGACTGAATTCACCAGCACAAGTCTGTCCCCATAGGACAGAAATGAAGATGTTGCAGTGAGTCTTCTCTCGACTCTGTCAGTAAGAGGTGACATGTCTCTAATTGTTGGTCTTGTCGTTCCCATTGGGAGCCCTAAATATGTGAAAGGCATAGTACCTAACTGACACTCAAAAGCTTGAGCTAGAGCAGTAGCTTCATCTGTTGACAAGTTGATAGGTATCATAGAGTTGTCAGCCCTGGAAAGCAAAGTGGAAAGCAAAGTGATTTTGTTGCCTACTATCTAGAATAATTTGCCTACAACATATGAACTTGTCTCAAAGCACCAATTAATTTGACTACCTATACTGATTTTGTTGCCTAATATCAAGGATAACTTGCCTACAACATATGAACTTGTCTCAAAGCACCAATTAATTTGCCTACCGATACTGATTTTGTTGCCTAATATCAAGGATAACTTGCCTACAACATATGAAGTTGTCTCAAAGCACCAATGAATTTGCCTACCGATACTAATTGTGTCGCCTAATATCAAGGATAACTTGCCTACAACATATGAACTTGTCTCAAAGCACCAATGAATTTGCCTACCGATACTGATTTTGTTGCCTAACACCCAGGATAACTTGCCTGCAACATATGAACTTGTCTGATACAATTATGGAGTTGTCAGCCCTGGAAAGCAAAGTGATTTTGTTGCCTACTATCTAGAATAATTTGCCTACAACATATGAACTTGTCTCAAAGCACCAATTAATTTGACTACCTATACTGATTTTGTTGCCTAATATCAAGGATAACTTGCCTACAACATATGAACTTGTCTCAAAGCACCAATTAATTTGCCTACCGATACTGATTTTGTTGCCTAATATCAAGGATAATTTGCCTACAACATATGAACTTGTCTCAAAGCACCAATGAATTTGCCTACCGATACTAATTGTGTCACCTAATATCAAGGATAACTTGCCTACAACATATGAACTTGTCTCAAAGCACCAATGAATTTGCCTACCGATACTGATTTTGTTGCCTAACACCCAGGATAACTTGCCTGCAACATATGAACTTGTCTCAAAGCACCAATGAATTTGCCTACGATACTGATTTTGTTGCCTAACATCTAGGATAACTTGCCTACAATATATGAACTTGTCTTAAAGCACCAATGAATTTGCCTACGATACTGATTTTGTTGCCTAACATCCAGGATAACTTTCCTACAACATATGAACTTGTGTCAAAACACCAATGAATTTGCCTACGAATATTTTATTGCCTAATATCACGGATAAGTTGCCTACAACACATATGAACTTACTTAAAAACACCTATTAATTTGCATACAAATATTGATTATTGCCTAATATTACTGATAAAGTGCCTACAACATATGAACTTACCAAAAAAACTATGAAACCTTGCCCACAAATACTGATTATGTTGCCCAATATCGCGGATAAGTTGCTTACAACATATGAACTTGTCAAAAAATACCTATGAATTTGCGTTAAGAATACCTATGAATTTTACGTTTTTAACATGTTGCCTTTTATTTGAATGTTGTTGTTTGGTCTGCCGCATGTCATAACCAAACTTGCCATCTTTGTGTTTCTGCCTACTTACAGAAACAGAGGCAACTTGGTCAGAAAAGCTGCCCTCGGAGAGTCACTCTCCCCATTATTTTGGTAAACTTGCCCTGTGTGCTATTCAAACTTGCCTACATGGCGTTACAGATTTGCCTACTGTAATAGTAAGTTGGCTATGTTGTTGCATAGATGCCTAAATGTTACATAAATGTCTCCATAGATGCCTACATTGTTACATGTTGGCCATTGTGATTCACGCTGACGACGACGGCGACGGCGACGGCGTATGCCCTGACTAACTTCACCATCCTGGTGCGCCCACAGGCTTGGTCTCGGCACCAAAGTCCATGATCACTCTTCGTTCTAGGTTAAATCAATTCATTTAACTAGAAATTTACATCACGAACAGGAACAAATCGATTCATTGTTAGCTAGCTCAGTGCTAGGTGCGCAAAGCCACCAGAATAAATAGATCAATCAACTCCATCTAGCTAGCTTCGTGCAAGAAAGATTGCACTTGTATCGGTCAGTAGCTTGTGCAGGCAAGACTTGCTCCGTCGGTTGCACGTCGTTGCTCACATGATGCATCATGCGTAGATCGTTCAAGGACGGGACTTCTCGAAGCCACATCGTGCGGCATGGCCGTGGTCGTTGCCACGGGACGCTGGTCAGTCCCCATCCACGTCGTGAGTGATGGCCGTCACCTCCCTCCGGCCCTGCCCACATCGAGGATTATGGCCTCCGTTCCCGCGGTATGCCGCGAAGCCGCACCGCTCCGGTCACATAGGGCACCATGGTCGTGTCCTCGGCGCCGGGATGTCGCTCACCAACATCCACCAACATCGGGCGCCATCTTCGTTGCGCCGCCACCGGCGCCAGGGAGGCGGAGGATGAGGAGTTGAGAGCAAATCGGACAGGGATGGGTGAATCAGTTGCTGGACGCTGGGCATGGGACATGGGAGCAGGGTATTGAACTCGAAGATTTTCAGATAGGGGATCGAGATGTGAGAGAAACGAAGAGTCCTCTCATCTCACTGCCTCGCTCGAGCTCGCGGGTAATGGAAGTACGAGGCGACACAGCCAGTGGCGGAGCCAGGATTCGACTGAGCCCCGGGCCAAAATTAAGTGTACATAGTTTTTTCCATCTGTATGTAGCTACAAAAAGATGATGTGATAATATATGAATGCATCATTGCTCCAAATTTATTGATTTGTGCATAAAAAATATTTCTGTCACATCCTTGTTATTCCAATGTTTACTAAGGTGTTTTTATAAAAATACGAGTTTGCAACGCCACAAACTATTGATTTTCTTGGCCGGAGATCATATGTGCCGAGCTGTCTATTTTTTTTTTTGAAATTTATGTGCCGAGCTGTCTAAGCTGAGCTACGTGTGATTTTTGGTTTGTTGATCCTCCTGTCTGGGAGTTTGAACAGGTCCCTACGTTAGTAGGCTGCTGTGGGCTGGATAATGAAGTAAGAAAACCCACAGGAAAGGAATTAGTGGGCTAGGTGACATCGGAAGGCCTGTAAAGAGAGCAATAAATGGACTTGATGTCCTGCGCCATGGGCCAAATCCCAAACTTAGCCTACATATAGCAGGGAATAGTTACCAGGACCCAGGCCATGGTCCTAGTGGCCTGGGGCCCAGCTTCGCCTCTGGACACAGCACAGCCCCGCAGGCCAAAAATGCCGCACCTCCGTCGTGCTCCGCGCCTCCACCGTGCTCCGCACCGCCACCGTGCAACGCCCTCCCGCAGTCGATGTGGGCGTGACCTGGTCAACTGTCGGGACGATGCGTATCTTGACGCAAGGATGGACGGCGTACGCGCGTACGCGCGGCCGTTCGCTTCAACCAAACAGCACGCGTGCGAGAGAAAGCATTTGGGAAAAGAAAAAGAAAAGGCTGCTGGCGGGTGGGTCCTGTTTGATATAGGGGGTCTTTTAGAGTATCTGTTCGGTGAGAACAAAATGTTGTACCATAAAACGTTTTCGTGGGAATCAGATACCATTTTTTCGGTACGAGTTTATCCGGTATCCGCTAGAGTTGCTCCGACGCCGTTTACGCTCGTGTCTAACGAAAAATGTTTTTGACTCCCGCAGCCCGTTGGATCTCCACGCTCGGGTTCCGTACCTAATGGTCTGAGCCTCCGGCGACCTCCCCCGTGCTCCGCCGCGCCCTCACTTGCCTTCTCCGCCGCCGGCCCCGAACGCATACAGCAGTTCCCTCTCCATCGTAACCACGACGCCGCGGACAACGCCACCACTGGCCGTGGCCTCCGTGCCGCCGACGCCGCGCCTTGCCTCGCCTAGGGTTTCTCCTTTCGGATGCGCAGCCGCAGCTCGCCGGGTTCGTCCTCGCCCACGTCCTCCTCAGCCTCAGACCTCGGAGTCTCGAACACCGGCAGCAAATTCATTGGCAGCTTCGGCGGCGAGGAAGACGAGCGAGTGACTAGCAGCGCCTTGTACGCGGTAAGTCTTGCAGTAGATTCCCAGTTTGCCACGCTCAGTTTGATGGGGAAATGCCGTTATCTACCCGAAACTCCAGTCTTCCATGCCGTGCTGCCACATTCAATTTATGAAGCATGTCAGTGCAACACGTAATTGCATTCCAAAATCGTTTTTCTTCCTTTCAAGGGATGCATAATCACTTTGAACGGTTCATGTTTGTTTATGTGATTGGGGGTCGATGCTACCAAATTCCTTCAGCAGTGGCAATCGACAAGGTATGTCGTGGCATCGCCTCTTCCATTTGTTCATCCCTGTTTGATGTGTGCTCTGCTATGAGCAAGGACTAGTCGTACGACATTATTTCTGTCGCTCGCTGTCAATTTGACGCTTCTTCTCTTGGAATTATTTTTCTTAATGCAGTTCTACTAGTTGCTGATAGTCTATAACTTAGCATGCACACGTTTTCTTTCACAAGTCTTTGTTCCGTTATTCTACTTTTCCTTCCGTTTGCATCTCGTTCAGGGCAAGACAGCCGGCCATCCTGTATCAAGTCAAGTCAACTTAGTGAAGCCTAACTTCAGGCCCATTCCTTCCAGTAGACTGATCCTTTAAACGCCATGGACACACAAGATCACCCAGAGCTCCAACCTAAAGCACTCAAGTTCTTGCAGAGTTGCGGTTCTTTGTTCTTCCGCACCCTGTAAACTCCGTTCATTATGCCCTCAATCTTGTCTCTGTTCTTTTCTGTACTCATCTTTTTCTCCATGAACACTACAATACTCGAAGCAGGGCAAGCAGACGAGTCCGAGATTGATCGTCAGGCCCTCCTTTGCTTCAAGTCCACCATCAATTTCGATCCCCTTGCCACCCTGAACTCATGGAGCAACAAGTCACTTGATTTTTGTAGCTGGAAAGGGGTCACTTGCCGCACAAACTTTCCACTCCGGGTGGTCTCTCTAGACCTCGGGTCTGCACAACTCTCTGAAAAAATATCTGGCTGCCTAGCTGACCTGACTTCTATATCCTTGATGAATCTTGGCGGTAATCATCTGTCGGAACGATCCCTCAAGAGTTAGGGAAGCTCCCAAACTTCCATACGCTGAATCTTGCCGGCAGCAGACTTGAAGGTAACATCCCTGGTTCATTAGGCACTAGCAAATCTCTTACCTATGTTAATCTTGCAAACAACACTCTTACTGGTGGTATCCCTCTCTCCTTGGCCAATTGCTCCTCACTCGACACACTTATACTGTCACGTAATAACCTCTCTGGAGAGATTCCTTCTACTTTGTTTGATAACAAAGCTAAGCTTAGTAGGGTTGATCTCCAGGCGAATTCTTTCACTGGTGTCATCCCACATTTCCATAATGTCACAGCTCTCAAAATTCTTCACCTGACGGAGAACTTCCTCTCTGGAAGCATACCACCTTCAGTCGGAAATGTTTCTTCCCTCTCTTCTATATTGCTTGGCCAAAATAAGTTATCAGGATTAATTCCAGAAACTTTGGGCCACGTTACAAAACTGCTTCAGCTTGACCTAAGTTTCAACAGTTTATCAGGGAATGTCCCCTTGTCTCTTTACAACATGACGTCACTTGAATACTTCAGCGTGGGAAGCAATGGCCTTGTTGGACAGATACCATCTCACATTGGTTACTCACTACCAAACCTTCAGTCCCTGATCATGGAAAGCAACAGGCTGGAGGGCCTGATCCCTGCTTCACTAGCCAACATGTCAAATCTCCAAATGCTTGATCTTTCAAACAATTCACTACATGGCTCTGTTCCATCTCTTGGTTCCCTGGCAAACTTGCATCGGTTAGTCTTTGGGAGGAACTTGCTAGAAGCGCATGACTGGTCATTCCTTACATCTCTTGCAAATTGCACCCAGCTGACAAAGTTGTCCTTGGAAGGGAATGCTCTGAATGGCAGCTTACCAATCTC
Organism: Poa pratensis; assembly: GCA_947311845.1. Lineage (NCBI taxonomy): Eukaryota > Viridiplantae > Streptophyta > Magnoliopsida > Poales > Poaceae > Poa > Poa pratensis. Next base: position 9,438,819 of record CAMZMU010000128.1, on the reverse strand, counting down.
AGTTGTTAATCTTTCCACGAGGCTAGAAGATTTATCGCTTGGGTCAAACCAAATTTCAGGCTCCATACCTCTTAAGATTAGCAATCTTGTTAATCTCACTTCACTTAGGATGGAAAATAATTTTCTTTCTGGAAGCATTCCTTCTACCATTGGCAAGCTGCGATACCTATATATCCTAAGTCTATCGAAGAACAAATTATCAGGTCACATCCCCCCCTCAGTTGGTGACATTACTCAACTAGGCAAGTTTTATCTTGATAACTACTTGTCTGGTAACATACCAATTAATTTAGTTCAGTGCAAGGGACTTCTTGAACTAAACTTGTCTCGAAACAACCTCAATGGATCAATACCAGTCGAACTCTTTGCTAACTCTCCACTCTCCTTGGGTCTGGACTTGTCACACAACAATCTCACAGGGGAACTGCCATTGATATTTGGGGGTAGTGGTCCAATATCTCTTCATATGGAAGGAAACAAGTTCATTGGACAAATTCCAGAAACATGGGGTTTAATTTTGACCCAGCAGATTAATCTTTCTCACAATGAATTATCCGGTACCGTGCCTGAATCTATGGCATCCATCACTATGCTGGAGCAACTTGACTTATCTTATAACAATTTGGAAGGGGCTGTTCCTACAACTGGGATCTTTGAGAATTCTACGGCAGTACTTTTGGATGGCAACATGGGACTCTGTTCAAATTCCTCCAGGCTAGTGTCGTTACCAGTTTGTGCTAGCACTGAGCACCATCATCTTCCCTTGGTGGTGGAATTGCTTCTAATTGTACTACCACCACTCACTATTTGTTTCATAGTACTGTTATGGCTTATGTTGACTCGCTGGGACAGAGGGGTGTTATTCACTCCATGGATGAAAGGGGTACTATCATTTTCACAATGGGATGTTTTTTCCAACATGTTTCCTTTTTTTGCCCATCCCAAACGAAGAGAAGCGCATACAGATACAGTTTCGCCAGATGAAGAGAAGCTGAAAAGAGTGTCATATCGTGACATCCTTGAAGCTACTAATTGGTTTTCTTCAAACCACAAAATAAGCTCAACCTGTACTGGATCAGTCTATGTTGGTAGGTTCAGGTTTGACAATGATCTAGTGGCTATCAAAGTATTCAATCTGAATGAACCTGGCGCAAATGAAAGTTTCTTTACCGAGTGCCAAGTGCTACGGAGCACACGGCATAGAAATATTCTCAGGTGTGTGACTTCATGCTCGACGTTGGACACAGAGAGCAATGAGTTCAAAGCACTAGTCTACCAGTTCATGGCTAATGGCAGCCTTGAAAGATGGCTTCACCCTAAGCAGCACAATGACATACCAAAGAGAACCCTAAGCTTAGGGCTGAGGATATGCATCACAATGGATGTGGCCTCTGCTCTTGATTATCTTCACAGCGAACCAACACCGTCTTTGATGCACTGTGATTTAAAGCCAAGCAATATTCTCTTGGATTATGATATGACTGCCCGTATTGGTGACTTTGGTTCAGCAAAGTTTCTGTCGCCAGTTTTGGGTGGTCCGGAACACTTTATCAATTTCCGAGGAACAATTGGATACATGGCACCTGGTAAGTTTATTTCTTTCTGGCATATACTTATGCAAGGTTCATCTAGTATGTAAGTGCATTTCTTTTCTTTTGCAGAGTATGGGATGGGTTGCCAGGTCTCAGCGGGAGGTGATGTCTATGGTTTTGGAGTGATTCTTTTGGAGTTGCTTACTGGAAAACGGCCAACCGATGATATGTTTGTCGATGGACTTACGCTTCGCATGTTCTGTGAATCCATGTTCCCAGACAGAGTTGCAGAGATTTTTGATCCTCATATGCCGCGTGAGGAGATTCAACGGTGCGCAGAAGCATGGATGCAGAGATATATCGTCCCGTTGGTCGCGCTTGCGCTGTCATGTACCGTGGAATCCCCAAAGGATAGGCCTGGAATGAAAGATGTTTGTGCAAAGCTATCTGCTATCAGAGATGCATTTCTGGAACGTCACGATGGTTGAGGAACACTTCTTCTCTGTTACAGCATGCTCATTCGTTGTTGTTAAGAATGTAGCTTTGTAATTAGGAGAGTGCATACTGTACTCTTATGATCTTATCTAATTGATGACCGAAAGAAATTCTCTATGACAGAGATGTGATTTGCAGTGAGGAATAGCTGGCTACCGATAGTATCAACCATATTTTTACGGTAGATTTTTTCCTATTAGTTTCATTTTGATGGTTAATTATCCGAGATGCATTTCTAGAATGTCATGATGATTGAGGAATTATTTCAGTTCTGTTCAGCAGGCTGAATCGTTATTGTTAAGAATATAATTTTGTAACTAGGAGGGTGCGTACTGTACCCTATCTAATTGATGATTGAAAGGAATTTTTGGACAGAGATGTGGTTTGCAGTGAGGAATAGTTTGCTACCGAAAGTATGAACCATGCTTTTGGTGTAGATTTTGATTTATCCTCATGAACTATATGTTCAGTCTACTAATAAAATTCTCCCATTTGTTGGTAATTGTTTGATGGCTGATGTTCAAAGGATGTGTCTTAAGAGTGCATCCTGCATTAGTGGTCAATTTTAAAGTAAAGAAAGATATGCATGTGAATTTAAACTTGGGGCTAGATAATAACATAACCTATAATTATTATTTTTCTCTCTGATTGTATATTGTTTGGAATTCTCCATGGCATCTAGCCATCATTGTGAAGTATTCTTGAAAGGGATGAAATTCCTGAATAGCAGGGTATGGACAAGACAGATAAACTTTATCCGTAGGGATCTTAAATTTTAGATATGAGATAAGTCTTAGACTGAGACGACCTTGGACGTTCCCCTCCCCGTCTACTGTAGCGGAGGCGATTTCTTGGATCCCACCGAAGAACTCCACCTCGCCGGCATGATTCGTCGGATCCCTCGGTCTCCGCCGGCCGCCTCGGCGGCGGGAGGCCAGGGGATCCCCGTCTCGTGTCCTGTACATAGTGTAGGAGCTCCGTGGTTGCAGGTCGTCGGCGCTCTAGAGGTGGAGGCGTGGCGGCTGAAGTTTGCGGGCGGTGGATCTCCTCTCCGGCGTCGGCGCTCTGCGGAGCGTCGTCTTCGATCCACCGCCATCGACGCCCTCGCATCTCTGCGGAGGTGCCGTGGGCGTCTTCCCCGTGGCTGGTTCCGAGGGCGGCGGAGCCTCCAAATCGAGTTCATGAAGAAGGTGTTGCAGCGGCGCATCGGATCGTCCGCGACGACGTTCGGCGGTGTAGGTCTTCCGGGACCGGCGCTCGACGACTTCCCGCTCGCCTGGGGACTGCCTCCGATCCAAGGCATCGAGGGAGGCAGCGGCGGCGGCGCGCCACCGATGGCATCGACGGATCGAAGCCGCGGTCAGCGTGCAGGAGGGCGGTTCTGTAATTTTGTGTTTCTTGGGGTCCTTTCTGCATTGTTTCCGTTGTAATGCTGTTCCTTCTCCCGCAAAAAAAAAAAAGATTTGAATATGAGATGTATGTGGAATGATCGACGATCTAATGGCTATTTTCAACAGGACGTCAGTCTTTACTCTTTAGGTCGATAAAAAGAACACCAGTCTTCGTAGCCTCGTAGGGGTCAATTCGAGAGTACCGAGATTTACCACTTTACCCCTCCCCTTCCTCGCGAGCCCTCCGCCGCATTTCTCCCGCGACACCTCACCGCACAACCAAGGAGCTCGCCTCACATTCCTCTCCCGCTCCAGCCCGTTAGCCCGATGGCTCTTCACGGCGCAGGCGCCGCTCCGGCTTCATGTACGCTAACCGCCTCCCGCCCTCGCCACCGCCCGCCGACGCCACGCGGAAGGCGCGGGCGAGGAGGAGGGTAGCCCGCCCGTACGAGCGACGGGATCGAGCCGAGGTGGACGAGGAGGCACTGGGAGGGAGGAGCAGGCCACCGCGCGTTTCGGCTGCGTTGCTGTGGAAATGGGAAGGAGGAGCGGCGGCAATGGCTGCCATGGCCGGTGGAACAGAGGAGGGGGGATCTAGAATTGATGAGAAACGATGAAGAGGTGACGCGCCGTACCTTGTTCCATGATTCATTCCTACGCAGTTGCATTTCCTCAGGTGATTTCTACTCCTATACAGGGACGGCCAGTGCTCTGCTCTCTCCGTATATCTCCAGAACCTGCTACTCTTCCCAGGTTACCGAGTAAGTAAGCATTACAGTTTCAGAATGATGGATCGTAGGCACGCAAAGTGCAAGCCAGATGGTGTTGTCATGTCCACTGCCGGTAGTCCTTAGGATTAGCATGTCGTGGAAATGGCTGCTGGGAACATTTAACTTTGGCAAGCATTTTTTTTAGAATTGTCAGCTAATTCACGTGGTACAAGTTCGATGAAGGGGATAGGTGGATCTTGACTGGAAAACGTCGTGGATAAAGAACTTTTCCTGCAAACGCGACAGGAGCGACTGAGAAGAAGTCTTTGGCATGTCCATTTCTCCTCCTTGATGACTGACTTGGCACTTCGCATGGTTGACTAAATTGGCTACTCCCTAAAACCGTACTGGAATCCGGAAAATCGGTTTCAAGCCAACTAAATTGGAGTGACTCTGCAAATAAACAGTTGTAAATTTGGTACCCAATTTGTCCCCTTCTCTGCTGTTCAGTTAAAATTTCCATGGTCCGGTGGATTTAGTTGGGGTGCAGAAGCTCTGGACTCTATAACAAGCAGAGAACAGTATTTGCATTTTCATAGACTGGTTTATGGACACGTTTTCTTTACCCACATAAAACCTCTCAATCAACTGGGGTTAGTGAACTAGAACAAAGCTAAACAAGACGGCACTAGAGTCAAGTCAAACAAAAGTTCCAACTCCCCTACCCTTCTAACATATATCTAAACGTCCACACAGAAATGTTTAACAACCATACTCCATTAGAACAAGATTAGAGACATGGCTCAAGTTTTTGGCACCCAATCTCTGGTAGCTCCTTCCCACCATGCACTCTTTCTTCTCTGCACCATCCTCATATTTCTTTCCTCCAACACAATAGTATTCTCATCAGCACAAGCCACCAACAGAACCGAAGATGACCGGCAAGCCCTTCTCTGCTTCAAATCTGGCATCTCAAGGGACCCAGCCGGTGTTCTCGGATCATGGCGGAACGACTCGCTCAACTTCTGCAGCTGGCAAGGGGTCACCTGCAGCAAGACCCTGCCAATCCGTGTCGTGTCCATCCAATTCAGGTTTAAGCGGCTCACAGGAACACTATCCAGCTGCATATCAGTCCTTACTTCTCTAGTGCAGATGGACCTTCTAAGCAATAAACTGTCTGGAAGCATACCTGATGAGATAGGTGAGCTTCCAAGCCTACAAACTCTGATGCTTGCCGGCAACAGGCTTGCAGGTAACATCCCTCTGTCATTAGGTACCGCTCCATCTCTTAGACATGTCAACCTTGCAAACAATTCTCTTAGTGGAGTTATCCCTGATTCCTTATCAAATAGTTCGTCACTTAGTGAGATAATCCTCTCACGTAACAACTTATCTGGGGAGATCCCGGCTAATCTGTTCAAGTCATCCAAACTTGTTGCTGTTGATCTCCAGTGGAATGCTCTCTCAGGGGCAATCCCACACTTCCAAAAGATGGATGCACTGCAATTCCTTAATCTTACAGGGAATTTGCTTTCGGGTACTATACCAGCATCTTTGGGAAATGTTTCCTCCTTGCGTTCCCTCCTGCTAGGACAAAACAACTTAGCAGGGTCAATTTCAGAAACTTTGGGGCAAATTCCAAACCTAAATGTGTTAGATCTAAGTTACAACAGATTCTCGGGGCATGTCCCAGCCACACTTTACAATATGTCATCACTCACACTCTTTAGCCTAGGCGGCAACAATTTTATTGGACAGATACCTTCTGACATTGGCCACTCACTTCTCAATCTCCAAACGTTGGCAATGGGAAGCAACAATTTTAGTGGATCCATCCCAAATTCTCTGACCAATATGTTCAAACTTCAAGTGATTGATCTTTCAAGCAACTCGCTGACTGGCGTGGTGCCATCTCTAGGATCCTTGCCAAACTTGAGTCAACTGCTTCTAGGAAATAACACACTCGAAGCTGATGACTGGGCGTTCCTTACCTCTCTGACCAATTGCACTCAATTGTTAAGATTATCATTGGCCGGGAATATGCTGAATGGAAGTTTGCCAAAAGCAGTGGGCAACCTTTCAACAAGGCTACAGTGGTTATACTTTGGTGGAAACCAAATTTCTGGAATCATACCAGCTGAGATAGGCAACCTCGTAAACCTCACTCTGCTTGACATGGGCCAGAACATGCTCTCAGGACAAATTCCCCTAACAGTTTGGAACTTGAGCAACTTGTTTGTCCTGAAACTTTCCATGAATAGGTTTTCAGGTGAAATTCCATCAACAGTTGGTAATCTTGCTCAACTCAGCCAGCTTTATCTTGATGACAATGAGTTCTCTGGAAACATACCAGCAAATATAGGACAATGCCAAAGGCTGCTTATGTTGAACTTGTCAGTTAACCATCTTGGTGGATCCATACCAAGTGAACTCTTCGGTATTTCTTCCCTTTTGGGTTTGGACTTGTCAAACAACAACCTGACTGGGCCAATACCACAGGAAGTTGGTAACCTGATCACTCTTGGCCAGCTTAATGTTTCCAACAACAGACTATCTGGTGGCCTTACTTCTGGACTTGGCAAGTGTGTTCAACTTCTATCCCTTCAAATGGAAAGCAACATCTTTAGTGGGATTATTCCTCTGTCTTTCAGTGCACTAAAAGTTATAGAGCAGATAGATCTGTCTGAGAACAATTTAAGTGGTCAACTTCCACAGTTTTTGGGGAGATTCAGTAGCTTAAATTATATTAATATATCAGACAACAATTTTGTAGGGCCGATTCCGGCCGGTGGTGTATTTGCAAATGTAACTGCAGTATCCTTGCAAGGCAACACAGGGTTGTGTGAAACAGCCGCTGCCATATTTGGACTGCCCATTTGCGCCACCAAATCAACAACAAAAAGGAAGATGAATGCACGCCTGCTGCTGATAATAGCTCCTCCTGTCACTATTGCTGTGTTTTCATTTCTCTGTGTTGCTGTCACTATTATGAAGGGGGAAAAAACTCAATTACCTGAAAGCTTCAGGGAGACAATTATGAGGGTGTCGTATGGCGACATTCTTAAAGCCACTAATTGGTTCTCTCTGGTCAACCGGATCAGCTCAAGTCATACAGCATCAGTGTACATTGGTCGGTTTGAGTTCGAAACAGATCTAGTGGCGATCAAGGTGTTCCATCTTAGTGAGCAAGGCTCGAGAAATAGTTTTTTCACCGAATGTGAAGTGCTAAAACATACCCGCCATCGCAATCTTGTTCAAGCTATCACCCTGTGCTCAACAGTGGATTTTGATGATGATGAGTTCAAGGCCATAGTATACGAGTTCATGGCAAACGGTAGCCTAGACATGTGGATACACCCAAGGCTTCACCAAGGCAGCCCAAGGAGATTGCTAACCTTAGGCCAGCGCATAAGTATTGTAGCTGACGTGGCTTCTGCTCTGGACTATCTGCACAACCAGTTGACACCTCCTATGATTCACTGCGATGTGAAACCAAGCAATGTTCTTCTGGACTACGACATGACCTCGCGCGTCGGTGACTTTGGGTCTGCCAAGTTTCTCTCTACATGTCGTGGCACACCAGAAGGGTTTGCTGGCGTCGGAGGAACAATTGGATACATTGCACCAGGTGAGTTACACTTGGTTTTTTCCTTTGAAACGACTGTCGAGTTCAACTCATCTCTCTGTTTTGTTTGTTTCACAAGTATTTATGTACAGTGCTTCTGTTTTACAGAATATGGGATGGGATGCAAAATCTCCACGGGTGGCGACGTGTATAGTTTCGGGGTGCTGCTACTGGAGATGCTCACGGCGGTGCGACCAACAGACGCACAATGTGGCAACGCCCTCAGCCTTCACAAGTATGTCGATCTAGCTTTCCCTGAGAGAATCGCTGAGGTTTTAGATCCCCATATGCCATCGGAGGAGGATGAGGTGGCTGCTTCTCTACGTATGCAGAACTACATCATACCTTTGGTCAGCATCGGGCTGATGTGTTCCATTGAATCGCCAAAAGATCGACCTGGAATGCATGATGTTTGTGCGAAGATTGTCGCCATCAAAGAGGCGTTTGTCGAAACCTTGTGACTGTAGCAACTTAGTCGGATGTGTAGGTAGATACGAAAAACCATGTATATATTCAGAAGTACATACCCACACGACTCTAATACTTATATACTGTACAAAATTATACTTCTATGGCTTATACAATTGTAAAATCTCTACCGAAATAAGCGGTGGTATTCCGTTCTTTTTTTAATCTCAGATTGAGGTGAGTCTTGTAGCATCTCAGGTTAAACTGTTGTCTTACTGAACACTTTAGATGTGTCATTTTCTGAAATGCCATTAGTTAGACAGGTTTCAGACTTCTGATTCTTTCCTGAATGTCAAGTGTTGTTACACATTCTGACGCCGGCATCAAGGAACCGCGACGTTTGGCTTCTCATTTATATTCAGAATGTTTTCCCAGCTCTGCAAGATAGGGATTTTTTGGAAACAAAAAAGGAAGAGATGGGTCCGAAAGAAAGGGTTCGTTTTATTAGTATGGAGTGGCGGCGAAGAGAAGAAGCCCATGGCCGACACGGAGAATGTGAGAGCCTTTCCCACAGGCCACAGAGACGTGAGCTGAGAAAACAGAGCACCAACGAGTTATATTTAGCTTGCTGCCCATCGTACGTCCGACGTTACCGCCCTTCCCACCGCCGCTCTCATCGTCCTCCCGATTACCAGCGGCTCTTTGCCACCGTCCGTCGCCGTCCACCACCACCGTGTTATCGCTGACCGTTGCTGTTAGCCGCCGGCGACCCGCTCTTCAGCACTGTTTAGCCCGGCCATCATCCGCCGTCCGGCAGTCCTTCACGGACGCGAACCGCTGCCACCAAGGGAGCACAGGGGAAACAACCTCCCCTCGATCGAGCGTCCTACCGAATAAACGAAGGTAAAAAACAGAGGTCTGTTCTGGAAATTCCACATTATAACAACTTGGAGTTTTGAAAGCCTAAGCAAATGCAACAAATGCTGAAACTAAATGTACTCCAAGCGGTGAAACGCATTCAAGGGTGCGTGTCTAAAACAATACTCGGAGCAAAAACATACAAGTTCATGTGGGTCTTTCAAACAGTTCGAATCATTTCTATAGTAATATGTTTGATCTGTTTTACCGAGAAGGTCTACAGTTCGAGTGCTTTTTGCAATAGATACCCCACGAAAAATAGGCATTTACAAAGTGAAGGTACTTTAATTATAATATTAGAAAGAAGGATTTGGAGAAAAACTTACGGTTGCAGAATTACGTGCCTAATAATCTTAGAAATGAGGATTTTGGAGCTTTGGATGGAACACAGGACACACGGGTCTATTTGGTCCGGAAGGGGCAAAGAAATCGTGATATTCTACTATTATTACTCTCTCCGTTTCAAATTACTTAACACACATTTGTTTAGAAACGGATGTATCTAGACACTAAACAAATATAGATACATCTTTATTTGATCAAATCTAATTCAACTAATTTTGAACGGAGGGAGTACCCTCGTTTGTAATTAGTAGAAGTTGTGATATCGTCTACGTGTTGTGATATCGTCTACGCGTGTAATTTCTTTTGTCAACTCTAGATGTGACGTGAGTTCTACGCCAAGGGACTCGTTGTTAGATTTGGTTGGTGTATAAGTTCGGCCTCATTCGTACTTACGCCGAGCTCAGCGGTTAGATTGGAAAACAGCTTCGTCGAGGGCAGATGAGGCATTAGTTTCACCCAGGGCCAAATTTGGAGAAAGAGAAAAAATACACAGGCATATAGCCCTATGATGACGTTGATGAATTTCACAAACTCTGACTTTTTTTTGACGTGACGAACTCTAACTTACTGGAATCGAGCGGACGATCGCTGACAAGGAGTAGAGAGCGAAAAACCTCTTGACCCACGATCAAAGCCCCTCCGTCCCAACCTGCTTGCCGGTCCGACCCCAGACACCAGCACTGTACGTGCCACCCCCACACCGGTCACCCGCGCCGCCGCCGCCGCGGCAGCCATTCCCCGACCAGACCGGCCGCCCGCCCGCAGCGGCAGCCAAGGGGCCAAAACTCTTGCGTTTCCGCCCCGAGCGCTCCGAGTATTTTATTGCTCGCCCCCTGCCCCGGCCCTCGGCGATCTCAAGAGGCCCCCAACCCAACAAAACTCTGTCTTTGTCTTCTCCCCTTCGATATCCCCGATAAAACCTCCCTCCGTCCCCATCTCCGTCCGTCCTATCGCCACTTCGTCACCCAGCCAGCTCGCCCCGCCTCGTCATCTCCGAAGCCAAGCAGCCGCAGAGCGACTCCGACAGCCACCCACCAGGGAGCCAGGGAGGGAGAGCACATGGCGCTGTCCTGCATGAGGTGCCCGGCGGCGGGAGCCGGCGGGGCCGTCCAGCGCCGTGTGGCGGGTCCGTCACCGCCGCCGTCCGTCACGTTCTCTGTAGCCAGATGCGGGAGATCAGCCGCCGCCGCCGCTGGGTGGCGCATCGACGCCGTCGCCGGGAAGGGAGGTGCGCGCCTACTCTTTTCTGGGCTTGTCCTGTTCTGGGATTCAGTCCTCTCTGCGCTTTTCGGTTCTCGCAGAAATTCAGGGGATACCTTAGGTGAGGTGATGAGTTTGCTCGATGGGAAGGGAATTGCCCACGTCCACGGTTGAACCTGAACATAGTCAGCCTACAAGGCTACAACCTAGATTATCCAACCGAATGCGTCTGTGCGCCTAGTTGACTTTCCTGCCTAGCGATGCCACGCTGTGCTGTGCAATCCGTAATATATTGCCACAACCAACATTCTGAATATCCATTCATCCAACCTTGCTGCCTAAAATGAAGTGTTCTGAAGGAAAAAATGAAGCGAAATCGATACGATTCATGCTATCTAAGCTTTTGTAGCTTAGTAACATTAAATTCGACACCTACCATTCTTACTGATCCCCAGCATCTCTTTTTCCAAGTCAGTTATGTTCTGTCTGTTTGCATTTCTAATGTTGAGTAACTACAAGTAGTTCTCAGAAAATCTTTGCCTGCCTCATTTTGATTTACTTCCCGCGTATAGCAAGTCTTTCATGCGATGAAATCTTGTTAGTTAGCTATGAATGATACACAGTGGGTATTTTTACTTATTTTACACTTCGTCATCAGTGAAAGGTCCCATGGATATTGTTGTGGAGGACACTATCACGACTTCTGCTCCACCAAAGGTGGAAAACGGCAGTCCTTCAGCGATCACTGTGGAGGAGTTTGAAGACTTGAGCGCCCTGTCGAAAGATGCCGAGGCTTCGGTTAGCATCACTGTGGTTGGAGCATCTGGTGACCTTGCGAAGAAGAAGATATTTCCTGCACTTTTTGCTCTTTACTATGAAGATTGTCTTCCCAAGGTTTGTGTATATATCTCTCCGTCCAGCCTAGGATACTATTTTAGCCACTTAAGAAAAAAAATCTAATCTGAAGTATTCTCTTCTGTAGCATTTCTCCATCTTTGGGTATGCACGAAGCAAAATGACAGATGCTGAACTGAGAAACATGGTTAGCAAAACACTGACTTGCAGGATTGATAAAAGGTGATTATCAGGAGAGAACTTTTGATAATAGCTTATGGCCATTGTTTAGTAAATAAGCCCTATATATAGAGAGAGATGGATACTCGCTTGTGCTGCTTTAAACTGCTCTTTTTCACCAGGGAGAACTGTAGTGAGAAAATGGAAGAGTTTCTGAAACGATGCTTCTACCATTCAGGCCAATATGATTCAGAGGCAGATTTCGTGGAGCTAGACAAGAAGATTAAAGAACATGAGGTTTGTATACGCCACTTCAAGTCTAACCGAGGATGCGCCATTGATTGTAGTTCTAATTTTGAGGTTACAGTACTTCTATTTGTTTAGATGAATTCTTCCCAGGGCTATCTTTACAATGTCTTAAGCTTGCTACTCTTCTTGATAATCAGTATTTCATTTTTAAAAGTGTGGCGCTTAAAATATAGTTTTTGCTCTTTCTTTTATTGTAAGGAACTGAAATAGTATGTGACTTTTTAATACAACTTAATCATTCCTATTTCAAAGCTAATGATCTGATAAATTCTTGTTCTTTACATGCAGGGTCCTAGAGTTTCTAACCGTCTTTTCTACTTGTCAATACCTCCAAATATATTCCTGGATGTTGTAAAATGTGCAAGCAGATCAGCATCGTCTGAGAATGGCTGGACAAGGGTAATTGTTGAAAAACCTTTTGGCCGGGACTCAGAGTCTTCTGCTGCACTAACGAGAGGTCTGAAGCAGTACCTGGTAGAGGACCAAATCTTCAGGTGATTCAAGCATCTAGCATAATTTATGAGACAGTCATATTTTCTTGTATGGCTAATTTAAAGATAACTCCCATTTCCCAGTAAATAACTAATAGTCTGACAATTGAAAGACGATACACTATCCGTTGGAAATTAAAGAGCATGAGATGCATGGTAGTTGTTTTCATAGACTGAGATGCCTAGAATGTTGTGCTCACATATATTTGTTACACAGGATTGACCATTACTTGGGAAAGGAACTGGTGGAGAATTTATCTGTCCTCCGCTTCTCGAATCTTGTTTTTGAGCCTTTGTGGTCAAGGCAATATATAAGGAACGTGCAACTGATATTCTCAGAAGACTTCGGCACTGAAGGGCGAGGAGGGTAATGATTTCTACGTCATTTATGGTACCATGTTACTGCCCTTGGATTGTCTCTTACCTTATTGTTGAATTGCTCAGGTACTTTGATAGCTACGGTATTATCAGAGACATAATGCAGAATCATCTTCTTCAGATACTAGCTCTATTTGCAATGGAAACACCGATTAGCTTGGAAGCAGAGGACATACGAAATGAGAAGGTTAGTGGCTGTTCCAGGTTACCGAGACATGCAGTTTTGAGCGAAAAATGGGCCAAATTATCTTTTCTAATAAAAAACTATTTTACCTATATTCTGTTGTGTACTTTTAAAATAGCATACATAAATCTTGTTATCGTTACATACTTTTGAAGCAGCATACATCAATCTTGTTATTGTTACATACTTCATAGCATACATCAATCTTGCTATCGTTACACACTTCATAGCATACATCAATCTTGTTACCTACGCTTTATTTGAAATGGGCATACCGATTCTAAAATCACCTTTCATTGAGTGTCAATATTGTCTCCACCTTTCAGGTTAAGGTTTTGCGCTCTATGAAGCCCATTCAACTAGAAGATGTGGTAATAGGACAATATAAAAGTCAGACGAAGGGTGGTATTACATACCCTGGATATACTGATGATAAGACGGTACCCAAGGGTAGTCTGGCTCCTACATTTGCTGCAGCTGCACTTTTTATTAATAACGCTAGATGGGATGGAGTTCCTTTTCTCATGAAGGCTGGGAAAGCTTTGCATACTAAACAGTAAGTGCACTTTTAAAATAGCTATCATTATCATATGATGCCATCACTTTGCCACCTGTTCACTTAGCTTATATATTAAGATTTTGTCCAATGTTTGAACTCTTAACGTGGAGGCGTTTTCTTTGTTCTTTCTGTGTGCATCTTTATTAAAAATTTGTGTTGTGCTCTTAATATATGAATAAAACACCGACTTAACTAATAATTCTTAGTATTAATCTTGGGTTCATACCACAAAACTAATTGATTTCAAAGTCTCTTTTTTGGGTTATCTTTTTTGCCACCGATGCTTACTCACGTTGCATTGTGCATTGAAAAAAAATTCAGGGCTGAGATTAGAGTACAGTTCCGACATGTTCCTGGAAATCTCTACAAGGGGCTTTCGGAACCGATCTTGACAAGGCTACTAATGAGCTTGTGATACGTGTGCAACCCGATGAAGGGATTTACCTAAAAATTAACAACAAGATTCCTGGTCTCGGTATGAGATTAGACAGAAGTAATTTGAATCTTCACTATGCAGCAAGGTAAGATGAACTTTCCAACATTTTATATTTGCGAATAGAGTGGTTTGCTTATTTAGAAGATCCAATGTTGTTGGTCTTGATACTGTACTTAAAATGCTCCTGTCTTCACATGTAGACAAGTAATTAGACAAACATTGGATCTCTAGCATTTTCTTCTTTATTTTGTTTGTTTGTTTAGGGCTTAGGCTGCCTTTGTAGTTGTAACCACGTGTGAGATGTGTAGTATGAGATGTCTCCGGAATTATCTTGAACATGTGATGTGAATCTAGTATGCAAGTCACAAGTGGAGTAAGTATCCATCTAGCAGAGATCAGACGGTGATAACCTGAAATAGGCTATACGTGATGTAGATCAGTTGGCCAAGTGAAATATACCACAACATGACTTCGATTCACTCATATTTTGCTTGATTATAGAAATCCTTCCCATTCAATTACTTATGTATGGTAAGTTGTAGCCGATAATAATACAATGACTCGCAAGTTATGCCGCTATGCAGCATTGTGAATGCAAATTTCTGCACTTTGCAAAAGCTTTTGGCTTTGTCTATCTCCATCAGAATGGGGTCTTTAGTGTGGTGCTTTTACATGTGCATAATAGTTCTTTTTTCCGGTGATATTTTGTCATTCCTTATTGGAGATGTGTGTTTTCATACAGCTGCTTTTTAGGTGCTTAGCAAGTCACCTGTTTTAGCGATTTACAGGGTATATGCCAATTTGCAGCTACTTGCTCATGATCTCTAAATTGTCACGTAAACCTGCCTCAGGTACTCGAAGGAGATACCAGATGCTTATGAGAGGCTCTTGCTCGACGCCATAGAAGGGGAGCGAAGGCTTTTCATCCGCTCCGACGAGTTGGATGCCGCGTGGGAGCTCTTCACACCCCTCCTGAAGGAATTGGAACAGAAGAGGACCGCCCCCGAGCTATACCCTTACGGAAGCCGTGGACCTGTAGGCGCTCACTACCTCGCCGCAAAGTACAACGTCAGATGGGGCGATTCGAGCTCAGAGGACTAGAAAGCATGATTACGCAGATGATTATATTTTTCGCTGTGATTTTGCTGTTGCATTTTGCCCCAGTTAGTGGGGATGGATGCGAGAAACAGATCGAAATAAGGTGAGCGGTTGGCTGGCTTGGCTGTGATGCTTCAGTGTCGATTGACCATGAATATATTTGTTGGGAAGATTGGGAAATTAAGATCGCAAAGCTCGTCTTCTCTGTTCAATTTAGGCGATCCGGTTTCCAGTTGCCAGGCTGATCTTGTATGTTCATTAGATGATCTGGCTGGGCTGTAGTAATGGCAGGCGCTACATTTTTGTAACTGTAGATACAATCGCCTCTTTGCATGTTGCTGGTTCTTTGGAACAGTTGAATACAATTATTCAGAAGCTGGTTGCAGAAGAAATAACGGACCCTAGGTGCTGGTGCAGGCTATGGCGATAAGACGACAACATGCTTTCTTTTCAACCTGCTGCTACCCTCGGTTTTGACCGGTTGCTTGTCGGTCAGTTTGATCTCATTTTTCCCTTTGCCATGGTGTTTCCACTGGTATTTTCTTACCGGCTCTCCATCGTCGTAGCGACCGTCAAGTCCACCGCCATCATAAACCTCTCATGAAAAAACTATATTTTTTCCTTCTGGATACGTTAATTCTGACTCTTCTTCAACTCACGCCATCATAATTCCCATGAAAAATCTTTTTTTTTTCTGGATACGTTAATCTGACTCGCACTCCCCATCATCACACCATCACGTATGTCATCACCTGGGGGCCGGCGCCATTGTCAATCTCCCTCGCTTTGCCGGAATGCGCCCATGAAGTCGTTGCGAGGTAGCCGTCAGACGTACCCTTCACTTTCTGCGAAGTGTCTCCGCACCTCAGCTACACCCTGCACTCAATCGCGCGTCTCTTACTATAGCTTAAAGACGAACCTCCTCAGCTCCATCTAGGGATGTAAACGGATAGGATAATTTCCGTACCGAATCCGTCGCTGAATCCGTTTTAAAGAATTCATATCCGGTTCCGAAGAATTTGCCGGATAAGGATATCCGATTCCGAACTGAATACCCGGATACGGTATAGGATATGGTATGAAAAATAGCATCCGAATATGGATTATCCGAATATTAGTTAGGATTATCCGATGGTTATAATCCGAATAATCCGATTTTCTACCGAAATGTCTAAACTAATAGAGCACAATTTGTATTTAGTTAGTTGTGGAGCTCATTTGTTGAACAACGACTCCCTTGCATGGTCAATCTACATACTATGGAGTATAACTTTGTTAGATTATTATGTTGTTGAGCTATTATTTTTGGTTATGTGGCTTGATGATATACATTGCGCATACCGATCCGACTAATTTTCTTTCCGCCCCGAATCCGCTCCGTTTTCGTTCCGAATCCGTGATTATATCTATCCGCCCCCGAATCCGCAAGCGTTCATTATCCGATCCGATCCGAATCCAAGAAAAAAATATGGTAAAGAATATGGTAGAGGCAAAATCCGATCCGATCCGATCCGTTTACACCCCTAGCTCCATCAATCATATATTCTCCGGCTCTTCAATTATTCTGTCCCCTGGGAGAAGATATATGCACAGTTGCACCAGGGCGCCGTGCATCAGGTGTTGCTGATTAGTTGGTTGAACAAACAACAAGCAGCAGAAGAAGCAAAGTGTGCGTGTGACCGGTGATCAGAATATGGAGGCCGGGCGCCGGCACCATCTGTGGTCGCTGCCAGTAGTGGTGGCGGTGGTGATCATCGTTGCAGGGCTCTGTGGCCGTTGCGGCGCGCAGCTGCCGATCCCGGCGAGGACGGACGGGTTCGTGTGGGGGAAGGCGCCGGGGCCGGCGTGGGGCGGGGCGGTCGTCGTGGAGGCCTTCTTCGACCCCGTCTGCCCCGACAGCCGCGACGCCTGGCCGCCGCTCCAGAAGGCCGCCGAGCACTACGGCGCCGGCCGCGTCGCCGTCGTCGTGCACCTCTTCCCGCTGCCGTAAGTACCGCTTCAACCGTGCTTCACGCTCTCCGCGTGTTCTTTCTCTATAGCTTTGAGTACTCTCACTCTCGATCGCTTCTGAAGTTTTCGCTCTGAAATGAACCTGTTCCCGCTGCCCTGAGCGCTGCTTCAACTGCGTCCCACTCTCTGCATGTTAGTGCAACTGGTTGCAGTTTTCACTCCGTACTTCATCGATCGATTCTCAAGTTCCATCGCCAATTTGTTTGCATTTTTGGATTCATTCGCGGGATGGGATTCGCTTGGGGTGAATTCCAGTTCTTGTGAATTCTACGAGTAGAAAAACCATAATTCCGAATGGGTGTTATGGTGCGTTTGGTTGGGTGGCTAGCCACCAGGTGTTTAGTGGTAGCCACTTTTTAGGTGATTAGCCCCTATTTGGTTTGTGGTGTTGGGTGTGTGTGGGTAACCACATTTTGGAAATATTCACTATAAAATATGGTTGAGCTCAACCACCAAAAATGTGGTGGTTGGATCCAACCACCTGGGGCGAGATGCTAGAATCACCCCCGAAATGTTTTTTTGCGCTGCTCCCCTTCTCTCAAAAAAGAAAAAGGGCAAGGAACGCTCGTCGTTCTTTCTCCAATACCATAAAAAATTAAAATTTTCATTTTTAAGTTTTGGAAAATCATGAAAAAATCTCAGATATAAATAGTGATATGATCTAAACGTGTGCAAAATTTCATATGGTGAGCTGGACAAAAATGACAAATGGTGGATCTGGGTGGTTGTAAACAGTACACGGTTTAAAAACTTGAAATTTTGCACGATTTATCTTTTTTTGTACCCCAAAATACTACGCATTTTAAGCTGAAACTTTGCATGCTTCTAGATCTCGAGAGTATCTACATCGGAGATTTTGTTCACGATTTTCGGGAACCAAAAAGTGTAGATTTCGAATTTTTGAAAAAAACGACCTACATGTAGCTCGAGCTCCATTTGAACTTTTCGACTGCGGTATGCACTATTTGCAAGTTTTCTATGTAATATTTGGTACTCCCTCCATTCACGAAAGGATATCTCAACCAATCTCATACATATTTGAGATAGGTTGAGACATCCTTTTTTGAACGGAGTGAGTACATCATTAAAGTGTGATATAGAACTTTTTTTTCATATGTTCTAGTGGGACATACAGTCAAAATTTTCTTCAATTTGATTCATTGTATTTGGATCATACTTTAAATGATCTATATTACCAAAATCTCATGTCACGAGGTATTCCCGTCAACCACTTTTTATCAAGTCAACCAAACACAAAATTTGGCTAACCAACCCACACAACCAAACATAAAAAATGGCTACCACCAACCAGGTGGTTGGCGGTACCCCCAACCACTTTTTCATAGCCACTGAACCAAACACACCCTTAGGGCATCTCCACTCGTCGCTCAGGAGGCTTTTTTTAGTGCTTGCGCTAACAAAATTTTAACAGTCGCCCCCCAATACCTCATTTAGCGCCGTTTGACGCCGTTTTTAGCGCCGTCGCACCCAAGCCGAACCCAGCATGCTGGGTTTCGCGCGCGCGGGGGGGGGGGGGGGGGGGGGGGGGGGCAAAAGGCGACGTGGGCCAGATCTGTCGGCGAGGCTACGCGATTCTCTCCATATTTTGGCCTCTTCCCTCCATTTCGCCCCACATATATCCTCCCATCGGCAGCTCCCGCCATTTCCCCCAGATCTGGCCGCCATGGCTCCCAGAAAATTCACCGGCCCCCGCAACGCCGCCACCGCTGCCGCGTCCTCCGCCGTAGCGAAGGTAAAGAAGACGAGGAAGCCAAGGGCGCCGATGCAGAGGCCGCCGGGCTGGAGCAACGCCAAGTGGACGGCGGACGTGATGCGCCGGAAGACCGAGAACACGCACCGCGAGGAGAGGGAGAGGGTGCTGCGGGCCAAGCGATTCCTTCATGGAAGAGATCATCACCACCGGCTCGATGGCGACGGCAGCATGCCCGGGATTTCTCTCACAAGGTGGGGAATTTTTCTCACAAGACGGCGTGGAGGCCGGCGGCTCTGGTGGCGGTACGGTTACCGAGGAAGATAAGGTCGAGCCGGTGGGCGTCGATGAAGGAGGAGCACCGGCCAAGGGTACTGAAGCCGGCGGGCGTCGACCCAAGAAGGACCCGAAGGTACCGAAGCCTGCCGCCGAGCCTCACATCAAGTGGACCGCCAGGGAAGATGTTCTCCTCGTCGAAGCATGGAAGACGGTGAGACTTGACCCGATCGTCGGTGCCAACCAGAACATGGACAACTACTGGAAGAGGGTCAAGTCAGCATATGATGAGCGCCGGATCATTGATCCTGAGTACTCCATGATCACCACTGCGCGCGGCGAGAAGGCCATGGCCAACCATTGGGCGATCATCCAACATGTTTGCTACAAATAGCATGACATTCAACATGGTTTGCTCATTTCGGCCGTATGGCCATGTAGATTGAGGGGTCGACCGCGACGACGAGAAGTTCGACTTCAAGTTCCTCCACGTCTTCATCAAGATTGAGGGGTGCGAGAAGTGGGCGCAAGTTCGTCTTACTCTCGGCAAGGGCAAGGAGTACGTCCCGGACGCACCGACAGCTGGTGCGTCAGACGGGCGCCCTGATGGCCACACGAAAGCCAAGGCGGCGAGAGACGCGGCGCCAGCGGCGGCGAAGCTGCAAGCGTCAATCGAGACATGCATCGCCAACACCCAAACCACGCCACCATGAGAGAGGAGAAGGCGGACGCGAGGTGGAAGGCGCTCATGGACAAGGCGGACGTCAAGCTCGACCTCCTCAAGACCAACACCGCGGCGAAGAAGAGGAACAATGACCTCGCTTTCCTCATGGGAGGTGACCCGGCGGCCATGGACCCCGAGGTCAGGACGTGGTTCATGGCAGAGCGGCGCGCGATTCTCAGCCAGATTGCCCCGGCGGCCCCGACCCCTATAGTAACTCCGAGCTTCACCACTCCAGCCGACACGAGCTCCGTCAGTCCAGCCGACACGAGCTCCGCCACTCCAGCCGACACGAGCTCCGCCACCGTCACGCCGCCTCCGAGCAGCGAGCCTACGGCCACTCCGAGTACCGAGCCTACGGCCACCCCGAGCTCTGCCCTTGCTCTGACGACCACGGCCATCGAGCTGGACGATGATGCCGAGGTGTCGCCGGCGACCATCTGATCTGTGTATCAGCATGCCGAATGTGGATGTTTCACTAGATTGCCGGGCTATGGCTTGATCCTATCGCCGAACTGTGTCTTTTTTGTATGATCGCCCAACTATGGCTGTTTTGATCGCCGAACTCGGGTTGTTTTGGGGCGGGAATATGAACTTTCAAATTATGTTGATGTGTGTTTCACTTGGGGCCGAAATGATTGGGAACTTCGCGCCCCCCCCCCCCCCCCCCCCCCCCCACCCCCCAGACCCAAGTTTGCGCCGGCGCAAAGGCAAAAAGACGACGGCGGAAACCCTGTGGGGCCGAACGAGTGGAGATGTCCTAAGGACAATGATGATTTCATCACGACATCGTTGTAACCCGTAGTAGGATGAGTTCAACCGGTCAGAACTAGCGGAATACACTTCTAGATGAACGGACTAAGCTTCCAAGGTCGTGTGTTTGTTACGTAGCTAGCGTCCATCGAACTAGCGGAACACCCTACAAAATTGGAATTCTTCCGAGACATGGTTTTGCTTTTGTCGAAAGTTCTATATATAGTTTTATCATGCAGTGGCGCCGGAAGAAATATCCCCCCGCCACAAAAAAAATTGGTATTGAAATGTGCATGATAAAACTATATATATATATAATTTGTTCCATCCTCACCTACCTTTTTCCAACTAGAGAGCGAACCTTGTCGACAAAACAAAAGAAGAAAAAAAAAAAGACAGCATAGTAGGACCGCTTTTCCTTTCGATGCAAGTGTGAAGAGATCTTCTGCGTGTTTCCTGGACGAATACCTGCTTTTGGCTAATGTTCATTCCCTTGACCTCCCCTAAAAAAAAAGGAAAAAGGAAGAACAGAAGACGCCCTAAAAAATAGGCAAACACAAAGCTAGAGCTGACATATAGGACCCGTCTGGAACAAAGGAAAAATGTAGGCTTAGGCGTAGGGTAGGAATGCTACAAGAAAACTTCCAATGGCGCCGTTTTGAAGGTCCAATGGAATGGACTATTCTATAGAAATTTTGGAGGAAAACTGATATGAGGTCTCACCTCATCTTTTCATCCTTTTGTGCCTACAATTCCTGCATGACAGTTTTGAAGTTTTTCTATGATTTTGGTTTTGTAAGAATTTAAGATACACGATATCTTAATTCCTATATTTTGTTTTGCCTATTCTTATGTTTGGAGTTCATGAGTAACAAACGGGGCCATAAGGTGCAATAATGAGAATCTGGTGCTTCCTCTCGTACGTGTTCCGTCGCTCTGTGCTACCTACTCCCGGAAGCACTACCATAAATCACGAAAAAGAAATCCGAAGTTTATTGACAAGGCCAATGAATACCCATTTTATTTCCAATGTTTCTTTTAGCTCCGGAATATTATAGTAAAAATTAATAGTCAATGTTGTATTTGGAAACTGTTTTGATGTCAAACATCATCCTTTCTAAGACTGGGGGTAATGCATTTGAATTTGAAAAGGATATTAAAAGTTGCCCCAGCATTGCATAGAGTCACTAGTGGAAACAGGGCCACTGGTCCCGGGTCGTAAGGGCCTCTAGTACCGGGTGTCCACCCGGGACTAGCAAGGCGACACTAGAGGCCCCCCCCTCTAGTACCGGGTCCGTTACGACCCGGAACAACAGGCTCCCACGTGGCCGCCGAGGCGCGGGCGTGGTGGAGGACCTCTAGTCCCGATTGGTCATACGACCCGGGACCAAGGACCTCACACGTGGCAGCCTGTAATTTTTTGTTTTTCCTCCCAATTTAATATTGAAATGGTGCAAAAAAATATGCGTTTAATTAATTAAAAACAGAAACTACATATAACATATCAAAATGTTCATAAATAAAAATATGTTCACGTCTATCCGGTTACATGGAGGTGCTCATAACCGGGACTAGAGCCCGTCTATTCGATTACACGTGTGTGGAGATCATAACCGGGACTAGAGCCCGTCTATTCGGTTACACGGGAGATCATAACCGGGACTTCACCGCTATTCTCCATTGTATTTTCCTTTTGTAGGTATGACTTCGCTGAGCAGAAACCCCGCAAGTTCCTCTGCTAGTGCTTGAAAGCGCTTCTTTAGTGGCATACTCTCGCGCAATGGCTCTGCCTATAAAAGAAGGAGATCAATACGAATATTAATCATGACTATCAAAAATTATGAATGACACTGGAGATCAATTGATGAATATGATTGTTCACGTACGTCTAAAATTTCTTTGGGTCCCGCTCAGTGACCGAACGACGAATCCACTCGCAAACGAAATATCCACAGAAATTGGTCCCCTGTGGTTGCCTCTCGATCCACTTTACGAGAATAGAATTCAATCAAATCATAGTCAACATATAGTGGTATTGAAAACAATAAATAAAGAGATGCGCGAACCTAGCTAGACCGTACTACCTACCTGTGGGTGAACAAAAGTCAGCTGTTCTTCAAATGAACCTGAACCCTTTGTCCTCGCTTTGAATTGTTTCCAAACCCTGCCGGCAAAAAAAAGAATAAATGAGTTATTAGTTGCTTGATATCTCTGAAATCAATAAGAGAGACTGATATAGTGCGATAATGTTTGAAATTACCTTTGGAGCGTATCTAGAATGCTTTGGTACCTCTCCTCAGGCCAGTCCAATGAGTCGTAGACTTGAACTCTTGATCTATCAACTTCAATGACTAGCAGAATGTAATGATCGCTGCGCATGATTATATACACGTCAGTAACTCATCAGTTACACTTAATTTGTACAAGCGAGTAACACTCTCTTACCTGAAGAAGTAAGGAAACATTATCTCCGTGTTGAAATGTTGCTTCATTAGGGCATTTAGCAAGTTCTTCTCCGTGTCCTTCACGTGGTTTTTTAGTGTCCTTGCATTAACTCGTACTGGGTTAACGAACCCAAAGCCATAGATGCCCTTTCTACCACATTCATCACTCTTCATTCTGCATAATACCGTAGTGAGCATAATTAGCGATGGCAATGAACGAGCTGAGAGCTAAAGACTTTATCTTTTTTGGAAATAAATGAATTGAATCACTTACAGACAGTAGGCACCGACGAGAGCCAAGTCGAGGGAGTCAAGGTTGTATAAGTACCAGAGTTCTTCGAGCTGAATTGTGAACATGTCTTCACCCGCGAAATGATTTTTTGTAACTTTCACACAGATCAAAAATCATCAAATTCCTTTGTGGTTTTCATGTACCAACTATGGAGTTGTCGCATACATGTCGGTAGACACTTTATCTGATCACCTCGCAGCAGGGACCTCCCCCATTTCCATTTCCATGAATCATCTACATCAGACGGAAAGAGATTTTCGTTGTCCAGTTGAGCAAGAGTAATACCAGCATCTGCAGCAAAGTCCTTCTTCAAGGATAAAGTAGGAATTAGGTCCGTCACGGAGCCATGACCACTGGGTATAACTACGAGCGGGGCTATCGACTGGTTTGCCTGTTGTCCGAGCTGGGCAACGTCTCTTTTCCCTCTGGCACTACTACTTCTCGTCTTGGGAGAGCTACTACTTTTACTCAGAGCTCGTAAATAGTTATCTGGCTTATTTTTCTCATATTGCGATGGTTCCGTGATGAATCCAATAGCCCACTTGTTTTCCTTTGCAGTAAATGTTTGCTTTTCCTCGGGCTTTTTCCGTGCAAGCTGTCTTTTTGTGTCTGCATCCACCCACGCATCCAATTGCTCTTTAGTCATGTCGCAAGCTCTGAGGTCGTCAAGGCTTTTGGGTACTTTTGGGAGGGGCGAACGTCGGGGGTCTCGCCCGAATCCCATGGACGACGAAGTGGCGCCCTTCCTATGTCGGGGCTCAGGAGTCGGCTCATGCGGCGGCGGAGTCGGCTCATGCGGCGGTGGAGTGGCTCATGCAGCGGCGGAGTGGGCTGACGCGCGTGGAGTCGGCTCACGCGGCGGTGGAGTCGGCGCACGCGGCGGCGGAGACGACTGATGCGAGGCGACTGATGGTTGTCGTCCCCTTCATCGTCATCAGGTGGTGAATCGTGAATTGGCGGAGACGATGGTGGCCTTGGCGCCCAGCCTTCAAACTTGATGTATTTCTTCCGCCATAGAATTAGACCACCCACGACGTCCCCTAGCACCGACTCATCATCAGCTCTTGGGAACTCAAGGTTCAGTGATTCATATCCTTGTACAACTTGATCCACGCCGACACGAGCAATCCATCTGGAATGGCATTGCCAAGCCACGATGCTGTAGAGTCAATGGAGAATGCATAGCCGTCCGCCACCTTCATGGATAAGTTAAATACTGGGACATGCAGCTCACAAGTTGTTTTCTCCGTGATATAATCCACGGGGTAACTTGTCTCATCATCACCGACCATAACCGAGGAAGCCACGCTGCTTCTGCGATGCGATGGGCCGCCTTGACTCGCTTGTTCCAGCTGAAGAGTTGGCGCCCCTTGCTCGCGCATTTGATCTATTTGCTTCTGCTGCTCCTTATAGAGAGCAACCATCTGGTCATGATTTCTTTCTAAGATCATCAACCGGTCTGATTCCTGCTGCTCCTTCCTCCTCTTTGCTCTCAATCGGCTTCTATAAGAGGCACGGTCCTCGGGAAACCCTTCAATCCACGGCACTTCTCCTAAGCCTCGTGTTGATCCTCCTTTTTCTTTGGTCCCGAGGGCCTCTGACAGCTCGTCCTTCTCTCTGTCGGAAATAAACTTTCCCTCTTTAGACTTGGCAATTAAGTCAATAATTTTTTTTGGGCTCCGTTGACTACTTTGCTTTCATCAATTATTAACTCCCCTGTTTCCATGTCATACTCCCCTCCATGCGCAAGTAGCCAATTCCTTATCCTTCTGTCCCATTCCTCTGTGACCGGGGTGAGCCCTTTTGCACGCAACTCGGACTCAATTTTTTCCCACTTAGGCTCGGCAACTCGGTAGCCACCTGGCCCCATCTTATGGTGATACTTCTTTTTCGCTGCATTATTCTTATTCGTTTGCGACCTTTTCTTAGCTCGTTCTGATTTCTTGTACTCCAGAAATGCAGGCCAGTGAGGCCGCTGCCTCTCTCGTGTGCCGGTGAAATCCGGAAGTTTCCCATCTTCTTCCCACTCACGGAATAATTTGTTCTTGTAGTTATTGAATTGTTGAGCCATCTTCTTAAGAGCGAAATGCTTGACTTTGTCCGTCATTTTTTTTGTCTTCACCTCATCTTCCAAGACCGGTAGGGTGAAATGTGCAATGAGCTTGTTCCAAAGCACATCTTTGGTTCTCTTGTCGACGTAACTAACTCCCTCTAACTTTGGCTTAATCCATTCCTGAGTGCTGATATAAACGTTGTCCCTGACAGTGACTCCGCATTGATGCACAAACTTAACTGCGTTCGGCACGGGTGCCAGTGGTTGGCCAGTAGTTGCATTCACCTCGTCAATTGTGAGATGCTCATCTTTGCCCATCCCTTGGGCATGGCCTCGTTTAGTGGTTTGGTTCGATGCGGAGGTCTAAAAATATGAAACATGTGTGAATACATATATATGCACAAATCAGTTATTGCATCTGCTCAACATAGGCTTAATATACCTCGCCAGACGGCGTGGGTCCACCAATTTCCGAGTCCTCATCTTCAGCTCCTTCCGCGGGATGCCGAAATTCATCTTCAGCTCCTTCTGCGGGATGCCGAAATTCACCGGGTTCACAAATGTAGGAAAGTAGCTCTTCTTCCCCTTCTCTCGTTGCGAAGGGAGCATCGATATCCATTGTTTAACTAATACAAAAAAAAGATAAAACAATAATAGCATTAGTACAATAATTCAATATACAAATATGCAACAAAAACAATTTAATATTGCATCTAAAGAAAAAAATAAAAAAAACTTAGGCTGCTGTCCCAATCCCAGCCCAGCCCAAATTTGGGCCAGAACCTGGTCAAAGGTGGCCACCGTGGTCATCGCTGGCCCACCTGCCAGCGCCTACCCGCCCCACCGCCACGTGTGACCGCCCACTGGCCACGCGTGGTCATGAGACTTTAGGTTCTGGAACTTTTTCTCTGCCATATTTATTATTCCCTTTATATTCGACGAGAAGCCAGACGGGACCTTCATACTGCTCAGGACTTCAAAAAATATCTCCTTCTCTTCTTTGGTAAGAACGTAGCTAGCAGGACGTAGACGTCCTTTATCCGTCCTCATTGGATGCAGGTTCTTTGGGTCTTTCAAAAGTTGCTGGTCCTCTCGTGCTTTCGGAGTATCTTTTGCCTTCCCATACACGCCCAAGAAGCCTAGCAGGTTCACGCAAACATTCTTCGTCACGTGCATCACGTCGATTGCAGAGCGGACCTTTAGGATTTTCCAATAGGGTAGTTCCCAAAATATAGACTTCTTCTTCCACAGGGGAACGTGGTTGTTAGCGTCATTCGGAACAGACTGTCCGCCAGGACCCTTTCCAAAGATTACATCTAAATCCTTGACCGCATCATATATATCTTCACCACTTTGGAGGGGTGGCTTCGGCCGGCGATCTTCCTCGCCTTTGAAATGCTGCTGCTTGCTTTTCTTTCTTACGGGATGCTGAGTTGTAAGAAATCGACGATGACCCGGGTACACATTCTTGTTACCTACATATATACTTTCAGTGCCATCTAAACAGTGTGTGCATGCATTGTATCCCTTGTTCGACTGTCCTGAAATGTTACTAAGAGCAGGCCAATCATTGATGGTTACAAACAACAACCCTCGTAGGTTAAATTCCGCTTGTTTGTACTCATCCCACACAGGTACCCCTTCATCACGCCACAACTGTAAAAGTTCATCAACTAATGGCCTCAGGTAGACATCAATGTTGTTACCGGGTTGCTTCGGGCCTTGGATGAGCACTGGCATCATAATGAACTTCCGCTTCATGCACAACCAAGAAGGAAGGTTATAGATACATAGAGTCATAGGCCAGGTGCTATGACTGCTACTCTGCTCCCCAAAAGGATTAAAGCCATCCGTGCTAAGACCAAACCTTAAGTTTCTTGGGTCACGTGCAAATTCCTTGTACTCTGTATCGATTTTTCTCCACTGCGACCCATCAGCCGGGTGTCTCAACATCTCGTCGCTCTTGCGGTCTTCTTTGTGCCATCGCAACAACTTGGCATGCTCTTTGTTTCTGAACAAACGTTTCAACCGTGGTATTATAGGAGCGTACCACATAACCTTGGCAGGAACCTTCTTCCTGGCGGGCATGCCCTCAACATCGCCAGGGTCATCTGCTCTGATCTTATACCGCAATGCATCGCATACCGGGCATTCATTCAAATTCTCATACTTCTCACCGCGGTAGAGGATGCAGTCATTAATGCATGCATGTATCTTCTGCACATCTAATCCTAGAGGGCAGATAATCTTCTTTGCTTCATACGCACTCTCGGGCAATTCGTTACCAGCCGGCAGCTTGTCCTTCACTATTTTCAGTAAACTCCCAAATCCCTTGTCAGATAAACCATTCGCTGCCTTCCATTGCAATAATTCCAGTGTGGTACCGAGCTTTGTGTTGCCATCTTCGCAAGTTGGGTGCAACTTTGTTTTGTGATCCTCTAACATGCGCTCCAACTTCAACTTCTCAAGTGTAGTTTCTGCTAGGGTATGTGCATCAACGATGACCCCACGTAAATCATCATGTATGATGGGATCATCTGGTTCATCATCAGCTTCCCCTGTTGGGTTACCAACATATTCAGGGTACATGTAGTTGTCATCGTTCTCTTCTTCTTCGTTATCTTCCATCATAACCCCTTTTTCTCCGTGCTTGGTCCAACAATTATAGCCGGGCATGAAACCAATCGTTATCAGGTGGAGGTGAATTCTGTCTGTGTTAGGGTAATCCTTCTCATTCCGACATTTCTTGCATGGACAACACATAAAACCATTGGGCCTCTTGTTATCCTTAGCCACATTGAGAAAAGATTGCACACCATCCATGTACTCTTTAGAGCGTCGGTCAGCGTACATCCACGGATGACTCATCTGCAAATCACCGCTAAAACCCATTACGATAAACCAACTTAATAGGAAACATATCATATTCATTAATACAAGTTCATCACATTAAAACCAAAGTATAGTAGTGACCAAATGTAATACATAGTTCTCATAAAATATAAATTAATTAAAACTAGAATACAACTATCTAAAGAATTTAAATCTAACAACAAATGCGATCAGAATCGCAACTAAGGTAACTATTGAACCAACAGCATAATGATACCAAGCCTCTTGACTAATGACATATTTTCTAATCTTTCTAAGCTTCAAGCGCATTGCATCCATCTTCATCTCGTGAACAGCGACGACGTCGGTAAGCTCGACCCCGTGAGTATCAACGATGTCGGCAATCTTCAAGTCCAATACCATCTTCTCTTCTAGGCATTGGAGACGAAGATCTTCACTTATCTTCAATTTTGCTTTCAAATCGTTGTTTTCTTTTATAAAAAACACTACAATAGGGTCGGTTGGAATTTCCGGTTCAACTACCTCCTAAATAAAAATATATCTATTTCAATTTGGTCGGCATGATTGTTATAAACACGAAACAAAATAAATAGTGATAAAAATATACCACATCCGAATCATAGACCGGACGAGGGACGACGGGGACGGATATCAAAACCATGACACTATACATAAAAAACATAAGAAAATTATACAAGAAAAATAATTATGCAATCAAATCATACAAATAATTTTGTACAATAACAGATAAAAGAAGAGCCTCACCGAGGTGGTTCCGGTCACGGGATGGCGGGGGCTATCGACGGCGGTGAGGACCGAGACGACACTAAAATCCACAAATAATAAATTAATTTGAGCTCAAAATACATAAAAAATGAACTACCTAGCTTAGGCATTTCATCAAACACCTAGGTAGCACTATAAAAATGAAATGAGCTAAACTTGTATGGAAATGACTAAAATTCGGCCGCCGGGTGAAAGGATCAAGTGTTGCTAACCCTTGGAGAGATGGGTGCCGTCTATCTTGACAAATCTTGGAAAAAAATGGGGCTACACTTGAGCTTGAGAGAGGAAACAATGGAGATGATCTTGAGAGTTCAAAAATGGTGGCTGGCCCGGGGTGGGAGATGATATAGCGGGACCTCTAGTCTCGGGCTGTACCACGGCCGGGACGAAAGGTCCACCCTCCTGTCTCCACCCTGCCGCTGACTGCCTCGGTCCCGGGTGGTATCACGGCCCGGAACTAGAGGTGCCCTACAACCCGGGACCCGACCTGCGCAGCGTCGGAGCAGCCGGCCCGGTAATAGTTCCTTCCTCTAGTCCGGGATCGAACCACGCCCGGGACTAGAGCCCAACACCCCTCTCCACCAAAGCCCCTGTTTCCACTAGTGAGTACATCACTATTTGTGGTTGTTGAAGTGTGATGTTTCTTAACTTCTAAATTGCCGTGGAAAAGGTTGCATTTTCTTCGGTGCATAATTCAATATGGTAAGATAGTTAAGTGGTTTCAAGTTTGAGACCCAACTAACACAATATTTAATACAAGTATTTATGCCCTACATTTGATTCTTCACCTAAATCTCCATCAGTTTGGATTTTAGAATTAATTTGTCAATGCACAAATTAATACTTGGTATATATTTTGTTACTGTTAGCTAGTAACAAGATATTAGAAGCTTATTCTCTGTAGATTATGCTATAACAGCTAACCAAATGATAAAATCCATCACTGCAAAACTCAGCCTAGAGTGTTCATGTTTTTTTTTTTGCTTTCATTTGATGCCCTAACTTATTTTGTCTTGCACAAATTGCACCATATTTGTGGGTTGGAAACATAAGTGATCTTTTCAGCAATGGTAAGAATGTATCGATTGAACTTTTAGTGGTTTAGTGATGCAATTTCCTCTGTCACATGTGCAGTTACCACAGCAGCGCCTTCATTGCCTGCCGGTCAATTCACACGGTCCACAAGCTAAATATGTCAGCTGTGTATCCACTGCTTGAAAAATTCTTCAAATACCAGGTCATGTATTGTCAGTTTATTTATCACGCACTACATCATGTATCAACCAAATACGCAAAAAGGAGACACGAATAAGAATGAGTCAACGTAGTTATCAAGTGAACATAACATTTTAAATCATGCTTTCAATTTTTTCCTTGATGTTTAGAATAAAATCTTGAAATGTTTGGTACGAAGTGCCTATAGTTGGACATGCACGCCAACATACACATGAAAAATGAGGGGCATTTTGGTAATATTCACCACAAAAGATGTGATGATGCTTTGTAAGCACCACAGTAGTGCTGCTAGCTCTTTAAGAGGTAAAGTGCGAGAGTTAAGAAAAAGATAGGCAAAGTGCGGCGAAGAAAAAATATAATCTATATTTGCAAAGCTTATATTCCACATCATTTTAGTTGTGGCTTAGCCAGTTTATATACATCAAACATAATATGACATATGTTATTGTAATTAATAAATACCTCAAAATTCATTACATACATATATCCGACAGAATATGATCTCTAGAAATTAAATGGCCATAATATTTCAGGAGGGTTATTACAACCAGCCGACATATACAAAAACAAGAGCGGCTGTGGTTGCCGAAATAACGAACAACCTCGTCGCTCCAGTCATTGGTGAAGCCAATTTGGCAGCATACAAAGCTGGTTTCAATGACTCACAATCAGATCAGGCCACAAGGATTTCCTTCAAGGTGTGTTAAACTTGTCTCGCAGTTGTATGTTGCACTTACAAATCATTGTGATTTACCACATTTTTTTAATATGTTTCTTTTTTTTGTAGTATGGGTGTGCACGAGGTGTGACCGGGACACCATACTTCTTTGTGAACGGCATGCCACTCGCTGACTCTGGTTCTCCTATGGACTACAACAAGTGGATATCCACTCTTGACCCATTGGTTGGCAAGATCTAGCAAGTATATCTTGCTGCAAATAAGGCTGAAATTACTGAATAATGTATGAACTGTAGAAGTGTTGATGGGAAACCATCACAAATAATTTATGTAAGTTGAGCTTGTACTATTCCTGAACGCCACTGAAGAGTTTGCTAGTTTAGTCAATGCCCAACAAAGAGTTGACAACTTTATGACTTGTTTCGACACAAGTACTTACACGCCTATCAGTAAAAAAACAACTCCATCTTCTCGTCATGACACGCCTTTCACTAACATTGCTACACAAATGACACCCCCCTATGCAAATTTATTTTTCCGTTATGATATGGCATTTAGACTAAATTTAAGCACATCCAGATTTACATTTTGCCCGTTTCAAAAAAACCTTATACTGAGAGTGGTATACCTTAAAAAACCCGAAAATAAAAGAAAAACTAACTTGGCTAGTCTTACAAAGGGACATAGATGGCAAACAAAAAAAATCTTCTAACTAGTGAGCAACCATTTGCAAGGCAACATCTGACCCTGACTAGGGCAACACCCAAGGAATCCAGAGGTTAAACCCCGATAAAATCGGGTTGCACAACTCTCTGCATCACTTGGAAGTTTGTCTAGAGGTAGCACAAAAGTTCGGCCGCACCTAATTATGTGCATAATGTTTTAGATTTTTGGAGACCTATTTAAGCATGTCTTCTTCTCCAATGGTTTCAAACTTTTGAGTAAGTTTTATTCCACAATTGTTGACCTTCTAAAGGTCGCTTTCTCTCCATCTTTCAATGATTTTGTTTCTCTTTGAGGGAAAATAGAGCAAAGATCTAGATCTATTTTTCCACAAATGAATCTCTTTTATATGTGAAGGGAAGCTTTTACATCTAGATCTTCGAGTAATTTGTTCATCTCCTATTTTGTTCTTTCTCTCCAATTTCTCCATAACATTTGTTACATGTGAGATTTGAAAGAGAAGGATTTAAGCACTTTTTATGTTCTTGCCCTCCATTTGCATTTGCTGCATTGGTTTGAGTTCTTCGCGAGAATTCGTTCGGTTGAAAGTTCAGGAGTTTGTTACTCTTGGGTTCTTAGAACCCTAGATGGTTGGTGTTTGTCACGAGTTCAATCCTCAGTGGAGAGGGCTTCAGGCAAGTTTGAGAGTATCTAAATAAGTGATAGAGAAGTTTCGAATAATTTGTAAAGGTTAAGTGACCGCATTTAAGAGTATCAATAGTGGATCAACACACTTCTCATTGTGGGAAGGTCTTCACCCTGCATCTTTCCAACAAAATTTATCTTGCTTTGAGAATTAAACTTTAGAATACATCTTTGTCTCCACGTATCTCACTTATCTCGACAAGTTCTCAGTAGGTCTAAGACAAAGCCCGCCAATATCCTCTCTCATCAACGGATTCTCTCACCGCGCGACAAGTGGCACGCTGGTTCACCCATGGGTGAAAAAACACATACATCGTTGCATTTGTCGATGGAGAAAAGTGGCAGACCTCAGCCAAAAGGATGCCGTTTCTTTAATTTTACAGCCCACATCGAGTAAAAAGCAAAGGCACAAACAGTAGTACACACTCCAATTATTTGGTTCCGTACCAGAAACGGCGAAAAATAATTCCAAAGCAACTCGACGCCGCACCCACTGACACTGCGACACACACACTGCGCACACCACGCCGGGAATCCCGTCGCCGACCGGCCGCAGAGCCACGCCCGGTCGTCGATTTAGCCACACCGGCCAGCCAGAGGATCACGTCACATGCGGCGGCCGCGTCCCCGATGACCTCCCAGCTCCTCCCCGCGCTGCTCCCGTTCTCCTCTTCGCCGCGGGCGTCGCGGGCGGTAGCAGCGGACACCGGAGTAGGGCGCCGTCGCTTGAGTTCCACCACCGGTTCTCCGCGCCCGTGCGGAGGTGGGCGGACGCCCGCGGCCACGAGCTCCCCGGCGGATGGCCGGCGCCCGGCGCGCGGCCTACGTCGCCGCCCTCGCCGGGCACGACCGCCACCGCGCGCTGTCGGCCGCCGCCGGCGCAGGGGATCACCCGCCGCCGCCGCTCACCTTCTCCAGGGGAACGCCACGCTGAAGGTCAGCAACCTCGGATTGTAAGGCCCCTCTAGCTACTTTCCTCTTACTAAATTGTCTCCGTGTCTTCTGATGTTGGTGCTTGAGATTGTTAGTGATGTTTGCAAATTAATGTTTTTGGTTCTGGCTGTAGCTTGCACTACGCGCTTGTGACGGTGGGCACGCCTGGGCGCACGTTCATGGTGGCGCTGGACACCGGGAGCGACCTCTTCTGGCTCCCTTGCCAGTGCGACGGGTGCGCGCCGCCGGCCTCGGGCACTTCCGGAGCAGTAAGAGCTCTATTCTCTTCAGAGTTTTGCTGGATTACTTTCATCAAATGGGCGTTGCTGCATAATTCAGAATGTCATATGCGTTTCATGGTGTGTTCATGATCAACATTGGGTATTCTGAAAAACAGTTGGGCTGTTCGATTTGTATTAACACGAGCTCCTTGGTTTGACGCATTTTTGTATGTTTCTGTCTTCTTGTTGTCTTGTGGTTCAGTGATCCCACACTTGATCTGTCTCGTTGTTTTTTTAGTTGAGGGTTAGGATTTTAGTTGTATTCAAGCATTTGAAAGACACTGCGGAAGCTTCCACAATAATGTCATAATATGATGGTGAAATGGAAAGTGCAGATTAAAAAGTTCAAAGTAGGCTTATTTTATCCTATAGTCTGATCATCTCACACTTGATATATATGACTCAGGCAATAGTTTCACCTTTGATTGGGCAGCTCAGAAGTTATTGTGAAATGCATGGATTTCACAGCAATGCTGTTCCTATTCCACTGCTCTGAATTTTGACCCTTTATTCCACGTAATTGTCTGATATTTTTTTGCTGTTGCTGTTGCTTTGCTGCATGCCTGCATTGTATTTGTATGTCTATGAAGTTACATATTTCGTACTTACAGTTTGTTAATTATCTGAGATTTCAGGCTTCTTTGTACATTCCTAGCTTGTCATCAACAAGCCAAGCAGTTCCTTGCAACAGTGACTTTTGTGGTCTTAGAAAAGAATGTTCTGCAACATCAAGTTGTCCGTATAAGATGGTGTATGTCTCCGCAGACACATCATCTTCTGGATTTCTAGTGGAGGATGTGCTTTACCTATCAACAGAGGATACTCACCCTCAAATTCTCAAGGCCCAAATAGTGTTTGGGTAATATTTACTCTTGATCTAGTGAGAGGAAAAATTTATTTTCCGAATTCTAATGAACCATCAATTATTTACTTTTGTATCAGTTGCGGACAGGTTCAGACGGGGTCATTTCTGGATGCTGCTGCTCCAAACGGTCTCTTTGGACTTGGGGTAGACATGATATCAGTTCCTAGCATTCTTGCTCAGAAAGGTCTGACATCTGATTCCTTCTCAATGTGTTTTGGCCGTGATGATATTGGGAGGATCAGTTTCGGAGACCAAGGCAGCTCGGACCAAGAGGAGACACCACTTGACATCAACCAGAAACAGTGAGCAGAGTTTTTTCATTTACCTGGCTTACAATCATGTATTGTGTTTTCTACCTAATTTGGCCCATTTGGGATAATCTGTTGTTTTCCAGCCCTACATATGCTATCACTATCACTGGGATTTTGTTGGAAATAATGCAATGGATTTGGAGTTTAGTACTATTTTTGACACAGGGACATCCTTCACATACTTGGCAGACCCAGCATATACATATATAACAGAGAATGTAAGTAAATTATCTGACTTGGTCTGGTCTTGCTTCAAGAGGGGAATAATTAATGTTGTACTTATTTCTCGTTTTTCAGTTTCATAGTCAAGTTCAAGCAAATCGCCATGCCGCTGACTCAAGAATTCCTTTTGAATATTGCTATGACCTAAGGTTATTTTATTTCACAAATAAGTTCTATCAGTACTTTTGGTTGTATCTTTTTTTTTATCATGATAAAATGACCAAGGCTAACTTGTACAGCTCTAATGAGGCACGGATTCTAACCCCTAGTATAAGCCTGAGAACTGTAGGCGGAAGTCTGTTCCCTGCTATTGATCCGGGACAGGTTATCTCCATTCAGGTATTACGAGCCTCATTTCTGCAATTCACTGCTATTGATCCGGGACAGGTTATTCCCTAGTATAAGTCTGAGAACTACAATCATATTTATTTAACCATGCTGTTATATTTGATATTTGCAGCAACATGAGTATGTCTATTGCTTGGCGATTGTCAAGAGCACGAAACTAAATATAATTGGACGTAAGTTCACTGCAGAACTATTGCTTTGGAACTATTTGGTGCATTATATCATTGACACTAGTGTTTGCATTTTTACAGTGTCATTTTTTAACTTCTTTTATATGCTTAGATCACTGATGAGAAAAAATATGCAAATTTTCTCCTGCTACCATGTCTTTCTCCCTTTTATCTTTTCTGATGAGCAATGCTATGCAGTGGTTTCATCACCTTCTCTTATTCAAAAGAAAAGTCATTATTGTTTTCAGCATTAGTGAGTTATGTTCACTGATGAGGGTAAGAGAGAGGAAATTCAAATAGACATTTTATATTTTTTTTTGTGGCTGTCAATATCAACAAGTGTGAAACTTTCTACTGGGCATATAGTGTCTTGTCTAAGTATCTAAATATATTACCTTCTTCCAAGAATGTATAACATATCATATTTAGGTTCTGATTTGAGATTAGATGCTGTATGAATTTGAGATAAGCATCTCAAATTATATGGTACAACCTATTTATTTGGCTGTTGGGCAACATTGTACAAGATTTATTTGTTTTCTTGCATGAGTTCATATCAAACAGGCAGTGCAACCTTCTATCCAGTTACACTATCTATACTGCTGTTTGAGCCATGTAGTGTAATTTATTTTAGAGGACTCAACTGGCAACTTGAGTACTTTGTTAATGCCCTTGTAACTATGCCAGTGCTTGTTTCTATCAACTGAAATTATAGAGTAATCACTTTGGAGCAGTCTTGGTACCCAAATGGGTAGTCTATTTCCTTGTGCAATTTCTTTCTGCACAACACTTTCAAAAAACTAATAGTAGAACTCTACATTGTTGCGGTGCAGAAAATTTCATGACCGGTGTTCGTGTTGTGTTCGACCGAGAAAGGAAAATACTCGGTTGGAAGAAATTCAATTGTAAGCAAAAACCACTGTGTGCTTTGTTTCGTCACACTGTTAGTTTCCTTATTGTATGTTCTACTGATGCAGGTTATGACACTGATAGTTCAAACCCTCTCTCCATCAACTCACACAATTCATCAGGTTCAACGCCCGAGAATTACTCTCCTGAGAAAACGAAAAACCCAGCCGGTGTTACGCAGCTGAGGCCGCTTAGCAGTTGCCCTCGTGTGATGCGGCATAATAATTGTTTACTCTTGATGTTTCTGTTACTCAACTTTCTGATCTTCTAAAAATTGGTATTGGAGTGACAGGGCTGTAAATTGGTCCCCACTGTTACCATATAGATAAACTAGAGAATGACTAGGTAGTAGTTAGCAGAGCAGCAGCACTTGCAGTTCCTGTAAATTTGTCTATTTTGTCCAGATGAAGAAAATGAAATTCTGGTGCCAGTTTTTTCGCGGTTCACTTTCATTTTCTTTTCTTCTCCATGAAGAAGTCTTATCCGTTGATGGCATGGCATCACACAAAAATTGATAAAGGAAAAATATTAGTTTCGTAAAATACCATTTGATAGAAAACAGGAAGTTTGGAAAAAACAAGTTGTCGCCGGCGATACAAAATTCAGACAACTATTATCCAGGATTGTACTGTAATAAAGATTAAGACCTTATAACTGGAGTTAGTGGAATGTAAAGCAAACCAGCAGTAATGCTGGAACAGTGGAGACTATATTCAGTTACATAAATGTAATTAGAACACAGTTTGTACCATCTGAGGCCGCTTAAATAAGTTAAGCCTCTGAATAAAGAATAACAAAACAAGGGACAATGCATCATATCCAAGTAACAAGAGCAATCAAGACCATCAAATCTGGGGGCACTGGACTACTGAAGAGTGCTCAAACTGGAGCACAGCAGACACAACAGAAACAACAGGAATTCCACCATTGGAACACACCACACCAAGCTTAAGCTTATTCTGCTACACATTCTTCTACTCATCAGGCGAGCGCAACACTCCCAGCTTGTTGCCCGGGGTGACGGGAACTCCGTCGGCGTCGAACTCGCCTTCGTCTTCTTCGTCATCGATCTTGCTCATTGGCGTAGAGAAGTCGAGGCGCATCCCCTCCATGACGTCCTCGTACGAGGCGGTGAGGTCCTCCTGGGAGGTGAGCTGGTGATACTCCACGAGCTGGATCAGGCTCTGGTTCTCCCGGGCCAGGTTGGCGTTGTCCTGTGCCAACCGGGACTTCTCCGCCAGCAGCGCCTCCAGCTGCAGCCTCACCTGAAATGTTCACGAAAACAGAATGATCCTTAACTGAACAGAAACTGTGGGAAAATTCTACAATCTCAGGAGCACATTGCGTGCGTCAACAGTTCTTGCTTCTGAAATGCTGAATGTGCTTGTCCGTAATCAAGAACAGAGGCATGTGGTGATTTTTTACCAGGTCGTCTTCTTCAAGGGCAGCTCCGCCATTGTCGTACCCGTCTCTGAGCCTCTTGTTCTCCTCCTCCAGCAGGCCGCACCTCTCCTGCATGAAGTGCAGCTCCGACTTGATGTTCTTCAGCTCCCTCGCCAGATTGGCAGCCCTGCCCGCCATCGAGACCGCCAGCTGCAGAACACACGCAATCACGAATTCAGCAAAACCATCCACGAAATCGGTGCGAAATTCAGAGTATTTTGTTGTTGTTGAAAAGGACCGACATTGCGCGCTCGCTTCAAGTTGGTGCTCTGCGCGACCTCCACGGAGGCCCGGACATCCCCGCCGTGTCATCACGCGGCTGCGCAGCGGCGGCGGAACTTCGCCCCGTCAATTCCGGCGTGCAGCAGGGTCGCGAACTCAGTGGAGGCGGCGCACCGCCGCTTGGCGTCGGGCTCCTCCCTCTCGTGTTCCCTGGCCAGGGACGAGCACGTGGCCAGGGTGTTCACTCCCTTCTGGGCGGCGGTGAGGGTGTCGGAGAGCTGCGCGAGGGAGGCGGCGACGGAGTCGAGGCCCCGGACCAGCATCAGCGAGTCCTCCCGGAGCCGCTTGGGCCGCTCGGACGCCTGTGCGCCGCACTGCATCACACCAACATCGAACATCAAGATCCGTTCCGCCACCAGAAGAACAGAAAAAAGGAAACTTTGGAGATGGATCGGCGAGTTGAGTACCGTGCGGGGGGCGGCGGCGGCGGAGGAGACGAGGCGGCGGTCCTCGAGGATGGTGTCGACGCGGGTGCGGAGGCCGTCCCAGAAGCGGTCGTCGGAGGAGGGGCTGCAGACCACGGCGGAGTCCATCGCGGGGGGATCAGAGCGAAGCGGAGGGAGCGGGGCGGCAACGGCTAGTTTTGTTTCGGCCTGCGGTTGGATTGGATGCGAGGGAGAAGAGCGCCTTAAATCGGGAGAGGCTTCGCAACGGTCGAAATTAAAGCGGAGGTGAGTTGCAGGCTCTTCGTGTTGACTTTTGACGGATCACGGGTGAGTAGTTTTATTTTTTCACGCCAAGGCAATAAGGCATCGTGGCAGCCTTTTCTCAAGCTCCTCACTATCCTCTTCTGAGGAAATTCTTGGTTCAAATCAAGCAAGGGGGGAAACATAACATTCTCAGTTTGTCATTTTGAAAAATACTTTAGTGAATGTTCGTACTGCCGAAAATTATATATGGGTAAATTTCAACTCGTTATCTATGTACATGATTTTTCTTCAAGATTTTACAGAACTTACAAATATATTCTTGCCTAAGGTCTACAAGGCGTGTGTACCGATGCCTATACATTTTTTTTACTCTTTTACATGGATCTCTAAATAGGATTGTGCTCCTGGTATTTCGTAGGCTTCTTGGAAAACTTTCTTCATCTCGAGTTGGAAGATATTTTCCATGAGTCGAAAGTTCGCTAGCCTCAGTTCAGATTACGGTGATTTGGAGGACAAGCTCCACAAAGCTCTTTTTTTGAAGTAAAAAAATAAAATAAAAAACGACATTTTTAAGTTTTGAAAAAATGGGAAAAAAATCTTGGATGTAGAACATGACTATGTCTACCAGTGTGCAAAATACCAATGCGGAATATTCTATAGTTTGGTGCGTGGATATGAGATATGATACGGAAATTTCAGATTAAAAAAAATATTTTTGTGTAGGATGGAATACAAACTATTACCGTTTGAGAATTTACAGAATCGTAGAATAGGTCATTTCCGATGTATAGGATTTTTCGCAAAATTTCTAAAACTTTAAATACCATTTTATATTTTTCAAAAAAGGTCTGTGTGGAGCTCGTCCTCCAAAGAGTTTTCCGCAGTTCAATACTTCAACTGAGAGCAGTATTGCTAACGCCTCACTGAACATGTCCTCATGTTCACCATAAGAGGGGTGATGCATCACAAGTTGCTAAAAGAGGCTTGCCGGAAATGGGATACACAACACGATCCGGCTGACACTTTCTTGAACCTTAAGTCCGAGAAGGCCCGACCACGCCTTGCGATGCCGCAACCATCACTACAACACACCTGTTGACTCACTTGACCACAACGGTTTGCAATTCTATGGTGGACCGTAACAGTCAGTGCATTTTTTTTCTTTTTTCGTAACGGGTTTAGGTGAGCTCGGACAACATCAGAACAACAGTCGGTCTCTAACAGTCACCTATGCCCAATGCTTACCATCATAGGTTACCCGAACAACGAGAAAGTATCCGGTGAAAACCCAGTTTCAGTGGAAACCGGTGAAAACCACGAAAAAATCATATTTAAAAACTTCAAAACATTCTTAGCAAAAATGTATTGCGTTGGGGATGTAAAGTTTTATAGGCATGCAAAATGGCAAGTTGAAACTCTAAATTTTTTCGGAGATACAAAATGACAAAATCAGCAATGAATAGTGCTTACTATTCATTGCTGATTTTGTCATTTTCATAGCTCCTAAACAAATTTGAGTTTAAAGTTGCCATTTTGCATGTCCGTAGAACGCAACCTTCCCAATGTAATGCATTTTTGGTTAGAATTTTTTTGAACTTTTAAACATGATTTTTCCGTGGTTTTCACCGGTTTCCACCGAAACTGGGTTTCCACCGGATATTCTCTCACCCCGAACAACATTCTCTCAGTCGTAAATGTTTGGCTTGAATGTACACCATTCAGTCTCTACGGTATATATAGCGCTAATAACATGACATTTGTTTTATGTATATACGCACCTGGATCAGCAAACAGGGAGAAAAGGAAAAGAATGATGGGTTGCTCGAAGATGTCAATGTAAGGAAGTTACCAACAATGTGCATATCGAGCAATATATCAAAACATTTTGCGTATGTGGTTGTGCAAAACTTGTGTGTGCTTGTGGGATTTAATTGATGCAATACTTACGTTTGTACGTGTGGTATTTGGTCTTTCATAACTAAGAACTATACAATTCTAATAGTTCATAATTTTTTGACGCTGATTTATATTTGCACTGAAGCACTACAATATAATGAATTACTACTCTAAATAATCCTAACATAAGTAGGCACAACA
This sequence comes from Poa pratensis, assembly GCA_947311845.1. Classification (NCBI taxonomy): domain Eukaryota; kingdom Viridiplantae; phylum Streptophyta; class Magnoliopsida; order Poales; family Poaceae; genus Poa; species Poa pratensis. The sequence continues at coordinate 9,398,033 of CAMZMU010000128.1, read as the reverse complement.
AAGTGCTGTCAAATATTTCTATATACCCGTCTGATGGTGCGTACCGCCACAAGTTCTGTCATGCTACACTCCAGGGTATCCATCTGATGCAATCTACTGGCGGAGGCGAATTCAAAGGTAAAACTGTTTTAGTTTAATGCATCAAATTGCGCCTCTACAAATTTCAAGGGGCTATCACCATCTTTTTTCTTGTGTATTTCTCACGGTTGTTTGGTTAATAGTTTACTATTTCATAGTTTTTTAACATTTGAAAATACACGATATGTGATCCAGGAAAATATGCGATACACAAGAACCAAACAAATTTCGTATTTACTATGAGCTCTTTTACGGCGCTTGGAAAACTACCACGGGTAGTTTCCGGTAGCTACCGTCGAAAATTATTGCAGCCGTCCGATTCGTACTTAGCCTCCAGCCGTCCAAGTATTAAGAAGAAAAATAACTATAATCACGCAGGGGTATTTTGGTCGTTTGTTATCTATCCACGGTCAAATTTCTCGTCCTCGTCGGCCGTCGATCCGCTGAATGCGGCGGCGCCGCCCTCCTCCTTCAAGGCGTGAGCGGGAACGGTTGGTGCAGGGACAGACATCCAGCAGCTCACCTACGCCAAGGCGTGCATCAGAGAGGCGTTCCGGCTGCACCCCGTCGCACCATTCAACGTGCCGCACGTTGCGCTCGCGGCTCGCCGACACCACCGTCGCTGGCTACCGCGTGCCCAAGGGAAGCCACGTCCTCCTCAGCCGCATCGGGCTCGGCCAGAACCCACGCGTCTGGGACGAGGCGCTCCGCTTCAGGCCGGAGCGCCACATTGATGCGGCCGGCGGCGGCGACGTGGCGCTCACGGAGAACGAGCTGCGGTTCATCTCCTTCAGCACCGGCCGCCGCGGGTGCGTCGCGGCGTCGCTCGGGACGGCCATGTGCGTGATGCTCTTCGGCAGGCTCCTGCAGGGTTCACATGGAGCAAGCCGACGGGGGTGGCGGCGATCGATCTCAGCGAGTCCGAGCACGACGTTTCCCTGGCCAAGCCGTTGGTGCTGCACGTGGAGCCACGGCTGCCAATGCACCTCTAACCAGCCGCGCCGCTCCCGCCGTGTAATATATGTTAATGTTCAGAAGAGTTGATGTTGCAAATAATGAGCTTGATGGATTTGTCACCATGTGGGCTGAGATCAACTCGATCTCTAGTAGATGCATACATTTGTAGGTAATCTTTTTAACCATGGTCGCTGTCCACACAAGGATCTCAATGTATTGAGCTTGAGTGATACTACATTTTTTATTGTTTTACTGCGAGTGATCAGTACAACCATGTTAGATTAGAAGAGTTTGTATTCACAAACCATGACTCGATGTCTTGTAAACAACACAAAATATTTGAGAGTTTCTGCTGTGCTCATCTTCTGAGTCATGCTGCATGCTTGAAGAGTGGAGAAGCTTGCGTCCTGATGGGCAGACGAGCTGATCTATTTTGTACCAATACCTGAAATATATGGTCAGTGTAATCAGCGGTTCTGCTGTAGGTTACTGGCCTCGTGGCCACCATCATGTTAACAGAATCATCATCTGAGCTTGTAATCAATCATAAATCATGGCACTAGTCTTGTAGAACCAAAACCATTTAGTGGTCTAAAATATCTGTATTAGATTACTGAACCAGATTCTTACGAGTCTGTTTTTGTTCACGAAACCTTCCTGATCCCTCATGCACTCTCCGGGAAACATCGTTTTATCCTTTCTCAACTAGTTTGGTGGTGCTCGTCGGCTCCTATGTCGATGGCAACCGAATGCTCATGAGACTTGCTTTGCTTCTGACAGCAGTGCCAGTCTTTATCGCCGCCTGCTCTCTCAACACTTGCGTTCGATGCAAGGGCGCACCGAGTCTCATGTCCAGCGACCTCGCCGTGGCGGTGGCGCGTCACGCCTCCTCCTTCCCGCGGCCTCTATGGACTATGGATGTTCCCCTCCCCCAGAAGCAGCATGCTATTGCGAGCAGGCACGTGCCGACGTCGGCAACCACCGCCGCCGATAGCACCGGACGCCACGCCAGAGCGAGCACGAGGACGGCGGCCTTCGCAGTCACCGACGTCACCACGTTGATGGCGATGGTATGGCAGGCCGCAGGCGCACCTCCCGAGCCTGACGGCGTCGGGGACTCCGAGGATGTCGCTGGACATGAGCGTGGCTTGGCTGTTCGCCAATGCGGCCGCCAAGCCGGAGATGCCAGGGAGACGCCCACGTCCGCCATTGCCAGTGCCAGGGCGTCGTTCATGCCTTGGCCGACCATTATCGTGGGGCCGGCCCTCGCATTAAGGGCGCCCACGAGCCGGACCATGTCCTCAGGGAACATCTCGAATTGGAGCTCCGCCAGGACGGCGCCGAGCTGCTCCTGCGCGTGCCTGGACGCCTCCGCGCTGTAGGGGCGGCACGTCGCGCGTGGATGGCGACCACAATCAGCTTCTGCGGTTCTGCCACGGCGCCGGCAATCTCCTGACCACCGTGGCCGGCAGCCTCCACCTCCTCTGCCTCGGGTCGATTTCTGGGAGCGGGGAGAGTGAGATGAGCGGGGATGGAGGCACCGATCAACCCTCACCACCGCGGTGCCGTCTGAGACCTTGCCGCCGCGTCGCCGGCTACCTCCAGCCTCAGAGTGAGAAGAGCGGTGATGGAGGACCTGATCTGGGGATGTGAATAATTACGGTGGGGTCATTGAAATGTAATTACCCAAATGCCCTTTTACTTTTCATTAAAAATAAATGAATATTTGGTAGTTTCTGGTAGTTTCAGGTTCTTTTAATTTGGTAGTTTCAGGTAGCTCTATTTTTATCGCCGTTGGATTAGAGTGGATGAACGGTTGTCAAAACTACCAAGTACTTTAAAACTTGTAATTTACTATATATAACAACAATATATATATGAGGATGCAGAGAAACCTTGGCATGGATGAGCTACAAAAACAGAATTAATTAAAATATGTAAAGCATGTTTCTTCCAATAGCTGGCATAAAAGGAACCACAATGATTTTTCTTAAGACATGGCATTCCAGCCGCTTATAAGTAAAAACACGAAAATTGTCCGCGTGTTGTACATGTATAGGGGTATGTGCAGTTGGTGAAACAGTTCACATATGTATGCTCATCGACCTACGTTGGTAGGTACTAAGTACACATACATACGTATACATACACAACTTTATGAAACCTGAAATAAAACCCCGAAAGCAGAGGCGTATCAACAAAAGTGAACTAACACGCCTCGTATAGGATGATATTCCGAGCTAGCAGCTTAGGCCTTGCCGGACTCCTCGCAGCCCGGTGGCTTGAAGGCGATGAAGCTGACGCACTGCACCTGACGGATGTTGTCGAAGCCGATGATGCGGACATAGGCGTCAGGGTACTCCTTCTTCACCTCCTCGACCTCGTTGATGACCTGCGAGGCGTCGGTGCAGCCGAACATGGGCAGCTTCCACATTGTCCAGTACCGGCCGTCGTAGTATCCGGGAGTGCTGCCGTGCTCACGGAAGATGAAGCCAACCTTGCTGAACTCCAGGCAGGGAACCCACTTGGAGCGGATCAGGAAGTCGACCTGCTTCAGAAGGGCTTCCGTGGAGAGCGGCGGCAGGTAGGAGAGGGTCTCGAACTTCTTGATGCCCTCAATCGGCCACACCTGAATTGTTGATAGAACACAAAAAATGCATATACATCAGTTGTTGCTGACTGCTCAGACAAACACTTGATGCTAACTGAATTGGACCGACAAGAAAACTCTTGTATTACCTGCATGCACCTGATCCTTCCACCGTTGCTGACGCTGCCGAGGCTGGCGGCGCTGCGGCGGCTGACGGGGAGGCCAGCCGTGGACTTGAGGCCCTGGAAGGGCGCGACAGTGGTGGCGGACGAAGCCATCACGGCGGGGGCCATGGTTGTAAGTATATTGCTAAGTAGAGGATGAGATAGCTAGCTAGGCTTCGCTTGAGGCCCCTCCATGTCTGGGTCGCCGCGTTATATATGGCTCGCCATTGGCTCGGCGCCGTTCTTTTTCTTACAAGATGTGGAAGGGGTGGCTGACGTGCAGAGCGCCTTATCCCTTCGGATCAGTAGAAGAGTGGTAGCGCCTTGTCATCGGATCAACATGCGACTTCGCATGAGCAAACAGTGACGAATTAATATTCCCTATCCTATGGCATCATAGATATAGCTGTAAAATAAGTCTTCGATCGCGACAAAAGCTATCTACGATTGAAAGTTACCGCTCCCAAAACCACTCGTCAGTTTAATGATGTCATGTATCCATCCATTATACTGGCAAAAATGAAAGCAAAGCAACGGTGGTTAATCTATGTCAAGTTAGTAAATCTTGTTATAAGTATATGGTGGACCGAGGCTTAGCCCGGTGGCTGGAATGTTTTGATACTTCCTGGCCCGTCCGAGTTCGAGTTTCCGTGATCGCACACGTGTAGGCACCCCTTTCTTATTAAAAAACCAAGGGCCTCTCTCCCTTCAGCGTCATTTTCTTTTTTGTTAAAAGTATATGGGCTAAACTGTGTGGCCCATATAGATTTCTGTTTTTCTACTAAAAATTCAAAGATCCATTTTGAAAAGATGTGGACGTGCAAATGTCCCACATTAATATTTGAGTGAGAGTGAGACCAACTTATATAGTAGAGTCTCACTAACTCACTAAGTGATGGAGACGAAAAGAGAAAGGGCACACCACACACACTTGCTGGCCGAGCACATCAAGGGCCGTGTACGACATGGGCGTATATGGTCCGCTGAAATCCGGTCCGTTACGGTTCTCCTCCTATATATACGAACCATCGACCATTGACCGTAACCAGAAATACACCAAAACTATCCAGATTTTCACCTTCTCTCGTTGCTTGCGCCATCTTCGTAGTTTATTCCATTCCAAGCGGTGATGTACACCGTCGAATGGGAGAGCAGTGCTTTGGAACCACTCGCCCTTGTATCGGTATCGGCGAGGAGCGGTCGGACGGAGCGCCGACAAAGACGGTGACACGAGGTCGTGGGAGAGGATCATCACTAAGGAGACGATGAGAGGGGCGTGTCGGAGGTGCATGAGGGCGGACCTTGGATCCGGCCTAACCACTCAGTGTGGGCCATGTTTGGGCCTGTTTGACAAAACCCACTAAACTAGGCCAGCACATATCAAATATAAATTTCTATTTAAAAAATAATTTGAAAATAATACCAAGGATTATAATTATTCTAGGAATGGTATAAAAACTAAATAACCTTATTTTTTAAATGAAATATTATGAAGGTTCATACTCTGATTTTGTTTGACTTTTACCAAATAATGGAGGAAGTTAATATTCCATAAACTGAATCCCAAAAAGAAAATAGTCAAATAACCATAAAATCATTTTAACATGATTATTGAAAGTCTAAAATTCAAGGTTGCACTCATGACTAAATATTAGAATCCAAATTCCAGTCAATTCACAGAATATTTGAAATACTCTTAAACTGAGTAAAAATAAGATATTTAAAATAAATAAATTATTTAAGTAATTCCCTGAGTTAATAAACACTTAAAAATAAGGCGAGGTAAAGAAACCAAAGCATTGTATACCTATGCATAATAACATACTGCAATCTGTAAGCGTACATCCTTACCAGACAATGATGCTGATTTCATAAACCGAGAGTCGAACACACCATCCGAATACTAGAACTGCATTATCTCTCAGTTACCAGCCAAGTTGATTTCTCCCTCATGTACGTTTTGGAGTGTTTTTATCGAAGTATTGCAACATTATCTGTATTGAACTTTTACCTATATTGAAATGAAATGCATTGTTCTATAACTATGAAATGACTATGTGGCTGACAATGGAAACATGATTGCTTGGTATGGTGAGATTCCATTATAACGATTATATTGTGATAGTCTCAATAACAAATGCCGGCAGTGATTCTTGTGTTCCGTATATATAGCGATAACGACACAGCGGAAGGATAGAAACAGAGGGCCAACCGGGTCACTTTGAAGCGTATATACTTCCCATTCCTGCGTCAGGTTGTTAGTTCCTATTTGTCTCAAGAGGGCTAGTGTTGGGCGGTGAGAAGGACTCGACTAGCTACTGGCATTACAATCAGGGCAGATATATGGGGTTGTGCAAATGGGGAATGAACGTCTTAGGATTTTCGACCTGACGTACTATTTACTCATGAAGTAATGTGGCTTACGAACCCGACATAAAGCCAAAGGTTATCTGTGGTTCGTCAACTGTGTGAGATTGATCACCCCATCCCCAATCCCGTGTACGGTTCCGAAAGACTTGTGTGATTTACGATTTCAGCTATGTACGCAGGCCCGATCTCTACTAGTGTATACAACGGAAAAACAATAATGACGATTCGACTCACCATATTTCTCATATTTATGCCACCTTGAACGGTTAACAGAAAAAGAACCACAATCATTTTGCGCAGGCAAGTAATTAAGAGGTGTGACATTTTAGTGGCAAACCACGAGTATCTTTGTAACTTACAAGGAAAACATCCACCGACTAACAGCGGAAACATATGCATTCCAGCCGCAAGTAAAGAAAATATTCATCAATTAACAACAAGACAATAGTCCGTGGATTGAATATAAATATATGTGTATGTGTAACCGACGGTAGAATTCAGATATGCATGTTCCTGGACCTAGGTAGACAGCACAATAACTAAAAAGAGCGTGCTACAAAATAAGCATTGGCACGGGCCTTCACCGTTTAAAATACATCAGCTATCCATCGAACTGGCAAATAAATAAACATTTCAATTTCGTCGAATTCTATGTAAATACAATCGGAAGTAGCATATATATGTCGATGTTCTTATATGTAGCCGTCATAGAATTCACATATGAGATCTTCAGCCTAGCTTGGTAGGTACATGCATACATGCATACTTACGTAAACAAACCATATGGAACGCAAATAAATTCTAAAGAAGAATCCTCGACAAAAGTATATAGCAGCCGTTGTTTCATATAGCGGCCACTGTTTCGACAGGCAGCTTAGGCCTTGCCGGACTCCTCGCAGTCTTGTGGTATGACTGGAAGAAAAGAGTCCACGGACTTATATATTTATATATAGGGGTATGTGTGTAGTCGGTGCAAGAATTCACATATGCATGCTCATCGACCTTCGTTGGTAGTACATATAATTGACCAAAAGTAAACTCCGAATGCAGAGTTGTCAACAAAAGTGAACTAACACGCCTTGTATAGGATGATACTCCCAGCAGTCGTAGCTTAGGCCTTGCCGGACTCCTCGCAGCCTGGTGGCTTGAAGGCGATGAAGCTGACGCACTGCACCTGACGGATGTTGTCGAAGCCGATGATGCGGACATAGGCGTCAGGGTACTCCTTCTTCACCTCCTCCACCTCGTTGATGACCTGCGAGGCGTCGGTGCAGCCGAACATGGGCAGCTTCCACATTGTCCAGTACCGGCCGTCGTAGTATCCGGGGTGCTGCCGTGCTCACGGAAGATAAAGCCAACCTTGCTGAACTCCAGGCAGGGAACCCACTTGGAGCGGATCAGGAAGTCGACCTGCTTCAGGAGGGCCTCCGTGGAGAGCGGTGGCAAGTATGACAGGGTCTCGAACTTCTTGATGCCTTCAATCGGCCACACCTGAATTGTTAACAGAATGCACGAATGCATATACATGAGTTGTTGCTCAGCTAAGCAATTAGTGCCAAGTGAATTGGACTGACAATAGTTAAAAGATTTCATACCTGCATGCATCTGATCCTTCCACCGTTGCTAACGCTGCCGAGGCTGGCGGCGCTGCGGCGGCTGACGGGGAGGCCAGCGGTGGACTTGAGGCCCTGGAAGGGCGCGACGGTGGTGGCCGACGAAGCCATCACGGCGGGTGCCATTGTATTGCAGAGGAGGAGGCAGGCTACAGTTGAGGCCCATATTGTCGGGTCACCAGGGTATATATAGCCATGTGCTAAACCCCGTTTGTTTCCTACAAGATGTGGAAGGGGTGGCTGTGGTTCGCCTGCTGCCTGGTTATCTTATCCCTGCGGATCAGTGGAAGAGGCCTGGCCGTCGGATGCATTGTGCGTGCTGAAATTTTCAGTCGTCCATGTCACCGGATGTGGTTGCCACACATCATTTTTCGAGCTTTGCAAGATTTTCTTTTGTTTTTGTCCAGCTTTAGGTAAGGCTTGAAAGGTGCTTCCTATATTTGTTCGACATTGTAACTTGAGTGATACAGGCTAAGGCCCCTCCGCCCTGGCCCCTCGGTTGGTCAAAATATTTGCTATACCTTGTGAAGGCAACAACTAGTGGTCCATGGCCAGCCAAGAAATTGGCGATGAAGAGTAAGAGCATTTGGCATCTCCAATTATTTGGTAGGTTGAGCTAGGGGCATAAACCAAACTGATCAAAAATATCTTTCTTTTTCTCGTGGTTTATATATAAGTAAATATTAAAATGCATCTTTTGTCCCCCTAACCATACAAATAAAGTTCTCAACCTATACTGTCAGCTTAATTTGATTATCATTTTCTACAGGCTTTGATGTTATTTTCTTAAATATATGTGCTATGGATGTCCTACCTACATCGTCTGTGCCCCTATTCCTAGGAACAAAAATATATTCATTATTTTCTACCATTTATTATTCATATGATTAATAAGATTAGTATAAAGAATGCTAAATTTATTGGGTATTCCACCAAGGTATATAATTTTTACTTATTTTACTTCATGAGCTGAAGTATGTAATCAATGTATTTTGCATTTTCTCACCTCTTGTAAGTATCCGCAATGAAGTCTGAAATTGCATACACTGAAATTATGAAAATAAATAAATGCATTCCACATAAAAGTTTGTGGCATTTTAATTGATTTCACTATGTTGAAGCAGTGCCACACAATTGTGTATGGTACTCATGTAGGACAGCCATCATGATCATCCATTTGTCCATGACATATGTTATAATCATCCCATGCGACTTTGTCGTGGGTCTTGAGCCATGAGTCCAATCGGTGTCTTCCTTTTTAATTTTTGCAAACTTCCTTCATGTGAGATGATACAGCTAGGTTTAAGGCTAAGTAGTGATTTATAATCAACAATGGTAATTAACATATCATGAGTGAATCAATAATCAAACAAAAGTAATAAAATAACCCAACTATCATAAGTTGAGCAATAAATCAAACATAAACTAAAAAATGTTTGAACTATGCGTAAAATGGTTCCTTTCTCTAAGTATGAAGTGATCTGCTTTGCACAATCAAGATCTGTGTTGGGAGCAAAAGAGGAGACTTTTCTTACCTTTTTTCCATTCCACTGAAATAATGAGCAAGAGCAATTCTAGAAAATAGAGCATAATGTCATATCATAAGTGTTTTGAATTGTAAGATTTGATATGCTTGAACAGATACCACAAACGTCTACCACATAATTCAAACTTAAATCCAGCTGCTTTTGATCACCGTTCATGCACATTGAAACATGGAAGCAACACACTCTAAACATTACAAACTAGATAATCATTTTAACATTTTTCAAATTAAACTACATTAACCCTACTGGATGAACTAAAAACAAGATAACTGGTGCGGACCAGTGATGGTGTCCACTCCCAGTTGCTAACAGAGTCTCTATCATAGAGGCGGTCGATCTCTCAGAAACCTGGTACCGCTTCTTCTCCTCCACCTTTGTGTGGAATATGCATCGATAGAGATCCGCTAGCAAGCTCCACGTCCCACTCGTTGCGGTGGTCGCGCTTTGCGTGGAAACACTGCTCGCACTCGTGTGTGTGTGTGTGTGTGTGTGTTTGGAGTAGTGGATGGCCTCCGCCAGCTGAACCTCCTCGTTGTTATCCTCCTCCAAGAAGGGCTTTCAAAGACGACGTAGTCCGCAGTGGCCAAGAATCTACTAATAACTAAGTGTAGTATTTATAGTCCCAGTGATACACACAAGGGTAGGAGATTGAGTATAGCAAGTTCTAATAATAAAGGAGTGTCGAACCCACGAGGAGCTACAGAAATTGGTGTGTGATCCATAGAGACGCCTACGTTTGTTGCGAAGTTTGGTAAGTTGTATTTGGTTTTGGAAATTGTTGCAAATTAAGTGATGACAATAGAAAGAAATATCCTTCATATATGACCCAATCCTCAAATTGTGATAGATCTAGACACATCCATATCCATAATGTTAAGATGTATTCTGTCTTTGTTCTAATATGGATGGAGCCAATACTAGGTGCACAAATATATATTCATGTCGAATTACACCACTCGCGGGTATATGACTTGCATATCCATGTGAAATAATAGCGAAATAAGGCAAAGCCTAACTGCAACATTAAGCTTAAGGGTCTCAGTAATCCACCACATTGTAATTCAATGATTCTGGAAATAGTTTGTAGTGATTCCGACCTTACCTCTGTGAAATCCTGCATAATGACTAATATGATTGATAGAATACTCATAGCTTCATATGCATATTATTTTTTGGAACTTTGACACCATAAAACCTCCAAGTTGATCGTGCTTGGTTGGGAGCAATATTTCTATTGGTGACCTCTCCAGAAGTTTCTAGGACACAAAGTGTGTTAGAAAGACATGTCCTGGTTTGTGAGAGCTGCCATGAGTCTTAGATTTGGTATGAGATTAGATCCTCGCGGTTCCACGAGCATGTGCAGTCAGGGGGCATGAAAATGTGGGGCATGTGCCAGCACTCAGACGTATGGACATGTGCCCAAAGGGCATATTTCTGGCTAGTGGTGTGTTGATTGACGAGAATGTCAGTACAACAGCAAGGGCGACGTCGGTAACAAAAGAGGTACCGCATGGGCAAAAGGGGAGTCACTCACCACGGTCTAACATGTCTACAATGACCTAACAGCCCGAATCAACCACTTATCTAAATTAATCAGATTGTTAATTTCTTCTTGCAGACCTGCGACATTTCTAGCCTTCTGAGCTAATTGTAGGCCCATTAATAAAGATTGGATAAAGAACATATTTAGTACATATTGGACCGGTTGGAATGTCAAATCGATGTCGTGGCTCATATAATCTCCGGTTATTTTGTGAGTGGGTTAAATTGATAAATATCATGATTTGGCTAAACCTTTTCCCTAAGTCCCAAATTTCCCATTCCCCGTCGCCACCAAAAACCCTAAATCATGGTTTGCCGGTCCTTGTCGCTGTCAAACGTGGCCGGCCGTCACAAGTTCCTGAGGGAGATGTTTCATATCAGCGAGCATGGCCTCCAGCTGGAGCACGACTATTGGGTGCTGACCTGGATGCACATCATCTTGAGGGTGGAGGAGAAGTGATGCGGGTGCACACTAGACGGTACGGTGGAAGGAAACCAACCACCTGTATCGCTTGAGGAAGTTGTGGCGGTGTTGGTCGCATAGTTCAGAATGCATCGCAACGACATGATTATAGATGTACTTTGTCCGTCAAACTATTTTTATTTCGATTCCACTCATTAGAGGACTGCCCACATATCCTCGATGCTTGTCATCATGTCGTTGCAGCAGTTTGACGCTCAACTTCGGCTGGTGTGGTACCATACGACTCATGGCGAAGCCCACGTTCAAGCATTTCCCATGGGACTCAAGGGAGCACGATGGGTTGAGCTAGTTCGTTTTATCAAGGTTGGCAGGTAAGTGGTAAAGATGTTGAAGCAGAAGGACAAACAGTATCTATCGATCGTCGGGTGGATGAAGGAGCAATACGACATGCCAAAGGTGTTTGCCGTCGAGGTCTCGGGAGCCAATTGTCCGCACTCTCGATCGACAGGACTTAAAAAAATCTCCCATTATCTAGGACCAAGTTCACCTACGTCGAAGGGCATAGTGGTCGACATTGTCGTAATCCATGTCTCACATGTCTGTGGACTCTTACATGTCATTGTGTTGATGACACTTAGGGCACGGCACACTACCTCCACTTCTTGGCGACCGTGTGGAGGGTACTAGGCCTCCTTCTTCTAGGGACACGACCACTTATTCAGCGGCCCCTCAAGGTCAAAGGCTGGTCAGAGGGAGGTGAAGATAAATGAAGAATTTCTTCAGTTAATAGATTTAAGATTGTATTGTTGTTGTTGTTGTTGTTGTTGCTGCTGCTGCTGCTGCTGCTGCTGCTGCTGTTGTTATTGTTGTTGTTGTAGTTGTGTAGTAGTAGTAGTAGTAGTAGTAGTAGTAGTAGTAGTAGTAGTAGTAGTAGTAGTAGTAGTAGTAGTAGTAGTAGTAGTATTAGTTGTTGTTGTTGTTGTTGTTGTTGTTGTTGTTGTTGTTGTTGTTGTTGTTTTCAGTTGAATTTATGTCACTGGTGGCTTAATTTAAAGGATTTGAATGTTGTGAACCTTCTATGATTTGAACGGTGGGGCAGTTGTAGTTTTGAATGCCGTGGAATTGAATCAATTGTGCCACTGAATCTAAAATAATACAGTACAACATTCTTGTTGAACATAGGCAAGTTAACCCCTCAGAAATATGATTTTTGTGTGCTCACATGCAGTCACACGAGATTTATCCGACGACGGCTTCCACTCTTCAACCAATCCGAAGGGGGATAAGGCGCCTGCAACCAGGGAACGTCAGCCACATCTTGTAAAAAAAGGAGCGGCGCTGAGCCTATGGCGAGCCATATAGTATAACCCAACCCGGGAATGGAGGGGCCTCAAGCATAGGCCTAGCTAGCTATCTCATAATCTCCTTCGCAATATATTTACCACCATGGCCCCAGCCGTGATGGCTTCCTCGGCCACCACCGTGGCGCCCTTTCAGGGCCTCAAGTCCACCGCCGTCCTTTCGGTCAGCCGCCGCAGCGCTGCCAGCCTCGGCAGTGTCAGCAATGGTGGAAGGATTAGGTGCATGCAGGTATAAACATCTTTAAACTCTTGTCAGTCCAACTCACTTAGCAGTATGCACTAAGTGTTTAGCTGAGCAACAACTGATGTATATGCATTCGTGTGTGTGTTCTATCAACAATTCAGGTGTGGCCGATTGAGGGCATCAAGAAGTTCGAGACACTGTCCTACTTGCCACCGCTCTCCACGGAGGCCCTTCTGAAGCAGGTCGACTTCCTGATCCGCTCCAAGTGGGTTCCCTGCCTGGAGTTCAGCAAGGTTGGCTTCATCTTCCGTGAGCACGGCAGCACTCCCGGATACTACGACGGCCGGTACTGGACAATGTGGAAGCTGCCCATGTTCGGCTGCACCGACGCCTCGCAGGTCATCAACGAGGTGGAGGAGGTGAAGAAAGAGTACCCTGACGCCTATGTCCGCATCATCGGCTTCGACAACATCCGTCAGGTGCAGTGCGTCAGCTTCATCGCCTTCAAGCCAGCAGGCTGCGAGGAGTCCGGCAAGGCCTAAGCTACGATCGAGCTGGGAATGTCATCCTATAGAATACGTCTTATTTCACTTTTGTTGATACGGCTCTGCTTTCGGGGTTTTATTTCTGGTTTTATTGTGTATACACGTATGTATGTGTATGTAGTACCTATCAACGTAGGTCGATGAGCATACATATGTGAGCTATTTCACCTACCACATATGCCCCTATACATGCACATCCCATAGAAAGTTTTCTTTTTGTGAATTGATGGGGAATTTCTTCATAAGCGGACACGTATTTGTTCTGACATATCGTTTCATTCAGCTGGCATTTGTTTTGAGTTATAATTACTAACAACACAAGTTGTAGTATCATGCGCTAAAATATGCCAGTATTTTTTATAAAATATAGCATGAAGCCCGCCCCGTCCCGGTGCTTTCAAATCCACAATGCTAAATACAGCTTTATGAACGTCATCATCGGATCTGTAATTTTTGTGTTTACTTTGTTGAACAGAGTTGCATCTGTTTGATACAATTTAGAGTTAAAATGTAGAGAAATAATTCTAAATATGAGAGTTTAAATTTGCTAAACCTTCCATCCAATCACCATTATCAGTTTTTATTTTTTTAAATAATTTTAGGTTTCCTCTCTGCCGAGGCATACACATGGAACTTTTTTTGTAGCTGGGTCTCCATTTTAAGCCAATTGGCCCTATACCTTTGCATCGATTGAATCTCTTCCATCTCCAATAAGTATTCAACTAATTCAGCCAGTTCATTCTTCTTTGCCTCGTTCTCAGCTGGCATTAGTCCAACCATAATCTGATCGAGCTCTCGTGTCCCTGAGATGTTATTTAGGCATCTAAACAACCCTCCGGTCCCAGTCGTGAAATTGGCTATGCATGAGTCAGCTTCTCGAATATGCCAAAACGATATCCGCGGTTGCAGCAGGTGTACCTGGCTAGATAAGGTGAAATCAACGGGTTGTAAAAATGTATGATATGGAAGGCTTCCATGAAAATGCCATGCATATTTCCGCATAATGTTTCTAAAAACATTTTTAGCGGATACATATAGAAGAGCACATAATCTCGAATCACAGTTATATGATTTTCATCATTGATAATTATTGAAAATTCAATTGACTGGCGAAACTGATTCCGGTGTTCTACTTGCGTGTGATTTACTTGTGTATTTACGTAGCGGGATGTATGATCTTGTCGTTCGACGGCAAAAAACGGATGAGGTGGACAATTTGCTAGCTAATGAAAATATGACGTGGATACTTGCATGTAGACCGTAGAGATAGACTATAATTAATAAATCTCTACTATATAATATGAGTAAACGACCGTGGTACGTCGCGGCGAATTTGCACAAAACCCCCTAGAGAAACGGAAAATCAACCCGCAGTCCCCCGAGCTCTCTTCCTCTCCCCAGATTCAACAACCCCCGCCGCCGCTCCTCTCCTCGCCGTCTTCCCCTGCGCCGCCGCCCCGTCTTTCCCACCCCCGGACCGTCCTCACCACCGCCGGCCTCTCCTTCCCTCCTCTCCTCATCGTGCGAGACGTTCTCCCGCACCAGAACGCGCTGCCGGCCCAACCTTGCACGAGAGAGGTGCCGACGGCCCGGAGCTACGGCGCGGCCGGCTTGTTCGCCGGAGCGCGCGTGCATCGCACGATGCGCGGTGCTCCGTCGAATTCGCCAGCCCGCGTCGCACGCGTGGCCGAGGGCCTGCGGCGCGGTGATGCACGCCAGCGAGATGGCGCACCACCAAGACGCGATGGTGCCGACGCGAGCCACGGAGGGCTGCGCATCCCTTCGTCCGCCGCGCGCTACCAGGAGCGACATCAACCCGCTCGCTCGTCTTCCTCCGAGGTGGGGACGGTGGCTTGTTTGCCGGCGTGGATGCGGCTCCCCACCGACCTGCGTCGCCGGTCCTTTGAGGCCTCCTCCTCTTCTTGGTATGCTACTACTGCCTCTCTAGGTCTTGATTTCCTCATCCTGATTCATAGTTGTAAACAGAGATCTTGAGTTCTCGGGGAGCAGATTGGCAACTGATGTAGTTTTAGTGCTAGAAATTCGGCTTCCTGTACTAAGGTGATTATAGCTGCTTACTTGGTATTATAGCTTGGGTTTATGCACCGATCTCACAAGTTTTGATGCATGATAGAATAGTGTGGTGATGTTCTTTTGGTCGCAGCAAGCAAAACATGATCTTGAGATTTTTAGGTGTTGTATTTAGGTTAAAATTGAACCATTTATTCAAATTATAGGATGTTGACTTGCTTGAATGCCTAAACCGTAGAGTCTTGCAGTTTTGCGACGTGGAGTGTTTTTTTGGCAGCCTTTAGTTATTAGATATGACTATATAAGCTCTTATTCTGTAGAAAGATAGAACCTCTTAATTCCATGGAATGTGGTATAAATCCACAAGGACAACATATCTGTATGTGAAGGTTCTGGAATAGTTTTTTTTGTGCCGGGGAAGGAATCAGGTGACTAAAGGTCCATAGAATGTGTTCTGGTAGTCCTCTTTTAGGATTACTATTCCAAAGGTGTTTGTTTATTTGAGTCGTTTTTTATGTTTACATTTGCTTATCCGCCTGATTGCAGTTTGAGAAGGTGCTGAAGTTGTCAAGGCAGTGGAAGAAGCTTCGCTCGTGTCCCCAGCACCTCTGCCCACCCGCGCGCGAGAGCGGGGCAGTGCTAGCGAGCGACGGCCCTGCCTCGCCGGCTTCCGGACGGCGGCGAGGAGAAGGATTCGACCTTCAGACTATGCTGCAACACGGAGATGAAGTCTTCCGCCCGCCTGTCCATTTCCTACTCCTCGGCCGCTCCCTTTCCGTGCTCACCGCAGTTAGCACGCCGCCGTTCACCACCAGCGAGAGGGAGCATTCACGGGAAACGGATGCTGGACCCGCACCCTCCTCGACAACTATTCTTGAGCGTCCTCGCGCCATCGTCGCCGGCTGCTGTCGCCCCGGAATCACCAAGGCCAGCAACGCTGCCTCGGCGGGGGGCGTGAAAGAGAAGCTCGCGGTGCCTGAGTCGTGAGCACCGGAGCGGGGCCGTCCGGCGCAGGCGAGCGCAGCAGTGAGGATCTTGGGCAGAGTGAATCAGTGAGTGACGAGAGGACCAGAAGAAGAGAGATTGACTCCCTGTGGCCAGTGGAAGAAGATATGAGAAACTGAGTGGGAGGGTCCTGTGCTGCTGTGCGTGCGAGTTTTTTTTGTGCAGGTGAAAGAGAATGTAAATTTCTATTAGGCATACCTTTAAGAATATTTGAAGACATGTGTCAAATTCAAGACCATATCATTTAGGCTTACAATAACGTCTAAAAGAAGCCAATTGTGTTAATTTTGTGAGTTTATTCTTAAGTAGCAATGCAAAATCATTCATTTTTTGTTTCAAATGTGTTTCATTTTTATATCATAGAAACTGCGCAGACAAAAAGTTTGACATGATGATGCATCATTGAAACGAAAAATCATTGGGTTTTACACTCTAAAAGAGGGGCATGACGAGTATTGTCGTTCTTCTTTCTACGTGTTTTTTGTATGAATGTTAAATATTAGCATTGATATATGTTATGTTTTTTTTAGATCACAGATAGACAAATATATTTACTGAATGCTTCCAAAAAAAAACACCGACATAGGCCTAGAGCCGATGTTGTTGGAAGATAACAAAAACATAAAAATACCGACAGTGGCTACTCACGGAGATTCAACATATTGTTTATCTTATGCGCGTTATTGGCAGGACATAATGGATTTTGTCAATGTTATCCAAGAACCCAAAATTTTCAATGAAGTATATCATATTTAATATGGGATAGTTTAATCATTACTTTCTGTACAAGTGAAATTGAATAAAATGTTGCTATTATATATATTTATGTGTATTTTATATTTAACATAGGCGACATATGAGACGGTAAAAAATAGGCCGTAGCAACGCACGGGCATTCAACTAGTGTTAGTAGAATAACGTTGACAGTTGTTGGCTAAAAAAATGTGGAAACTTCCATGCTGAAATAGACTAACATTAATTACAGTTAGTTGGATTTACTTTATAAAAAGAAGTATAGATTTTTAGCCGAAGCGCCATGACCATTCTCTCCCATGCATACCACCTCATCAAATTTGCTTTCCTTCAGCCTGCCTCAAACCGTTTTGGCTGCTGATCATGATTATTAGCCATCAGACTAAAAAAATATTCCATATTAACCAAAAGGGTGACTGAACTGTTGATTTCCTAGGACTGCGTGAGGGAAAAGCTGAGCCCATGAGTCGCTGATCAATCCTCTGTCGAATCTTTCCCTTATTCTTCCTGTTCTCGAAGTGAAAAGTTCACCAACGTATCCCATGTCTCTCAGACTACATTCATCTATCAGTTGCATCCTGGAACGCTATCATGTATTGTTGAGGCCTTGGATTGCCTGATTGCCTCCCTCCTTCTCATGCAATGATTGCATCTACTGTCGCAATCGAAGAAGTTTTGTGCCATTGGTTCCTAATCGGCGAATATTGATTACTGAATTATATGATTGTCCACGCAATACATCCGACGGCCCCCACTATTCGTCTGATCCGGAGGGATAAGGCGCATTTCAACCAACGCATTCCAGCCGTCCCTTCCCCATCTTTTAGAAATGGAATGGGGATGATCATATGGCGATATATACTGTGGCTACTCACCACGGGGGAGCCTCAAGTGTAGCGACTTCTCCTGGTTGGCAAGAGCTTAACCAGCTAACTAAGTACACACGCACACACCATGGCCCCTGCCGTGATGGCTTCGTCGGCCACCACCGTGGCGCCCTTCCAGGGCCTCAAGTCTACCGCTGGCCTTCCCGTCAGCCGCCGCAGCGCCGCCAGCCTCGGCAGCGTCAGCAACGGTGGAAGGATCAGGTGCATGCAGGTAAATACATGAGTTTTCTTGTCAGTCCAATTCAGTTAGCGTCAAGTGTTGGGCTGAGCAGTGAGCAACTACTTATGTATATGCATTCGTGCATTCTATCAACAATTCAGGTGTGGCCGATTGAGGGCATCAAGAAGTTCGAGACTCTGTCATACTTGCCACCGCTCTCCACGGAGGCCCTTCTGAAGCAGGTCGACTTTCTGATCCGCTCCAAGTGGGTTCCCTGCCTGGAGTTCAGTAAGGTTGGGTTCATCTTCCGTGAGCACGGCAGCAC
The DNA here is from genome assembly GCA_947311845.1 of Poa pratensis. NCBI lineage: Eukaryota > Viridiplantae > Streptophyta > Magnoliopsida > Poales > Poaceae > Poa > Poa pratensis. The sequence continues at coordinate 9,379,497 of CAMZMU010000128.1, read as the reverse complement.
TCCCGGATACTACGACGGCCGGTACTGGACAATGTGGAAGCTTCCCATGTTCGGCTGCACCGACGCCTCGCAGGTCATCAACGAGGTCGAGGAGGTGAAGAAGGAGTACCCTGACGCCTATGTCCGCATTATCGGTTTCGACAACATCCGTCAGGTGCAGTGCGTCAGCTTCATTGCCTTCAAGCCACCGGGCTGCGAGGAGTCCGGCAAGGCCTAAGCTACGAGCTGGAAATATCATCATGACAAGGCGTGTTCATTATCGTTGACAACTCTGCTTTCGGGGTTTACTGTTGATCAATTATATTTACCCATGTATGTACTACCAACATAAGTCGATGAGCATGCATTATGTGAATTCTTGCACCGATACACATACCCCAATATATAAATATATAAGTCCATGGACTCTTTTCTTCAATTCGAAAAATGGAAAACTTTCTTTATTTGCGGCTGGAAAGCATATGTCTCGCTGAAGATTTTCTTGTATTTTACATGGTTAAGATACCCCCACCATTTATCATCTAGATTTTAAACTTCATACGTCTTCACTACGATTCTTTTTGTCACTCGCTTTTTTGCTCCATTGGTTTTTGCAGCTAGGAACATTCCTGATGCACGGCCTACCTACTGTACCCTTTTGACCCGTCCTAAGATGCATGCTTCAGTTTGTAAAGACAAGGCTTTCATCAATGCATAAGGAGGTTTGGAGCAAGGGGATCCACTCTCTCCCCATTCTGTTCAATTTGTTAGCTGGTGTGATTTAAAAAAAAATCATGTATAAAGCTGCTCATAATCAGTTGATTGTCTAAGGATATTCCTAGTGGTGTCATTAGCCATAAAAGGTGGATAAAACTATCTTATTTTTGGAAAAAGATATTTGACATGGCTACAACAGTAGAATTCTTATTTTTTATTTACTTTTTTTTGAGAAAATGTCATGCATAAAATTATTTACCACAAAAGCAACCAAAATCGCCCTCCAATTCTTTAGACGGGCTCTCCTCCCCGTCATCCTCCTCGTCGAACTAGCCATGTGCACCTGACTGGTTGGACCTGAGAAGGAGAACACTTGCTAGATTAGAAACCTGCAAGCGCTAACGTGAGGATAGCTGCGATTGATATTTGCACGTATTATCTGCCCGTTGGGGACGAAGAAACTCGGGTGGAGACCATCGTGGAACATCTGCACAACACGGAAAGGTCTAGGGCAGGAAGAGATGGCTTCTCTTGCTTGCGATGCTCAAAGGGATGGATATCAAACTATCGATTGAAACTCGCTGCTACTAGATGGACGCTCACTGCAGCTCGATTAGGATGAGAAGATTGATTATAATTTTTGAGTGCAAAGTGGCTTGCTCGCAGGAGAGGATTCATCCATCCAGCAGTTACTCACTGATCTTTGGGTAATTTTTAACATATATAGAGGGCATGTGCATAGAAAAAGGTCAAGGACGCCGTAACCCACTAGACAATGATTTGGCGGCTACAAACAAGTTAGTTGTCTGATAGGATTGACAATTATCTTATTTTTCTAGGATTAACGTGGAACTTCATAGGATCCTCAAGTTAGAAAATATAAGATTTTGTAATAATGTACAAGTTTTTAAAAAGGTTGACCATGCCAAGTCCAACTGTGGCCCTTATGAGCTTGTTGCCATTTAAAAAGGAGATACTCCTTACATTTTCGTCAACAGATGCACACAACCATATTTGTTGCAAAGCTCTCATCAAGAGTGCTTTTAGCGAGATGTATACAAAATACATTTACCTACTGTCGATGTGGGTGTACTCTTAGTGTCACTGTGCACTATTGCAGTGCATGTGGCACTGAGCTAAATGATATTTGAATGCACGAGATGGATGTAAATGGTATTGACATTGAGCCTGCTCGACTCTGTGCAACACTTCGTCTATCAAATATCAATTATAAAATATGAGGAAAGGATAGCGTATCAAGAAGAAGGGGAAATGGCTGTTAGCAGGAACTCGTCAGAGAAAACATGCCATGGGTTTCTATCTAACGGCCCTCGCGGACAGCATTTTCCTTTTCTATACCGGAAGAAAAGTTTTATATGAATATTTTCTCATGAGCACACGCAATACATCCGAGGCCACCCCTCTTCCACTGATCCGGAGGGATAAGAAAACAAGGCAACAAGCGAACGGCAGCCATCCCTTCCACATCTTGTAGGAAAGAAACGGTGTTGTGCTCATGCCTATATATACCCTGGTTACACGGCAAGTGATGGCTTCCTCCTCTTCAATACGATGGCCCCCGCTGTGATGGCTTCGTCGGCCACCACCGTCGCGCCCTTCCAGGGCCTCAAGTCTACCGCTGACCTCCCCGTCAGCCGCCGCAGCGCAGCCAGCCTGGGCAGTGTTAGCAACGGTGGAAGGATCAGATGCATGCAGGTATATATGAACATCTTTAAACTTTTGTCAGTCCAATTTAGTTAACATCAAGGGTTTAGCTGAGCAGTCAACTGATATATGTTCGTGTGTGTGTTCTATCAACAATTCAGGTGTGGCCTATTGAGGGCATCAAGAAGTTCGAGACCCTCTCATGCATACTTGCCCCCGCTGTCGACGGAAGCCCTTCTGAAGCAGGTCGACTTCCTGATCCGCTCCAAGTGGGTTCCCTGCCTGGAGTTCAGCAAGGTTGGCTTCATCTTCCGTGAGCACGGCAGCACTCCCGGATACTATGACGGCCGGTACTGGACAATGTGGAAGCTGCCCATGTTCGGCTGCACCGACGCCTCGCAAGTCATCAACGAGGTCGAGGAGGTGAAGAAGGAGTACCCTGACGCCTATGTCCGCATCATCGGCTTCGACAACATCCGTCAGGTGCAGTGCGTCAGCTTCATCGCCTTCAAGCCACCAGGCTGCGAGGAATCCGGCAAGGCCTAAGCTGCCTGTTATAACAACCGACGCTATATGAAGTGTCTTGGTTCACATTTGTCGACAATTCTGGTTTCAATTCTGCTTTTCGGTCAGGGTTTATTTTTTGTTCCATAATCCATACGATTGTGTATGTTTATACATTTGTATGTACGAACGTGGGTTGAGGAGTACTATACTGGCTACCGGTATATATACGTGCACATATATAATTTTTTACAATAAAATCTGGTTTCTTGCGGCGGCATTTTCCCTGTCTTGCTGCTAGTTGACTAAATAATTCTATTTTGTTCTTGTGGCTACTTAAGAGTATATCCACCGGTCCTTCTAAAAATTACTCTCAAAATTTCATTTTTGGGAGAGGCTAAAAAGACATTGCGAGTCATTATTTCCTCTAGTACAAATGGACAGTAATAACTCGCCAAACCCTAAAAACCTGGTTACAAAATATTTGCCCATGATCAGACCCGTATGCCACATTGGCAACATAATTATGGTTATGTCTGTTGGTGCTTTGACTCTCTAGATAGCGGATATTCACAGAATGCCATGTCCAATGTGAAGACGAATTACCCTTTCAGAAGCTTCTCTCACGTTTTTAAATTAAGTCACGGAGTAACCGACGGCGATATAAAGCTCTACCTTGATGACACAAGGCCAGTGAGAAGATTGTCAGAATCCAAATTCGTTGGGACGTAAATAATAAACCACACTAAAATATGATAATTTTGAATTTACCATGTCTAACTGCCGCACAACATATGCTAAAATACATTTTAAACCATTTTCTAGTTTTTGAATCTCGGAAATATTCATCATTCAAAAAGTCTCTTCAAAATGTATCACTATGGGGTAGTATTAGTCCACTACAGCCCGAGCAACTGCGTGAGAAGCGTTTGTAAAACGTTCACCTTTTACCAACAAATATCCAACAAATATTAATTAATTAGTGCAATAGTAAAATGGATTATTTGTGCACAATATGATTCCACTATAGAGATCAAAAGATCACACGACAAACTTCACAGCACATTGTTTGTATTAGGTTACTAAGTCGCTTGTAGTTTAGAAAAGATCACTTAGTGGATAAGTTAAAAGTCGAGAAGTTGAATGTTAGGGCGTTAATAAGTCCAATAATCTTTACATTGTTAATATTTTCTTATTGGCTCGATTCCTATGCTTTGTTTGCAACAGTAATAGAGGGTCTATTCTTTACGGAATTTTACATCAGAAGTCTTAGACTAGATATGAACATAATCGATGAATGTTTATTAACATTTATCTTTAAGGGCTTCTTTAATGAAAAAAACAGTGATGTAAACAACGACAAAGTAGGCCAACCTAGCTAGATGAGGTCCCTTTTCTCTATTTATCAATTTGTTTGTTGTTTCTACCTTTTTTCAATTTCTTTTTCACGTTTTTCTTTCCTTTTCATTTTATTTCTTTCCTTTTTATTTTTATTCATGTTTTTATTGTATATATTTTCTATTGATTTTAGTTAAAAACATATCAATTGTTCATATTTAGTGCAATTTGTTAAAATATTGGAATCTATGAAAATTTTGTTTGAATCTACTAAAAACTATTTTGATATGCGTGAGTAAATTGAACATGTGAAAAATATTTTCAACCACGTCTACATTTTTTAATCCTGTGATTTTTTTTGGAACTGTGTGAACATTATTTTAAGTCGTGAGCAATTACTTTGCCCCGTGTCAACATTTTCTTGAACCCGTGAACAATTATTTAAGTTGTGTGATCAATTTTATTTTACTGTACAATTTTTTTTTTCCGTCACACGTATATTTTTAGTCCTTTTCCCTCACTCAAGAAAAAAGAAAACATAGGATACAAATAAAAACAAAACTGGAAAAAAAAATCAGCTTAACAGGCCAGCCAAGGCTCATGTGACATGTGGTCGTTCGAACACAACAAAGGTAACATATGAGGCAAACCCTATTTGACGGCTTCCGTCGATTAGCCCGCAGACGCATGAAGGCTCATTTGTACTAGGCCGGGCCCCCCATTCGTAGTGTTTTTTCCTGTTTTCTTTTTATCCTTTTGTGTTTATTTTTGATTTTATATTTTCGTTTATGTGTTTCCTTTTTTATTTTTATTTTTTATTTACATTTTCTTTCCTTCTGAGTTTTCCTTATTATTTTTTTGGTGATATATTTTCATTATCTTAAAAAAACTGTATGTATTTTTACTACAAAACAAGTTCATTTTTTTATTTGCGCGAATATATTTTTTACCTCGCGAACACGCTTGTGTATATTTTTGCTAAACTTAAATAAAAAGCAATCATCGACCGAGAAAGTGCAGCGATCCAGAAAGCACTTCAGGTCTCTGTAGAGTAAATAGCGGAGCAAGTGTGTGTATCGCTTAAGTTACATCACTACGGGAAACAGTCAAAACGCCGACGGCGGGCCGCCGTCGGCGTAGCAACGATCACCGTCGGCGTAGACCTACACCGACGGCCGCCGTCGGCGTATCGTCGTCGGCGTAGGACGCTGTCGGCGTATGAACAATGCCGTCGGCGTATACGTCGCCGTCGCGTATCTGAAGTGGGACCCACAAAAGGAAAGCTGACGTCTCCGTCTGCTCCACCTATACGCCGACGGCAGTGCCGTCGGCCTAGGCTGCCACGTGTGCTGATGTGGTGTCTGGGAGGAGTGCTGTCGGCGTATATATGACCATATGGTCCTCCAGCGTCGACGTGGCGCCATCCTGTGCGTCCCCGCAGCATACTAATGCCGTCGGCGTAGACTTGACCATATTTTCAGTTTCTGAAATTTTTTGCTGCTGGTTTCTGGCGCATTTTAAATACAATTAAAATTGCACAAATTATAAAACATCACAGAAACATCAAATAAAACACCACATACATATCCAAATGACACAAACATGATTCAAATTCATCCAAGCATTCATACAAACTCCAAACAAGTTCGAATTCACACACGCTACACCCGAACACATCCTACACCTCCCGAGAGCCCGAGGCCGATGATTCCTTGCCTTGGCTCATCTTGGTCAATCACCTGCATTGAGAAAGGATAAACTTTAAGCATGTTGAAAAATGTAGTAAATAAGAATAAAGACGTAATGCAATTAAGAAGAAGCATGTTGAAAAGTAAATAGTACGCAAAAGGACATAAAAGACCCTCACCCCTAATCATCACTCTCATAGTTAAGTCCTGGGTTGTCATCATCACTATCAACATCACTATCAACATCACTATCACGAGTGTTGTATATTGGAACCTCCTCGCACGGTGGAGGCTCATCATCGTCATCACTATCACTCTGTAACTTGTTGAGCATATCTATATCCTTTAGATTCACCACTACGTCACCACCTGTTTGTGCATTGTCCTCGCGGTCCTCAAGACCTTGTATGCCAAAGTCCCCAAAGGTTTGTTCCTCTTGATAGAAAATCCCCTCGTATGTTTTAGGGTCAATGTTGTTGTAATCGTCTTCGGAGGGCATGGGTAGCTTACCACGTGGCGATACATGGAACACGACTTCCCAACCAATGAGTCCCTCTTTCTTGCATGGGTAGGGCAAATAATAAACTTGAAAGGCTTGGTGAGCCACAACAAAGACATCGGATCCATTGTAGGTGGTTGAAGGCTTAACTTCAACTAACCCAATGGAAGGGGTACTTTTGGTTCCATGCTCAGGGTCGAACCAGTGGCATTTGAACACAACAAGCTTGAGTGATATGTTCGTGTTATTGAACGTCAGCTCATATACGTTCTGTAACCTTCCGTAGTAATCATAATTACCGGCTCCTTTGGTGAAGACCCCGGTATTTATAGTCTTTGCATTAGGCCGACTGTTCTGGTGATGCTCTGTATGGAAGCGGTACCCATTCACATCATACTTCTCATACTTCTCGACTCTACGGTTACAACCTTGGGAGACACATCTCAACTCATCTGACATCACAACGTTGGGATCAGCTCCCTACAAGTACAAATTGTTTTGTGCATTAGTAAGAGGGATAATACACGAATTGCAAGGTAGAAGGGACAGGTTTGAAATTACCTTTTCCCTGAACCAAACCGTGAATTTTTTCTTTCCGGGGGCAGGCTCTTTCAAAAGAGTGTCCAACGCGGCTTCATTGGGTCCATCTGATGTTCCCGACCACATTTCATCCGTGAATTGACTAAAAGGAGAAAATACGTATTAGAACGAAATCATGATAGTAGTTGCAAAGTAATTTGTTCCCCATTTTACCTAAGGAAACTGCCCTCTTCTCCCTGCTCGTCGTGGGTCACTTCCTTCATGTTCATAAGCACATAGAGCATTATGCACTCCAGCTCATCATTGGTCAAGTTATACCTTGTTGGGCCACCGCTCTTGCCACCGGGACACTGGAAGAGGACGAGCTTGGGGTCTCGCTTGGGCTCGTCGACATTGTACCGAGAGGCCTGGTTATGCATAGTGGGAACATCATCGGGGTAGTACGTTAGCCTGGCGTCTGCCATCTCCTGAAGGATAGTTGCCTCGGCTATGGATGACTCAATCTTATTTTTGTTTCCACATTTGGTTCGAATATACTTAAACTCTCTCTCAATACAAAACTGCCAACGAAACTGCACCGGTCCACCCAAGAGTACCTCATTCGCAAGATGCACAACAAGATGTGCCATCGGAGTAAAGAAGCCTGGCGGAAATATCGTCTCTAAGTTGCACAGCAACTCCGGCACTAGTTCATGCAGCTTCTGAATAATCAGGGGACATACTTGCTTAGCACAGAGCGTGCGGAAGAAATGGCTCAACTCCGCGAGCACTCGCCAGACACGGTCGGGGAGATACCCTCGAACCATCACCGGTAGCAGCCGCTCAATCCATATATGATAGTCGTGACTCTTGAGCCCGGTGACTTTTGCCGTTTGTATATTGACTCCCTTACTTATATTCGAACAATAGCCATCAGGGAACATCACGACGAATTTGAGCCAATGGAATGCCTCAGACCTTTGCATACTATTAAGGCAGAAGTCAGCATGCGGCTTGAACCAGTTCTTTTGACGGCCTTCAGGAGGCTTCATGTGCATTCTCTCCCTATCACAGAGCTTCTTAACATCAACTCTAGCCTTAACATTATCCTTCGACTTCGGGGTAATGTTCAGGATTGTGTGAAAGAGGGACTCTCCAACATTCTTTTCGGTGTGCATCACATCGATGCTATGGGGAAGTTCGAGGTCCTTGTAATATTCGAGTTGCGTCAAGCCTGCCACGTGAGTCCAGTTGTGCGACACACCATATCCCACATATCGTGGGCCTTTTCTCCCAGCAGGCACGAGAGCACTTAGCTCGGCGTCAACAGCTGCACCATCGAAAGTTGGTATCGCTTTTTCTTCACGCTCAACTCTGCCCTTCTTGAAGTTCTTTTTGTCTTCTCTAAACGGATGCCCTCTTTTGAGGAACTTTCGATGTGTGTCAAACGCGGAATACTTCCGTCCCGCCGTTAGCCACATGAACTCAAGTCGGTTCCTGCACACTGGGCATGGCCACTTACCAGCTGTACACCATCCGCAGAATAGGGCGTACCCGGGCATGTCATGCATGGAATTGTGATACCAAACTTTCATCAAGAAGTTTGTCTTCGATGCACGATCATATGTCAACGTCCCGTGGTGCCAAGAGTGGTTCAGATCATCCACAATTGGCTGCATGTACATACTTAAATTCTTCCCCGGATATTCAGGACCTGGAATGATCAGCGAGAGGAACATGGTCTTCTTTTGCATTAGGGCTCCAGGAGGGAGATTGAGCGGAATAACAAACACGGGCCAGCAGCTGTACGCGGTAGTCGACAAACCATATGGATTGAATCCATCGGTTGCTATCGCGATTCTCACGTTTCGAGCATCTGCTGCCTCATCGGGGTGGTTCGCATCAAAGTTCTTCCATGCCGTACCATCAGATGGATGTCCCATCAATTCCCGGTCGTGCTCATCCTTGTATCTCTTCCCCGTTTTGTGCCATTGCATCTGTGTGGCAGACTCTTTGTTCATGTAAAGCCGCTTGATTCTTTGTATGAATGGGAGGTAACGAAGAATCTTAATGGCGACATTTGACTGCGTCTTCGTACCATCGGGTCCTTTTACCACATGATACCTAGAGGCCTTACACAAGATACAGTACTTGTCATTGGCAAACTGTTTCCAAAACAAAAGGCATCCTTTTGGACAACAATCTATCTTCTGATAATCCATGCTGAGATCTCGCAGGATTTTCTTCGTTTCGTACATGCTTTGAGGCAGACAATGCCCTTCAGGCAACAGGTTACCAGTTGTTTGCAGATGCGCTTCAAAGCATGAACGGGTGCTGCCATACTGGAGCTTGTTGGCTAGTGCTTGCGAGATGGCATCGAGCTGAGAAACTTTTGCACCCTCGTACAGAGGCCTCTGAGACGAGGCCATCATAGCAAAGAAGGCCTTCGCGGTTGGCTCTGGGTCCTCCGGTTCACGCGGTTCCTCCGGTTCTGGAGGTTCCTCCGGTTCCTCCTGTGATGGTGGCGAATCTGGCATGTCGCCAGCACGGAGATCATCTAGCCAGTTTCTAATCCCATCATCTTCATTGCCATTGATCCGCTGCCGCATCACCCTGCCACTCTCGCGCTCGTACTCATCAAAGTTGACTGTCGTCACGAAGTTCGGCATATACCCACGAGAGAAGAGGTGTTTAATCATATCATCCTTTCCCTGACGTGTACGAAACTTGCAACGAGGGCAAGGGCACTGTCCACGAGCGCCTGACTCTGAACCCTTACGCGCTAACTCCTTCACTAACAAATGCGTCTTCCATACCCACTCATCTGTTTTGTCAACCAAACTAATTCGGCCACTGTACATCCACCCATTATCTGCCATCCTCTGCTGCTTTACTGTGAGCCAAATAATAATAACATGAAATTAAATGCATCATATTTTTATTTTCTTGCATGCAATGTCACCATTTTATTACGGCCAAATTTTATCTTTTACAACATGCAAGGGTTCACATACACTTCTAATAGGTAGGGGCCTATCCCGCCCGAGTACGTGTAGATCGAGTCGTGTCCCATGTTCTACCCCGACCCGAGACGGAATTTCGGCAGCACCTCCCCGCTGTTCTTCAGAATACACGTCTCGAGCTTGTCAAGCCGAGAGGGTGTGCATCCGAAGAACAACAGGGAGGTGCTGCCGAAATTCCGTCTCAGGAAGGGGTAGAACGTGGAACACGACCCGATCTACACGTACTCGGACTGTCCAACAGGACAACCCGGAAGTGTTACGGTTATAAATATGCAAAGATGGACAATCCTGCATATTTATAAATTTGTAACCCTTCCGGATGGGATCTGACTCGGGTTACGCGACTGACTTGGTGATCTAGACCAAAATAAACCTATGCAGCAAGAGAGGCGAAAGATTTATACCCTCGAAGCGTGATCGGTGGCCGGAGAAGGCCGAGAGGAAGCTACGTCATCTGAAAAGTACAAACAATCGAAATATATAAGCAAATATCCCTCCATTTTACCTAATAATTAAACATAAAACAGAATAAACCATAGAACGATGTAACCATATTAGCTAAACATAACACATATAGACAAGTAGCACAATAATACATAGGTAGCATGCATGCATCATAAGTCTAGCAGTACACATGTAGCATAATAAGTCTAGTACGACAACAGGACATGATAGACATCCTAAACTCCACTCGCGCCGGTGTCAGTGACGTCGTCGTCGCGGTCCCACCAAGAGGACGTGCTGCTAGAGTCCTCCTGCTGCTGCGTGCCGGAGGGGCCGGCCTCGCCCTGCCCGCGCTGCTGCCGGCTCTCGCTGAGACCTGGTACTGGACCGCCATCACCTGGGGATCAAGGAGGAGATCCTTGACCAAGGGGTCATCCTCCTCGCGCTGGTGGCGCGCCCTGAGCAGCCTCTCTGCCTGCGGTGCTCCCTCTCCTCGGCCTTCGTCGCGATCCTCATGCCATCTGGCGCTAACATGTGCGCCACGCTCCGCTCATCCTCAAAGTTGAGGATCGCTCTCGCCCCAAAGTGCTGGACCGCCGCGCAGTCGTAGGCGCGGGCCGCCTGCCACGGGCACCTGAAAGTACCAAGCTGGATCTTCCTGTGATCCACTGTGATCTGAGCTGCCCAAGTCGGGATCTTCGTGGGTCTCCGGTGAACACCACGAAACTTTCGCTCCGGCTCCGACATGATACTTAGTTAAGTAAAAGCATTTGATACAGGGGTTAGTCATATATGAAATGAATATATGTGAAATCTACTTCAAACATGAACATGCAACACATATGAAACAAATGCTGTCATTTACACACAGGTATACATCAATCTATGAGTAAGAAATTTTTATACCTGCACTCAAGCTCTGCTGCCACTAGAGTAGGAATCCTGTAAGCAAAGGGACTTTTTTTAGTCCAAATAACGAAGATATTAAGGAGATGACTATGCATAGGGAACGTGGTTTTACATCTGAAGCCTCATATGTCAAAGCCATTAGTCAGCAAAAAGAGTGCCTACAAGAACGAAGTAGAAATAAATGCATTGTTCTTGCATTTACCCTTGGTTCTGTAGACAGTCTTCTTGCAAGCATAATGGACTATTCTAATCATCGGCTTGCATTAAGAATAGCCAAGAAGACAACATTGTTTCTTTCGACTCATAAAAAACAGCAAATCACCTACACTAAATTTTTATACAACGATCATTCCAAATTGACTTAGCAAATTTTTCACGGGCACCTGAAAGTACCAAGCTGGATCTTCCTGTGATCCACTGTGATCTGAGCTGCCCAAGTCGGGATCTTCGTGGGTCTCCGGTGAACACCACGAAACTTTCGCTCCGGCTCCGACATGATACTTAGTTAAGTAAAAGCATTTGATACAGGGGTTAGTCATATATGAAATGAATATATGTGAAATCTACTTCAAACATGAACATGCAACACATATGAAACAAATGCTGTCATTTACACACAGGTATACATCAATCTATGAGTAAGAAATTTTTATACCTGCACTCAAGCTCTGCTGCCACTAGAGTAGGAATCCTGTAAGCAAAGGGACTTTTTTTAGTCCAAATAACGAAGATATTAAGGAGATGACTATGCATAGGGAACGTGGTTTTACATCTGAAGCCTCATATGTCAAAGCCATTAGTCAGCAAAAAGAGTGCCTACAAGAACGAAGTAGAAATAAATGCATTGTTCTTGCATTTACCCTTGGTTCTGTAGACAGTCTTCTTGCAAGCATAATGGACTATTCTAATCATCGGCTTGCATTAAGAATAGCCAAGAAGACAACATTGTTTCTTTCGACTCATAAAAAACAGCAAATCACCTACACTAAATTTTTATACAACGATCATTCCAAATTGACTTAGCAAATTTTTCTAACAACATTTCTAATAAATTTCTACTAACACTTGGTCGACTAAGCAAAATCTACTAACACTTGGTCGACTAAGCAAAATCTACTAAGCAAAATCAACTAAGCTCACTTCCAGCTCTCACACCAGGGGCACAAACACATCCCCTGATGGGATTGAGCAACCCACACCACCACTACTGTTATTCACTACTTCAGCAGAGTAACCACTACTAAATTCAGCAGAACATAATCACTAGAACATTACAGACACGGAATATTTTACCTTGTTAAAATGGGGGTGTTGAGCAGCACTGCAGTGGAGGAGACGGCTCAAGGCAGTGGATTTGGCGGCGATCTCCACCGGATTCAGTGTGGGGCGCTCCTGCGCGTCGGCCTGGGTGTGGCGGGAGGTGGCCCGCGTGGCGGCGGCAGCCGGGGCGCGACCTCGAGGCGGCGGGAGGTGGCCGGGGTGCGACCTCGGGGTCGGGGAGGAGGAGGCGCACGACCGAAGCGGGAGGCTGAGGCGGCGGCGGACCTCGGGGCGGCGGGAGGTGGCCCGCGTGGCAGCGGCGGCGGCCGGGGCGCGACCTCGGGGCGGCGGGAGGTGGCCGGGGCGCGACCTCGGGGCGGCGGGAGGTGGCCCGCGTGGCTGCGGCGGCCGAAGCGGGAGGCTGCGGCGGCGGCGGACCGAGGACGGGGAGGAGGCGCACGGGATGGGGGAGCAGGCGGCGGCGGCGGATCGAGGTCGGGGAGGAGGTGGCGGCGGCGGGCAGCACGGGGAGGAGGGGATCGAGCAAGTGTGTGTGTGTGTGTGTGGAGGAGAGGAGCGTGCCCGCGCGCGTTTTGGTAGGTGGATAAGACAATGCCGCCGTCGGCGTAGGGGTGGGTGGGTTAATTGGATAAGACTACTGCCGTCGGCGTATCCTATTTTTTTTTACTCAATATATTCCCTAATTTAGTAGAGAGAGGACAGCAGGTTATGCAAGAGAGGTTACTCGATCAGATGAACCCATTGTGAAGAACCTAGCTAGATCTGGAGAAGAGAGAGCCAACGCTGATTGCCATGTGAAGAACCCAGCCAGATGTGGAGAAGAGAAAGCCAAAGAGGTTAACTTCCCTGTGAAGAAACAAGCTGAAGCTACCTCTCAGCAAATGTGTCGACCAGGAAAACAGAATAGCAGGGATGGGAGCAAGAACTCTGATGACAGGAGCAAGAAAAGGACCCCTGACGAAGTAGATAGCCTGCCTCCAGAAAAGCAAGTGGAAGTTGCCTTTGAGGAGACAAGAGTTGTTCCTCCAAGTAGAAGCAATTCCCCTTTTGTACCAGCTGAAAAAACTACTAGCTATCATGTGAAGGAACCTGACGTCCCTACATTCAAGAGTAACACATATCAGGGAAGTTATATGGCACGCAGTGATGGGCACAATGATGCAATTGAGGAAAGGAATAATCTTATGCTTTATAACGGTGCTGATGATGTATCAAGGAAGTACAGCTCCAGTATTGAAGGCCTGACTCAGCGGTGCTGATGATGTATCAAAAACTACTAGCTATTATGTTATGGCCTAACATAACATAACCAAGCAAAAAAGTCCAACAAAAAAGTGTGTTGTGTGTTGTAAATGTGCAAGAATCTACTCCTAGGTGTGACCGACATCACCGGCTTCACTTTCTCTCTAGTTAGTTTCTGCACTTAGAGGTGAAAACTCCCCTTTCGGGCGAACCGGATGGAATCGTGTGTTGATTTGGGGTAGACTTTGGTTTCTCATGTTCCTATGGCCTAACATAACACAACCAAGCAAAAAAGTCCACTGGGCTACCCCGTTTCGACGCACGTCTATGGGGGTAGACGGAAACGTTAGGGTTTTTCCAGCGGATTCAGGGTTTCACCGAAGCGGGGCCCCGGAGCGTCGGAACCCCACCAAAACCTAGCTTGTGACATACCATATGTATACAAGTGTGTTGTGTGTTGTAAATGTGCAAGAATCTACTCCTAGGTGTGACCGACATCACCGGCTTCACTTTCTCTCTAGTTAGTTTCTGCACTTAGAGGTGAAAACTCCCCTTTCGGGCGAACCGGATGGAATCGTGTGTCGATTTGGGGTAGACTTTGGTTTCTCATGTTCCTATGGCCTAACATAACACAACCAAGCAAAAAAATCCACTGGGCTACCCCGTTTCGACGCACGTCTATGGGGGTAGACGGAAACGTTAGGGTTTTTCCAGCGGATTCAGGGTTTCACCGAAGCGGGGCCCCGGAGCGTCGGAACCCCACCCAAACCTAGCTTGTGACATACCATATGTATACAAGTGTGTTGTGTGTTCTACCTGTGCAAGAATCTACTCCTAGGTGTGACCGACATCACCGGCATCACTTTCTCTCTGGTGAGCCAGGAAAAGTTTTTATTTGTTTTACATGTATATGTTGTAGGGTTGGGTTCCGGAAAACTCAAACCGTTATTTTACGGGGGTGGGATACTGAAATTGGGAGGGCAATTATAGGTCCAATATATATATAAATTACAACTACATTAAATATTATGTAGAGAAATAAAGAAATGAATATTATATACGAAAATAAATTAAAAAAACAACTAAACGCCGACGGCAGCCGTCGGCGTATAAACGACGCTGGACGGTTCCGTTATGCCGCCCTTTGTACGCCGACGGGATTTAGAACGCCGACGGCAGCCGTTGGGGACTTAATTCTACGCCGACGGCGCATCGTACGCCGACGGCCTGTTCGTCGTCTGCCCTAGCCCGTGCTGTACGCCGACGGCCCCGACATTTGGCCGTCGGCGTACAGGACGGCCGTCGGCGTTTTGACGGTTTCCGTAGTGCATAAGCTCTACGTGGATAAGATATGTGGCGATCAGTCAATGAAATGTATTAGAGAAATTTGGAGCACACATATGAATCAGACGGCTGAGTGAGTGTGGATCGTCCAACCATCTTCGTTTGATCCGGAGGGATAAGGCACCTCGCAAGCACCAAACTCCAGCCACCCCTACCACATCTTGTAGGAAAGGACGGGCTGCGGATATACGACTATATATGCCGTGGTGACCCCGGCAGTAGTGTACCCTGCTCCTTCTTCTCAGTAAAGCATATAGAGCTAGGCAGCTAGCTAAGTACGCAACCATGGCACCAACGGCGATGGCTTCGTCGGCGACCACCGTCGCACCATTCCAGGGCCTCAAGTCCACGGCCGGCCTCCCCGTCAGCCGCCGCAGCGCCTCCAGCCTCGGCAGCGTTAGCAACGGTGGAAGGATCAGATGCATGCAGGTATGAACATCTTTAAACTCTTGTCAGTCCAATTCACTTGGCACCAAGTATTATTGAGCTGAGCAAAAGCTGATGTATGTACATATATGTGTGTGTTGTATCAACAATTCAGGTGTGGCCGATTGAGGGCATCAAGAAGTTCGAGACCCTCTCCTACTTGCCACCACTCTCCACGGAGGCCCTTCTGAAGCAGGTCGACTTCCTGATCCGCTCCAAGTGGGTTCCCTGCCTGGAGTTCAGCAAGGTTGGCTTCATCTTCCGTGAGCACGGCAGCACTCCCGGATACTACGATGGCCGGTACTGGACAATGTGGAAGCTGCCCATGTTCGGCTGCACCGACGCCTCGCAGGTCATCAACGAGGTGGAGGAGGTGAAGAAGGAGTACCCTGATGCCTATGTCCGCATCATCGGCTTCGACAACATCCGTCAGGTGCAGTGCGTCAGCTTCATCGCCTTCAAGCCACCGGGCTGCGAGGAGTCTGGCAAGGCCTAGGCTGCCAGCTGGAAATACCAGATGCTATATGTGGTGTCTTGGTGAACATTTGTCGACAATTCTGGTTTCGGGTTTTACTTTTGGTTCCATATAACTGCGTATGTACGTGTGCACGAATGCATGTACCTACAAACGCAGGTCTATGAACAGTCGCAGCGTTGGGTAAGTTTGTTCCGTCTTACTTGTCTGCGTTGATGAACCTAGGCAATGCTAAGGAGGTTTCAGACATATGGGAGGCCTTTTTGTGTTTGCCGTTCATATCGTTTGGAGTCTAGAGTTAACCCCTCAAAATGCAAGAGTTCAACCCGGGGGCGCAAGACAAACTATCGCACATGGTTAGCTTTCTATAATCGTATCAGTTCAGATCGAGCAATTTAAATCCCACGAATCACATATGGATGAACCCTTCCGTATGTGTTATCCCCTATCGCCTAAAAACTTAGAATCGTGTGTAAGCCTTCAAACAGCGTTTGACGATCAATTATTCACATACGGTATTATGTTTTCTAAACTATGTGCTATCCATCCAACACGACTTGACGGAAGAAACCATTCCATTATTGTGAAGTATCACACACAGTTTATCTCGTTGATCGCATGCAATCTAAATTGTTCCTCGGTTTCCATTCGACGAGAGGCTTCTCAACTTCATCCTGCCTGCTACACATTAGCGACTAGGCAACTTACTCGCAATAGAAGAAAATATGGATTTTCAAAGCTAGATTTCCGTACGAAAGCAAATATTCGTGGCTAAACATCGTTTACCACGATAGGGGTACCGTGATAGAAGGGGCGTGCCTGCTTTTTTAACCATGATTCTAGGGAAACGTGATAGATGGTTCACGCATCAACCACAGAAAAGGTTGTCATGGTAGATGAATATAAACCGTATTAGATGCCTGGCCCACCTGAGTCCTTTGACCGTTAAGTAGGCCAACCAATTATTATTGAGTGGGCCGACCTGTTAACTTTAGGTGGGCCAGCCTATTAAATTTAAGTGGGCTAGCTTGTTATTCTTAAGTGGTCCGGCCCATAAATATTAAGTGGGTCGGCCTATTAAGTTTAGATAGGTCGGCCTGTTTCAGCAAAGTGTGCATACATGTTAAGCTTACGCACGTTGGCATGTTACTGCAAAGTTGGCAGGTCTATTAAGGTTACGTGGGTTGACCGTTTATATTTAGGTGGGTCAGCCTGCCATGGTTAAATGGGTTGGCCCATTAAGTTTGGATGAATGACCTGTTAAGTTTAAGCAGGATCATTTTGTTTAGTTGGGCCAGCCTATCAGGTTAAGTGGGCCAGCCCATTGGTCCGGTCTATCAGGTTAAGAGAACCGACCAGTTAAAGTTGTGCACGCCGGCAAATCTTGCTCGACGAAAACAAACCCATCGGCACAATTTAATGGCCCCAGATATTGTTTCAGCCTATTAAATCATCCACTTGACAGAAGCCGAAATGGTACAACAATTTCCCTAGGCCGTTTGTTTTTGGCCCAACAACAGACATATTGTTCATGACCCAACTTTCAGTTTAGTCCCAAATTCAAACAAACCTATATTGTACGCATTGTCTATTAATTTAGGCACTACCCAATTACGACTAGTACCATTGGCTCCTTCGGGGCAAGCTCTAATAACAAGAAATTACTCCCTCCGTCCCGACTTATTCCTGACTCGCGTGGTGTGCTGAGAGTGAATCAATGCCAGAGGCAAAAGAGGAAGAATGTTGCGTTTCTGTCACCTACGCCACCTAAAACAGGATTTCTCTAGTTCAAATTATACGCCGCTTCATTTGGGACGGAGGGAGTATCTAGGATAGAAAATAAAGAAAAATTACAATAATGCAGAAATGATTTAGACAAACAAATCAACTATTACATGAAATGAAGACTTCTGAAAATTATTACATAACATCGACAAATGGGATAGGAACAAGCTTACATAGAGTTTTAGTGTACTGTTGAACATAATTGATATTTCAATAGGTACTCTTTATGAAAATTGCATGGCCACACAGTTAACAACTGGCTTACCATGAGAACTGCAGATGATAATTTAAGTAGATGATCAGTCAAACCTTGCTTATTCTTCGACTTCTTTATCTCTTTGCGTGTTTCGGTGATTATTGCATCTGTTTATTCTGTTTCATGTCCAATTATGTCAAGTGTATATTAGAGTGTAGTGTCAACATCTGTTTCTGCTTGAATACTGGAATAGTGCACGTCATGGACCAATGACTGAAGACGTCATGGACCAATGGATTGCGGGTGAAAGCTTGACCTGACGGTATCAATGAGCACTGCTCCCCTCCTTGGAGGAATCACTGTTGGTTGTGCGATTGGGCCCCTGAACCTTTATGTCTCTAAGTGAAAACCCATGTTCCAATCTGCATGCCGGGTGACGGCGGCGATTTGGCGTCGTTCCCTTCTTGAAGGCGTCGTCTTTTAGCTGGTCGTTTCGAGTTAGGTTTGTAGACACTAGCGGTGTTTCCTTTGACATGGTATGGTACACAATAGTGGTTGTGCTTAAAGTCTCTACCTCTTCGGTTTTCTTATTTCCTGTTGTCGTTTGAGCTCTGTGGTGAGCATTCTATCGTTCGATGGATCAACACCCTTCAGCTAGGGCGAGGGGGCAGGCGACCCCCTTCATTGATAGGAAAATGATACTAAAAGTGAGATTCATCTTGTTTTAGAACTTGACGTTGTCCACTTCACTCCTCATGGATATGCATTCATGCCAACCTCGGTCAACGACAAGTGTCTGGTGTATGAGGTCTTTAGTATCTTCAGCTTGCACGTATTTTACCTTTTTTGCATAAAAAGTGTAAGGTGTATTTTCTTTTTGTTATTCTACCAAGCACTATGTATCCACTGGCACTGGCCATTTGGAGGTTTATTAATTAAAGCTTGGAAATATACGGTCGTAAAGAAAAGGGAATCCAAGAACATGGTAGGTATGGCAGAAATTTTTGTCAAATTTCAGAATATAGTTTTTAGAAAAAACGCCTCCAAAAATATGACATCTATATTACTTTAGAGCATCTCCAATTGAGGACGAGATAGCCCCCAACCGTGTTTCTACTTTCTAGTGCTTAAAGTTTCTGGACAGCCTTTTTCGTTCCAAACCTGTGGAGCTGGCTAGGGATGTCCAGACACTATGCCAGATAAATTTTTATCCAGCTGACCCATTTGCTAGTCCCTCGTCGATTTTCTGCCCGGACATTCTAACGGGAGTTGCAGTTGAGGGCACCGGCCCCAATTTATTCATACATACCTAAATAGACATTTTTTGAGGAAATTCGGACATGATTTGAGGGAATTCTCTGCTCGAATGGCATCTTGCATATCGGTCGGAATATTTATTACTGGTTGATTTCCTCACTAGCAGACGCACTGCATCCGACGGCCATCCCACTTCCACTAATCCGGAGGGATAAGAAAACCGGGCATCAGGCGAATGCCAGCCACCCCTTCCACATCTTGTAACAAAGGACCGGGGCTGAACATATGGCGATATATACTACTACGGCAACCCATCACTGCTGCACTGGGGGGCCTCAAGTGTAGACAAGCAATCTCATCCCATCCTTAGCTAGCACAGCGGCAGCTGTACGTGATACCATGGCACCCGCCGTGATGGCTTCGTCGGCCACCACCGTGGCGCCATTCCAGGGCCTCAAGTCCACCGCTGGCCTCCCCGTCAGCCGTCGCAGCGCCGCCAGCCTCGGCAGCGTTAGCAACGGTGGAAGGATCAGGTGCATGCAGGTATGAACATCTTTAAACTCTTGTGAGTCGATCCAATTCACTTAGCACTAAATTGTTCAGCTGAGCAACAACTAATGTATATATGCATTCGTCCATTCTATTAACAATTCAGGTGTGGCCTATTGAGGGCATCAAGAAGTTCGAGACCCTCTCCTACCTGCCCCCGCTGTCGACGGAGGCTCTTCTGAAGCAGGTCGACTTCCTGATCCGCTCCAAGTGGGTTCCCTGCCTGGAGTTCAGCAAGGTTGGCTTCATCTTCCGTGAGCACGGCAGCACTCCCGGATACTACGACGGCCGGTACTGGACAATGTGGAAGCTGCCCATGTTCGGCTGCACCGACGCCTCTCAGGTCATCAACGAGGTGGAAGAGGTGAAGAAGGAGTACCCTGACGCCTACGTCCGCATCATCGGCTTCGACAACATCCGTCAGGTGCAGTGCGTCAGCTTCATCGCCTTCAAGCCACCGGGCTGCGAGGAGTCCGGCAAGGCCTAAGCTGCCAGCTGAAACAGCGGGCGCTATATGAAACCACGGCTGCTATATACTTTTGTCGACGACTCTGCTTGAGAGTTTATTTGCGTTCCATATGATTGTTTACGCGTACGAATGCATGTATGTATGTACCTAGTAGCCTAAGCTGAAGAGGTCATATGTGAATTCTATAACCGGCTACACATGAGAGCATACACATATAAAATGTTACTTCCCGATGTATTTATATAAAATCCTCTGACTATGTCTTCCTGCCGATTGATTGGAATTTTTACTTATAATACAAAATCCTCAGACTATGTCTTGCTATCCTCTGCCGATTGATGCTCCTTAATATCAGCACAAATTTCAAGTGTCTTTACTTACCAGTGAAACAACACATTCCTGTTCTGTTACTCCATTCGTCTGCATTTTTTTCAGTTACATCTTCTCCTTTCCCTCCCTTCTAATAAACCGCTCTAATTGTTTTAAAAGTTGGTGCACTTCCAAATAGTAATTAATTCATTTGACCTATCTATCTATACTTCTTATAAAGCAAAACCCCACTAAGTGTAATTAATATTTTTCTATCTCAACATGCAAGCTATCCACATCACTTGCTCTTTTAGCCAATCAATTGTGCATGTCATCCCACTAACATCCATTAATTGTTTTTTATCTCTACATGCAAGAATCCACATCATCTTTTTTTAGCCCATCAAATTGTTCACAAAATGTTTTTTTAAGTTCATATAATAAGATCACACCATGCTGCTATGTACTTACACAAGTAAATCATGTGCAAGTAGAACACCGAAATTAGTTTCGCCCGTGAACTTTTTGTCAATTATTTTCAATGATGAAAATCATATAGCTATTATTCAAAATTATGGGCTCTTTTATATGTATTCACTCAAAAAGTTTCTAGAAATATTATGAGGCAATGTGTATGTCATCTTCATGCAAGCCATCCACAACATCTGTTTCTTCAACCGGTTGATATAATCTTATCTATATCAATCAAATATACTCCTAAAACATACCAATGTTTAAATTATAAACCACACATTCATTCGATGTCTAATTTTTTTAGCCCGTTGACTATCATGATTAACTAAATCTTGCATATTCTTTAGTCAACTTCAAGTTTCATGTGTTTTATTAAATTTCTTAAGAGATACTCGCTGCAACGGGCGGGGTGTCCTTCTAGTTCTCTTAAAAAATTGACTACGGTGCTCCAGTTGAGAACTTAGATCTGAAAACGGACTTTTAAAAGTTTGGCGGTCTGAAAACGGTCTAATTGTTTTAAAAGTTGGGACTCTTCCAAATAGATATGTTAAAAGCATTTTGATCGATAATTTTCGTGAAATGAGGTTTTTGCATGAAAACTTAGATCCCAACCTAGATGCTATCAAAAAGGTTGCTAAAAATTGTGTCATGATTCAAAATCAAGTAGAATAATTACCTACTCTAGAGGAAAAACTTTTACTTAAACAGTCTACTAGTGAAGATGAAGTTTTTGATGTAAATACTAGGGGAGGCTCAGCCACTCAGGAGTCAGGACCTTGATGGCCATCGATTGAGGTTTGCGGGAGGGTCCAATGAAAAATAAACCTTTTATAGAAAAATCTCCCAACGATAATGGCACATATGAAAATTCCGAAGAACATGAAAAACAAGTGTTTCTCACCGATGTTGATACTCAAGAAGACAATAGTGAAGATGAGGAGCCCTCTATAATAATAATCCATATTCCCACATTGAAGATGAACCCATTCCCGAAGAAGATTAATATAACTCAAACATGAGAATCCTCTTCCAAGGTCTAAGAAAGGTGAAAACATTAGTGCTTCAGCTATGAAGTAAGCGAAGAGATCCTTAGGTCTAACGACCAATTTCTTATTCTCAAGAAATACTTAAGAGCAGAGATGTTAATACACTTGCAAAGTTTCTTGAATCTCTAAAAAAAATCTTTATATGTGCATTCTCTTAACCTATGCCATTAAAATACCATCTTATTCTAAATAATTATACTTTACACTCAAGTTCAGTTTTGTAGATTCATTTTGTTCACAAAACACACATTAGGCCTTAATAAAATCCTTAGCATTGACCAGATAGGCAGAGACTGACCTGTAAGCCGTGTGGGGAGACCGTGAAGTGGGGAGTTTGACATGGGCAGATCGGCTGTTCGTAGAAGCCTAGGTCTGCGCCACGATCTCCATTGATTGAAGATGTCGTCGGCGGCGGAGGACAAAACAGGGTATGTGTCAATCCCGTGTGTTCATAGTGATGGATGGATTGGCCCGTGGGTAAAAACGTGTAGCAGTGCACATCGATTGTGTGGCCTGTGGGCTAGTAGTTAATGGGTTGGCCGTGCTGAGCAGCGTAGGCAGCCCTTATATATTTTTTCGGATAAGTCTGTGTGCGCTAATTGCCGGTGCATTAATCAGATTAGTCTAGTATACGTGTTATATACATTGTTGAGGGGGATCGCCACCCCTTACACTGTTGGCAGACAACCAAGAGGCCAAAGAGAGAAGGAAAAAGTTCAAAACGAACCCTGAACTCGTAACCAAAAGCGAAATCGAACCCTGAACTTACAATCCCCGTAATCGACACTCTCAACTTGGTAATCCCGGACTATTTTGAACCATAGACTTGTTTAGCATACTGGGAATACCATAATCCCGGCTGGGGTTACAGAGTACTCTCACTTACATGTGGACCCCCCCTTGTAAGATGCTTCTTCTCTCATCCCTCCCCTTTGTTCTGTCATAAGCCTCGTCGCCGGCCGCCGTGATTCCTCATCGGTGGTGTAACCCGCATAGACCTAATCTCTCCCCTAAGGCCCCGACGATGGGAATGGCGATGGGGAAGCTCTCCCGATGGCGGCGCCTCCCACCTGATTCTTGGTCGATGGAGCTCATGCCGGGGTCGACGACGGTGGCAGCGCCGCCATCTCCACATCCAGCCCACGCCCCTGACGCCAGAGCGCCGTCACTCTCCGTCACCTCTCCACCTTCAGGCCCCGCCCATGCCCCTGATGCAGGAGTTCATCGGCCGCTTCCCTATGCGACCTCGCCGCTGCTCCGGCGTCAGAGCGGCCGGAAGCGACCTCGCCGCGGCTCTGGCGGATGGGGGGGCAGGGCGAGGGCGGCGGCTCCGGCGGCAGAGCGGCCAGAAGCGACCTCGCCCGGCTCCGGAGGTGAGGCCCGCGACTTGCAGCGGAACGGCCAGGGGAGAAAGAGGCAAGGTCCGCGGCGGCGCTATTGGTACTAGGCTACTACTGGTACTATCCCTGCTTGCAACCTGACATGTGGGCCAAGTAAGTCAGTGAGAGTAGTGATTTGGTATTTTTTTTGGTTTTTAATTTGTTTTGTGGACAAAAGGTTCAGGGTTCGAAATAGACCGGGATTACCAAGTTGAGAGTATCGATTACGGGGATTGCAAGTTCAAGGTTCGATTTCACTTTTGGCTACGAGTTCAGGATTCGTTTTGGACTTTTTCCAAGAGTGAACAAGGTAGAGGCACGAGCAGAGGGGAGCTGAAAGCTATTGTGTGAATCAAAGTGGTGTAAAATAGCTACAAAAAGTTTTTTTGAGGGAGTAAAATAGCTAAAATTAATCCTATGGGAAATTACAATGACATCGTAGAGTGGTAATGTATTTGTCTATTTATATTTATAATCTTGTCACGGAATAGAGTCAAAACTGGGGCAATTGAATCCATGTTTCGACGATAGTAGGTTGTGGTGTCATAGGGACGCATCGCCGTGCTTAAGTATCTTTATCACTAAGGGTGCTTATAATTATCTTTTATATACTACATTATATGTCTAAACCATAAAGAAATGCGAGTGAAACATCCGCCCGAGCTTTTATTTCCATCCTTTGGTAAGAAGCTAAAAGATAAATATTGGTCTAGCAAACAAAAACATTCTAGACTTCATAGACCTGTTAGAAATTATGTTTCCAAACAATTACTTTATGGTTCGATAAAAACTAACTCTCTATGGAAAAAGCTACTATATTGTATTCGTAATCAAGATCGAATATATCAACCAGCAACACAAAGGGCCCAAATGCCCTCTTAGGTCAAAATGCCATGAGTGGGCTAGAGCCCCTGGCCATCGCCGCTGGGAAACCCAAGACTCCACCATCGGAGAGAGAGGAAGAAACAGTCACCGCTGGTACTTCTAGGCTTTGCCAGGTTGTGGCCCTCGACAGCGATGTCAGGGGGGTGGAGGATGTAGAGGGGCCGACGGCTCGCGAGGTAAGGGTTCGTTGTGTTTCCGCAGATAGGGACGCAAGGGGAAAGGAGCCAAAGCTCGCTCTTTATTAGTTGAGCCTAATATAGCTTATATAATATATTTTTAGGGTTTAGGGTTTAAGCAGTTCATGTCACTCGACCGTACCCTCATCCGGTTAAATTCCATGAATATACTTCTTCCTAAGACGACCATTGAATTTTGGTATGTAGGCTTTAAGATGTTCATGCCACTAGATTGTACCCTCATCCTGATGAAGCTAAGAATATAGGGCCAGCATTAGCCACTATTTTTGGGCAAGCGAGCTCGCATCGTCGGTTTCTATTACAGAAACTACCTAGTTATCTTAAATGGTTAAACATTACAACTAAAGAAAGTAAACCAATAAAATAAACAGAACAAGCGATAACTCTCCAATATCATGCAAACTGGCTATAAAAACCGTAGCAACCCACCCTAACTCACACAGGAGATCAGTCACACAGGAGATCAGTAAGAAGGAGTAAAATGTCAAGAAACAAACTTAAATTTCAGACCAAAAGATAGATAATGAGGTTAAGAGCACTCCGATTTCAGATCGTCAGCCTCGCCACCGTCAGAGGCCAATCCTGAGAGATATGGAAGATTTCGCACAGGGCCAACTTGATCGTCTTCAAAACCTTCTTCATTATTTTTGACGGTAGTTCCTGCGAGTCCCCTCCAAATTTTCCATTTCCGTAGCCATTTACACGAAGACGACCACAGCCTCTCGCCGGTGGAGGGTTTCCGTTCTTTGTTTAGCCTATTTATTAGTGTCTTCTTCGGGATGGTGAAGCGACGGCCACATCCGGAAGTCAAATAAGGTCCTCCCCATCCTATCCTCGCTCAGGTGGTGCGTCTTGCACTAGCGGAGGGCGCGTGGAGTTGTGTGTCCGGCGGATCTTTACGGATCCAGTCGGTTTTAGTGTTCATTCATCTTGTTTCAGATCTCGCTCTTCCGATCTACGAGTCTCATCTTTGACGATGGTTGCTAATTAATCTGGTGCGCTGATCCTTTGTGGCCTTAGCACGACGACTTCCCGTTTGTCTACTAAAACAAGCTTTACTCTCGAGTGATGGAGGGGTTAGGACGGCGGCGCGGCTTTGGCTCGTACCAGTGTCTGTAGTCGTCGCTAGGTGGTCCAAGTCCCTCTTTGTAATTTTTATTACCTTTTGGGCTCTTTGTACTACTATGGATGATTATCAATAGATCGGTGGAATTTTCGCAAAAAAATAAAGAAAAGAAAGAGTAGTATCTTCGGAAATCCATATCGGTAATAGGTATAGATGCACCCACTGCTCAAAAAACATTTTACAAAATGTCAAAAAAATTAAAATATTTTTTTTGGATATACAAGATGACATTTTATGTTAGCCAAAGAGAAAACGACATTTTTTGTGAGCTGGGCAAAAAAAGACAAATCCGGGTTTTTCAAAATGGCTTTGTACGCGATTGTTTTTTGTCTTTTTGCACATGTCATAAAAAATGTCTTTTCTTCACGAAACTTTTTTGCGCTAACAACAAATATGATGATGTCCAAAATTTTATTTGGAATTTTTTGAAATTTAAAAAGTTCTTAAAAATATTTTACATAACGGGTGCATCCGCACCCATGACTTGAAATTGTCTCCTTCAAAAATGAATTGGGCATTATTAGAGCATGGTTAATGAAAGGATAGGCATGGTAACCTAGAGGGGGGGGGGGGGGTAAATAGGTTTCTACAAATTTTACTTTTCTTTTCACAAGTTTTAGGCTATGCGGATAAATAAAGTGTGCCTAACAACTAGGTGAAACAACCTATATGATGCAATACAATACTTCAAGCACGAAGGCTATCACAAGAGTAATAACAATAATGAAAGAGCTCGGATAGAAATAACCGAGGCACGCGGAGACGAAGATGTAACCCGTGTTCCTTCTCTTGGGAGAGAAGTACGTCACGTTGGAGAGGTGCGGGATACCACGAAGGTTACCCGTACGCCACGAAGGCTCACCTTCTTCTCCTTGAGTCTCTTCCACGAAGAAAGAGCTCAATCCACTATTGGTAGGTCTTGAGGCGACCTTCGAACCTTTACAAACTTTCCCGAAGCACAATCCACAACCCGGAAGCTTCCGGGCGACCCTAGCCGCCTAGGGTTTCCCAACAAACCCAAGAGTAACAAGCAACTTGATGAACTCAAGGGGGAATCACTTTTGGATCGGTGGAATCGAATATCTAGACCTCCTCTTGGTTTTTCCGAAAGGGATTTGAGTATGGTTGGAGGGCTAGAGAGATCTTGAAGCTTTTGTGGTCAACAACAATGGAGGAGAGAGAGCTTTGCCTTTTTCGTGTTTGGAGCTGGTTGACTTACCTCTTGAAGAAGAAGAGGTGGGCTTATATACTAGGCACTTAGAAAACTGACCGTTACACAGAAACTGGGCAATCCGGTATGGATTCCGGAATTTTCCGGGTCTGCTGCCGGATCCATCCGGAACTGATTCCGGGTCTGATACCGGGCCGATTCCGGGCTTAGCCAGAGGCTACTGGATTGCCTCGACCTCACCCGGAACTCACCCGGAAATGACCCGGAAATCTTTCCGGGTTGATCCGGTGCCAGATCCGAAATATTCCGGATTCTATACGGGATGGTCATTTTCTGAACAATGATCAATATTCCAAGTGAATCGTATATCTTTCTCTCTTATTTTTTTGTATGAGTGGGATGGGTATTGGAACTGGGATGTATGGCATGTGATCAAGAGTTCATCCCCGACGAGAACAAC
Organism: Poa pratensis; assembly: GCA_947311845.1. Classification (NCBI taxonomy): domain Eukaryota; kingdom Viridiplantae; phylum Streptophyta; class Magnoliopsida; order Poales; family Poaceae; genus Poa; species Poa pratensis. The sequence continues at coordinate 9,352,141 of CAMZMU010000128.1, read as the reverse complement.
GAGGTACCCCTCTTAATAGTGCGGTGATCCTATCGACTCAAGAAAGTAAATAGAGAACATAAAAACAAACCACCGCGACTTGATCATCCAAAAATGAGGGGCCTCCATCCAATAACCAACATCAACATGGGCGGACTAAAACCTGAGTATTCACTTAGAGATAATATTAGTCCTCCCTAATTCGTGTGTCATCTTAACCAAAATACAATTAGGGACTTTCCCTTTCAGTTAATAATATAGCCTGCCGGCAGCTATATACCATTGCCACATCATCTACAGTTAGCTTATATCCAACATGTATAGTAGTTGGCTATATGTTTGTACTATTTTATAATTATATGACCCACTTTACACTCTTATAATATGCCTAGGAGCACGTGCTGCAGCTGACTATTAACTAAGAGCCCGCTTAGAGCAAGTATAATAAGGTACAGTCAGCCGGCTATAAGGATTAAAGTAATGTATTTATGCTTACATGGATGAGAGAGAATATGAGAGAGAGTGGAAGCGGGCTCTCATGCAAGAGCCAGTTACAGCATGTGCTTCTAGGCACTTTGTGAGAGTGGAAGGCTGGCCAACTATGAATAAAGTAGTCCATATTTATAGCTAACTATTATAATTATTGACTATTAGGTTGACTATATATGACATGGCACCATCTTATAGCCAACAACCGGTTATACGATTGTCCTTACTCTTATCATCTCTCTCCTCCAAGTAAATAAAGATATATTATTCAAATCTTTATATCACGCTTACGTGGCCTTATTAGTTGCTCTTAGACTAGTCACAATGAGGGTATCATATGTAGTATCATGCATGCCATGTTGCCAAAAAGATGACATGACACTGCAATTAATGAATAGAGAGTTGATAGTGGTATCAGGTAGATACCGTAACATAACGGCTTCCAATGCAATATGAGTCTACAATCTAATAAATACAATATTATATGATACCACACATATGTTACTACCCATTGTGGATGTAGTAACATAGACTAGGATCATGTGCATGATACTAGTATATGATACTCACCATTGTAACTAGTCTTATTACTCCTCAGCAAATCGAAGGCGGCACTTTTTCCAAGTGTACCACGCGCAAAACAAGCGCCGAATTCCCCTGTGCATGCACAAACGAAGAGTACACAGATACACTTGGGAGTGGCGCCGACAGATGGAAATTAAACGCTGCACATCTTGGCTCGACCCCGACAGAGGTCACCGACACACCCAGCAGTTTATTGACGCGAACATGGGCTAGCGCTGTCCCGATAGAAGAATTTCCCACGAGCCTCCATGCATGCATGGCCGATCGATCTGGAGGCAATAATACTATCTCCACCATTACCATTACCGATGGAGCTCCTCGTGTGATGCCATGGTGTCCCTGTCAGCTCCCGAAAGCACACAGCCCTGCGGCCTGCATATGTGCATGTACACCCACATGCATGCACGGTGCCTTTCTGGTCCAATCACAGCAAGCCCGCTTCGTTCCATGGAGGTTCGTCCGGCTCATGGCTACTTAAGCTGCTCTCTCCGCCTCTCATGTTTGGCAGCTAGCTTTTCGCCTTGTTTATCCCTTTCGCGCTCCAAGATGGAGACATCTTCTGCTCGGTTCCTTGCGGTGTTTGCGGCTGCGACATGCCTCCTCTGGAGCAAGGCTTCCTGCTTCACGTCCTCCGGCGTCACCAAAGCCTTCGCCACCTTCTACGGCGGCAGTGACGCCTCAGGAACCATGGGTAAGTAACAAAGTTAATTATCCAAATCTTCTGTAACGTCTTCGCTCATGGATTCATGGTTAGGTGGTTAACTAACTGGCCGATGATCCATCCGTGCAGGTGGGGCATGCGGGTACGGCAACCTGTACTCGACAGGCTACGGCACGAGCACGGCGGCGCTCAGCACCGCGCTCTTCAACGACGGCGCATCCTGCGGGCAGTGCTACCGGATCGCCTGCGACTACGCGGCGGACCCGCGCTTCTGCCTCCGCGGCAAGTCCGTCACCATCACCGCCACCAACCTCTGCCCGCCCAACTACGCGCTCCCCAACGACGACGGCGGATGGTGCAACCCGCCACGGCAGCACTTCGACATGGCCGAGCCGGCCTGGCTCAACATCGGCATCTACCGCGGCGGCATCGTGCCGGTCCTCTACCAGCGCGTGCCCTGCGTCAAGAAGGGTGGCGTCAGGTTCACCGTCTCCGGCCACGACTACTTCGAGCTCGTACTGGTGAGCAACGTGGGCGGGCCCGGGTCCGTGCGGGCCGTTTCGATCAAGGGTTCCAGGACCGGGGGGTGGATGGCCATGTCCAGGAATTGGGGGGTCAACTGGCAGTCCAACGCCCTGCTCACCGGGCAGAGCCTCTCTTTCCAGGTCACCAGCACCGACGGCCAGACCATCACCTTCCCAAACGTCGCTCCCGCGGGGTGGGGGTTCGGCCAGACCTTCCAAACACCCAAGCAGTTCTCCTAGCTAGCTAGAGGAACCAGATACCATTTTTTTTTGTGCGCGTGTGTACGTCTTTGAATGATCGATCGGTCATGCATGTTGTGTAACTAAAGTTAATATTACCGGTGATATCCTTCCTCAGGGAAGCTAGCTAGCTAGCTACGGTCACGGCCTCCGCGCTGGCTGGAGAAGAGTAAATTTGTATACTACTTTCTCCGTTTTGAATTGTAGGATGTTCTACTACCCAAAAAAGAAAACGCGGTTCAGATTCAACAATATAGACCAATATGTCTTCTTAATGTCAGTTTCAATTTTTTACAAAAGTAGGTAATAATCGTATTACCGAAAATTGCACAAAACATTATTCGGCCGACCCAGTCGGTGTTCATGCCTGGGCGACACATCTTAGAGGGTGTTGTGGTCCTTCATGAGACTATTCATGAACTTCATCGGAAGAAGATGGATGGTGTAATTTTTAAAATTGACTTTGAGAAGCCATATGATAAAGTTAAATGGCCTTTCCTCCAACAAGCTTTGCGTATGAAAGGTTCTGCACAAGAATGGTGCAATTGAATTACGCAATTTGTCCAGGGGGAAGTGTTGGTGTTAGGGTGAATGATGACATCGGTCATTACTTTCAAACTAAAAAGGTCTACGACAAGGGGATCCGCTGTCCCCTATGCTTTTTAATATAGTGGCAGATATGCTTGCCATCTTAATTGCAAGGGCGAAGGAAGATGGTCAGATAGGCGGTCTGATACCTCACTTAGTGGAGGGTGGACTATCTATTTTGCAATATGCGGATGACACTATATTGTTTATGGAACATGATCTTGAAAAGGCGGTAAATATGAAACTCATCCTCTACATTTTTGAACAACTGTCGGGATTGAAAATTAATTTTCATAAAAGTGAAATATTTTGTTTTGGGAAAGCTAAAGAAGTAGAAGATCAGTACAAGCACATCTTCGGGTGCGAGTCTGGATCCTTACCTTTCAAATATTTAGGTGTCCCGATTCATTATAGAAAACTCAGAAATGATGAATGGCAACCGGTAGAGTGTCGTTTCGAAGGCAAACTTGGTTGTTGGAAAGGAAAATTGTTGTCATATGGGGATCGGTTGGTGCTTGTTAATTCGGTCTTAACGAGCCTCCCGATGTTCATGCTTTCTTTTTTCGAATTACCTAAAGGGGTCACTAGTAGAGAAAAGATTATAGAAAAATATGACTTTCTGTGGCGCACCAATTTCCGTGTGCCACAGAAATATTTTTCTGTGACGCACCAAGCCCGATAAGCCACAGAAAGTCTAATTTCTGTGGCGCACCTGGCCACAGAAAGTCACATTTCTGTGACGCACCTGGCCACATGCGCCACAGAAAGTCACATTTCTGTGGCGCACATGGCCGGGTGCGCCACAAAAAGACATCTGGGGGCGGGTGAAATTTGAGAAAAAAAATTCTGTGGCGCACCTGGCTCGGTGCGCCACAGAAAGGTGACATTCTGTGGCGCACCATGTAGGAAGTAAAATAAAATGATAAAAAATTCAATAAATAAAATCCTTTGCGATGTAGTTAGGTATTATGAGTGTCTAGTAGGTATAGAAATTTTGAAATATGAATTTTGACCTTTTCTGCAACAAATGAAAAAAAATCTTGTAACGATCATAACTTTTGCATACGACGTCGAAATAATACAAAAAATATGTGAAAAAAAAACTAGAGAAATTTTTTTACCCGGTCAGCAATTCACAGATTTCTCAAATTCCAAACGAAAAAAAAGTTATTTCAAACAGACGATTTTTCGCAGCAAAATCAAAAAAAAAAAAGGAAAAAAAGAAAAAAAATCTGTGGCGCATGGGCCAAGGATGCGCCACGGAATTGTTGGCGGGATTCAAAATTTGAATCCCGCCGGCCGGGCCCCTTCTTCTCCCTCTCTTTTCCCCTTCTCTCCTCCACTTCTCCTCTCCTTCTCCTCCACTTCTCCTCTCCCCTTTTCCTCCATCCTCCTTCTCCTCCACTTCTCCTCTACTTCTCCTCCACTTCTTCTCTCCTCCTCCTCCTCCACCTTCTCCTCCACCTCCTCCTTCACCACCCCGGCGACCTTCTCCACCTCCGGCGACCTCCTCCACCACCTCCGGCAACCTCCTCCACCACCTCTGGCGATCTCCGGCGACCTCCAGCTCCACCTCCGGCGACCTTCTCCTCCACCCCGGCGACATCCGGCTCCAACTCCGACGACCACCATCCTCCACTAACCTCCGACGACTCCCTCCTCCACCCACCTACGGCCAAGCCCGATGCTGCCTCCGACGAGCTCCGATGAAACGAAATTCCGGTGAAATTTGGGCGGCTAGATCTAGATCTGGCCAGAATCCAGATCTAGATCTAGCCACCCTTTTTTTGAAATTCAAAAAAAAATCTGTGGCGCACGGTGGGGGGGGGGGGGGGTGCGCCACAGAAATATTTCTGTGGCGCACGGTGGGGGTGCGCCGCAGAATAAATTTTAGTGGCGACAAGTCTGTGGCGCACCCAGCAAATTTGCGGGTGCGCCACAGAATGTCAAAAAGGTGCGCCACTAAAAGCCCTTTTCCTACTAGTGGGTAAGAAAAAGATTGGACTTTTATCGATCGCGATTTTTCTGGCAGAGTGATGAGAACAAAAGGAAATATAGACTAACTAAGTGGAACATTATCTGTCATTCAAAGGACCAGGGAGGTCTCGGGGTGGAGGTACTTGAACTAAAGAATAAGAGTTTACTCAGCAAATGGTTGTTCAAACTTTTAAACGAAGAAGGGGTGTGGCAGGAATTGTTACACAATAAATATCTTCATAGTAAAACTTTAGCTCAGGTAGATGCGCAACCCACAGACTCTCCTTTCTGGAAGGGACTCATGCATGTCAAAGATGAGTTTTTTCAAAGAGGGTCTTTTATAGTTGGCAATGGGGAAACAACTCGTTTTTGGGAGGACACATGGTTGGGTGATTCTCCACTAATGAATCAGTACCCATTGTTATATAACATAGTTCAACATCAGCATGTTTCGGTCCATGCTGTGTTGCATAGTGCATCGCCCCTAATTTTAGGATTTAGAAGGGCTCTAGCTGGGAATAAATGGGATATGTGGTCTCACTTATGCCTCAGGCTAATGGATGTAACTTTGACAGATGTTCCCGATACTTTCAAATGGAAATTGACTCGGAATGGGAAATTTACTGTAAAATCTATGTATGAGGATTTCATGAATGGACATACTAGATATCTACAGAAATATCTCTGGAAACTAAAAATACCGCAAAAAATTAAAATTTTCATGTGGTTCCTTCATCGAAAAGTTCTACTGACAAAAGATAACTTAGCTAGAAAGAATTGGCACGGTAGCCCACATTGTTCCTTTTGTGGGAACAACGAGACCATCGATCACCTTTTCATCTCTTGCCCTTTTGCAAAACTTGTATGGCGTGTTGTTTTCTGTACCTATAATATTCCACCTCCTACTAATGTTACCAATATGTTCGGGAATTGGTTGCGTGGGATGGACAACAAGACTAAAGATAGGATTCGTATAGGCATTTCGGCTATCTGTTGGTCTATTTGAAATTGTAGGAACGATCTTGTTTTTAACAGAAAAGATAATTTTCATGTTCTACAGGTTATTCATATGGCGGTGCACTGGATCCAGTTATGGGCTTTCCTGCTACCTTCGGATCAGCGGGACTTTATGGTGGCTGGATGCACGAGACTTTTATCGGTGGCACATGAGTTTTTCTCCCGGCATACGTGGCAACATATTAGTCGACTTTCGTAGTTGTGCTTCACCTTTATCTGTTTTTTTATTGAGGCATGTCTCAATCTTTCGTGGTTGCTGAGATGTAATATTCGTTAAAGACTCACTTGAACTCTGTAATAATGAGCTATGTGCATCACTCGATGCAGAGTCTGGGTTTTAATACAATTCCCTTTTCTAAAAAAAAAGGATGTTCTAATTTTTTCTCAATAATTTCAGTCTGTATGTACTCCACATTGAAATATCTAAAACATTTTATAGTTTCATACATATGGGTACGTACTTTATGATTGCTTCACCACAGTGAGAACGAGCAACCCAAAAGGCTAAATGTTTATGATTGCTTCACCAGAGCCAAAGACACAAGGACACAACTACGATCTTTTTTTTTTGCAATTTCACTGAATTAATGTTTTTTCATTTTAGATTGTTTTGATCGAAACTTTCAATCATTTATGATTGGAGGCGACAAGGACGGAACCGAAGTCTGACCTTGTGGGAGCTAAATGGACATGTTAGTGATGTAAACTTCGCGAGGTGGACAGATTTGATGAATCACCGTTCTAATGACTAGTATTTTTCATACAATATAAACCTTGTGGGCACTGAGTGATGTATTCCATCCAATGATCAATGTCTTTACTCTTGTCACGAGTGTGCTCTAGCTATCGATCCGACAATGCATAGTCTGTCAACGTGGCTCTGCATGAGTTCCCGCTCTAATTTTAGGTCAATAATTCCATAAGCACGAATACTGATATTGCATATCTAAAATGGTGGCAGAGATACATGCTATAATGCATATTCTTCGTTGATATCCAAGAACTCTGTAGTATTATTCTCTCTAATTATTTGTTGGGTCACTTATTCTCTCAGAGTTTCCGGAGGTTAAATTTCTCCGAGATCTGATAGTTGAGAGAAGTAATGTGTTGACCAAAAAATTATAGGTAAATGCTTGGCGGCACAGAAATTTGAATGTAAAGCAATTCAAACGAAAAGCTACCATTAGTTTGCCCCCAGCTTGTTCTCAAGCTTGGGCCATCTTAACAAATATGCTCGTGCTTACAAAGCGGAGAATTTTGGCGGCCCACGCATTGGTAGACAGATCCAGCTTCTGAACGTTTAGCCCACGTGCGGTTGTGTGTGGGCTAGGTTAAGGATTTTTTACATTTCGGTTCAGAGTTTGCACAGTGATGGCCACAGTTCAGTTAAGTGTTGGCCCGATTCATTCCGGCTCAACTTTACGGGGTGGGCTGCTATGGTAGTGAATATTTGATGAAAATTTACCAACCTACCGAATAGTTTCTGTTCCCCGTGGGATAAAAATAAACATGGGAAAAGACACCGATCGTAGCCCTGGCTGTCCTTGGTTTCATCCTGCCCCTGCATTTCATCTGTCGAGCAAACAGAATGTCAGTCACAACTAGATACGGCGAAACGCTAGACTCACGGTCCATGGATATTCGTCGCAGAAAAAAAAAAGCAGCTGGAGATGCCCTCCCAGCCAGTATGAAATCCTCAAATACAGACTAAAGACTGACCACTAATTCTCCAACAAAAGTCTGGCGGTCCTTGCCAGGGTCAAGTCGGTCTCCTTTCCCACTGGTGACTGATGACATGTTCCTCGTCAAGAAAGTTGTCAAGTCCCACTAGTTGTCTGGTCGTGCACACGCTTCTTCTCGTTGCTACTCAGTTTCACCTGAATTTCACACTGTCTTCTCAGGGATCGCCGGTCTATGTCGTTTTTCCCGGGAGCTTGCAGTCTCAGATGCGGAACAATTACATGTGATTTTGCCGGGAAATGACGACGTATATATTACTTATTTACTTTTGTTTGATGACGACTGAAATCCGACGGGAACTCTATGGTGTTCCAGTATAACAGAAAATGCACGGTACGTGATGTGACATGCATGTCCACATCTGCTCCCAAAGCCCTTGAGCGCGTGAGTTATTAAAAACTGACGCTGATGCTACCTAAAACCCTGCAGTAGGTGAAAGTTTGTCCATTAGAGAGATAGAAAATTAACCCAACAGACGCAGGCTATAATTTTACTCAATCATGCATACATGATGCACACTGTCGCGGCGTTCCTGTCATGGAGGCCAAGGCGGTTCAAGAATCAAGATTCGTTCGTCGCTAGGGAACTATGCAAATCGCAGGAAATCAAATCCTGGCAGTATAACATAGTAGCTACACCAACAAAAATAAAAACAAAAACAAAAATATGCGCAGGTGGCAACGGCGTACGTACTCAACTCGACCTACTGGAACATAAGCAGATCGCGTGGTTTGAATTATTCACTTTCAAATATGGATAGGAAATTAACCCAACAGACACAATATCTTTACTGAATCATGCATGATGCACACTGTCATGGAGATATACACACACAGACGGATGGATCGCATCTCGAGTTCAAGGTTCGTTCGTCGCTAGCTAGCGAACTATGCCAAATTGCTGGAGATCCGATCCTGGCAGTAGTGCATCACAGTACTGTTCGCCAAAAAAAGAGTTGTATCCCGCCCAGACTTGCTGGTCACAGACGTACTCAAATACACACGACATAACGCACGAAGATTGCGTGGTTTGAATATTAACTAATTCTTTTGTACAGATTGTATGGTTTTTTGACCCGGTTTTCCTTATAAACTGGGTCAGCTCTTTCTATCTATTCGGACGATGGATCGACCACCTTGTCCTAAAAAAATAAATATTAACTACAAAATAGGAAGGAAAAATATTTTTGGGACACTCACTAAGTCACTATTGCCTAGCTCATCAACCACATTATATATTAAGTTGTATTCCATTAAACGTAAAAGTTATATAGATTTGATATTTTGCCTCGGTAAAAATGGTTTAATGTGGTGGTTGTTTTGCATATGTTGCAGCCTATTAGTCACAAATTGAGCTCTTATTCTCTAATAACTCAACAATTTGAAGAAAACCAAACAAAGAGTAAAATTAAACAAAAAATGTAAACCTAAAGTATTTCCTACGACACCAACAATTTGTTAAAAGGAATCGTCTGAATAATGAAGAAAGAAAAGATTACAAATAAAGGACTCATGATCATAATTTGAAAATAATCCCGAAGATTGTATAAATTTAAAAATTGAACAAACTAGAGATGAAAAAACCTTGATTTTACCCCTGAAAAACCTTGATGTACTAATTTCATGGTTTCAGGGAACGAATTTTTTATGTATTTTTAATAGTCATAGAGTATGAAGCTGTGAGAATTCGAAATAATAGTGTACTCTATAATTAAGGATCCCGGCTCCAAAATACCAAAACATTATAGCCGTTACATAAACAGTTAGATCAATGTAAATCAGATGGAAAAATATCAGTGGACAACTTTAACACGTGCATCGGGAAGTTACTTTATCAGAGTTGTTAGTGAAAACACTTCCAACTTGACCAAGCTGCAGGTCAAGTGCAACGAGTGCGACAAACTACTGAACCATAGGCTCCAAAACACGGTTTTACAAAAAAGACCGAACCACTGACCAACTGCGCCCAATAAGTGTATATAAGTAGCCATTGCTAGAGCTGAGATGCTACAATCACATCTAGCACCAATTTAACAGAGCAAGAATCTTTATTTGCTTCTCTCACAGCTACGACACACAGGCACATCTTAAGCTAGAGCAAGCAGGAAAGAGAGATTTTTGTGATGGAGGTGACCCCGAACCACACACAGGCCGTGAGCGGGTGGGCGGCCATGGACGCGTCCGGCGAGGTGGTGCCCTTCTCCTTCAAGCGCAGGGAGAACGGCGTGGACGACGTCACCATCAAGGTGCAGTACTGCGGGATGTGCCACACGGACCTCCACTTCATCAACAACGACTGGGGCATCACCATGTACCCCGTCGTGCCGGGCCACGAGATCACCGGCGTCGTCACCAAGGTCGGCACCAACGTGTCCGGGTTCAGGCCCGGCGACCGCGTCGGCGTGGGCTGCATCGCCGCGTCGTGCCTCGACTGCGACCACTGCAACCGGTCCGAGGAGAACTACTGCGACAAGGTCACCCTCACCTACAACGGCATCTTCTGGGACGGCAGCGTCACCTACGGCGGCTACTCCAACATGATCGTCGCACACAAGAGGTTTCTGGTGAAGATCCCGGACAGCCTGCCGCTCGATGCGGCGGCGCCGCTGCTGTGCGCCGGGATCACCGTGTACAGCCCGATGAAGCAGCACGGGATGCTGCTCGGTGAGGCTGGGAGGAGCCTCGGTGTGGTCGGGCTGGGAGGCCTCGGTCATGTCGCCGTCAAGTTCGGCAAGGCCTTTGGGCTCCGCGTTGTCGTCATCAGCACGTCGCCCGGGAAAGAGCGCGAGGCCAGGGAGAGCCTTAAGGCCGACGACTTCGTTCTCAGCACCGACCCAAAACAGATGCAGGTACGTATTGAATTCCCAGGCAACTGCACGTCCATGGAGTCAACGCAATTGTAACTTTGGTCCATCTGAACTTCCACGTCAGTTGCAACTCAACGAGTCCGACGCAAGCTGAACTGAGCACTGAACTAACTAATTGCTGTTATCATTTCAGGCTATGGCGAGGAGCCTCGACTACGTCATCGACACCGTCTCGGCGCAGCACTCGCTGGGACCCATCCTGGAGCTGCTCAAGGTGAACGGCAAGCTGGTGCTCGTCGCCGCGCCGGACAAACCCGTCGAGCTCCCATCATTCCCGCTTATCTTCGGGAAGAGGACGGTGAGCGGGAGCATGACGGGAGGCATGAAGGAGACGCAGGAGATGATGGACCTCTGCGGGAAGCACAACATCACCTGCGACATCGAGCTTGTCTCCAGTGACAGGATCAACGAGGCACTGGCACGGCTCGAGCGCAACGACGTCCGCTACCGCTTCGTGGTCGATATTGCAGGGAATGGCTCCAGGCTCTAGATAGTTGGCTGCTGTCTGCTCTGTCAGCAATCTAAACGATGTGATGGGGGGTACCTGTTTCATTTTAGTCCAGCAATGGGGAGATGGGGCAGTGGATTCAGTTGTTCCTCTGTATGCAAATTGATTGTACGTCAATACTTTGTCAAAATTGTGCTCTGAAAAGCCATTATCGTGCTATGTGATTGCCTTGAACACTCATCCGAAGGCGTTGGCACGGATCTTATAAAAAAAGTTCTCAGCTCACTAGGCAGGCCATCACCGAACAGTTATCATACTTTGTCTCATTCCTAATTAGTCAATGCGGACGAACAGTTATCCTGGTTCCGCCTTCTTCAAGCCGACCATGCTGGTGTCACTCTTAGCTTCAGTTAACTAGCAGCTGATCAAGTTCTTCAGAAAAGTTCAGTTCCGTTGGATAGGTTCAGAGATAGGTGTTAGATGTTAGTTCGTCACTTTAGACAGTTACTCCGTAGCTTTTTACGGTTTTTTTTTTTTTTTTACGCTAAACAGCAGGAGCTCTGCTTTTATTGACATTGTAGGAGAGGGAACAAAAACCTCAAAGAGGTGTATACAACTCACTCAAAAACTGAGCACACACAACATGAGTAATCTATCGGGGAGAAATCCCGTCTTGCGCTCCTTTTGCAAGGAACATCAACTCTAAGTCAGCCTTAACTAGTTCAGCAACTACACTCGCTGGCTTCATTTGTGACTCGAAAATCCATCTGCCTCTTTCTATCCAAATGTGTCAAATGACATATACTGCCATCGCAATGTCTCGCTTCTTCTGTTCATCGTATTTTCCACGGCGAGCTGCATTTTACGGTTCATTTGTAGTTACAGCAAATAAAAGTGTTGGGAATCAATATTACAATTCTATAACGAACGCGGTGCTTGTGCCATCTGCAATTATTCTCAAATGGTAGCATTTTAGGTGATACAAACTGCAATTTACACAACTACTACCTCTTGAACTGTGGAGGTAGGGGTTTCGAACATGAATCACAACCTACTACGAGGAATCTTCAAACCCACCTTCTCCTTGTTTGTAATATCATCCTCGGAGCTATCATCCTCCGATTCCTCATACTCGGACTCATCATCGTCGTCTTCATCACTAAAGTCTGGTAGAGAAGAAGCGAGCCAAGCTTCAGCAGCCTGCATCGATGTTAACAGAAACATAAATTTTGAGTAGACGAAAGCAAAAGTAACACGTCGATGATAGATACGCCGACGAACTGACGACTATATCTCAACCAAGGAAGATGCCGAAAGACTCCATTGAACGCACCTCGCAAACGAGGTCGCATGTTTCAAACAGGGAGAGGTTTCGGTTGTCGGCCATGATCTTGCGGGTTATGTCCACGCCGAACGCTGCAAGGAGGTTGATCATGGGACAATCATATTTCTCCCACAGGGACATGGTCGCTGGTAGTGGACGGCGGCGGCGCTGAACTCCGTGAAAGTGATCCGTGCAGGGTTCCGGCTATGGATATGGAGGCAGACGGCCTAGTCGATCGAGACTCTCTGGTTTGGGCCGGCAGGGTTTCGAGTACATGAGGCGATGTGGCTGGACGTACGGTGGAAGGCCGGCCCACGCAGGCATTGTCTCCCACAAGAATTGCTCACGACCTGAGCTTGGTCAACTAAGACTTTAAATTTTCATCACTCAATGGCGTGGTGAATTGAATTTCAGAAAATTGCACGTTGGTCATTAACGATGATTCCTAAAAACCTTAGCCATTATTATCTGCATTTTTCCAATGTAAAGATCATAATATGAAAAGAAAATGGTAGAAATCCATGGCAAAAATCATAGTTGTTGCAAACTAAAACAAAGGGTTAGCTTGACCAATTAAGGTTGAGTTTGACATTGCACTATTCTTTCCCACAGACGGCGCCAATTGACGAGGGGTACACTCATCAAATCACATGGTTAAGGACCTAGGGTTGAGATTATGGGGAGAGAACGTGGTAGTACTGGTAGTTTCGTCGGCTGACAAGCAGAGGCAAAGATTTACCCAGGTTCAGGCCCCTTGGGTGGAGGTAAAGACCCTACTTCCTGCTTGTCAGTTATTGATCGAGTGAGATTATGCGGTTACAAGGAGGCTCCGGCGAGATGTCGATCTCGCTAGAGTTTTGGTGGTTTGAGTATGGCTTGGTCCTAGATCGGCACCCCTCCCAGCCTTTAAATAGGTTGGATCTCGGGAGTTCATAACCGACCTAGTTTTACACGTAAGGAAAGGCTAAACCGACTATGCCTATGACTAATCTTGGAGGGTACTCCATCTTTTTGGGCCTTGGTCTTGGGCTTCGAATAGGCTCTTCGTTATTGGGCCTTAGTCACCACGTGCACCAGTTACCCTCACGGTAGGGTACCCAAGATGTATACCCTTGTCAGCGGCCGGCCAGCTAATTTGATGTTGAATCGGCCTCCTAGGGACCCCTAGCAGGCGCTGGCCACACACCACCACCACCAGGTAGCCCACGCGCCACCCACTCCGTCGATTCCAGTAGGGCCACGAACGACGCGCCGTCGCTAAGCTCTGATACTGCACGTCGGCGTGGGCCCTGGTTCCCCGTCATCGCCGAACTGAGGTCCCGCGCGGACGCCGGACGGAGCTCCTACGGCGCCGCCTGCAAAACACGGGTGCGTCCCCTGCATTTTATTCACGCCACCGTCTGCAGCTCTCTTTTCTTCCACATGCCCGATCAATCTTTTACCTCCCCTGCTTTCTGTGCTATTTGTTGGAGGCGGCAATGGAAGAGCGACCGTTGGAGTCAGCGCTTCTCCCGCTGAAGGTCAGGCCCCCGCGACCCCATTCGTTCCTTGCTCTGATGTTTTATTCCCTGGACAATGTAGTCTATTTGATTAGATCCAATCAGTGCCCATGGAGAAAAGGAACAAAATTAGAAATGCTATGCACGCAGTATACGGGCTAATAGAAGTCTTCGATGCCAGGACTCGGTTCTCCTCTATGTCAATTAAATTGGTCCCAAAGGAGGTCCTAATATGAATGAGAACTTTCTTTTAGTTTTTTTTTTGAACAAGCAAGGGCGCCAAATTTATTCAGCTCATCTGCACCAGGCAGCTGTGAGTACAAAGTCCTGAAAATTTACATTTTGTATAGTTGACACTACAGGACATAAATCTTGAGGATGAGCCGAATTCAAGCATCTGTAGATAGGTTGATTTAGGCTACGCCTAAGAACCTGTGTTGTGCAATTTGTGAGCCACTATGTTGAGCTTCCGGCCTAGATACATGAAATACCTGTGGCGCCAAGTTCGTAGTGGCTTCAAAGTAATCTGCTAGATATGCTCTTGCATTCCAATGTAGGAGAGGATGATCAAGTTTCCTTGCTGCTGCCGTCTTGGTGATTACCTGGTTGTCTGTTATGAAGATCGGCGCCTCAATCTGAAGAAGCTGAGCAAATTTCGCTGCTAAAAGAAGAGCCTTTGCTTCTGACTGAAATACCGTTGACACTTGTTCCGTGGAAGCTTGTATCATGATGCACCATTTGCTTGGAGCAGCGTTATCTCTGATGTATATTCCGATCCCTGTCGCCTCTGTTGCTTCTGCTCCCGGGATATTCCTGCATTTCCAAGAAGCATCTGGAAAAATAACCCTTCCCTGAAGTGATGCAATGGAACTAATTGTGGATCCCTGTACTGGGAATGCCAAACTTTCTTTTAGTTGGGGACGGCCTTCCTTTTCAGTCCCCAATGGGCGATGTTAGAGGGAAAAAAACGAACTGAATAACCACAAAAATCAATAGGACGTACCCCTGGTACCCTGCAGAAGTACATTTGTATCTGAATTTCTGTAAAAGAAATGAAGTGAGTTCGTGGCGATACTGAAATCCTATAAAAATGTGAGTTCAAGGGATGGTGTGTCTCCCTTCTAACCGCCATGGTTGTAAGAACGAGGACAAACTATGCGAAACGGACAATACGTTGTCAATCATCTTCATGGATGTGAACAACGCCATCTCGCAATGTGGGAATTTGGAGAAGAGATAGCGAGCGTGAACCCCTAAATTAATCACTTCTACTTCGATTCGTACTTAAAGATTTACGATATAAACATGATGGTTCCTCTGAGAGCCCCGTGACAGGGCCAACGTGCCGGTGCTGGGAGTCCTCGCCGGCATCCAGCGGGAGGAGGAGACAACCGCTATGGAGCCTCCGCGACTATGAATCCGGTGGAGCCCCAGTCGGCGCCTCTTTCAGGGGTCACGCGGTGGTGCGAGGAAATGGAGGAAGCGGCAAGGAGGAAGGGGAGGGAGCCGTCGTGGCGTCATCTGGGAGGGGACGGTGCTCGCGCCGCCGGCGCCAGGGAGACAGGCGGTCGCGTCTTGAGGAGAGAAAGAGCCAAAGATTGGCGAATGTGAGTGAGCATGAGGTTGTGCACATGAGTGGGGATACTTTTGTATATGTATTTGTACACACGTGCATATTTTCTACTTGTAAATTGCTTCATTTAACTATGAACGCACGTACATGCCAACTAGTATTAAGATAAATAGACAAACACATTACCTCTCTATGACGTCATTGTTATTTCCCGGATAATTAATTTTAGCTATTGTACACCACTTAATCTTAAACGGGATTCACGCGTAGCTTTCGGCTCCTCTCTGCTCGTGGCTGTACCTCGTTCACTCTCTGGCGTCTTTGGGTGGCTGACAACAGTCCGGATCGCACAGAGACAATTCGCTTGCCCCTACACTATTCTGTTTTTTTGTTGATTAATGCACTGACAATTAGCACACATAGACTAGGTTATAGGGATGCGAAATCGGACCCAAGACATGTACAAAATGAAAAATAAGTGGGATAATTTTCGCATCCTTACTTGGTTTAGTTCTGCCCCTGCGTTTCATCTGAGCAAACGGGATGTCAGTCACATCCGCATGCAGTGGTAGAACTAGAAACGGCGAAACGTTAAAGGAACGTCCCTCGACGATTCGTCGCAGAGAAAAAACGGCAGTTGGAGATGCCCTCAGGTCATCAGGTGGCGTACTGAAACTCCCAGCCAGTATGAAATCCTCAACTGCCAACACAAAAATGCAGATTCAATCTTTTTTTGTAAAACCGAGCTACATGTAGCTCGGCCTCCATTTACATTTTCTCATAGCTCTAGTTATGCCCCTATGTTTCATCTATGCAGCAAACGGGATGTCCGTGACATCCGCACGCATAAGTAGGACCAGAAACGATAAGTAATAGAGTAACGGCTCTTGGAGATTCGTCGCGGAAAAGAAAACGGCGGTTGGAGATGCCCTCAGGTCATCAGGTGGCGTGTTGCAACTAAACGGCAATCTCGTTCCAGTCAGTATGAATTAGGTAATCCTCGACTCCAGACTAAAGACTGACTGCTTGCTGTCCTCCGATCCAATAAAAGACTGACCACTTGTAACTGAAACTACTCGCACCCACGGCCTGTAGACTGGTCTGTAAACAATCTTTTGCCATGGTCAAGTCGCCTCCCTTTCCCACTGGTCAATTATGTTTGCATTAGCTTGTTGTCTGGTCATGCACACGCTTCTTCACGTTGCTTTCATTGGTCGTTTTACCTGAATTTCACACTGTTTTCCCAGCGATCGCCGGTCAATTACAGTCCTAGCTCTGGAACAATTACATGTGCTTTTCCCGGGAAATCACGACGTACAAATGGTTTTTGTTTGACGATGACTGAATTAGTCCGCTGTGAAGTCTATGGTGTTCCACTCGAACAGGAATTAAATATATGCGTCCACATCTGCACCCAAGCCCTTAAGCGCGTGTGTTATTAAAAACTGACACTACTGCTAAGAAAAACCCTGCAGTAGCCAGTAGCAGGTGTAAGTTTGTACGTTATATGCATAGGAAATTAACCCAACAGACACAATATCTTTACCCAATCATACATGATGCACACTGTCGCGGTGTTCCTGTCATTGAGATATATATACACACCGACCGATCGATCGCATCCCGGGTTCAAGATTCGTTCGTCGCTAGCTAGCGAACTATGCCAAATCGCTGGAGATCAAATCCTGGCAACAGTAGATCACAGTAGCTACACCAAAACAAGAGTTGTGTCCCGCCCACAAGTGCTGGTCGCGTACTACGTACTCACAACCGGGAAAACAAAGTTTGCCGAGTATTCGTACTCACAACCGGGAAAACAAAGTTTCCCGAGTGGAAAAAATACTCGGCAAAGAAGCAAAAAACCTTGGCAAAAGCTTTGAGCACACGGCAAAAATCCCTTTGGTAAAGCTGCCTTGCCGAGTGTTTATATCCTCGAAACTTGGCAAATAATTTGACGAGTGACTTAACGGGGAGACGACCGAAATGGCAATGGTTTCAACACAAGAAAACGCGTGCAGATCGGGTGGTTTGAATATTCAGTGGCAAGTTTAAAGGAGAAATATTTTTGGGACTCTCACTATTGTTTGTCTCCTCTCTTTTTTCCGGGGAAATTACCTTGGTCATGAACTACAGTATATAAAAAGTTGTATTCCACTAAACATAAAAGTTATATAAATTTTGGGACACATGACAATTTTGAAAATAATCCACACGATTGTATTTATTTAAAATATAATGAACAATCGAGACTAAAAACCTTGATTTTCACTATTTTCATAATTTCAGAGAACGGAATTTATACGTATTTTTCTAATACTCATAGGTTATGAATCAGTAAGAATTCAAAATAATACTTGCCAAACCATTTTAGCCGTAGTGGACAACTTAAACATGTGCATCGGGTACTTACTTTATCAAACTTGTTACTAACAAGTTGTTAGTGAACACTTCCAACTTGACCAAGCTGCAGGTCAAGTGCAAAGACAAAGACAAACTACACTGAACCATTGGCTCCAAAACACGGCTTTTATAAAACGGCCGGACCACTGACCAACAAGGTTTTGGTTCCCGAATTTTTTTTTTTCCCGAGGGGGCTCGGGATTCCCGGTTACCGCGGTAACCGAGAAATCCCGGATGGTTACCGGACGAATTTAAAAAACAAATTTCGAATTCAAATTTTCTCAGAAAAGCTTATTAAAGCTACAAACTGCAGTTTAACGTATCTTGGAACGCAGCGCAGTGGTCAAGCTTCAGTGACGTCCCTTGCGCACGCAACAGGTCTCTGGTTCGATCCTTGGTTCACATATTTTTGCATAATTATGGAGATTAAACTTACAGAGTTTGTAAACTTGTTTTAATGGTCAAAAAATAAAAACGAGCGCAGAACTCGAACTCGCAACCTGAAGAGAAGAGAAGCTGGTCCCTGCCACCGGGCTACGACATCAGTACTGTCTATATTTTTAGAGGATATAATATATGTACCGAGTTTTCGAGTTCAAATTCAAAAAATTCAAAAAAAATCGGGATTTTTTGACCGGTAAGCACCTTTCCCGTGGGTGCTCGGGAAACTCGGTTACCGCCCGGTAACTCGAAATCCCGAGCGGTAACCAAAACCTTGCTGACCAACGAGTCTATAACTCTATATAAGTTCCGGTTGCTAGAGCTGAGATCCTACAATCACATCCAGCTCGAAATTAACACAGCAAGAATCTTCCTCTTCCTCTCACACACACCTACGTACAGAGCGAGAAAGAAAGATTTTTGCGATGGAGGTGACGCCGAACCACACACAGGCCGTGAGCGGGTGGGCGGCCATGGACGCGTCCGGCGAGGTGGTGCCCTTCTCCTTCAAGCGCAGGGAGAACGGCGTGGACGACGTCACCATCAAGGTGCAGTACTGCGGGATGTGCCACACGGACCTCCACTTCATCAACAACGACTGGGGCATCACCATGTACCCCGTCGTGCCGGGCCACGAGATCACCGGCGTCGTCACCAAGGTCGGCACCAACGTGTCCGGGTTCAGGCCCGGCGACCGCGTCGGCGTGGGCTGCATCGCCGCGTCGTGCCTCGACTGCGACCACTGCAACCGGTCCGAGGAGAACTACTGCGACAAGGTCACGCTCACCTACAACGGCATCTTCTGGGACGGCAGCGTCACCTATGGCGGGTACTCCAACATGATCGTCGCCCACAAGAGGTTCCTGGTGAAGATCCCCGACATCCTGCCGCTCGACGCCGCGGCGCCGCTGCTCTGCACCGGGATCACCGTGTACAGCCCGATGAAGCAGCACGGGATGCTGCTCGGTGAGGCGGGACGGAGCCTAGGTGTCGTCGGGCTGGGAGGCCTCGGCCACGTCGCCGTCAAGTTCGGAAAAGCATTCGGGCTCCGCGTCGTCGTCATCAGCACTTCGCCGGGAAAAGAGCGCGAGGCCAGGGAGAGCCTCAAGGCCGACGACTTCATCCTCAGCACCGACCAGAAACAGATGCAGGTACGTATTGAATTCCCAGGCAACTGCACGTCCATGGAGTCAACTCAATACTACTAATTTTGGTCCATGGAACTTCCACGCAGTTGAAGGTCAATGTAGTAAACTCAAATTGAACGAAGCACTGAACTAATTTTTGTTTATTGCAAATTCAGGCTATGGCGAGGAGCCTTGACTACGTCATCGACACGGTCTCGGCGCAACACTCGCTAGGCCCCATCCTGGAGCTGCTCAAGGTGAACGGCAAGCTGGTGCTCGTCGCTGCCCCGACAAGCCCGTCGAGCTCCCGTCGTTCCCGCTTATCTTCGGGAAGAGGACGGTGAGTGGGAGCATGACGGGAGGCATGAAGGAGACGCAGGAGATGATGGACCTCTGCGGGAAGCACAACATCACCTGCGACATCGAGCTTGTCTCCAGCGACAGGATCAACGAGGCCCTCGCACGGCTCGAGCGCAACGACGTCCGCTACCGCTTCGTGGTCGATATTGCAGGGAACGGCTCCAGGCTCTAGATAGTTAGCTGATGTCTGCTCTGTCAGCAATCTAAACGATGTGACGGGGGGTGTACCTGTTTCATTTTGGTCCAGCAATGGGGAGGTGGGGCAGTGGATTCAGTTGTTGCTCTGTATGCAAATTGATTGTATGTCAATACTTTGTGAAAATTGTACTCTGAAAAGCCACTATCGTGCTATGTGATTGCCTTGAACACTCATCCGAAGGCGTTGGCACGGATCTTATAAAAAAAGTTCTCAGCTCACTAGGCAGGCCATCACCGAACAGTTATCATACTTTTGTCCCATTCCTAATTAGTCAATGCGGACGAACAGTTATCCTGGTTCCGCCTTCTTCAAGCCGACCATGCTGGTGTCACTATTAGCTTCAGTTAACTAGCAGCTGATCAAGTTCTTCAGAAAAGTTCAGTTCCGTTGGATAGGTTCAGATATAGGTGTTAGATGTTAGTTCGTCACTTTAGACAGTTAGCATTTTACGGTTCATTTGTAGTTACAGCAAATAAAAGTGTTGGGAATCAGCATTACAATTCTATAACGAACGCGGTGCTTGTGCCATCTGCAATTATTCTCAAATGGTAGCATTTTAGGTGATACAAACTGCAATTTACTCAACTAGTACCTCTTGAACTGTGGAGGTAGGGGTTTCGAACATGAATCACAACCTACTACGAGGAATCTTCAAACCCACCTTCTCCTTGTTTGTAATATCATCCTCGGAGCTATCATCCTCCGATTCCTCATACTCGGACTCATCATCGTCGTCTTCATCACTAAAGTCTGGTAGAGAAGAAGCGAGCCAAGCTTCAGCAGCCTGCATCGATGTTAACAGAAACATAAATTTTGAGTAGACGAAAGCAAAAGTAGCACGTCGATGATAGATACGCCGACGAACTGACGACTATATCTCAACCAAGGAAGATGCCGAAAGACTCCATTGAACGCACCTCGCAAACGAGGTCGCATGTTTCAAACAGGGAGAGGTGAGGGTTGTCGGCCATGATCTTGCGGGTTCTGTCCACGCCGAACGCTGCAAGGAGGTTGATCATGGGACAATCATATTTCTCCCACAGGGACATGGTCGCTGGTAGTGGACGGCGGCGGCGCTGAACTCCGTGAAAGTGATCCGTGCAGGGTTCCGGCTATGGATATGGAGGCAGACGGCCTAGTCGATCGAGACTCTCTGGTTTGGGCCGGCAGGGTTTCGAGTACATGAGGCGATGTGGCTGGACGTACGGTGGAAGGCCGGCCCACGCAGGCATTGTCTCCCACAAGAATTGCTCACGACCTGAGCTTGGTCAACTAAGACTTTAAATTTTCATCACTCAATGGCGTGGTGAATTGAATTTCAGAAAATTGCACGTTGGTCATTAACGACGATTCCTAAAAACCTTAGCCATTATTATCTGCATTTTTCCAATGTAAAGATCATAATATGAAAAGAAAATGGTAGAAATCCATGGCAAAAATCATAGTTGTTGCAAACTAAAACAAAGGGTTAGCTTGACCAATTAAGGTTGAGTTTGACATTGCACTATTCTTTCCCACAGACGGCGCCAATTGACGAGGGGTACACTCATCAAATCACATGGTTAAGGACCTATGGTTGAGATTATGGGGAGAGAACGTGGTAGTACTGGTAGTTTCGTCGGCTGACAAGCAGAGGCAAAGATTTACCCAGGTTCAGGCCCCTTGGGTGGAGGTAAAGACCCTACTTCCTGCTTGTCAGTTATTGATCGAGTGAGATTATGCGGTTACAAGGAGGCTCCGGCGAGATGTCGATCTCGCTAGAGTTTTGGTGGTTTGAGTATGGCTTGGTCCTAGATCGGCACCCCTCCCAGCCTTTAAATAGGTTGGATCTCGGGAGTTCATAACCGATCTAGTTTTACACGTAAGGAAAGGCTAAACCGACTATGCCTATGACTAATCTTGGAGGGTACTCCATCTTTTTGGGCCTTGGTCTTGGGCTTCGAATAGGCTCTTCGTTATTGGGCCTTAGTCGCCACGTGCGCCAGTTACCCTCACGGTAGGATACCCAAGATGTATACCCTTGTCAGCGGCCGGCCAGCTAATTTGATGTTGAATCGGCCTCCTAGGGACCCCTAGCAGGCGCTGGCCACACACCACCACCACCAGGTAGCCCACGCGCCACCCACTCCGTCGATTCCAGTAGGGCCACGAACGACGCGCCGTCGCTAAGCTCTGATACTGCACGTCGGCGTGGGCCCTGGTTCCCCGTCATCGCCGAACTGAGGTCCCGCGCGGACACCGGACGGAGCTCCTGCGGCGCCGCTTGCAAAACACGGGTGCGTCCCCTGCATTTTATTCACGCCACCGTCTGCAGCTCTCTTTTCTTCCACATGCCCGATCAATCTTTTACCTCCCTGCTTTCTGTGCTATTTGTTGGAGGCGGCAATGGAAGAGCGACCGTTGGAGTCAGCGCTTCTCCCGCTGAAGGTCAGGCCCCCGCGACCCCCATTCGTTCCTTGCTCTGATGTTTTATTCCCTGGACAATGTAGTCTATTTGATTAGATCCAATCAGTGCCCATGGAGAAAAGGAACAAAATTAGAAATGCTATGCACGCAGTATACGGGCTAATAGAAGTCTTCGATGCCAGGACTCGGTTCTCCTCTATGTCAATTAAATTGGTCCCAAAGGAGGTCCTAATATGAATGAGAACTTTCTTTTAGTTTTTTTTTGAACAAGCAAGGGCGCCAAATTTATTCAGCTCATCTGCACCAGGCAGCTGTGAGTACAAAGTCCTGAAAATTTACATTTTGTATAGTTGACACTACAGGACATAAATCTTGAGGATGAGCCGAATTCAAGCATCTGTAGATAGGTTGATTTAGGCTACGCCTAAGAACCTGTGTTGTGCAATTTGTGAGCCACTATGTTGAGCTTCCGGCCTAGATACATGAAATACCTGTGGCGCCAAGTTCGTAGTGGCTTCAAAGTAATCTGCTAGATATGCTCTTGCATTCCAATGTAGGAGAGGATGATCAAGTTTCCTTGCTGCTGCCGTCTTGGTGATTACCTGGTTGTCTGTTATGAAGATCGGCGCCTCAATCTGAAGAAGCTGAGCAAATTTCGCTGCTAAAAGAAGAGCCGTTGCTTCTGACTGAAATACCGTTGACACTTGTTCCGTGGAAGCTTGTATCATGATGCACCATTTGCTTGGAGCAGCGTTATCTCTGATGTATATTCCGATCCCTGTCGCCTCTGTTGCTTCTGCTCCCAGGATATTCCTGCATTTCCAAGAAGCATCTGGAAAAATAACCCTTCCCTGAAGTGATGCAATGGAACTAATTGTGGATCCCTGTACTGGGAATGCCAAACTTTCTTTTAGTTGGGGACGGCCTTCCTTTTCAGTCCCCAATGGGCGATGTTAGAGGGAAAAAAAACGAACTGAATAACCACAAAAATCAATAGGACGTACCCCTGGTACCCTGCAGAAGTACATTTGTATCTGAATTTCTGTAAAAGAAATGAAGTGAGTTCGTGGCGATACTGAAATCCTATAAAAATGTGAGTTCAAGGGATGGTGTGTCTCCCTTCTAACCGCCATGGTTGTAAGAACGAGGACAAACTATGCGAAACGGACAATACGTTGTCAATCATCTTCATGGATGTGAACAACGCCATCTCGCAATGTGGGAATTTGGAGAAGAGATAGCGAGCGTGAACCCCTAAATTAATCACTTACTACTTCGATTCGTACTTAAAGATTTACGATATAAACATGATGGTTCCCCTGAGAGCCCCGTGACAGGGCCAACGCGCCGGTGCTGGGAGTCCTCGCCGGCATCCAGCGGGAGGAGGAGACAACCGCTATGGAGCCTCCGCGACTATGAATCCGGTGGAGCCCCAGTCGGCGCCTCTTTCAGGGGTCACGCGGTGGTGCGAGGAAATGGAGGAAGCGGCAAGGAGGAAGGGGAGGGAGCCGTCGTGGCGTCATCTGGGAGGGGACGGTGCTCGCGCCGCCGGCGCCAGGGAGACAGGCGGTCGCGTCTTGAGGAGAGAAAGAGCCAAAGATTGGCGAATGTGAGTGAGCATGAGGTTGTGCACATGAGTGGGGATACTTTTGTATATGTATTTGTACACACGTGCATATTTTCTACTTGTAAATTGCTTCATTTAACTATGAACGCACGTACATGCCAACTAGTATCTATTATATACTAAAAGCAAAATGAGAGAGTTTAACAGAGACACCACGTTAATCCACATAGGTTAGAAATATATAATCCGTTGATTTTGGTTGTGATGGTTGAGATTAAAAGATAAAATAGTTACGTACAATATTAATCGGGTACCAAAAAAGTCGTTTTCAACACGTTCCATATCTATATAACACGGCCAGATTTCTGTTGACAAGATTTACGTTAATAGAGTCCATGCTGACTAAGAAATAGGGAGTCATGTCACGTTGATAAAGTCCAGGCCGGATACAACTGTACGGAACTCCAAAACATACGGGTAGCCTGACCGGTAATGAAAAAAAAAACAGAAAACTGATCGGTGCGATCAGCTGCTAGCTAAAACGCACAAATAAAAAACTACAAAAGCTGACCGGAGGGATCAGCTATCACTAGCTAACGCATGTGCATATCAGGAACAATAATACGTACGCTAGAACATGGTGGCGACCTGTAAATGTAAAATTAGTTGCACGGAAAGTTTAATTCGGATATTGGAGTATATGCTTCTGCTATAATTTTTTTTAAATGTCAAAAAATTCTGAATAAAACTTTGGCGCATATCCCTCGACATTTTATATGCGCACCCCAAGTTTTGTTGGAAATCGATATTTTTGTGGCATGTGTAAAAAGACCAAAAAAATATTTCGTGAAAATCATTTTTTAAACCGAATTTTGTCTTTTTACACACGACACAAAAAACATCGGTTTTCCATGAGACAATTTTGTGAGCATATAGAACATCGACAGGTACACGAGAATTCTTTTTTGTCCAATTATTCTTATATCTCACAAGTTGTTTAATATGCATTTTTAAAACCGGGAGGATATGCTCCCGAGTGTCAAAACATCACCCCCGATTTGCACTATATACAAAATAGCATCTACAATGATATATATAAGTAAATACATACATTGCAAAAGTTAAAATAATCTTACAGTTTTAGAAAAAAATTACAAGAGACATTTACTTCAAAGAGTATAAAAGAAGTTGTGGCACACGTAGTGGTGCCAAGGACACACCCTGACAAGACAAAATGTCTGACCACCTCTCTACCAAAACACAAAGAATTAGACTGATACAATATGTTTGTGTAATTTGTATGACTCCATATCTACCACTAAGACATTGTTGTGAAGAATGTAATACAATACATACATAGTCGGATCTTAGTGTAAGTTAGTTATGGGCACTGCACTCAGCTTTTGACTAAGTTGAGTAGAAGTTTTTCAAGGACTTGGAAGGTAAGTTTTAGTATTTTCCCCATCGGAACACTGATATATTCCCTTTCGCCCCATCGATAATTTATGTCAAGCTCCACCACTACAGTCATAAACTACACTCTAGAGATTTATTAGTGTCTCCCTCAGTGAAAAGGAAAAGGACAGAGAGGAGGTTCATGGTGATAGAATTCTGGAGTCAAGGAGATGGCTAGGATCCTTAATGAGCAATCGGTTTTTTGGTACATGATATTTTCACGAGAGAAAAGCGTAAAATTTCCACCCAAACATAATTAAAATACAAACTCCAATGACTTTAAAAAAAATATCAAAGCATACTATGCTTATATAATACGTTGGTCTAAAATAGAGGTACCATTTTGATCGATATCATCCAAATTATCGTGATGGTTAAATCTAAAATAAACGGGTTGGATAAAAAAATCACATCCCCGGTTTGACACAATTTATCTCTAAAATAGTGGCACTAAATTGATCCACATCCTCCAAATTATCGTGATAATTAGATCTAAAATGAACAGCTTGGATTTCAAATAAAATATAAGTCATGCAACCTATACAACATAATTTATCTTTAGAAGGTCACGTATCAAATGTGGACTTGGTAACTAAGCGATCAACATCAACAAATACTTCCTTCCGTTTGCCAAAAAACAATGGTGTATGCTAACTTCCCTGACAGAATCGTGGTAGCTAAAAAACACAGTGTGCCCCAATATGCCATAAATTTGGCTGAAGTCACGTAGCTATACGTCACGTGTATCTATTCCAAGAGATTTGTCCCTAGCACGCCCTCTGCAAAACACATGTTAGTAAAGAAGTCATTGTCATATAAGTGTGTCCATGAGATTTTGTTTTGTTAACAATAATATATCTTTATTGATTCATTAAAAACAATTGATAGATAAAAACCGAAATGAAGGGATCAAAAAGGCTTTAAAAAATATAGTTTGTTAGGAAAACGGTACATTGTCTTCTGTTTTCGTACATAATTTCATTGCAAATATAAGGTGTTTAGGACTTCCATATATCGCAAGATGCACCTACAACAAATTAAAATATATAACACTACTATAACTCATTACTGAAAAATTGCAAACCAAAGGCATAAAAAATGTGCATGGCTCTGGGATAACAGTAGAAGGTCCTAGAAGGTCTTGAGTTGTGTCTCGGGTGGTTATTTGGATATATGTTAATGAAGTATCAGATGTTGATAGTATCTTTGATATACAAAATACTAATGTGGTTTAATACTATACAATCGTATTTCATATCATCCATGGTTCTCAACTAATTTGTGCATGTAATTCTATCCATATAGTAACTGAGATAGTTAGACCACATGATATCGTATTCCAGATGTTTACCCCGAATGAAAATATTGTAATAAATAACATTTCTTTACATTTTGGGGCCAGATTGCCCTGTCTAATATCAACATTTTGTCATGAACACCATCAGAGTTAAGGAATTTGATTTGATGAGCACAGTTGACGTCGACCAAGAAACAGAAATCAATGCAAGATGTGCATGAGGTTACGATTCACAATTATAAAGAGTGGTGTTGCTATTATAGAAGTATCAATGTCAAGCTATCAAATTAATTTGATAACAACTCATGCACAAGGTTTGAACTTGGTATGGACAATGTATGTCTATTCATTTCATGCTGAAAGTATTTTCAAAAGGATTTTGAAGAATATGTTGTCCTTGGATTTTTCTTCCATTTAGATTATTCCCTGCATTGGATAAATATTAAGAATAATTCTCTATGGATCACGCACATATTTTAAATTTTCTT
The DNA here is from genome assembly GCA_947311845.1 of Poa pratensis. Lineage (NCBI taxonomy): Eukaryota > Viridiplantae > Streptophyta > Magnoliopsida > Poales > Poaceae > Poa > Poa pratensis. The sequence goes on along the minus strand of CAMZMU010000128.1, from coordinate 9,324,891 downwards.
TGGTGTAATTTTAATATCGTTGTTTAAGAGTTTAATGGAAGTATTTGCATAAGTACGATCAAATTTTTAAGTTTTATTTGTCATTTGCCCTTTTCTATAGGTGAATCACATAGTTGACCTAAGGTATCAGGTATAATTATGACGCTACCAAAGTGTGTTGATAATATGTTGAGAAGAATTTTGTGTGCCTTGGAAATAGTAGGGATTAATTATGTAAGGATATTTAGTAAATCGGTGAAAATATTTTAAATATGTTCTAATTTTTTCAAATAGGTATTACTTTACTAAAATAATATCCTTGGACATGCATGTTCAATATGGTAAAGATGATGCCTTTGCAAATTTTTATAGTGTTCACATAATAACTGTTACCCAAAACATCATAGTAGTTGATTTCTTTTTACGTCACTAGCCCGTGCAAGTGCACGAGTTGATGACTAGGACGATATGGTGTCTTGGGAATTTAAAATAATAATTCACCCATAATTAAAATGAACCATATAAAAAATCTAGAACTTTCTATCGTGAATGTATTTTACATGGTGTAATCAAATCCAGTTTTCATGATGTAGTCAAATACACATTTATACGTTTAGAAATTAGTATGTTTAACTTCTCTAGAACCATTTTCGGACACATTGAGTGGGCTTCGGATGATGCCCTCGCATTTGCGAGGGCCACCTGGCTAGTTAAGATAAATAGACAAACACATTACCTCTCTATGACGTCATTGTTATTTCCCGGATAATTAATTTTAGCTATTGTACACCACTTAATCTTAAACGGGATTCACGCGTAGCTTTCGGCTCCTCTCTGCTCGTGGCTGTACCTCGTTCACTCTCTGGCGTCTTTGGGTGGCTGACAACAGTCCGGATCGCACAGAGACAATTCGCTTGCCCCTACACTATTCTGTTTTTTTGTTGATTAATGCACCGACAATTAGCACACATAGACTAGGTTATAGGGATGCGAAATCGGACCCAAGACATGTACAAAATGAAAAATAAGTGGGATAATTTTCGCATCCTTACTTGGTTATAAAACTTTTCAATTTTGACGGCCCACATATTGGTGGACAGATCCAAGTTCTGCACATTTGGCGCACGGGCGGTGGTATCTGGGCTAAGTTATGGATGTTCATTTCTCTCCAGAGCTTACACACTGATTGCCACGAGTTAGTGTTGATCTGATTGTTTCCGGAGTGATGGCCACGAGTTAGTGTTGGTACGATTCATTCGGGGCTAACTCCACGGTTGGGCTGCTATGGTACTGAAATTTCTATAGAAATTTACCAAACATATTGAAGAGTTTCTGTTCCCAGTGGGACAAAACAAGCCCTAAAAAGAAGACGTTGGACAAAACACCCGATTGTAGCCCTGGCTGTCCTTGGTTTAGTTCTGCCCCTGCGTTTCATCTGAGCAAACGGGATGTCAGTCACATCCGCATGCAGTGGTAGAACTAGAAACGGCGAAACGTTAAAGGAACGTCCCTCGACGATTCGTCGCAGAGAAAAAACGGCAGTTGGAGATGCCCTCAGGTCATCAGGTGGCGTACTGAAACTCCCAGCCAGTATGAAATCCTCAACTGCCAACACAAAAATGCAGATTCAATCTTTTTTTGTAAAACCGAGCTACATGTAGCTCGGCCTCCATTTACATTTTCTCATAGCTCTAGTTATGCCCCTATGTTTCATCTATGCAGCAAACGGGATGTCCGTGACATCCGCACGCATAAGTAGGACCAGAAACGATAAGTAATAGAGTAACGGCTCTTGGAGATTCGTCGCGGAAAAGAAAACGGCGGTTGGAGATGCCCTCAGGTCATCAGGTGGCGTGTTGCAACTAAACGGCAATCTCGTTCCAGTCAGTATGAATTAGGTAATCCTCGACTCCAGACTAAAGACTGACTGCTTGCTGTCCTCCGATCCAATAAAAGACTGACCACTTGTAACTGAAACTACTCGCACCCACGGCCTGTAGACTGGTCTGTAAACAATCTTTTGCCATGGTCAAGTCGCCTCCCTTTCCCACTGGTCAATTATGTTTGCATTAGCTTGTTGTCTGGTCATGCACACGCTTCTTCACGTTGCTTTCATTGGTCGTTTTACCTGAATTTCACACTGTTTTCCCAGCGATCGCCGGTCAATTACAGTCCTAGCTCTGGAACAATTACATGTGCTTTTCCCGGGAAATCACGACGTACAAATGGTTTTTGTTTGACGATGACTGAATTAGTCCGCTGTGAAGTCTATGGTGTTCCACTCGAACAGGAATTAAATATATGCGTCCACATCTGCACCCAAGCCCTTAAGCGCGTGTGTTATTAAAAACTGACACTACTGCTAAGAAAAACCCTGCAGTAGCCAGTAGCAGGTGTAAGTTTGTACGTTATATGCATAGGAAATTAACCCAACAGACACAATATCTTTACTCAATCATACATGATGCACACTGTCGCGGTGTTCCTGTCATTGAGATATATATACACACCGACCGATCGATCGCATCCCGGGTTCAAGATTCGTTCGTCGCTAGCTAGCGAACTATGCCAAATCGCTGGAGATCAAATCCTGGCAACAGTAGATCACAGTAGCTACACCAAAACAAGAGTTGTGTCCCCCGCCCACAAGTGCTGGTCGCGTACTACGTACTCACAACCGGGAAAACAAAGTTTGCCGAGTATTCGTACTCACAACCGGGAAAACAAAGTTTCCCGAGTGGGAAAAATACTCGGCAAAGAAGCAAAAAACCTTGGCAAAAGCTTTGAGCACACGGCAAAAATCCCTTTGGTAAAGCTGCCTTGCCGAGTGTTTATATCCTCGAAACTTGGCAAATAATTTGACGAGTGACTTAACGGGGAGACGACCGAAATGGCAATGGCTTCAACACAAGAAAACGCGTGCAGATCGGGTGGTTTGAATATTCAGTGGCAAGTTTAAAGGAGAAATATTTTTGGGACTCTCACTATTGTTTTTATCCTCTCTTTTTTCCGGGGAAATTACCTTGGTCATGAACTACAGTATATAAAAAGTTGTATTCCACTAAACATAAAAGTTATATAAATTTTGGGACACATGACAATTTTGAAAATAATCCACACGATTGTATTTATTTAAAATATAATGAACAATCGAGACTAAAAACCTTGATTTTCACTATTTTCATAATTTCAGAGAACGGAATTTATACGTATTTTTCTAATACTCATAGGTTATGAATCAGTAAGAATTCAAAATAATACTTGCCAAACCATTTTAGCCGTAGTGGACAACTTAAACATGTGCATCGGGTACTTACTTTATCAAACTTGTTACTAACAAGTTGTTAGTGAACACTTCCAACTTGACCAAGCTGCAGGTCAAGTGCAAAGACAAAGACAAACTACACTGAACCATTGGCTCCAAAACACGGCTTTTATAAAACGGCCGGACCACTGACCAACGAGTCTATAACTCTATATAAGTTCCGGTTGCTAGAGCTGAGATCCTACAATCACATCCAGCTCGAAATTAACACAGCAAGAATCTTCCTCTTCCTCTCACACACACCTACGTACAGAGCGAGAAAGAAAGATTTTTGCGATGGAGGTGACGCCGAACCACACACAGGCCGTGAGCGGGTGGGCGGCCATGGACGCGTCCGGCGAGGTGGTGCCCTTCTCCTTCAAGCGCAGGGAGAACGGCGTGGACGACGTCACCATCAAGGTGCAGTACTGCGGGATGTGCCACACGGACCTCCACTTCATCAACAACGACTGGGGCATCACCATGTACCCCGTCGTGCCGGGCCACGAGATCACCGGCGTCGTCACCAAGGTCGGCACCAACGTGTCCGGGTTCAGGCCCGGCGACCGCGTCGGCGTGGGCTGCATCGCCGCGTCGTGCCTCGACTGCGACCACTGCAACCGGTCCGAGGAGAACTACTGCGACAAGGTCACGCTCACCTACAACGGCATCTTCTGGGACGGCAGCGTCACCTATGGCGGGTACTCCAACATGATCGTCGCCCACAAGAGGTTCCTGGTGAAGATCCCCGACAGCCTGCCGCTCGACGCCGCGGCGCCGCTGCTCTGCGCCGGGATCACCGTGTACAGCCCGATGAAGCAGCACGGGATGCTGCTCGGTGAGGCGGGACGGAGCCTAGGTGTCGTCGGGCTGGGAGGCCTCGGCCACGTCGCCGTCAAGTTCGGAAAAGCATTCGGGCTCCGCGTCGTCGTCATCAGCACTTCGCCGGGAAAAGAGCGCGAGGCCAGGGAGAGCCTCAAGGCCGACGACTTCATCCTCAGCACCGACCAGAAACAGATGCAGGTACGTATTGAATTCCCAGGCAACTGCACGTCCATGGAGTCAACTCAATACTACTAATTTTGGTCCATGGAACTTCCACGCAGTTGAAGGTCAATGTAGTAAACTCAAATTGAACGAAGCACTGAACTAATTTTTGTTTATTGCAAATTCAGGCTATGGCGAGGAGCCTTGACTACGTCATCGACACGGTCTCGGCGCAACACTCGCTAGGCCCCATCCTGGAGCTGCTCAAGGTGAACGGCAAGCTGGTGCTCGTCGCTGCCCCCGACAAGCCCGTCGAGCTCCCGTCGTTCCCGCTTATCTTCGGGAAGAGGACGGTGAGTGGGAGCATGACGGGAGGCATGAAGGAGACGCAGGAGATGATGGACCTCTGCGGGAAGCACAACATCACCTGCGACATCGAGCTTGTCTCCAGCGACAGGATCAACGAGGCCCTCGCACGGCTCGAGCGCAACGACGTCCGCTACCGCTTCGTGGTCGATATTGCAGGGAACGGCTCCAGGCTCTAGATAGTTAGCTGATGTCTGCTCTGTCAGCAATCTAAACGATTTGACGGGGGTACGTGTTTCATTTTGCAATGGGGAGGTGGGGCAGTGGATTCAGTTGTCGCTCTGTATGCAAATTGATTGTACGTCAAAACTTTGTCAAAATTGTACTCTGAAAAGCCATCATCGTGCTATGTGATTGCCTTGAACACTCATCCGAAGGCGTTGGCACGGATCTTATAAAAAAAGTTCTCAGCTCACTAGGCAGGCCATCACCGAACAGTTATCATACTTTGTCCCATTCCTAATTAGTCAATGCGGACGAACAGTTATCCTGGTTCCGCCTTCTTCAAGCCGACCATGCTGGTGTCACTATTAGCTTCAGTTAACTAGCAGCTGATCAAGTTCTTCAGAAAAGTTCAGTTCCGTTGGATAGGTTCAGAGATAGGTGTTAGATGTTAGTTTTTCAGCGTGTGAAGATCTCTGATCCTATTTCTGTTTTGAAACTAATTAGTCATTGGCTCCACATGTGGTCCATCTTGCAGAAAAAGGAGGAAAGCAAAAGACTACTGCTGTGGGGAACAAGATTCTTCGAGCAGGTTCTAAAGGAGGTGTTTGAAGCTTCGAAGCCGTTGCAGAGGAGAATAGGCGTGGGTTGAAGTGGATGCTGATGAGTAGTAGTTTTAGAATTGAGAGCTTCCTGGAGCTTGTCCAGTTTTAGATTTTCTCTCTGGTTTGCTATTATGTGGGCTAGCTGCTAGCTCAGTGCAATGCTGCTGGTGCTTCTCTTTCCTGTTCCTCCCTGCAGTACTTGTGTTTGTATGAAACGTGGGGCAAAAGTTTTGCACCATATATTAAATAAGAAGGAGTTGCAAGAAAGCAATTTTGGGACTAGCCCGTTATTACAAGGAAAGGACTACTCTCGCGGCATCAAGTTGCCCAAATGTTTGGCGCCCGCTAGAACCCACAACCGGGCCTCACTTTTAATTCTATCAAACAACACGAAAGGCGGCGTAGACTTGTGTTGGAAAACCCTTGCGTTCCTCTCATTCCAAACCTCCCAAGTAGTAAGGAGAGTAATCGAAGCGACCGCCCTCCGATGAGGGGAGACCTCCGCCATCCTCAACCACCACTCATTGAAGGAGAGTTGTACCCAAGTGTCCGGCGAAATGTTGTTGATCCCAAGCCAACCCTTGATCATTCCCCAAAGCCTACGCGTAAAACGGCAATGGACAAAGAGATGAGCCACCGTCTCCGTCGTTTGCTTGCAAAAGGGGCATAGGCCGCAATTCGGCCACCCTCTCCTAGCCAACCGGTCCGCCGTCCACACCCTATTTTGGTTGGCAAGCCAAGCAAAAAACTTTGTCTTTGGCGGCGCCCAAGCCTTCCAAATTGTCTTCTCCATGGATGAGAAAATTGTGCCCATGAATTGCAACTCATATGCGGTCTTTGTCGTGTAGTCTCCATTTACCGTGAGCTTCCAACGGATCTCATCACAAATGTTGGGATCAAGATGTATGTTGAGGAGTAGCGCCCAAAGGCCCATGAATTGGGAGAAATGTGCACCGGTGAAATCCTCATCAAGCCTCACTTTACTCACCCAACCCGCACCAACCAAGGCCTCACGGATGGTGCTCCCCTTCTTGCTCGAGGAAGCAAAGATGAGAGGGGCGATATCCTTTGGCTTCTTACCCTCCAACCATTGGCAATGGTGCATTGGCATCCTTTGGCGTACTTGTGTTTGTGTGAGAGAGAGGTGGAGAGTTCCTGTAGCTCTTTTATTTCTGTTCTGCTGAATCGTGGACAGAGTTACTCTGCTTGAAAGACCTGTAGTTTGGTTTCTTTAATGGAAATCGGAGGGTTTGCCCTCCTCTTTATTTAAAAAAAAAGATGTTAGTTCGTCACTTTAGACAGTTAGCATTTTACGGTTCATTTGTAGTTACAGCAAATAAAAGTGTTGGGAATCAGTATTACAATTCTATAACGAACACGATGCTTGTGCCATCTGCAATTATTCTCAAATGGAAGCATTTTAGGTGATACAAACTGCAATTTACTCAACTAGTACCTCTTGAACTGTGGAGGTAGGGGTTTCGAACATGAATCACAACCTACTACGAGGAATCTTCAAACCCACCTTCTCCTTGTTTGCAATATCATCCTCATCCTCGGAACTATCATCCTCCGATTCCTCGTCCTCGGACTCATCATCGTCGTCTTCATCACTAAAGTCTGGTAGAGAAGAAGCTAGCCAAGCTTCAGCAGCCTGAATCGATGTTAACAGAAACATGCATTTTGAGTAGACGAAAGCGAAAGTAACACGAACATAGATCGGTGATAGATACGTCGACCAACTGACGACGATATCTGAACCAAGGAAGACATAACTAGTCTACACCAAGATGCCGGAAAACTCCATTGAACGCACCTCGCACACGAGGTCGCATGTATCAAACGGGGAGAGGTGAGGGTTGTCGGCCATGATCTTGCGGATTCTCTCCACGCCGAACGCTGCATGGAGGTTGATCATGGGACAATCATATTTCTCACACAGGGACATGGTTGCTGGAAGTGGACGACGGCGGCGCTGATCTCCGTGAAAGTGATCTGTGGAGGGTATCGACTATGGATATGGAGACAGACGGCCTAGTCGATCGAGACTCTCCGGTTTGGGCCAGCAGGGTTTCGAGTACACGAGGCCATATGGCTGGACAGCGGAAGGCCGGCCCACGCAGGCATTGTCTCCCACAAGAATTGCTCACGACCTGAGCTTGGTCAACTGAGACTTTAAATTTTCATCACTCAATGGCGTGGTGGATTGAATTTCAGAAAATTGCACGTTGGTCATTAACGACGATTCCTAAAAACCTTAGCCATTATTATCTGCAATTTTCCTATGTAAAGATCATAATATGAAAAGAAAATGGTAGAAATCCACGGCAAAAATCATAGTTGCAAACTAAAACAAAGGGTTAGCTTGACCAATTAAGGTTGAGTTTGACATTGCGGTGGATGATCATAATCCGTTGTTTCTCCCCACCCGCTTATGTCTATTTCGAACATTTTTAAACAGGACTTTGCCAGTTCTCAAGTCGTGGCATGTGCATCCCAAAACTCGATGACAGTGGATCAGGGACTCATTATATAATTCTGCAAGCAAGATTAAATTTCGAGAAACAGCTAGCGAGCTCCAATCTTCTCAATCTGTTTGACCAAACTGCTACTTAGCTAGAGACACGCGAGGTGCAGATCATATAGAGAGTTTTGAAGGAAGGGAAATCCCATGCTCGATCTAGTTAGGGTTCCTGCATGTTAAAATTTGACCATGTTTGGCAAAATAATATTGAAGTACTACAGAACCATAGCAAGCTAGCTTACCAGACTCTTCGGTATATACACTCTCTCAAAGGAACCAAGGCATAACCAGCTTATAGTTTGCGATTCTGTTACAAGCTATAACCAAGACATAACCGAGGAACCAAACCGGCACCGTGCTTGACGCTAAGAACACGTTGTATGGTGCCATGGTGGTGCTTAGGCCATGTGCATTGTAAAGCGCTTGCACATGTGCTTAAGAGTCAAATCACCACCATGCTGAAGCGTACAACTCTTGTTTATTCATTGCTGCTAAAAAAATGACCATCAGAACAACTGGGAATTCTTTCCTAACGTATCCATCTTAGGGGCCTTGTAGTCAACGAGGTACGGCATGGTGTGAAGCACATTCTCCACGATCGTCCCCAGTGTCCCCCACACCTCCTTCCCTCTGGCCCGCTCCTCGATCACGCGGCTGATGTCGTGTTTCACATCGTACCTCATGGCGCCGATGAGCTCCTCCGTCGTTGGGCCAAGGTGTGCCGTGTCGACTTTGAATGTGCCGTCGTCACCGGCGGTTCCCACTACGTGCACCATACTCGGGCCGCCGAACAGGTTGTGCGGGGCCGATAGGACCTCCTGGTACGCCCCGGACACGAGCACGGCCACGTAGTAGCCGCCGAGCTTTGGGTCCAACGGGTGCAGCGGCAGCGTCCCTGCGTCGCCTATGAACTTGTCCACCTTGCCGTCGCTGTCGCTGGTGAGGTCGATGAGCGTGGCATTGTGAGTCGGCTCCTCGATGAGCCGGCTCACCGGCATCATCGGGAACAGCTGCTGGATCCCCAATAGTCCGGAATCAGCGAGAAGATGGAGAGGTTCATGTGGTAGTTATAGATGGTGTGGGAGTCAGCCGTGACGCTCTTGGAGAGCTTCTCGCACAGCTTGTAAATCTCCGTGCCGTGCTTCTTGATCTCCACGGCGTGGGAGGACATGCACATGCCAGTACCCTCACCATTGTGCGGCTGCAGCTTCGAAGAGAGATCACGGATCCTTACCTGCAGCTGCTCGGTGGTGACCACCTCGTCGTCGTTGTCGTCGTCATCGTCTTTCGGCTCGGGGATGGCCGAGAGCGCCTCGAGGATGATCATGGAGTGGTGCGACGCCATGGCGCGCCCGCTCTCGGTGCAGATCACAGGGTGGGGGACACCGTGGTGGTCGCACTTGATCCGCACAGCCTGCACAATGCTGGACGCGTACTCCTCCAGCCCATACGCCACGGACATATCGGAGCTGCCCGACCGGGTGCCGTCGTAGTCGACTCCAAGGCCCCCACCACAGTCCAGCGTGGTCATCATCTCCGCCCCGCACTCGTTCACGAGGGTGCAGTAGATGCCAGCGGCCTCGCTGGCTGCCTTGAAGACGATATCCGTGGTCGGGATCATGGAGCCGACGTGGAAGTGCAGCAGCTTGAGCCAGTGCAGCTTGTTCATACACTTGAGCTTCTTGGCCACAGCGTAGATCCTAGCCGCCAGTAGTCCGAACTTGCCGTCCTTTCCGGCTGTCGAACCGAAATGGCCGGGTAAGTTGGTTAGCAGCTTGGCACGCACGCCGATGACCGGCTCGACGCCGAGTTTGCTGCTCTGCTCGATGACGATGTCAAGCTCCTCCTCCATCTCCAGCACGACGATGGCGTTGAGGCCCAAGGCCCGCGCCGCAAGAGCCAGCGCGACGTAAGCCGAATCCTTGTAGCCGTTGCATACAAGGTAGGCTCCAGGCTTGGCTTTTATGAGGCAGCTCATGGCAATCAGAAACTCTGGCTTGGACGCTGCTTCCAGCCCGTAGCTGTAGTCGTAGCCGAAGTTAACCATGTCCTGCACCACGGCCTTGTGCTGGTTCACCTTCACTGGGAACACGCCCTGGTAAACTGAGTTGTACCCGGTATACTTGATGGCATCGGTGAATGCTTCGTGGAGCGAGACGATCCGGTGCCTGATCACGTCGGGGAAGCGGAGGATCATGGGGAACTGGAGTTTGTTCCCCTTGTCGTCATGGGTGGTCGTGGCTTGCTCGATGACGGAGAGCACGTCGATCTCCTGCTCGGGAAGCGTCTCACGGCCGTAGATCCTGACGCTGAGGTGGCCGTCCTTGTTCACCATGAAGTAGGGATCTCCCCAGCCCCCGATGTTGTACAGTTCACCGTAGTTCTTGGCCATGGTTGCTGGCATGATACTGTGCAGTCACGAAGACAAAAGGAGTGGTCAGGTGAGTTTTGCGAAATATGTGTCGTGGATGAGCAAATCGTTGTACGAAAATGAGTGTTCCTGATAATGTGGATTACTCTTTGTACATTTCCTACAAATACTAGCAGAAAAATAGTGTACGTGACGAGGAAAAGCTAGAGCCCCGAAAAAACCTCTCGCCCCTCTCCCCCCCCCCCCCCCCCCCCCCCCCGAGGGCGACGGGGGCGCCGCCACCTTCTCCGGCCCGAGCGCGCCCTCTCCTCCTCTCCCCCTCGTCGCCGCCGCCGGCAGGGCTGCCGGGCGTTGCCTGGTTGGCGCCGGCGGCGGCGGATTGCCATCCCCCGGCGGCGTGGAGGCGGGTCGGGGCTCCGTTCCTCCCGGCGGCGGTGCACTCAGCGCGGCCGTGGTCCGGCTACAGCTCGGCGAGTTCGACGCGGCGGCGGGCTGACGGCAGGTGGCGGCGGCGTGGCAATGCGCAGATGAAGCGAGGGTGGCGACTGGGGGCGGCTCGGCCCGGATCTGGGCCCATCCGGGCCCGATCTGGGTCGGTTGGGCTCTACTGCGCTCGGTACTCTGGCAGGCGGCCAAGGACCTCCCAGCAGAGCAGGATTCTGCGGCAGGCGGCCGTGGACCTCCCCTGCTCTCCGATTAGGGTTCCAGATCCGGGCCAGGTGGGCCTGGATCGGGTAGCCGCCGGCAGGCCTCATCTTGGTGCTGCACCTTGCATCCCTGCTTGTCGCACCCTTGCCGTCCAATTGCTGGTAGTCTTGTCCGGTCGGGTCTGCTCTCCTTATGCTGGTCCGGGTGTTTCTGGTGGCGATGGAGCGGCCGCTTGGTGGCTGGGTGCCATGGCGGCATCTCCGGTGGACGGAAGAGAAGGGACTGGAGACGGGGGTGGTGGGGATGGTGGCATGCCTGCTGCAGTGCGGCGGCGGGGACTTAACGGGTCCATTCTGGACTCGGCCGGGCCAGGCGGGCCTGGTGTGTCCCTGCTGCTGCATCCGGTCGGTTACCGCCGTTGGTGGTGGAGGTCGGTCCCTCCCGTGTGCTACCGTACCGCTGTTCCCTGTCGGTGGTCCTTCTTCTTTGTCTTCCCGGCCTCGCAACTTGGAGCACGGTGCGACGACAGTGATGATTGCAAGACCGTGGTGGCGCGCGCTTGTGGGTGGCAAGTTTGGTGGAGCACGACGGAGAGTCCGGGGGTCTGGTTCCTTGGGGGTCGGGAGAAATCTCGGTCACTCTTGACACCGATGCGGTGACACCTGCGGGTGTCGCCGTCCTTCCTGAAGGGCGTCGGATGTACCTCCTCCCCATCCCCCGTGGCGTACCGGGGAAACCCTAGGACGTGCCCTTTGGGTCTGTTCGGGCAGCAGCGTCGTCTTCGTCGCTCACCTTCTTGAAGGTGCTGCTTGGTTCGCGGCGCTTCGGAGTGCTAGGCTTGTGGTGGGACTTTTCCGTAGGGCGCAACGGTTGCGAGTCTTCTATGTTTTTCGTCGAACCGCTATTGTCGGCTTTCTTTCTCTCCTTTTTCTTTTGTTTCTTTTGGGCTTGCTGTGCTGTTTGCCCCAGCGGTGGTCTCATGCTTGTATCGGTTGGTTGCTATATTAATATAGCTGGACGTAAGCCTGTTTCGTGAAAATAGTGTACGTACCTGTCGAAGATCAGCAGAATAGCTAGCTAGGAAATGGTTTGATCACTGCGGTTGTGCTGCATCTACTAATTTGGACTGGACCTTCTCCCGTTATATAGTCGACGCCAGTGTCCAGCGTGGTCATCGTTATTCACGATCGATGGATCAGTAGATGTGAGAAAGTCAGACGGTCGAAACGCAGCATCTTGGCCAACTTGCCCAGATAACTCATCCTCTCTTCGCTGGCTAGATCTTGGTGGGCAGCTGGATCTTGGTGAGATCCAAAGGCCAATTACCAGTTTGACTGCACATGTGATGCATGATAGCTCACATTCAATCCAGCTAACTCTTTTATTTTCCGGTCAATACGGATCTTGCAAAGGTTGCTCACATTCCCGTCATCCGTCATTATATAGTCGATGCCGCCAGTGTCCAGCATGATCGATGGCTGCACAGTTGTTCACGATCGATGGCTCAGTAGACGTGAGAAAGTCAGAGGTGTCTCTGGCTGCGTCGAAGCGCTGCATCTTGCGCCAGCGCAGCTTGCGAGTTCTATCATCCCCCAACTCGGCCGAGCCCGCCGTTCTCCAGCACGAATACACCATGATGGCATTCATGAGCTTTTTTTTTTTGAGGTTTAAAGCGGTCGTATCCGCTATCCGATTAGATAGAAAAGAGTTTTATGTACAGAATTTGGAGTTAGGGAAAATTCATGAGCATTTTCTCTGCCAAACATAATTCAGACCTCCATAACTAGCTAGCCAAGAATTTTTCGCCATCTTCTAGCAGAATCTTGCAACCTCGTTTATCAAACTTGTCCCAAGCTAATAATGTTGTATCTCAAGTTCTCAACATAGGAATGTGGTACACATTTTGTGAGTACCTTCTGATCTTCAGTCTTAGAGCTCTCGCCCCCTCACCGCCGGCCGCCCGGCCATGGCGCCCACCTCCCCCACCGGTCGCCGCTCCGGTGCCGGTGTCCACCCTCCCTCGGCGAGTGCCTCACCCTCCCCGGCGGTGCGCCGCCCGGTCGAAGCAGTACGGTCAGATCTGGGGATGCCGTCCAGCCCAGAGTCGGTCTCTTCCGCGAGACCGGTGGTGTCCGGCCTGGGGCTCTCCTCTGCCTCGGCCTCTTCGTCGAGCTCCGTCGGCGGTGCCCCTGCGCCGGCCGTGCGGGAGGCGGTGCAGCCTCGGCGTGTTCAGGACCGGCTGGTCTGGATCCAGCCTAAGCCCTCCCGCAAGGAGCTGTGGCGGCAGCGCAAGAGCATCAGGCGCCAGCAGGAGGCTGGCCCCTCTGCTGCTCCGGCCCGCCGTCCTGTGTCGCCGGAGATGGAAGGGGCCTGCTTTCGTTGCCTCCGGACGGACGGACACTTCAAGCGCGACTGTACGAACGACATCGTCTGCATCCGCTGCGGAGACGACGGTCATGGCGCGCGTGGATGCAAGCGCCCGCGCAGCCCGGACTCGGAGAAGGAACTGCGCCGGCAAGCCTTTGCGAGGGTGGCCTCGCAGCACCCGCCGCGGCAGCGTGCGGTCATGGCTGCGCATCCTGGCGCGCGCGGTCATGGCACGCCTGCTGCTCGACAGCCTGGTATGCATGACCGGCGTGCGCCTGATGGCCGCCCTGGCCCCTCGAGGTCGCCGCCCCTGCCGCCACCGCCGCACGCGGCTGGTCCTCGTGTGGACTGGCCCCAGCTACGGGGCGAGGTGTCCAGCTCTGCGCCGGCCCCGACGCGGGCCCCCCCTGCATCATCCCCCAGACCGAGTCGATGAATCAGCTGGAGCGCCGGCTTAGCAACGCGCTGGTGGTGTACGTGGGTGGCACTAGGCCGGCTGTTTCCCGGCAACAGGTGGAGGAGGCCCTGATCCTCAAGGCGGACGTTCCTGGTGGCGCTTTCTCCGTGCACCTCTTCAAGCCGGAAGACTTCCTCGTCGTGTTCGGCTCCGGTGAACACCGGAACAGTGTCGCGGCAAGGCCATCGCTTGAACATGAGAACTTCAAGCTCTTCTTCGGGTCGTGGAACAGGTTCGCACAGGCTTCGCGACGGGTGGCGCGCACTCGTGTCCTGCTGGCGCTGGAAGGCATCCCGCCGCATGCTTGGGAGCGGTCCACGGTGGAGCACCTCCTCGACACATCTTGCGCCGTGGATGAGTTGGCCCAGGAGACGGCTAGCAGAGAAGACCTTGGCACGTTCAGGCTCTTTGGCTGGACCACTGATGTGGACTCGATTCCGCCGGAGAGAGACCTCTGGGTGCCGGAGCCCGAGAACTTCAACTTCGACGAAGCCGTCCCTCGCCCGCTGAGCTGGAACCGTGAGCGAGGACTGCTGAGGTACAGAGTGCTCGTCCACCTGAGCAGAATCGAGGAGTTCATCGTGCTGGAGGAGCCTGGCTTCGGTCCGAGCTCGCCGGGGAGTGGGCAGAGTGGCTTGCCTGACCCCGGAAGCTTTGGCGGCGGTGACAGCGGCTACTGGACCACGTGCACGCCTCGCTAGACTCCTGGGGTCCCTGACCAGCGAGGCTGCTCCTCGGATTATGGCGCGGGCAGCGAGAGCTGGCAGAGGCAGCACGGCGGTCCGGCGAACTCGCCGCCGGCCCCCTCAGCCAACTGGCAGCTGCCACACATCAACGGGAGGATTCACGGCCGTGTCGCTGACAGGGTGGGGCCGACCTCGAGGACTGCACGGATTCAAATGACTGAGAAAGCTTGGCGTCCAAGGCTGCAACGCGCGCAGCGTGATCTGACGGTGACTCCAGCTTTGGGCCCCACGGTGTCTGTTGGGCCACTGCAAAGCGCTGGTGGTGGGGAGCCAGTTGGGCATAGACTGGGTCAACAGTCAGTTTGGGCGGGAGAAGCCTCGGGCAGTGCGACACCCGGCGCCCAGGGATTGGCCAACGGACAGGGCAACTTGTCGTTGCTTGAACTGGGGCCTCGGACTCAGTCGCCTTTCCAGAAGGAGGCAGACAGTGCGGGATCCCAGGTAGTGGTGGGGATCGGTGATACGGAGGAAGTGGTCCATGCATGTGCGGAGATGGAAGTGACTGGAGCAGCGGATCCCGAGGTCGATACTGCTGAACATGAGATTGGCGCGGATGCCTACACGACAAGCGGCAACCAGTCTGTGGACCTGAACATTGCCACTCTGCAACTGGCGCTAAGGCCGCTAACTAGAGCGGAGTGGCAACCGATGATTGACAAGGCCATTGCCTTTATGCCTCCGTGGCAGCGAGGGCTCTTGGCGAGGCTGGGCAGATTGGTACTGGTGAAATCGGTGATTGCATCCCAGCCGATCCACCATCTTCTTGTCGCAGACGCGCCGCTTTGGGCGCTCGAGGAAATTAATGATTGGATGCATTCATTTTTTTGGGCCGGCAAAGAAGAGGCGAACGGAGGCCAATGCCTGGTGGTCTGGGAGAGGATCTGCACCCCAGTGGAGTTTGGTGGTCTGGGTGTGATCAACCTACGGCTGTAAGGGCTGGCCATGCGCACGCGCTGGGAATGGCTACGGCGAACTGACAGGAGCAGGCCGTGGCAAGGATTGCCGCCGCTGAAGGATACTGCTGCCACTAACGTGTTCCAATGCTTAGCCAAAATCAAACTTGGCGACGGCTCGAGCACCATGTTCTGGCTTGATCGTTGGATTGGAGGGAGGAACGCTAAGGAAATTGCGCCTCTAATCTTTGAGGCGGTGAGAACTAGGAGGAAGAACAGCTGAACCGTGGCGGCGGGACTGCGTGACAACGCATAGATGGCTGATGTCGCCGAAGTCCCTGCAGGGGACGGCGCTCGGCAACTTCTAAATCTTTGGGTGCAGACGACAGGAATTCAGTGCAGAGATGGCGAGCGAGACGAATTCTCCTAGCCCTCTTCGTCGACAGGCCGATACTCTGCACAGGCAACCTACATGATGCTCTGTCAGGGTGGCCTCAGGATCTTGACTGCTAGCTGTGTTTGGAAATCGAAGGCAACGCTAAAATGCAAAATTTTCATCTGGTTAGCACTTCAGCACAGAGTGTGGACCTCGGATAGAAGAGTTCGACACGGTCTCCAGGACGATCCGTCAAACTGTGCGAACTGCTCGCAGGAGGAAGACACCATTGAGCATGTGCTCATGGGCTGCGTTTTTGCTAGGGAGACATGGTTTGAATGCTTCAGGAGGATAGGCATTGGTGTCCAGGTGCCTACCCATGGCGAGCTACTGGAGCCCTGGTGGCTTAGAGAAAGGAGGAGGTTTCAGAAGAAGGAAAAGCACTTGTTCGACACGCTCGTCATTTTGGAGTGCTGGTCGATCTGGAAGCAACGAAATGCATGTGTATTCAACAACCCAAGCCAACAAGTCTCTCCTCACGTGTTGGCAGGGAAAATCCTTGACGAATTTCAGACTTGGATGAGAGTCAAGATAGGTGTAGGTGCTGGTGTTGGTGATCAAAACGATATAGCGAGAGAGTAGAGTTTTAGTTTCGGTGTTGTTTCCAGGTGTGTACTGAGCCTCTGCTTGCAGAGGAGCTGTAATCTTGTAACTATCTTGCTGCCTTCTATATAAATAAGGTGCGCAATTTGCGCACTCTCAAAAAAAAAGTCATACCGTGTGACCTTGATTTGCGATCGTCAAGACGTCGAATCATACCATACCGCCAACGGCGATATTAATTCCAGAGATTGCCCCATGTCACTACTCACCAGTCACATTGTTGGTTGCCCCGAGTCGTCATTTTTCTTGTCCGTCGTTTCTCCTCCTTTGGCGTGAATGTTAAACTATCTCTTCAATTGAAATTCATCTCCATAGTCTGGTCATGTTGTACATCAGGTCGCACGTCTCAATCTGATAATGGAGCATTCAGCATGCACGCCAGGGATCAGCGGACAAAGCAGCGTGATATGTACCTCTTGGGCAACGGATGCAGTGTCAACGGCTGGCGAAAACAGCGCCCACCACAAGTACGTACTCATAGAGTGGTCACTGTGAATCATCCTCTTGACATAGAGTGATCACTGACGATCACCAGGAGTGTTGGATCTCGTTTTTCCTGCTGCTGGACTATCTTCATGGATCATCGTGCCTTTAAGTCCATGCGGAAAGACAATTATCCTGTTCCGAGCAGCTCCGCGGCCTGCAAAAGCACCGGCGTGACGGCCAGTGTTGCCTCCACATCGATTCTCAGCGCGCCACGCCCACCACCACAGTTTGCCATGGCACCAGCGACACTGCGCCGATAACAGCGAACCCTTTTCAGAGTTTGGATCGGTTTGAAGGTTTGAGATTGAGACAAGAGGCCGGACGGCCCTGCTTTAAAAGAAAGCATCGCAGCCTAGTTCCATGTGGCGCCACAGGTTTACAAACACAAACTACAGATAACGCTGGGGACAAACCCAGTACCACAGCGGGGAAAAACCAAAGTTCTTTAGAAAAGTAAAACAACCCTAAAGACCAACTCAACCAACGCCCCGTCTTGGGCACACCAGTTGCATCTTACTCGTCAAGGACTTCAGCTTCTCGATTATCGCCTTTCATCTCGCCTCATGCCTTCCCGGCAACGTGCACGCCCACTGCGATAAAGAAGAGTTTAATTTGAAGACAGTAGTTAGTATCGAAGAACAGATTTTCCCATTGAACACCGCATCATTACGCGTGGTCCAGATATTCCAGACAAGAGCGCCAAAAACAGCCCAGTAAAAATAGTTGCCATTAACACCGGAGGGAGCTAAGACTTTGTATAAGAAGTCATCAAACGAGTTAGGAGTACTCGCCCAACCCAACGCCTCCTTGACACTCCACCAGGAAAAATTAGAAATCGGACACTCGAAAATCAGATGAGCTGCCGTTTCCAGCTCACCACAGAAAACACACCCCTTCTCTCCTGGCCAACCCTTCTCCGCCAGATCTGCCGTTTGAGATTAGTTCCAGCGATCCGAGAATGGTGGAAGACCTTACCGACGTTGACGATGTAGGTAGCAGCAGTGCATCTACGGTGATGGCGATGAACCAAGATCCGTCCTCAAAGACTTTTTGTTCAAGGATTTCTGTAATGTTTTCAGTCTCTGCCCTTGCACATGCTTCTCCATGAATACACGGACATCTCAGATCTGCATCTATACCAACATCTCTTAAATCGACTTGTAGATAGAATTGGAGAAATCTCAATCGATGTGGGTATATTTAATTAAAATGAATGGTACCGGTATGTATCCTCTATGTTCACATTGTTGAATCCATAGGATCCCTAGGGTAGATCGATTCGAATAGAAACGAGATCGGGAGGAGGAGGATGTTCACCTTCTCCTTGTGCAGACGACCCCGGTGCGCCGGACATGGTGGACGGTGGCGATGACGGCAGTGGGTAGCAGTGGCGGCGGTGGTGGTACTTCCCGTCAGCTCAGCGCTAACCCTAGATCGGTAGGGATGTCGGTGGGGGTCTGGCACAGCGTCGAACCTCGTAATCGGTGCCGCCGGCCCCCAACTCTCTTTATAGCAGCTGGTGACAGGGGCCCACCAACCAGTGTACGGTTGGACGCCCCCGATCAGGGCGCGGTCAAGGGTCCGGTGTGACCGTTGGGTCACACGGGAGGAGATCAACCTAACATTCTCCCCCTTGATCTCAACTTTTACTTTTAACTATATATTTTCGCTTTACTCGTTTCATCACAGATCGATACATAGAGCATGTTTCATCGTCACAGCTCAATTGCCGATAGAATCAGACAGCTACAATATACGTCTCTGTTTTGAAATAGATTCTTTAATCTTTTGGGCCTCTTTATTGTCCGGAAATCATATAGACTATACCATAAACCCATGTCGACTATGTGTTCTCCAAAACACACTGGGCGGTAAGCCTTTAATTAGCAGATCTGCGAACACTTGTGTGTTTCTTTTATCTGTTCCTCTTATGCTCCAAGCATTTCAACATAATTCCGGACTTTCTCCTTTACAACGTATAACTCTGTGTCAATGTGTTTGGCACCACACTTGACTCGTTGTCTTAGGAGTGAATTACTTAATGGTTATTGCTGTTGTCAACCATTATCAATTCCGGGTACAGGTTTCCTTAACCATTTTGCCTGTCCCTCGGCCTTATATCATGCTATAACATGTCTTTACATCACACTGATGTAATCTTTTCATTCTCTGGAGCTTTTCCACACAAAAACTCCAAATGTGAAATTTAGCGACAATTGTGGATTTCGCTATACATTTCACAAATTCTTTCTTTGTACTCACAACCTTTTGAGAGCACATTTATAGATCTATCTTTGTACTCACAACCTTTTGAGAGCACTCTGTTTCTTTTAGCATGAGGCCGATATCTTTGATTCCATTCCAGTGATCTATATCTGGATTGGACATTGCCAAAACAACCCGGATACGTGAATTGTCAGGGTAATATTGAGTTTCCAACAGCTGAAGCATATGGTACTATATCATTTGATCTGTTCTAAGTTATCTCTTGGAACACTAAAGTTCTCAATTCCATTACCCTTGACAATAAGAACAGGCGTAGATTTTCTCGACATGCATGCTTTAGAGACTTCTTCTCAGCATGTCCATGCGATATTTCTAATACCCCTTTTCTTCTTTTCTTAGTAAATCTCGATACTTTTAACGACAGACACTCTACCGAGAATACTCTTTTGAGGACAAGAACTTCTTTTCTCTGCCGGTAGTAGATTGACATCACCACTAGCAAGTAGGATATCATCCACATACACAGGATTAGGGAATGAATTTCCCATTCTATAAGTTTGTAGAAAAACGATTGTCCTCTCATTCTCTTTAACCCAAAATAACTTCTGATTCTAGAGACTTGCTCTAGTCCGTAAGATCCCTTGTGTTCTTTACTTTCATCTGATGTAACTCAGATCATTATGTGCCATTATCACTCATTATAATCTGTTTATTCTCTTAGCGCAAATCTTTCGATTTAAAATCGCTTTTTACATATTTCCTTTGGAGTCACATTGGCGTTGTAGACCCTTTATAGCCTACTGTTTTGGCTCCATTGGAAATTACTTATGAGTCCCAAACATCGTCGGGATTCACATAGTCTCTAATCATTAAGACAAGTAGACACTTGTCAAAATCGATTGAGCGCTGCTTATAATTCTGTAAATGAGGTGGGATCAACCTTCATTTAAATTTCTCTGATATAGACTTTATAGTCATCTGTTTTTCTCATATGGGGATGTTGTTGTTCTGTCATTGCCTAGAGGCAATTAATTCTGTAGTCTTCTATTGCTATAGCTCTTACAAGGACCTAAATCACAAGATCCATGTTTGCTTGTTCATCTCTATTATAAAGCAACAAGCTCCCCCAGATAAAATCTATTCGAGCCTTAGGTATGTTCATACCATGCTCCCCCAGATTACTCCATTTTCTCCAAAATGGTGTATCCTTAATCCTTTTTATTTGGGTTTATTCTGTTAACCTGTCAATCTGTCTTCTTTATGGCACTTTGAGTACCGTCCTTAGTCTCCTTTCGGAGCTGTAAAATATCCAAGAATACATCTATTTCTTTACTTTAGGGGTATCATTATTATGACCGTCGTACCCCAGACGATCACAATTCATCATAGATCACTTAGATGCATATATGCATCACATTATCTGAAGTATAGGGGAGTTTATTCTGTAACATTCTCTATCTCCCCCTCGAAATGTGGCAAGAACCTTTTTGCCACAATTTCGAAACTTTGATTATCTGCTTTATTCAATATGAAGTTATCTTTTAACGTATGGGAGTACTTTTTCCTCATTCCCTTTTCAAAACTCACAAGAGTTCTTTCTCAATGGTACTGCAAGTCACACTTGCATAACATTCTTATCTTTAGGTTCATTTGTAACTTTATTCTCTTTTGACTCATTAAGTGCTTTATAACTATGATACACAAGGTGTGCGGTCGATATAAAAACACATGAGTCATCACATCTTTCTCCTGTCATACAGAATAAGTCCTTTGTCAAAATTTTCTCCCGCCATGCGGGTATTTTCCCAGACTTTTCCACCACGTGGGTATTATTATCGTCTTTTCCCGTCATGCGGGTAATTAAGAGACATAGATGCCACAATTGGCTCTTTAGACTGCATATTCAATCATCAAATTCAGAAATAAATCTGAATACTCTTTTATACACATGCTTAATCCAACGTTAGTCAAATTAAGCATTCATGTTGCTCGTTTAAAAAATTTCTTCATATAGAGTACATGAAAGAAATTCGTTAAACAAAACTCTGAATGATTTATTTGTTTTCTGCATGGAGAGTACATGAAAGACATTTGTCAAACAAGACTCTCGATGATCTATTTGTATTCTTGGATTAACATCCAAGAATTCTTTTCTTTTGCAGTCATTCTTTAGAGAGAACATACTCTCTCACTTTATGACCTTTCTTGGTCATCTTTCGGGTCACAAGTACCCATTCTTTTGCTTTCACGAATGAAAACATGAGAATCTTTGTCTGAGAAAATATTCAATAATAATAAACAATAATGAGCATAAAAATAACCCTACGTTGGTCTGGTTAAAGATATGCACATTAAATCTTTAAAACTTTCTTCTATATTCTAAATCACCGTTGGGCAGAATTAGAATAAAACATCATCTTTCTACACTAATTCTACATCACCGTTGGGCAGAAATAGAATCAATGCATAAAACTCATAAACAATATGATGATAATATTTCTATTGCAATAAAGAACTCTGTTTGGAAAATAACATTATCATCAACTCTATTTCAGCGGAAACATGAAATATACATATTTCTATAGTTCAAGAGCATTTCTTGATCTTTTATCTTTTCTCTGAAAATTGATCACTTTCATGCAAAATTATCAGAGATCTAGCCCTTTGACTATAGAACTCATATAATTATAGTACTGCTATCATCAACGTTGGTCAGAAAATAACAATACCATAATTAATCTGTTAAACAAGTATTTCTCTTTTTCCTCCTCTCTAATTAAATTTTCCCGTTGGTTCCAATTTAATTAGAGGAGAGTCCTTTTACTTTACAGCAGAAACTATAAAATATTATCTGTATTTCACAAACATTGCACTGTTCAACGATTAACAAATCATGATTATGTTATTAACAACGATGGTCATAAATAACAGAATCATAATCACCTTTAATATTCACTTTATCACATCTTTAAAAAAAATTATCACTTTATTGCTTTTAAGCAATTACTTTTAACTATTTGCAGCGGAAAATGAATAAAATATTCATGAACTTTGTACTTTTCATAAGCATTTCTTTTACTTTTCTGTTTCCTAAACGAAACTTTCGTTGGATAATTTTGAATAGGAAAAACTGAATGAAATTTGCCCAAAAATTGGACAAAAACAAATAAAACAGCTTATGGAAAAATTAACAGAACACTGTCCATTTTTGGCCCGCAGTGAAAAACGCGCGGCCCATTTTCTTTTCTTTATCTGTCGCCTGAGCGTCGGATACGCGGCCCACGGCCTGTTAGCGGGCGCGCTATCTGCCGCACGTGCGACGCCTTCTCCACCTTCGGCCCATCAGCCCGTCTGCGCGCTAGGTTTTCAATCCTGGCCGTCCATCACGATCGGACGGTCGTCCGTCCTTCTCGCTGGAACAAAACACCAGGAGAGCATCCCTGCGCCGCATTCTGTTCTTTCTTTCCTCTGTCCCGTTCTTTGCTCGTTTCTATGCCGCGGCTGCGACGGTGTCGCCGGTCGCCGGCCGCCCGCCGCCCGCCGCCGGAGCCCTTTTCCCCTTCCCCCTCCGTTCCTTCCTCTGCGCCCCCTCTGCTCGCCCGCGAAACGACGATGCGAGCTTCACTGTGGAGCGGCGGCGCCCTCCCTGGCCCTCTGCGCACGACGGCGCCATAACAGGAGGAACGCCGGCGACCGGGCGCGGCTTTGCCCCCGAAGGGGTCACTCCCTTTCGGCTGTGGCGGAGGCGTCGAGCCCCTCCACTGCCCATGTTCTTCGTCCAGTCCCTCGGCTTGCCGATGCAGACTTGGATCGAGAGGAACGGGCGCGGCCTTGCGGCGGTGCTGCACTTTTGCGGTGAGGTTTCTTTGCCCTGATTAGGGTTAGGGTTTCTGTGGGAGGGGATTTCTTTTGCTTTTCCTTTTCTTTTCTTTTTCTTCTACTGAGATCGATCTAGCCACTAGCGCTCTGATACCAATATTGAATCCATAGGATCCCTAGGGTAGATCGATTCGAGTAGAAACGAGATCGGGAGGAGGAGGATGTTCACCTTCTCCTTGTGCAGACGACCCCGGTGCGCCGGACATGGTGGACGCCGGCGATGACGGCAGTGGGTAGCAGTGGCGGCGGTGGTGGTACTTCCCGTCAGCTCAGCGCTAACTCTAGATCGGTAGGGATGTCGGTGGGGGTCTGGCACAGCGTCGAACCTCGTAATCGGTGCCGCCAGCCCCCACCTCTCTTTATAGCAGCTGGTGACAGGGGCCCACCAACCAGTGTACGGTTGGACGCCCCCGATCAGGGTGCGGTCAAGGGTCCGGTGTGACCGTTGGGTCACACGGGAGGAGATCAACCTAACACACATGTATTAAATGACAAGTTGTTGGGGCAATACCGGTTGACGACTAACTCACTAACGTACAATTTTCCCAAGCTGGACCATCCACCGCCCTTTTAAAAATATATAACTTTCCAAGTTAATTGAAATAAATCATGTTTTAGTCCCAATTAGGGATAGTTGAAAGTGTGTTTTGAGATTATTCTCTTAAAACAAGGCAGAAAAGTAAGAAAATTTGGTCAAACAAATAATTAAATAGACAAGAACGGGTAGGACAAACATGACTATGATAACCCACCATAATGTCAAACACAACCCTTTTTTTTAACTGACTGTAAAGTTTTATGCTGGATCTATCATTTTTATTTTCAAATTTATGTTTTACAGGAGGAAGTTGCACTGAGTGATGGCTAAGCTGTTGAGGCATCACCGTCTAATGACTAACATACGGTTTCCCTCGATTAGTTCATCTACCACACCATTGACCAGAAGGATCAAGTCTCAGTTGATCAAAGTCAATTATTTTTAAGCCGGGAGTTGTGTAATTTTGTCGCTCCCTTCACTAATACATTTGAATCTCTCTAAATCTTAACGATGAGGACATCTCACAAACACGTATCATATCTCTCTCACGAATTGGCTCCTAGAATCTCTCAAAATCTTCATGACAAGGACCTAGCTGGGGCGCCCAGCAACACATCTGGCATCGACAAGGAGCAATCCCATGATCGGCCTTGAATAGAGCAAACCGGTAAGGTTTTCCATCCTAGTGCCCCCTATTTTCTAGGGTATTTTTTAGATAAGAAGATATTAACAAAATAAAATTATGATGTGGTTATATATATATATGTTTAAAAAGGTTCATCGGATTATTGATCAAAATGTTATTTTGTGAGATTTTCTAGCATATGTTCATTATTTTTCTGGTTGGCCTGTCATGTCAGCTACATGTCATTAAAAACTCGTGCTGAACAAGCCTATACCTTGTCCGGTCTCCCCAAAGGGCAGTTGGGTACGCATGTCATTTCGTTCTTCCAAGACCTCTATATAACGGATGAAGGTCCAGTCCAAATTCCACGCAGCACAACCGCATCGATCAACCATTTCTTGATATTCTGCACTTCCACAGGTACTGTTTCCTGTACTTATGTTCTATCTTCCGATTTGTGCATATTTGATGTTGTAATTATTTGGACTAATGCTACTGGATTTATAAGAAACTCTTATGAGCAAGTGAGTTTGATTGACAGACCCAGAACTTCTGACATGTGAATCCTGCAGGAAATGTACAAAGGGTAACTTAACCCAGATTATAACGGTGTGGAATTTGTGATGCATATGTCTGATATACATTTAGCATGAATTCTATCCAGGGAAAGAAAATCAGTTCCTCTGTTCAGATACTTATTAGTTTCTTGCTGTAGATAATTTGATTGTGTGTGTTTTCGCGAGCGGATCAGGCGGGTAAGAGAAACATGACTTCTCTTTTCTCTTTGGGACTGCATATCTAGTCAGATATCATGGCCAAGAACTATGGTGAAGTGTACAATATCGGGGGCTGGGGAGATCCCTACTTTGCCGTGAACAAGGACGGCCACCTCTGCGTCAGGATCTACGGCCGCGAGACGCTTCCAGGGCAGGAGGTCGACGTGCTCTCCGTCATCGAGGAAGCCACGATGACAGGTGACGACAAGGAGGGGAGGAAACTCCAATTCCCCATGATCCTCCGCTTCCCCGACGTGATCAGGCATATGATCGGCTCGCTCCACGCTGCATTCGCGGTTTGCCCAGTTGTGGTCTCAAAGTTGTATCGGATGGTTGCTATATTAATATAGCGGGGCGAAAACCTATTTCTTCAGACCACATAGCATTAAACTGCTTCCCCAATCCAAGCCGAACTAGCGATTTTTTTCATTAATCCGGCCCGCCCCGCCCCACCCCGCTCAGATTTTACACCCGCACCGCACCGCCCCACATGGAAAATTCGGTCTGAAACCCGTGGATCCAACCCGTGGATTGTGAGTAAAGCTACTAGTTCGCTCTTGGCTGCTACCTACGCGATTGAATTCCTGGGAGTGTTTCCGTTACGGAAATGCTAGACTTACAGACTAAATATTACGGACAGATGCTATGGAGAGACGTGGAGATCGTGGGTTGGTTGGAATTCCAGAACCTCCCGTGATTTCAGCTGTGTAACCCAATTGTAACTCTATCTGTATGTGAGTCCGTAAGCATAATTCTGTAAAAAATATTCCGTAGATGTAGCATTACTCTTTCCGTTAACTGTTCCTGCTCTGAAGGATGCCAGCACACGCCGGCGAGCGCCCCAGTCGATCCCTTGCCGGTGCGAAGTGGTCGACCAGGACGGGAGCGAGGCAGCGGGTCCTCCAGAAGACGGACTCGGCGACGACAGTAGAGGGCCTCCCGAATAGATTCCATGGACATGTCGAGTTTTAGTGTCTAGGCAGAGCTGCTAGACAAGGTCTCGAGAAACGGCGTGGTCCAACGACGTGCGACGCCGGCGGCAGCATGAACCGAATGTCGCTCGCGTTCTCTTTGCGTATGGCAGTAGAGAAGCTCATCTCTGTGAACGCTGCGGCCGAACCTCCTCGGCGACGATTCCCCGAGCCGGACGCACCTCACCATGTTATTCCCGGCGAGGATGCACGTCGTGGTGTGTCCCAGCGCCATGGCAGCCATGTCGGCCGGCAGATGGTCCGCGACCCAACACACGAGCCCACCGCGCACGCGTGGTGGAGGCCGGCGCCGACGGCCTTGATGGCGGCCTCCCCGTAAGCCGGTGTTCGACAGTTAGGATTGTACAGCGGATTGTACAGCTTGTTGGAACCAATCTTGTTATTAGTGCTAAGAGTGTTAATTAGATCTTGTTTTAATTTGTGGTCAAGTTGTAACACTAAAAGCTGCGGCACTATGTGTACTAGAGAGGTGATCACGTACACATAGGCAAGCTGAAAGTGAGTTTGTTAGCGTTAGTTGGCTGCATGCATGCTAGGTTGGGCCTGGTCGTATGGCCGTTGCGAAAGGCTGTACAAGTGCTGAACGTGGGCGTGCAAGTAGCTAGTGGAGAGTGAGTTATCAGGAGTTAGTGGAGACGTGTGAGTCTATCTTGTACTGCCTATTTAAGTTGCGCAAGTGAATGAGAAGTTAAGGCCTGCGGGCAGAGAAACAATGTAGCATCTCGTGTGACACCAAGGAGAAAATGCTTCGGCAAAGCCATGTTTCGTTCTCCCTGGTGCTTGCGTGTGCGTGTGTTCTTTCTTGAGTGTTCTTGTGTGTGTTCACGAGAGAAACAAGAGAGATGTTGAGAGGTGGAAGAAGAAGGGAGCTGCGAGTTGCAGCTCCATCATTTGGTATCAGAGCGAGGTGTGCTGCCCGGTAATTCGCGGCACCGGCGGCAAGGAGGTGATGGCCATGGCGTGGAGGCCATTGCCGTGAGGAGTTCTTCGTCCATGTCCGAGCCATCGACAAGGTGCGTCATCGACGGCAACATGGAGGCGGGTCACTGGCGAGCTGCGGCACCGGTGGTGAACATGTCCGAGTCGTCGACAAGGTGCGTCATCGGTGACAACATGGAGGCGGGTCACCGGCGAGCTGCGGCACCGGTGATGAACATGTGCGAGTCGTCGACAAGGTGCGTCATCGTCGGCAACATGAAGGTGAGTCACCGGCGAGTTGCGGCACCGGTGGCAAACATGTGGCAGCGAGCATGTCATGGCGGCACGCTCGTGGTGAAGGCGTAGGAGGTGCGCCTCTCGTGGAGGCCAGCGGCGGCGGCGGCAATCGGCGTGACAAGATGGCATTGACGGCCGTCTTCGTGTTGCAACGACGACATCGACGACCATGGGCTCAAGAGAGGAATAGGCAATAACAAGATTGGGAAGGTGATTGTTGGAACCAATCTTGTTATTAGTTTTTAAGTTTAGAGTTTTCTCGTGTTAGTAGAGGCTGCGGCAGTGTGTGCATGTGGAGGTGCGTTCAACATGCGCAATGCAAAGCTAAATATGTGTGTTAGTTAGCTGCATGTGTCAGGCTGAGAGGAGTCCGGGTAGCCGAGTTGTGTAGCAGAGAGAGATGGAGAAAGAAGTGGGTGCAGGCAGTTGCGGCATGCACCAAGTGAAGCTTATCCATCTGGAGAAACTTGGAAGTGACTCAAAGTTTGTACGTGTGGGCAGTTAGTGGAGTGATTAGTGGGTCAAGCCGTTAGTGACTTGACCGGTGCGTTTGCATGCTAGCTAGTGGGGGTGTGTTAGCTCCTCTATTTAATCCCATGTAATCGAGTTCATTCAGTGAGTTGAGAAATACAGAGAAAAGGCACAAGCTGTGCGGTGCCGCAAAAACTCACGTGTGCTTCTTCTTCTCCATGTGTATATGTGTGTGTTGATCCTTGGGCAAAGCCATCACAGCTAGCCTCGGTTGTTAGTCAGGTTGTTAGCCTAGATAAGATAGCTACGATGCTGTTAGTTTGTTACATGTAAATCTCTGTAAACCCTAGGCCATTGGCCTCCTATATATACATGAGACGATCGGCCCTTTGAGGCCATCGCTTTCCCTCATCTCTCTCCCATCTAGGTTTATTTACATGGTATCAGAGCCACATCGGCTAATGTCTTCTTCCACCTCCGCCGCCGCCGTTCCCCCCATGGCAGTCACCTCCTCTGTCACCGTGCGGCTCAACCACGGTAACTACATGCTGTGGCGCGCGCAGATGATCACCCACATCCGCAGCCACCCACACCTCCTCGGCCATGTTGATGGAACCATCAGCGCCCCATCACCCACCATCGAGCAAAGGACTGGCGCTGGAACTGATGAACTCATCGGCCAGATTCCCAACCCGGAGTACGCGACGTGGTACGTCCGCGACCAGACGGTGCTGGGCGGCTTCTTCGCCACCGTCACCGAGGAGGTCCTCGCGACCATCATGGGGGCTGCCACCGCGCATGACGCATGGCTCGTGCTGGAGAGCATGTTCGCCTCCAAGTCCAAGGCTCGGATCATCCAGATCCGTACCCAGCTCACCGCCGCCAAGAAGAAGGGCACCCGGCGGCTGACTACTTTCGCCACATGAAGAGCCTGGCGGATACCCTGGCTGCCATCGGCAAGCCTCTGCACGAGGAGGAGATCATCTCCTACATCCTCGCTGGACTCGGGCCGGACTACGACCCGCTGGTCACCTCTCTCACCATGCGCAACGACGACATCACGCTGGACGAGGTCTACTCCCACCACCTCGCCTTCGAGCATCGTCACGCGCAGCACGACGCCGAGCTCCAGCTCAGCACTGGTGGCCATGCCGCCAACTTCACCGGGCGTCAGGGCGGTGGTGGCCGCCAGCAAGGAGGAGGCGGCGGCCAGCAGCAGCAGCAGCATCCCGGAGGCGGCCGTGGCAACAGCGGGCAAGGCCGCGGACGCGGTCAGGGCCGCGGTGGAGGCCGCGGTGCACCGCCACCAGGCCGTGGCTATGGTGGACAAGGCTACGGCGGCGGGCAAGGCCAGAACCCGCAAGGAGGACCACGCCCCAAGTGTCAGATCTGCCACAAGGTCGGTCACAGCGCGGTGCGGTGCTACAACCGCTACAACCACGCCTACAACGACGACGAGTCCGCCTCCACCGCTGCTCATCTCGCCCATGCCGGCTACAACATCAACGTCGACCCCTCCTGGTACCCGGACACCGGGGCAACCGATCACATCACCAGTGATCTCGACCGTCTCGCCGTGAGGGAGGTCTACAACGGCAACGAGCGCGTCCACGTCGGCAATGGCGCAGGTTTGCATATTTCTCATGTTGGTCATGGTACTTTAAATACTGCTGCCAAACCGCTTGCTCTTCGCAATATTCTCCATGTCCCCAACATCACCAAGCATCTTATTTCCGCCCATAAACTTGTTAAAGATAATTCTGTTTTCATTGAGATTCATCCCAATCACTTTATTGTCAAGGATCAGGCGTCGAGGAGATGGGTGCTCCAAGGCAGGTGTGATCACTCCGGGCTCTATCCAATCCGTTCTTCAGAAATAAACGCCAGCAAGTGTGCCATGTTCTCAGCTTCCTCGGCAACGACTAGCAAGGAGCAATGGCATCGGCGATTAGGTCATCCATCTTTACAAGTAGTTAATTCAATTTTGAGACTCAACAATCTCCCGTTTTGTAATAATTCAGCGCATGCACATGTGTGCAATGCTTGTCAAATGGCCAAGAGCCATCAACTTCCGTTTCCTATTTCCAATCATGTTTCTACGGCTCCATTAGAGCTCATTTATACCGATGTTTGGGGTCCTGCAATTCCTTCTGTTGGTGGTTTTAAATACTATGTTAGCATCATCGACGATTTTACAAAATTCACTTGGACATATTTTCTCCATGCCAAATCCGATGTTGAACACACTTTTCTCCGTTTTCAAAAACACGTTGAACTTCTCCTTGACACCAAAATTAAAAGTGTGCAATCCGATTAGGGTGGCGAATATCGTCGCCTCCACAAATACTTTCTTGATCATGGCATCATGCACTATATTTCATGTCCACACACACACCAACAAAACAGATCCGCTGAACGAAAACATCGCCACATCGTAGAAACTGGCCTAGCACTTCTTGCCCATGCCTCAATGCCAGTAAAATTTTGGGATGAAGCCTTCTCCACAGCCGTTCACCTCATCAACCATATGCCCACACGAGTTATTGATAATGCCACTCCCCTCGAGCGTCTTCTTGGTGACAAAGCAAAACCAAACTATAATCTTCTCAAAATCTTCGGGTGTGTTTGTTGGCCCCTTCTTCGACCATACAATGCACGAAAACTCACCTTTCGATCCAAAGAGTGTGTTTTCATCGGATATAGCAGCCACCACAAAGGATACAAATGCTTGGATGTCGCTACCGGGCGCGTATACATCTCACGTAACGTTATTTTTGACGAAAACGTGTTCCCCTTTGCTTGCATTTCCTCTTCAGGCAGTGGTGTTTATTGTGCTAATGACCTTCTGACTAATGTGCAAATCCAGCCTGCTCCGATTGTTGTGCCTGCAGGTCCTCCTGGTGCAGATGCTGATCACCACGTCGATCATCCTGCAGCTGACTCGGACTCTGACTCTGAGTCGGATCCCTCGCATGCAGACTCGGGCTCCGAGTCCACGGGCTCCGCGTCTCCGGGTATGGGCAATGGCGAACCCGGCTCCATGTCGCCCTCAGCGTCCAGCGGCTCGGCGTCGCCCTCGACAGCCTCGACTGATTCGGCCCAGCAGCCCACGCCGCCTCCATCTCCGCAGGCCACTGGTGGGCAGAATGGTGTGTCTCCCGCGCACCCCATGCGTACCCGGCTCCGGAACGGCATCTCGCGGCCGAAGCAGCGCACAGACGGCACTGTCACCTACTCCGCCGTTCGCTCTGCTGATCTTGAGCCGAGCTCGGTCGCTGCAGCCATGGAAGATCCACGATGGAGGGCGGCCATGGACGCAGAGCTCGCCGCACTTCATCGCAATGAGACCTGGCGCCTCGTTCCAGCACCCCCCGGCATCAATCTCATCGACAGTCGCTGGGTTTTCAAGGTCAAGCACAATCCCGATGGCAGTGTTGAGCGTTTCAAAGCACGTCTTGTCGCCAAAGGGTTCAAACAGCGTCACGGCATCGACTACGACGACACCTTCAGCCCTGTGGTGAAACCAACCACGATCCGTGTCGTTCTCTCTCTCGCCGTGATGCTGGGGTGGCACATGCGGCAACTCGACGTCGACAATGCTTTTCTTCATGGCTATCTGGAGGAGGAGGTTTATATGGTTCAGCCACCTGGCTTTGTTGATCGTCATCATCCTCACCATGTCTACAAACTTGCCAAGTCATTGTACGGGTTGAAGCAGGCACCACGGGCATGGTTTGCTCGTCTCAGCGGCAAGCTCCAGGAGCTCGGTTTTGTGCCATCGAAAGCAGACGTGTCGCTGTTCATCTACAACACCAAAGCAGTCACCATCTTCATGCTCGTATACGTGGACGACATCATTGTTGTAAGCTCCACGGTCTCTGCAGCTGATCAACTCCTCAGACAGCTCCGTGCAGAATTTCCTGTCAAGGACCTTGGCGTTCTGAACTATTTCCTTGGAATAGAGGTGAAGCCCACGAAGGATGGTGTAGTCCTTGCACAGAACAAGTATATTGCTGATTTGCTGACACGGACAAACATGCAGCAGGCAAAGGGAGTCTCCACACCAATGGCTGCCACAGAGAAGCTCTCTCGGCAAGATGGAGTTGCACTGTCATTAGGTGATTCTACTAAATATAGAAGTGTGGTCGGTGCATTGCAGTACCTCACCTTGACTCGTCCAGATATTTCATTCAGTGTCAACAAAGTTTGCCAGTTCCTGTCAGCTCCTACCTCTGTGCATTGGGCTGCAGTAAAAAGGATTTTGCGCTATCTTAAACAGACGCAATCCTTCGGGCTGTTACTACAAAAATCATCGTCTCTGCTCCTTAGTGGCTTCGCCGATGCAGACTGGGCCGGCTGCCCAGATGATCGTCGCTCAACAGGTGGGCATCAGTGTTTCTCGGATCGAACCTTGTTGCCTGGAGTTCAAGGAAACAGCCCACAGTATCACGATCAAGTACAGAAGCCGAGTACAAATCGGTAGCCAATGCAACAGCTGAAATCATGTGGGTTCAAGGACTACTGAAGGAACTTGGGATTTTTCTGAAGCGAGCTCCAAGTCTGTGGTGTGACAACCTAAGCGCAACATACTTGGCGGTCAATCCCATCTTCCATGCCAGAACGAAGCATATCGAGGTAGACTACCACTTTGTTCGAGAAAGGGTAGCGCGCAAGGCACTTGATGTTCGCTTCGTCTCTACACATGATCAGTTGGCGGATATACTGACGAAACCTCTCGCTGTACCCTCCTTTGTAAAATTCAGAAACAATCTGAACATGGTTGTACCACGTTGAGATTGAGGGAGGCTGTTCGACAGTTAGGATTGTACAGCGGATTGTACAGCTAGCCTCGGTTGTTAGTTAGGTTGTTAGCCTAGATAAGATAGCTACGATGATGTTAGTTTGTTACATGTAAATCCCTGTAAACCCTAGGCCATTGGCCTCCTATATATACATGAGATGATCGGCCCTTTGAGGCCATCGCTTTCCCTCATCTCTCTCTCCCATCTAGGTTTATTTACAGCCGGCGAGTGCGGCGACGATATGCCACCGCAGTAGCAACTCATGGTGGTGTCGTGGTCGTGGGCGAGGCTACAACCACCGAACGACAGGGAGCAAAGGAGGGGCCACCAGCGGACATGCTCTACCTTGTGTTTGGGCGTTTGGCTAGTGCTCGCCGCCGGACGGCAAGGACGCCGCGAAGAGATTGACTTGCTCCATTTTCTATATTTGGGACCGTGAGGACGCCGGCGGTGAGCAGCATTGGCGGCGGAGGCGGCTGTAGAGCCGTAGACCGTAGAGTTGGTGTG
Source organism: Poa pratensis (assembly GCA_947311845.1). NCBI lineage: Eukaryota > Viridiplantae > Streptophyta > Magnoliopsida > Poales > Poaceae > Poa > Poa pratensis. Next base: position 9,291,926 of record CAMZMU010000128.1, on the reverse strand, counting down.
CGGGAGTGCGGCGTCGGCGACGGCCATGAGCAGGAACAGAGCGCTACGTCTGGTCTACGTGCTACCGTGCAAGTCGGATTCGTATGTGCAAAGGCGGCGTCGAGGCGTCCCGCACGGCTGATGCGGGTTTGAACCCACGGGTTCAGCCCGTTTCTGAAAAAATAAATTCAAACCAAACCGCACCGCACCGTCCCACTCCACTATATATTCTGATCAGCCCACAGTCCCACACCACTCCGCACCAGTTCTTGTGTGAAACCATTTAAACCCACACCGATCATACCCACAGCACAACCCGCCCCACAAAATCCATTCCCACCCGCACCATTCTTAGGCTGACCTATCGCATCAAATTAAGCCAGGGTTCATATCATACAGATAAGAGAAATCTTTTTTCTCCTTACCAGTAAAAAACAACTCATGGAGAAATATACCACATCCATGAGAGAGAGAAAACAGATGACTCTGTGCCATATTCCCCTTGCCTCTAGTATCAGAGGACACTTTCTCACCTTCTCCGGCTTGGGGATATCTACGATCTCTGAACTCTGATTCAAGAAGCAAAATTGCAGCTCTGAAACCAACCATTCACCATGTCATTATGCGCATCTTGGACAAAAAAGATGAAAGTAATAGGGGAAGTCCAGACTCTACAGGGAAGAAGAGAACTTACCAGCGGGTGAAGAATAATGTCGTCTCGCGCCCACATGATGGAGATGGATCAGGAAGAGACGGAGTCTGGTGCGGTCGGGGGCCGATAACACATCGATGTGGTGTCAGCTGGTGCAGAGGAGGAAGGGACGCGAAACACCGGTGAAGAGGAGGTGAGCTCGAGGCGAATTTCCTCGGGGATGAAGGAGAGATGTGGTGTCGCTCTTCCTCGCGCTGACAGCGTCATGTTTTTTTTTCGTCGATCTAAATCCGAAGCGGCATTCATGGCCGCGGTCCAACAACAACAAAACACACTTTTTTTTTCTCTTTGAATACTTTTAAAATCTTTTTTTAATCTATTTTTTTAAATCTGAACAATTTTAAAACTGAAAGTTTTTAAAATTATGAACTTTTATTAGTTTTGATTAAGGGGCAAACGCGTCCGTCTCAACTCATTTTTCGTCCAAATTTGGTTTGGATATACGGTCAAACGAGACGCATCCGCGTTCGCCTATGTCTGCCACGTGTTCGATCTTGACCCGCGCGTCAGTCTCCCATCTCTCCACCTACCGCCTTAATTGCAAGTTGCGGCGGGTCTTTTTAATGGCGTCTCGGTGTACCAGTGAGCCACACCGTGTCTTTCACTTCACACCACCACCTGCTCCACTCCCCACCGTGCCTCCTCGCCTCCCCTTCCCTTTCCCCTCCGACCTTCCGCCACGATGGCGCATAAATGGCATAGATCGAGGAAGGACCGCCGGAAGTTCTCCTTGTCGAGCCGCCGTCGTCGTGGTTTATTCCGCATCCCCGCGTGTCCGGCTCGCAGACGGTGCGCCAGCGAGTGAGTGTCACGTAAAATGTGGCGTGTTCGTACTGGGCGAGTGCGCCACCCTGCCATGGTCGGACGTCCGCCTACCGACCGACTAGCACATGAACTATAATAGGGTTCCAGTCCCGCTAGTCCCAAGCGCCAACACGGTACGCCTTGAGGAGACACGACACCACCGAGAAATAATGGCACCGAAGCACCCCGAAAGCCGCATCTTCGCTGAGAACTCGATGTTCTGGGGATGGTTCTTCAAGATCGAGCACGACGTTGAGCGAACCACTTTCCATGCTGCCGAGGGAGAAGACGATGCCATGACGTACGTTGCTATCCACCGGTGGAGGCTGGGCGACGTCGTTCACCGGCGCTGGGGAGTGAGTGGCGCAGAAACCCACTAGTGCTGGAGCAGAACGAGCCATCGGAGGAGGCCACGTCATAAGAAGAATGGCTAGAACTGCTGGTGGAGCTCGAGTTGTCTGCGTGGCATGCACGTGAGGTGACGCGAATTGAGATGCTCTGGTGGAAATGGACGCCGCGCTTGCCATTGCACGGGTGGCAGCAACAACTCCGTCACCCGCGCCGTAGTCAACTCGCCGCTGGTCATTATTAACACGTGTTCAACTCGCCGGAGCTCGAGTTTTAGTTTTAATTGTAGTTTTATATTTTTAAATTTTAGTTAAATTTCAGTACTGTTTCGGTATGATTAATTATTTGAATTTCAAAATATTTAAAAAAATGGGTGGGTGCACTATGCGGACTGTCCGCATAAACAGGTCAATGCATGACGTGAGCGTCGGCAGATAGTCCAGCTCACTCTGGACTCTGGAGAGGAGCGCGTGCGGGTTGGCAAATGGAGGCTTCGACCGGCGACTCGCCGCCGCCCATCTTCCGGAACAGGTACTGGATCCTCCGCCACGGGCGCAGCGTCCCCAACGAGCGCGGCATCATCGTCTCCTCCCTGGTATCAATCCATCCCAACTTGCCGTCTTCAGTTCCCATCTGCAGTATCCCTTCCCTATATCCAATACGGAGCTTCAGTTAACGCGAGATCTTTCCTTGGCAGGAGAACGGCACGAAGCCGGAGTACGGGCTGGCCCCGCAGGGCGTACAGCAGGCGCGCTCCGCCGGGGAGTCGCTCCGGAAGGTACGGAATCGAGCCCGAATCTATGGATTTCTTTTTCTTAGATAAAAGGCGAGAACGCCCAGCTTTAAATTAATAAAGCCACATACGGCTCAGAGTTACAGAATGCTGAAAGATCAGCTTACAAGACATCGAACAACAACAAGAAAAAATAAGCTTCTGTGCGTTATGCCGTTATGGAGTAGTGCCTGGGGAAACTGATTGATTCTGTGCGTGCAGGAGCTTGAAGAGCTGGGCGTGCCTGTGGATTCTGTGAAGATCCGTTATTCGCCGTTCTCGCGGACCACCGAAACGGCCAGGGCTGTTGCTGGCGTGCTTGGCGTTCCATTTGATGGTCCCAACTGCAAAGTAAGCGATTCCTCGATGAAAATTGTTCAGTTTCAAGTTAGATAATTGTAATGGACTGCATAACAATTTTCTCAAAATGTCTTCTCTCACAGCAAAGTGTTATGACACACTTTCTTACTTAAATTGTTATTTCTGATGTGTATTTGTAAGCTTAGTTATTTTTGCAGTGGAAATGCCTTAGGTCCTATATCTAGTATTGGATTTTTGAGTTGTGACCATCTACTCCACTCATGGGAGTTTCTTCTACAGGCAACCATAGAACTTCGTGAGCGTTATTTTGGACCATCATATGAGTTGCTTTCTCATGAGAAGGTGAGTTTGTACACATGCATTAAACTGTGGGGATTATTTTAAAATTTATAATGATATGTGAATGAACATGTTTCTCATAAATCATTTTGTTATTGTAAGTATCAAGTAAGAATTGTTCTGTTGTTTTAACCAATTACTATTTTGTTAGTATTTGTGATGAATGGTGATCTTCTCCACTACGAAGCACCGATACTCCAGATCACAACGTATCGGCGTACCGTACTTGCCCGATACCCGTATCCGGCCGATACACCCCGATACTCGTGTCCCTCGCGTGTTCCAGTTTTCCTGATTTAAAAAAAGAAAAAAAACCGATACGCAGCTGGGACGGCGGCGACATGGGCGGGCGGAGGCCAGATGTACCGGTCGAAGCCCATTACTAACCCTAACCCCACAGCCCCAGCTTTGCAGGGCAATGGATCGACTGATGTGGTTGATGTGCTGCTCTGCTTGCTTGCTGTTGTTGCCCATCTCTGTCGCCTGATGGCCTGATGAGATGTTGCTGCTGTGTTGCTAGGGAGTGAGTCAGTGAAACAGACATGTCATCTGCGGGCAGTGGCATGGCAGGCTTCCAGTCTTCAGTTGGTGGAAGTTAATGCAACACTGCTAGTGTTGATGGTGAAGAGGCTGGGGCTTGGGCAGTATTTTGATCTCATCTCACGCATCCAACCTTTCTGGTCTTTATTACATGACATTTTATTATTTATATATATATGCTCGCCATATCGCCGTATTGCTGTTTTCTGAAGTTGCCGTATCCCGTATCGCCGTATCGGTATCGCCGTGTCCGTCTCGCCGTATCGGTGCTTCATAGCTTCTCCAATCTATAGATAAATCAGCCAAAGAATTATGGTATGCTGTTGATCTTAAATTAGTTAGCTCAGGTGATACCTTGTTTCAAAAATGCATTAGTATTGTATCAATTGAAGATTTGGTGATCTATTACATAATACATTTCTCTCAATTAATCATCCAGATCAACAATCATTGATCGACTTGAAAGAAGTTTCATAATTTTCACTTTGACCCAAATATACAGTGGTACCTAGAAATGGATACTCCTTTTATACTTATTTCATTGAGGCGAATGCATCAAGGGCAAACCATCTTTGTGATGTACGTGTGCAGTCTTTTTTATTCTTTTTATTTTTCAGTTTAGATAACATGCAAATTTTTGATGAATTTGGATGCTGTACTCTTCGGAGTACCATAGTACTCTTTAAAGCGAGTTGAGATGTGTTAATGTATTTTGTATGGGGCTTAGGGGCTAGGGCATCCATTTGTTTCAAAAATATATTACAAATAGCTATGATAACTAGACATTTTTTTTATCAAATATAATCTCCTACCTAACAGGTAAACCAAGAAGGCTTTGATAATACTTTGCAATAAAAAATGACTACCTGCATCAATCGATTTTTGAGCCCCGGGGGCGTGGCGTCCAGACAAGTAAAATAGACAGGCCTCGTGAAATTAAGAGACGAATCTCCTATGATCTGTATGCACGCTCATGGTTGTAATGCTCGTGTACTGTTTGTGTTAAAATTTCAACTTGCATGTCTATACCTTGTCAGATGTTACTTAGTGCATCAATTTATTTTTTCTTAATTTATTGCATTTGGTGGAAGTTCCAATAACGTGCAATACATCATTCCCTTCTTAATGTGTGCTAAGGACCACTGAACAGCGATGATATGGCCGATGCTGGCTTGGTTTGCCCGCTGGGTACTATTAATTTCTTTTAGCAGAAACACACCATCAAAGTTTTGTTGAATAAATTATGTCATTAGACATTTTCGAGAAAACCCTGCATAGAAGATGCTGGATTTATGTTCCTTGTGATCTTATCTAATATGGTAGTTTATGACAGTCACTATACCTGACATGATATGGTAGTATGCAGAGGTATGGGCGGTAGATGAAGCAGATCCCTTTATCGCTTCAGAAGGTGGCGAGAGTGTTGCAGATGTTGCTAGTAGACTTGCAGGGGTGCTGTCTTCTACAGACATGGAGTTTTGTGGGTACTTGTACTTGCATCCATTTTATATCAAATGATATATGTGTTTCTTCATTTGTAGTAAATATATTTAGTGTTAAATTATCACCAAAATCTGTATAATGTCTTTCTAAAAGGTATCAACATAAATATCAGTTAAAAAGAAAAAGTAATCTTTGTCAGTAGACCAAGAAGTTGTATTTGTGTTTCCAAGGGTCTCTCTGCAAAGCAGAAATGCATATCTTGCCATGTCTATTCAGTTTTTGATGTATTTGTAATGATGATAACCTTCTGGCATGAATTAAGGAGAAAACGCAGGCATGCAGTACAACTGGCCTTACGGTTTATTAGAGATTTTATGATCTGGAAAAAATGCTAATGTATACCAAGTTGCAGCTTAAGATTTATTTACCCATGCTACCATCATCATGCTGGAGTTGATTTGTATGTTAAATTTCATGCAGCTCTGCAGTTATTATTGTCAGTCATGGGGACCCATTACAAATCTTTCAAGCAGTGCTAAGTGCAGCCAAGGAAAGCTCATCTTTCCTTTACGAGGTCACTGACCTGCAAAAGAATAGTCTGATAGCTCCATCCGTGTTGTCACAACATCGTAAGTTTGCACTCAACACAGGAGAGCTGCGTCGAGTTGTGTGACTTGATGCAGCTTTGATTCTGCACCTCTATGTTGTAGATAATTTATGGATACATAGATTATGTTGGGTATGATACTTTGCAGTATGGCAGTGATCACGAAACATAAATCATTTACTCTCTGTTAGAACTGATGTAACTAACATGATATGAGTTGAGACCATTTCATATCATGGACCTCTAAAGATAAAACCACCATACCAGAAACTTTAGTTCCAAAATACACTGTTAAATCTCTTGCTAATGTCAATTGTTTTGTTATTCAAGTAAATTGGTAACTTAACGCTGCTCTTTAATAGTGATACTTAACATGTTTTTTTATCTTACGCATACTATAATATAATCTCCAAAGAGAAACTATGTGTGATCGCATCAAAATCTTAATAGATATCAATGTTTTGGAGTCTATCTATATATTATGTCTACACTTGATTTTTTTTCTAAAATATTCTATAAAGTCGCACCGATAATGAAAGAAAAATGAAAAAGAATCAGTAAGCACATGCCAGTTCATCTACAGAACATATGCAAATGAATGAAAAGATGACAATGGGAAAGCAACGCAAGGCACAACCCCACGACCACAGTAAAAAATGAACATATAACTAACATCAAACTGTAATAGGATAGGTGAAAATTGACTATAATCTCCATCTTACTCATGTATTTATGTTGGATGTCCATTGTTCTGGACGGCTAGAGGTTTTGAAAACCAACATTTGAATTCATAAAGTTCTGGTAAGCAGTGTGGTCTGGTTTCAGAAGGGGTTTCTGGAGGGTAAGTCATCCTTATTTTTCAGCTGGGCTACATAAATTATGAAGACAACTAATCAAACTATATTGTGTTCTGAGTTATCTTGTGTGTTTGTTACCAACGGTTCCACTTTGTTACCACTTATTGAGCACAAAGCATTGCCAACCAACTCTTGAACCTCAGGAACATGAATGGATGCGTGTCCATGTAAGAACCAATGGATGCAAATGCTAACGAGTAGACGATAATAAAACTCTAGAAACCTTTATGAAGATATTTGTTTGACACATATAACCTATAGCTCCCTACCAAACATTTTAATAAAATTAGTTGATGCAACCATATACCAACACACTATGATACATGTAAGAACACATAAACTTAGCCAAGAAATACGACTGTGCCTTTGATATTTATTTTATTGCTGAGTGAGAATCAATTGAACGAAATATTTTCTTAGTAATGTCTCAAACCAAATTATAAGGAAAAATCGGTTACAACATCAGCTTTAATTTAGCACATATTATTTGCAACAATTGATGTAATACATATATCACCAAGCATCATAGATTAATAGTTGTTTCATTTTGTGTTTATCGTGTCAAAAAAAAATAAAAAATATAACAACTAAAATCATATGTTCAAGGATTAAGTTAAAACGTTTAGTATAAGTAAAAGTGTCAAAGTGGTGGAGAGCAACGCCATGTGCGGTGTGTTGCATGGCGCGCTCGGCGGCGGTAAGGTGCAGAGGAAGGACGTGTTGGTCCGTCGCGAAGATGCGCTGCATGTGGCTGAGGTCCTACCCCTACACGGCGGCTACCTATGCCTTGAGCATCACCACACGCGTGTGTAACATTTTGCTGGAGAGGATGTTTGGCTACGGCTACGCGAGAAATGAATTTTGATTATTTTTTTAGTTGGTGGTGTCATCTTTACTATTAAATGGCCCGATGGGCTCCATCACTTGAATACGAGGCGTGCATGCCGAGGCGTCTTTACCTTTCACCAATTATGTTACGATTTTGCTATTTCTCGGTAGAGCTCGGTCGATCACAGTAGACGGACCTCCTCGTCGGAGATGACGACGACGGAGAGGAATGGAGCAAGGCGGAGCATCCGTGGGCCGCGATGGAGGCGAGCAAGTAACTTAGTTGGGGGTTTGGGTGTACCGGCGCCGGAGAAGCCGTGGCCTCTCGCCGGAGTTAGAGGGATGGCCGAGGGTGAAGGTGGACCTGCAGAGAAATTTCGGGAAGGATGGGGTGAAGAATGTTGGCGTTTGATCTTACCCGGTTACAGGAAACCTGCACGCGTACTAAGTGGCGAGAGGTTGGTGTGCCATTAATAAAGATGGTCGCTCTCGCTCGGCTTGGTGAGACACTAGCAAGGTGTGCTAGTATGAAAACCTAGATCAACTAGCAAGTGTTTTTTGGTTCCGAAGTCGATGAATCATAGATCATATTTTCCTTCCATGATGGCAACTTCGATTTGTCCCTCTCCATTTAGTCGGAGAGGATAGGGAGACAACGGGGAACGCGGCCAAGCACAGACAACGCTTGCACATTCGAGCACGTGTGGGGAACGAAGTCAACGAAGAAGCCTTCATTTTTCAAACATGTTGTGAGTTAATCGTCTCATAAATGAAAGCCTGTTTCCGTAAGCAAACTGACACATTAGGACATCAAGGAGTATTTTGTAGAAGAGCACGATGTTCCAAAGTGTCGACGATCCAAGGTTGCCTTCAGAAGGCAAGGATGGCGCCAAAGGGTCGACGATCCAAGGTTGCCTTCAGAAGGCAAGGATGGCGATTCATGTCAGATGTCTGGTTTTTGGACATCTTCCAAGCGGACGAGTGAGCGACATATATTCCATAGGGTGTAGTGATTTCGGAAATGACCAACTAATCATTCTCCCCAAAATTAAATGTTTATTGCACATGTAATATTTATTTAGCACGAATGATGCCTAGAAAATATATTATTTCTGTCACGTATGTGAATGCCCATGAATCTAAAAATATGTTTCATGTAAATTTCAACACACTAAAGACGATGCTATCTCTCTAAAATAGATAAATAAAGAGGATGGCCTCACAGTTGCGAGGGCCATTTTGCTTGTTTATTAAAACATGTTAAATATGCCAACCAGTAGTATGTCAGACACAAAGACGTTTTTATAAGTGGCATGCATGCGAATCAAAGCCCAGTACCCCTCTCTTTACTTGGGGCGAAGATTAATGTAATCACTAGGATCATAGACCTCAAACAATTCAGCGAAAAAACCATTCTTCCTTTTCGGGTTGCATCCCATGTCCTTGCATAGTAGATCATTATACCAGATATGAAGAACCCCGATACAGGACCTACGGAAGTAGCCCCGAGAGTACCGTTTCATGAACTTCTCCCACTCAATGATATCATTCTGCATTGTCTGAACACTTGGTAATCTGAATCCACCATCCAGGAAATGCGCCAACCACTTGGCTCGGAGCTCTGCAGTGTAGAGATTCGCCAAGCTCTCAGAGTAACCAAGGACTGCGAGCTGTGGAATCTTAGGATGTATGCATTCCCTGAAAATTACAAAAAAGAAACAAACAACCTTTTCTGATTGGAAGCTAGAAATATATAGGAATGATATCTTTACTATTAAATGGGAGTCCGTGGTATGGTTCATCCAAGGTGGAAAATTCTGCCGGATCGCTGCGTCCCGCGATGGATCGGTAAAATGGGCCCAGGCCCAACAAACTCACTCGCGCAAAGGATCGCTACCATTGACCTTCCCTCGCTCAGTTGCCAAAACTGATGCCGTACGAACCAGGAAACTAAAATCATGCCTTTTCTTTTCCCACAATCACGGAAACGAAGTTAATCATCATTATTGCTCAAATACTAAAAATTGATTCCTTCCCCAAATACCACCCTGGGTCGCTGAACTTCCACAACACAAGCAGTTTGAATGCAAAAACCTGCCGCCCTAGGGCACACTTTCGCCAAGCTCCGGTGTCCACCCAGGGAACGACTCAGTTTCCGCGCCGGCCGCACCAACGACGCCGGCTATCTTCAACGTCCTTCGATTCCTGCCAACCAACGATAGAACCACGGTCAGTAATGGTGAATCAAATAGCTTATTGAAACATGTACGTGATGGCATTTCCTGCTTATCCTTCGGTACTCTACAGGCCTCTATTGCTTGCATATAAGTTCGGTGCTCCCCCCTTACGTTTAGCTTCTCATGATTGATATACTCTTATAAATTGTGGCATATGAACGTACCATCTTCTTCTGTTGGCACTAAATTGATTTACCAACTGATGCATGACTAAATTAACAGCAGTGTGCCATATGGCATCATCAAAGCGTAATGCAACGCGGGTTCCATTCCAAGACCTAACGAATACCATCAATTCGGGTAAAGAGCTCACCACCTCTTTCTAATTCCAATAAGCTATTACCATCTAATAAAAATGTAATGACGATGCAGGGGTAATACCAGATCCAAAAGAATTGAAGAGACAGAGGGAACGGGAAAGATATGCAGCAAAGAAGAAAATTGCCGCATCTAAACTCAATGAAGTACAGAGTACATCTAATACACCGGCTGCCATATCACCTGGTATATGTTCATTATTGACACCAGCCCATATAATGCAGTTATCATAAGCATCATCATGGCTTCGTGTTTGTCAGGCTTTCACACTTTAGGAAATGTCACTGGCCAATCAGCTATCACACAAAAGCTAACTACAGAAGGTGATGTTTAATACCAGAAAGAGCATCGTCATTGATGTACTACCACTTATTCTGCCAAATTGGTGATGTAGTCTAAAATATTTTTACCCACAGGACAAATAGTAGATCCAAAAGAACTGAAGAGACAATATGATCGGGAGAGATATGCAAGGAAGAAAGCTGCAGCATCTAATCTCAATGGAAAACAAACTACATGTACCACACAAAATGGGTCACCTGGTACGTTCAAGTTTAATTTGGTTTCCTCGAAAACAAAATGCTAGACCTCCAACCAACCTGATGATTTCTTCTAATCAGGATTTCATACTCCACATAATGCCACTGTGCAATCAGCCATCACACAACTACCATTAACCCCAACTACAGAAGGTGATGCTTACTACGGTACGGAGCTGTGCAACTACATGTGACTCATTTCATATTGGGACTCAGCAGGATTGTGGGTTACAAAAATCAGTTCCTCACATTAATATGGCAGGTAATGACGGTCAACCGATTCTCACATATCAAATTTAGTTTAGGCACAATTTATATGAAGGCAACACATATCTACTATTAAGTAGCATGCTGACTTATCTGTTTCTAAAGCAGCTCAAATATCTGGAGAACCATTTTCCTTGGCAAACCCCATAACAGAAGAACCTCCAACAAGGGCCATAGTGACTCTTGATAAAAACGAAGTTAAACGGCAACAATATAGGGAACGCAGAAATAATTTAAGTGCCGATCAGAGGGAGGCGATAAACGCACGGAGAAGAGCAGCAAGGCAGAAATCAAAGGAAGATCGGATAAATAAGTTACCAATCAAGGAAATGAATGATCGACACAATCAACAAAGGCGGGAAAGAAGATCACGTGAAACAGAGGAGCAGAGAGAACAAAGGTCCGCGGAAAGAAGATCACGTGAATTGACTAGGCGGAAGACACCGTGCGCTGCATCCATCGCAATGCCATGTCCGATAATGCTTAACACACACAGTTCACCTGACGCGTCACCACACGATTCACCCACGGCTGGCTGGCGTAACTACAGTGTTCAAAGCGACGGTACTTTTCATTTTCACTCCACTTGCTTTGTACCGACCCATCAAACTATTACTTACCAGGTAACCGCCTTTTGTTGCAGGGGAATACCTTAATAGCAGCTTTGGCGATACCATTGAGCAACTATCAGGCATCAACCAGAATTCAGTAGATAAGCATAGGCCAGAGACCAGAACTCAGCGAAGGTCTCGCGAGCGAGCTAATAAAGAGTTTATGGCAGCAGAAGGGACACGAGAGAATATTGCAAACCGAAGAGCAATTAGGCAAAACATATCACATGGGGAGAGGCATGCACAACAACAACGTTGCAACGCTCGATTCGCCTCGCATGCCACAAGTTCCTCGCATCCCGTTTCTGCTACAGCTAGCGCGCAAGATTTCACCATCGGAACAGACGGTAAAACTCCTGTCTTTAACCTCTTATTATGTATAGACTAAAGTATTAAAGATGATCACTTACCATGTCATGTATGGTGAAGGTGAAATGGAGGCGATGCTTAGTAGGCTCATGGAGGAGAATCCACACCCTGCGGACCTCATACATGATGATGATTTCTTATTTGCCGGTGAAGCATCTTCACGCACCCTCCTTTGCAAAGTGAAAACATGTGCATCCTTGTAAATTAATCTAAAACTCAACATTTTATCACAGGTGATGATGATGATTACAACGTCCAAGAAGAACCAGATGATTCACTCTTGTCCGACTCTAGGGAAAATGATCCGATTGAGGAGGTGGTTGATCCTTTTGAGTTTGTCTACTCTAACCTACCAGACAGCACACACATCCTTAAGCACGCCGTGGACTGTGAAATCTGCAAGGCCAAGAGATTCGAGTATGAGACCGACGGTTTCTGCTGTCGGGGCGGGGACACGGAGTTGCTTGAACCCGAGCCTATACCAGAACTGATGAGGCTCTGGTCTGCATCCGATAATGACTCCCGGCATTTTCGTGAGAGCATTCGATACTTCAACAGCCACTTTGCCTTCACAACCCTTGGTGTCACCCTCGACGAAAAGTACACGAACATGAGGTCAGGGACATACACATTCCGGGCGCAGGGCAACATGTACCATAACGTGCACTCGTTCGGGCCAGGCTCGCGGCCGGAACATCTACAGCTGTACTTCTACGATGATGACCCTAGCCTAAACCATCGTGCGCCGTTGACCGAGATGTTAGATCAGACTATCGTCAATATGGTGAAGGAAATCCTTAAAGAAAACCCGTACTCCCAACAGTTTAGGAGTCTGGGAGCTCACAGGGAAAACCTAGACGAGTACCGGATAGAACTGAACATAAGCTAGATCAGAGGAGATATAACAAACCTGCCTCATCCGAGGTGGCTGCTATTTGGGTAGAGGGCAGCAACCTACATGGTACCGACAATAAACGATACGGTATCCAGGCCACACAAGGCTGCTATGACCCGCTCTCGTACCCCCTCTTTTTCCCAAAGGGGGAACTCGGTTGGCATCCAAATATCCCGAAACGTAAGGTGTCTTGGGAAGATGCGCAGCAGCCAAGAGCTAATCGCAGCGATGCAGGTCCGCCTCTTGCATTCCATATGCTTTTATATGTGTTTCCTATCATTATTTCGTATGTTGCCTTATTTTTTGCTTTCTCGCCTTTGCACAGAGGGAAATAGCCGGTTGTGCGTCTCAGTAAGGGACTACTACTGCTACAGGCTACAGACGCGTCCTGCGATATTTAACCCTATACTGCATGGAGGACGATTGTTCCAGCAGTTCGCGGTCGACATGTACATCAAGATTGAGGGTTGCAGGTTGAACTGGGTAAGGGAGCACCAGCCGGAGATACGTGCTGACCTATATAAAGGAATTGTTGATAGCATCACTACAGGAGAATCTCGAGGGAGCAAAGTTGGCGTAAGGACGGTGCTCCCTTGGTCATTCCATGGGGGCTATCGAGACATGAAGCGGAGACATATGGACGCCATGGCATTGGTGCAAACATACGGCAAGCCAGACATCTTCCTGACAATGAATTGCAACCCGAACTGACCGGAGATACTTGACGAGTTGTATCCTGGTCAGACCCCGCAAGACCGACCAGATCTTGTTGCACGTGTGTTTAGAGCCAAGCTGGAGGCGATGAAAGAGATGCTCCTCAAGAAACACATCCTTGGTGTTGTGACAGCACATGTATATGTCGTTGAATTCCCGAAGAGAGGCCTCCCGCATGCTCACTTTCTTTTGATCATGGACTCAACACATAAGCTTCTTGTCCCAGAGCAATACGACCGACTCATATCTGCTGAGCTCCCTGACAAGCATAAGTACCCGGAGCTCTATGCCATGGTTGTAAAGCATATGGCTCTAAATATGTACTATGTGCTTATTTTTGTAGATGTCATTGGACTGGTGGTGCATGTGAGCAAATACATGTACACAAAATCATTTTATCGCAACACTCCATGCCTAGACATCGGAATTATAAACATTATGTACCTATTTGCTCAGGACAGATTTCGTCTACTTATTATCTGTGTACTGATTTTTCTACTCAACCAGGCGGGAAATCATTTTCATACGTGTATGGGACCGGCACATGGTGCGTCACATAACACGTTGGATAACGGCGCAGCGCGAAATGTGGACTTTGGCTGCTACCATGCTGAAAGTGAACCGGACAGAAGGTGATTTGTTTGCAAAAAAATAAATCATATCCCATCAATATTCTAATCTAATAATGATTGCAGGAGGCTTGTCCACAACATATGAGAGCGAGTTTGTCTTCCGGCCACACAACCAGCTTGGCCAAGAACTGGAAGCGTCTCGTGCAACATTCGCTGCAGCTCAGGTGTCCTTATTGCACCAAGTTAGAGAAGCCGTTGAATTGAGGAGCATCGTTGCAAGGAACGACAGGCTATGCATAAGTACAGCATAGCGCCGAGAGCCCTTATCTGTACTACTAAAGGATATCTTGAATAATAAGTTAGATACGTTATCATTGAAGGATTGTTTGCTTTACTTTGTTGCACACCATAGCGAATTTTACGGCCTTGTTTTGGAGTTCAGGTTTGCCAGGAGAGCCAAGCTTATAATTTTGGGGAGTTTCTTTTGGCTTAGATCCGTTGTTCTCTATTGCTGATTTTGCAACATAATAATGTAACTCGACCAACATGAGCTTGTCAGTCTATCATAGATTACAAATGAAAAGTGATATAATTGATGCATGTATGTAGCAGACAACAGAAACACTAAATTCAAGTACATACCTTGTAACATGGGGTCTTCAAAGTATAATGAAGATGAACTTATTATTCAAACATTAATGTACACATCGCAGGAGCCCTCCTCCCCAGAAGACATGTCAAAAATACCGATTATTAGTTGTGACCATTATAAAAATGTTTGCTTCCGTGTTTCCTTTTGAATATGAAATAGGTAACCAAGTAGGACTGGGATTTGAACTTACGTGATTGTTTTACCCATCAATCCTCGTGGGTGTGTCCATCTGCAAGTTTACATTATAATTTGTATTAGAGGACTATCTTCAACTCCTGATATGTTACTGCACTTTAAATAGAAGGTTGAATGAACCTTCGGTGTGAAATTATAAAAAGCTATGTTACTACACTTTAAACAAAAGGCTGAAGGAACCTTAGGGCGTTCTGCCATCGATAAACACAAAAAAAAAAGTAAATCCATAGAATTCAAGCTTCCATTATTAAAGAAAAATCATGAGGAAATTAATCTTCTTAACATGGAAAAGGAACTATTTAGAGCAAATATATGAGGAAGGTTCATTGGTATCGCTACGCCAGATTATTTCTTATGGTGATAATGATTAACTCTATTAAATTGTCTCGAGATATCAGGAGCCAGATCAAATAAAGAAGGTAACAAGAGATATTCTGTGATTTGACACATACCAAATACGAAATCATATTCCTAATCATTATGTACAAATAAATAGAGAGGTTTCCTGGCTCACCAATCCTCACCAGTGGCGTCAATCCGGCACCACGTCGAATCGGCGACAAGGTTTGATCCTCTCTTCTACCATCGATCCCATCCATCAATGCTGCTCCCCGTCGCCACAACCTGGGGCTCCCCGTCGCCGCCGTGTACTTCAACGCGCAGAAGGAGCCGGCCAACCGCCGCCGCCGCTAGCTCGATCGTCAACCCTGACTGCCGACCAAATCCGCTAGCTGCTGGTCCTTGTGCGTGCGTGCATAGGTCGAGGGCGGCGCGGCGCCGGAGGTCGGGTCGAAGGGGTCGAAGGCGCTGCAGCGGAGGGCCAGAATACGAGGCAGGAGCGCCATAGGTCGAGGGCGGCACGGCGCCGGAGGTCGGGTCGTGCGAGCGAGGAGGGGGCGTGGGTGTGCGGCAGCGTTAGGAGAGGGAGGGGCCGTGGGGAGCAGGCGGCGTGGATAAGGGGGACCGCAGCCGTGGGAGAGCAGCCGGCCGTGAGGAGCCGACTGACTTCCACGGGCGAGCACCACCGGGCCGGGCAGGAGGAGGAAGAGGCGCAGTTGAAGGTGGCGCGGGCGAGTGCCGCCGAGCTGGCCGAGGCCATGGCGAGCGGGCGGCAGGGCGGCCGGCGAGGCCATGGCGGGCGGGCGGCCGGTCGAGATGGATGGGGATTGGGGCCTGCTGGAAGAAGATGGAGTGAGGAGTGAGGAGTTGGGGGTGGGGCTACCGACGTCAACGGAGAGACACAGAGTTAATGCTTGACTTCTTTTTTACTTTGCACGGTCATAGAGTAGATTAATTACGACTTGAGACTGAGATGCTAATTTTTTCTGTGCTTACAAATAATCTCAACTTTTTTAATATATATGGTTTTTAATTATATACAGTTATGGAGTCAGTAGGCACCGACATGATGGCGCTGGATGAGAACGAACACTTGTCGAGTTCTACACAATCGAAAGAGGTGCAATGGAGAGTTATACACATTGGTGTTCTTTATATACAAATTCTATATTGACATATTTAATTTTTGCGATATTTATATTTTTCTGCTTTTGTAGATTGTCCCCGCGACAGAAATAGATGCTGTCAACGCTCTGAAAGAATCTACCGACGAAGACTCCAATGCAATGATGGTAGAAGAGACTGAAAACTCAACAAGTTCTACACAATCGAAAGAGGTGAAAATTGTATTCTTATTTTAATATAATATATAGATGCTATATATATCCATATTATATTTAGATTTAATGTATGTTTCAATTATGTAGATCATGGCCCAGATTGAGATAAACAATGATGACACTACTGAAGAACCAACCGATATAGAGTCCGGTGAGGTGCTGGTAGAAGAGACTGAAAACACAAAGAGTCTCACACAATCAAAAGAGGTGTGTACTAAGTATTTTTTTCATGTGGGTTTCATAATTTGGTTCGCCTGCTCACATGTTTTTTTTATTGTTACAGATGGGATCAACCGAGGTTCCCATAGAAAATATTGTGGATGTTGAAGTTGATTTTGCAGAACTAAGGACATCATGTCCTTCCCACCAAAAACCATATTGGTGCGGATTCAGGATGTTTGGTTGACACGTAAGGATTAGGAATGTTTGTTACATGATGGTAGATGGTTGGATGGCGAAGTAAGTTAATGTTTTCGCATACAAACAAACTTATTTGCACAATAGTGTCTGATTTATTTGTTATAATGTTTAATTAAAATTATAGGTTATCACCGCATATATCTACTACCTGCGGACTCAGGAACATCTATTTAAAAGAGCAGGTGGATATGTATTTTTAGTGGATACGCATATTTCTGCAAAACTCAAACGAGATGGTGAAATTCCCATAAGTACAAAAAATCATACCAAAATTATTCGAAGAGCTCTTAGTTATCTAGAACATGACATGGTAAGACTAATTAGATAACTTTTGGGTTTAGTTTATTATTTATTCTGGTATGACTTACATTATTTTTGTCAGCTCTTCGTCCCAATTAATGTGCCAGACTTCCATTGGTATCTATGTCGTATCGATGCCAAAAAATGTTTGATAGAGGTATTCGATTCATTGGGTTCTGCAGTGGGCCGGTCCGACCTACACTATACGGTGAGTATTTACTACAACCGTACCATCTTTCCTGTTTCCATAATAATTTAATTCTACATATTATCTGCACTCTTTCATTTAACAGCTTCTAGGGCTCGAGCGTCACTTTATGATTGCTTCACAAATGAGTGAATTTAACATAGGTGATAAGTGGGTCGACCTTCGAGTAACTCAATGGCCTATAGTTGAGTGTGTTCATGAGCGAATTCAATCAGATGGGTACGTTAAAAACTTAATATATGATCAAATATGAATATGAATATTAACATGTATACTTATTTTAGAAAGTGTTTTCTTAACTATTGCAGCTCATCATGCGGCTTGTTCATGCTGCAATTCATGGAATACCTTACGGGTGAAGGTCTTGCACATGTTGTAACACAGGTATTTTCAAAGTAATCAATAAAGATACACTGTTACAATCAATTGATTCTAATTAATATTTCGCAGGAGGGTATCAAACCCTTTAGGGAGCATGTAGCTGTAACTCTGCATGAATCTGTTTTGAATGAGATAAAAGGAGCACCAATATATCCGCCTGATAGAGTCATGCCCACGGACCCACGCGTTTTATATAATGAGCTTTGCAAGGAAATAATGTCGATTCAAGACGCCAAGTCTTTGGAGTAAGTACTATTTATAATATGTTACTTATTCAAAAGTTTTTTAATATGCATTGTTATGATTTCGTAAGCCTTAACTTAATATTTATGTTGCAGAATGGAATGGGTGCGGAGCTCCAAACCTTATCCTATAGGTTTGAGTCTTAAGAAAATTCAGGATATAATCAGGATGGACCAGCCTATGAACAATGATTGTTTCAACCTGGCCATACGCATAATGGCATGCGACGTACTGTTGCAGCTGGTTGAGACCGACATTCATTACATGGATCTGCGGTTTTGTGTAAGTTGTTATAATAACGTATTATCATTTGTATCACTATGTTTCTAAGTATAATTTTTTGTTAGACGGCAATGGTTGATTCCACAAGAGGCGGCAAGTGGCGCGTGAAGCCAAATCTTCAGTTTTTGGCAACGTTGTTCCATAGTTGGCCAGGGATAGATTACAAAATCTCAACTCGCAAAATGGTAAAAATACTTTACTTGTACATTGTTGTCATGTTTTGTTTCTTTCTAATGATTGTCCATATGCAGGTTTTTCTTCCTTACGCATCCATTGACCACTTCGTCTTGTTTTGTATCGACAAGCACATATCTGTGTGTACGTTTTGGATCCTCTTTCTGTATCTTCATCGCTGGAGGATAGAATGATGCGAACTTATGACATGCAATTGAAATTACAAAGAATCTCTTTCTACTTCAACGATGCGCTTGCAATAGCACAACCCGGTTGGGATTCTGATATCTTTTTCTGGGCACGTAGAACATCAGTTGGTATTCCAACGATCTCATCAAGGTGACTATCTTACAAATAAACTAAGAGTGTTTTATTTTGTCTATTTCTATTCAACATAATGATTCTGCATCCATCTACAGGAATTTATCTGGTTATATTGTTTTTTACATAATGCTCTCGTGGAATGGTACAGTCTTGGTTCATCCAGTATGCACGGTACGTTTATACACTAGAAATTTTTATTATTTCCACATGAATTATTCAAGCTAATGACATGTACCATTTGTGTAGGATGCTTTTAAGTTGAGGAAGAAATTTCTGTTACACTTGCTCAAATACCAAGAAAATGAAGCGCAAGACAACATTCCTGAGATTATACGACAATATCTTTCTAGCATCAATGAGAATGAGTAGATATTAGTGGGGTGCTAATTTAGTGTTCGAATGATGTCAAATATACCTTTTTCTCGATACACATTTCAATTGAATTGGAATCTTATTCTTTTTTAATATTGAGTGGATGTTTTACCACGTAGACATTCATTTTTGCATATGATCTATAGACAAAACATTACGAAGGTTGCTCATATCCGTAGCAACGCACGGGCATTCAACTAGTATAGTGGAATAACCTATAGAGCGGCACCGTCGAGGATGTTGGCCCAACTGCAATACTTTGAAATATTCAGATACAAACATGTCCTTGATCTTCTGATCTCCCTTGAATCCTGTTCCATAGATCACTATATCACTCTTTATCGGTGAAGCTTCGCCTTCAACAAGTACACCTTCCTTGCAGAAGGTAAATGTCTTTGACTTCTTGAGAACAATGCTGCCTTCATCTAGTCTTTTGTAGTGGTCCTTGGGTGTAATGGCAATCAAGCATGTCGCGAGCGCCTCAAAAAAGCTGTGCTCAGGCACCATCCCATGCTTCTTCATGGGAATTGAGTAGTAGCTCTCAGCAAACTTTGAAAATAACCACCTCTACTCATATGTCATATGCAAACAAGAATTAATCATGTGCTGATTTAGTTTGATACAGTAGTTTAATTACACCAAACCAAAATAACACGCTGAGTTACAGTACCAGTGGAGTCAAGATGGTGGCCAAGAGCCACAGGAGGAAGCCCTCTCCAGGCTTGTGGATAAGGAACTCGGAGAAACGATTTAGGTACAAGTTTGATATTGGGAAACCCCATGCATAGTAGTCTGGTATAATCCAATGCTTTGTCTGGACAACCATTGTGCAAGGATGTTCAGTACCTGCAGGTCAGAGCATTTTCTCTAATTTTGCTCGATCCATTTGTTGAAATTCAGACAACAATACAAGGAACAAAATTTCTTCCTAGGACTACAGATTGCGCTAATGACCAAGGTTTTGGTTACCGGTATTAAAAAAATCCCGAGAGTGGTCGGAATTTCCGGTTACCGCGGTTAACGGAAAATCCCGACCGGTTACCGGACGAATTTAAAATCTGAAATTGGAAAATTCAATTTTTTTGTTCACAGTTTAACCATTTACCAAAAGTTTTCGTTAAAATTCAAAAAAAATGGGATTTTTCGTCTGGTATGACTGTTTCCCGAGGGAGCTCCGGTAACCGGATTTCCCGACCGGTAACCAAAACCATGCTAATGACACAGTTACTTTTGCGCATGAAAAACACACAAATAAGATTTAGTTGCAGGAATCAGTACCATTCAGCTGCCACGTCAAGCGCCGATTTTAAGTAGCCAATGACAGTCACACGCTTGCCCTTTAACATCTCCTTGGCTTTCTCGGTGCCCATTTTGGAGTAATCCATGGTGTGCATCACCTTCCCATCAAATGCTTCTGGACCTTTCCCTGGAGGAAACGTGGGTATGTTGGGCACGCCACTAAACCTCCCGATGCAAAGAACTACAAAGTCTACCATTTGTGTCTGGAGACAAGGAAAAAATGGTTTTAGATACAGTATTGTAATACTTTTTTTGTGAGGAGGCAAAAAGATATCCTACCCAGTTCATCCATTGGCTTATTTTGGGACAAGGAAGTTGTTTTCAATGGCGGATTCCTTACCTCAACGTGGCCCTCGGCGTCGGCCACGATGAGGCGCCACTCGCCGACGCCGCCGCCAAACGCCTCGCCGCACCCTGCCCACTCCTCCCACGCCGCCACCTCCTCCTCGCCGACACCCACATACTCCATCCCGAGCACACGATGCCCGAACCTGACGCAGTCGAGCACGCCGAAGTGGCGCGCGTAGGCGCTGAGGTAATCGATGACCTGGTGGTGGTTGCGGAACACCTCGGTGACTGAGTCCGGCCAGGGGAAGTCGGAATACTGGTACATGGGCCGCTCCGACTGCAGCAAGGTGCAGTCTGGCGTCCGCGCCCAGACGCCGCCGAGCAGCATGTCGGCCTCAAAGACGACCGGCGTGCAGCCGCGCTCGAGGAGGTGCTTGCACGCCGCCAGCCCGCTCACGCCGGCGCCCACGACGGCCACCCTCTTCTTCTCCATGGTAGTCAGGAATTGGTGTGTTGCTTGACGTATGATCAGTGTGGTTTTTATAGGTGGCGAAGACTGAAGAGAGCTTGATCGATCGGGTTTGTCTATAGATCCCTGTTTGCTCCGTGACGTTTGTTGGAAACTCTAGGCGATCGGGGGTTGTGGATAGAGTATTATTGAGCATGGCGCCACCTTTTCTGACATGGTATTTTCGTTGCTATATGCGTCCCAAGTCCACGTTTGTTAGTTGTTTATCATTGCATGAGTCAAAACTAACTTGGTACGTGTATAGGGTGCATGTGTTGCACGCAGCACGTCAAGCGAACGTACGTGGCGCACTCGAGAAAGTATCAAGACCGAACTATCAAGATGCTACGGAAAGATTCAGAAAACTGTCCACATCATGAATACGAAACGCTGAAGCGCATCAACCATGCATGAGGAAAATTTGGTATGAATCAGCAATTATATATCAGCAGGAACATACACTACGGAAAAATCTGTCGTTGCTGTGTGGCCGGCTCTTCGCCGTGTGTCCTAGTCTGACTAGTTGAATTTAGCGCGGCGGCACGCCGCGCCCTTGATCAGATTTTTTGTTAATTACCTCTACCATGAAATATTTAGCTGAGGATTTTTAATTTCCTATAAAAACTTGAAAGATGGCATGGTGAATTCTTCATTGACTTGATATGATTGCTATAGATCAAGCACATCATGTGTGCGATGTGCCACAATAAGAATTGAACATTGCCAATGGTACCACAGATAATAATTTTAAAAGTACACTCACCCATTAGTCAAACAAAAACCTACAGTACCATATTGTCTCAATGATTAAGTGTCAAAGCTAAAGTAAAACTTAAGATACATCATACCATGTATACATTGGAGTCAACGTGGCTCTTTCTGTCGCATTAAAAGATAAATTGCGTAACAATAAGACATCATTTTTTCATCATATGCATATGCAGTACCAATGACAAAAAAAAGAAAAATCTGGAGCTCAAAATCAGTGGTGGCACGGAGGCCAGCAAGTTCCATCCTCTTCACCCCTAAGTGCTCAAGCAGTACCCAACCAACTGGCCGCGCTGGTGGCTTCTAGGTTCAACAGAGAAGCCCGGTCAGCACGGTGGAGCACAGACCCTTGAGTGCTAGTGGAAGCAAAAGAACAGTAAGTTACATCCATCGTCGAGAAAACCATTAGCAGTAACAACCAATAAATCAGATTTCACATTATTTAGACATTAACAGCTCAACATAACGAAGAAAATACTGGAAATACTACATTCTAATCATGTAATAAGCAATAAGCACGTTCTCATGACTCTCTCTCTGTCCAGCAATTGGAAAGGAGCTGCCAGCCTAGGCTACTTCAATTTAATAACAAAACTAAATGAAAGACAGTCCCTTTTGTTTCTCTGAAACTTGCCAATCATGCATATTTTGGATAATCAACATCAAGCACATATTGCGTATACCTGTCTCATGTATGACATGATATTACCACCCAGCACTTAAGATGACAAACAGCGAGAGCATCCAAGGGAAAAGTTATTACCTTCATAGAAGGAAACAACCAAATCAAAAGCTATGCTGCTTTTAAAGCCTCCCTCCTCATAGACAGGTTAGAACAGTGACTAATGCTGAAAGTCACAATGATTCCTAATAAGTACCTTCAATTTATCACATATAGCACATAGTTGAAGTTCATAAGTTGGATACTCCATACAATGTCATGTTCATAGATGATCATACTGGCAGCAACTAATGCTAATAGATACGTGCATTTGAAAAACAAACATATAATTTTTTTAGTATGAAACATTCAAAGGAATACATCTGCAATAAAGAAGCATACATACCTCTTGATGCCCAATCTAATTAAACTGAGGAGGATGCCATTTCAAAGAGAAAAGAAATTAACCACACAGTAACATATTTTTATAAACAACTGGCAGTAGTAATCCGAACTATTTTAATAATCCATCAAATTCTAGCATGATCAGTAGGTTGGTACACTTGCTTGAACATAGGCACGGTACAGAAAACATATGCATCCATATATATGGGTCTGTAAGAAACGGAAACAGAATGACATGAGCTCCTATCATAAACTTCTCAGTGGAGATTTTGCACAACTCCAGTAGAGTAATGTGTCATTTTAAAAAATGGCCATTGAAATATAT
Organism: Poa pratensis; assembly: GCA_947311845.1. Lineage (NCBI taxonomy): Eukaryota > Viridiplantae > Streptophyta > Magnoliopsida > Poales > Poaceae > Poa > Poa pratensis. Next base: position 9,268,370 of record CAMZMU010000128.1, on the reverse strand, counting down.
AACTACATGCAAATTTAAATCCTTCCAAAGTGCTTTTATTGTTCCATAACAAATCAGGAACCAACTGGAGCAGTGAGAATAGTTAAGTCAATTTAAACAATGGCCATTGCAATATAAAAATACATGCAAATCTGAATGCTTCCAAAGTGCTTTTTACATGGAAAAGCAAGTCTTCTCTACTACTCAAGTTCCTAGAAATGAATGTAATATAGTTGATGTAAGCACTAAAAAAATAACTAACCAAAGCTGGCAGGACACAACATTTATCAGAGGTAGAAGAAGAAATTATTTTCATACCTCATCCATTGGTAGTGTCTGAATGCAGATTCCGTAATATAAAAACCAATCCGAGGTAGAAGATCGACTTGGGAAGAAATAAAGATGGTGAGATGACTCGTGACTCAAGGGCAAGTAATCGACTCACACAAATATGTGACAATTACAGAGACATAAATTTCACAAGATTTTATTTTTTAGAGAAGACAATGGAACAAATTCGACTTGGCAGATGTGTTGCCTGTCGGAGGTGGTCGGAGCTCCGCTGGTGCTTGCGCTGCTGAGCACGGCGTGCCGCTTGTGAGGGGCGCCAAAACAGTCGCTTGCGAGGGGCGTCACAACAGTCGGAGCTCCGCTGGTGCTTGTAATCCATAACCGTGTGACTGTTTTAAAATAGAAATTGAAAATATGTCGGGAGCCCTACATTAGAAAGGTACTTTCTTTTTGAAAACACCAACAACAAAAAACTGAGTAAATAAAACTAAGCCAACAATATTAAAATTGGTGTAGCTTCTAATTATAAGCACTCTAGAAGGACGTAATCCTGTTAAGAAATTTAGCCGTGCCGTTGTTGTAGCTCCCTTTTATGTTCCTGTTTGTTAATAATGGGCATCACAAGTCAACAGAGGTGACTAATCCTTGCTTTACTCTCTCTTCACCACAATCGATTGTTTCTAGCTAGTTCTATAAGGCTGGGCAGTTCGATCTATTTAATCAGCTGAATAGATGACACCTACTTTTGATCGCAAACAAAACCAAAAAATTAAGAAACGTACCATTATATTTATGATTAAAGTGAAGTTTAGGCACGTTCATAATGTAAGGAGTTGACGAAATAACTAAGAAAAAGAGAATATGCATGAAACTTATAGCCGAAATAATCAGGGCGTATGTAACAATCGAGACAATGCATATGTATTTCTTACCTTCTGGAAAGCTAACGCATGCATCAACTCTGTCTTTCAGACATACACGAACATAGTGTCATATTTATAAAACAACACTGTTCATACATTCTACCTCTTAATTGAAAGAGTAAACAAAAAAGCTGGTTGTCATCTGTCAAAAGTTTGCAGAATAAAATATGAGAGATGATAATATCCAACTATTGAAGATGTAGGGAACTAAAATATAGCTGTACCGCAATTTTTCATTGGAACCGTAATTAGCACAATGAGAAATCAAAAAATCTTTGAGAGGCAAAGACAATCTAACACATCAGAAAATGTTAATGCTTGAAAGCATTTCTGTGGCATATCTTACACACAGGACAAAACTTATATGTGACACAATTATGCACAAATGGAACTTTTCACAGGAATAAATACCTGCAGTTATTGAACCGTTCCGGCTTTCTTTGTCCTCTGTGCTGAAACCAAAGGTAGATGTGCTTCGAAGCTTTCTAATTGCTTAAGACAACAAAGAAGCTAGATTCAGTTACCCTAAGCATGTAAAAAAAAATCCATGTATCCTTTTGTTTTCTTTACCTTCTGGCCCTTAGCAGCAAGCTCTCAAACTTACAGATGCCTTCTTTCTTCTGGAAACTGCTAGGATTTCCTATAACACTAACATATTTCAGATTATTTAGCCTGTAAGAATAATTAAATGTTAAATTTGATCAGGGGAGTCAACTACAAACATCCAAAGCTGCACATCTATTAAAATTAAACCATTCACATGTGCATGGTCCTGTAATCTTAGATCCACGTATTACATATGCGTAGACTAAAATATTTGAATGACATGAGGTATCTGTTAGCCTACTGATATCTTGAGAACAATTGTACTTGAGCATATACTACAGCGTTGCATGCCAACAATAAATATACAAAGAGCGAGTGAGCGCGAGAGGGAGGAGTAGGGGTACCAAATCGAAACATGGCAAGGTGGACGAATCCATGACGGGGCGGCTCAGATGTACGGCTTGGCGTTAGCCGGAACCCACGACCGGAAGCCGCGGCCAGCATCCATCACGCGTTCCCCAGAGATCCCCGCCGCCGCCGACGACAGCACGGCGGCTGCCCGAGCGGGGCGTCCAAGCCGGTAGAGGCGCGGCAAGGGCTGGCCCCGCGAGGCGGAGGGGTCGGACGCGGCCGCCGGTCGGAGGCACGGGTGTGCGCCAAGGGCCGGGCCTCCTCATCGCCGCCGTTTTCCGATTGGCCGCGGCCGGTGGTGGTGCGGTCATCGGCTGCTGCGAGGCGGGACGGCCAGAGCGGCAGGCTAGGCCGCCTGGACACCCGCGAGGAGACGGTGGGGCGGCGGTGGCGTCGGGGTGGAGGCGGCCGCGTGGGGGAGGAGCTGTGGGTGGGGAAAATGTGGAGGGTTTTTTTTCCAGGCTAGGATTTGGTGTTTATGTACAGAAGGACCGATTCATAATTTGTGGAGAACGCAGGGACTTTTTTGCAAAAATGGCACAGGTATTGGTCAACACTGTTCATCACTGTAGCTGCTGCAGTAGTACGATCGCTCACAGCTCGCGAAACGGACCGTCTTTCACATAGGTACTAATGATAGAACTTGATCCTTCGCATGATACTAGGACATGGCTATGAAGCAAGACACACTGAACACTGCATAAACAGCACTGGCAAATTAACGCAACCCACCCGTGCTGATCTGAAATGATAGTTCCATATATGTACTAAAATGATCGGTTACAAATTTTTGAAGAAAATCTTATGCCATCATCCATCAATGAGAGCCATCTTAAAGTTCAAGGACATAAGATAGGTAAGAAATAAAACACTTTAGTCCCGGCCTCTGTACACACTGGCCGACACATCATGATGCAGCTCTATATATTGCAGAGCACGTCGTTTTATCGGATAACCTTGAGAAGTTATCAAGTCATCTCCTTTTCTAGTGATGCATTCCTTGGAATAAACTGAACTTGCTGGGAATGGCATGGCCTAAATTTTGTTCTCCGCAATATATTCTGGAGCTAGATATATAGCTACGCTTGGGAGGCATTAGGAAACAAAGGCACGCTGAGTTTGGCTCTGTGTCTGCTCCGTCTTTTTCAGCACGGATGGCCGTTTGACATGTTTGAACTTCCAGACTGACTGTGGGTTAATCGCCGATCAAATGTGTGCATGTCTTCTCAAGCAAAGTTTGTACTACCAGGACAAGAGGTGCGGGCGGAAGAGTTCACCGTCCTATGTAGTGTGGTGGGGCCGCGCGTCTTTACAGTGCAAGGGCGCAGACTCAAAGCAATAGTGATTGATCGAACACTCTTTGTATTGATGATGGGGCTTATGGTTGGCGATTCTCGACCAACTGTTACTACACGCCTTCTATGGAGCTTCAACAATCTGGTCCACTTTTTTTGTACAATTTGGATGAGCTTGTTACTCCCTCTAGATTTAATATCTATTTCATATTTTTCATATGATAACTATCCAGCATGTTTGGGTAACCATTCGGTAACTAAAGCCTCCCTAATCACCTAGTGATATAAGCAACGAATAAGTCAAGGTCTTGGCTCGGGGAGCCGCCTTCCGTCACACAGGCACGGACCGCCTCCCCGAGTACTTTCCCCTGCCGTCGTATCGCCATTTCATTTTCTGAGAGCATTGGCCGCGTAAGGATTGGGTTGCCCCTCTTTAGTATCGCTGATCTGAATTGATACTTCTTGTACCAAACAAATTTTATCAAAACTTTTTAGCATCTGTGCATCGACCCACATGACTGTATTTCTTTTCTACTCATGCATTTGCTCCCGCGAAAAGTAAATAGTGTCGTGAAAACCCTATGAACCAGTCGATACACATGCCCTCTTGAGTATCCTTGATATGAATTGATACTTCTAGTACCAAACTTCTTTATTAAAACTTTTGTAGAAATGACATTGACATCAGAGTCGTGGTGAAATTAATGGACACACGATAGGTAGGAAATAATGGGATGGGTTTTCCATAATGGAAGTGATTGCTCTACTAGCTTCTGCATATGCACGGTTGCATATAATATACTTCCATGCCGGATATGGAGCTCTATAAATTCAGAGAACGATTTGTGCTAGGGAAACAAACCTATAGTCGCTCGCAATGGCTTTTAGTTTCACTGATGCCTGGTTTGGAATTTTAAGCAATCTTGATAAACGTAGCTAGATCGTATTTTCTTTCCATGCTGGCCATGCCATCGCCCTAATTATTAACTCCACATACACGTTAGAGCAAGCTAGCTAGGCTTAGAAGGCAAGAGGGAATCAAGGGACACGCGTTGGCTCAGTGCTTCTGCTATGCACATTCAACCACGCATGACTGTTTTACACATTCCAGTGTTTGAACATTATGTCAGGTGATTTCCGATCAAATGATGGTCTTTCTTCAAAACTAAGCCATCGACCCGGAAAAGAGCATGAGAATGTTGAGAAGCAATTTCCTAGCTAGCCCGACGAGGAACCTCACCCTCAAAAGTTATGGCTGGTGAGTCTCAACCAGTTGTTGCTTGACACCTTCCAGGGAGCTTCCAAGGGGATTTCATTTTGGGTGGTGTTTTCGAGAACCGAGTCTTGATTAACAAGGTGAAATTCCTAGGTCTACTGTTCCGTTTCTGGAGGAATCGCTCTTGTAGAATCTCCTTTGTTGTCAGGGTGTTGCCATCGGTGCTCGCTAGGTCTAGCTGCTGCGAATTGTTAATCACTTGGTGGGGTTTTTTTTTCTTCTTTTTTATCTTTTGGCTATGTGCGTTCTTGATGTCTCGACTAGTTATTGATATTATGATGATGGAGAGACTGGATGTAATCAGTATCTTATTGATGTTAATATATATTCTCTTTATCGAAAAAATTCCACCCACCGCCAAACCCGTGTAGTAACGATATGGTAAAATGTGTGTGGATGGTGACGTGCAATGGCATGATCCGATGCTAGTGCTAATTCAAGTATTTTTTGTTCTTTTTTTAACGGAAAGTGTTATATGAAAGCCTTAAGTCACTCAAGGATCCATCCTCCCGTTGATCCAAGAAGATAATTCCAATCACGAAAACCTATATTACAACTTCACAGAAAAAAAAAATGCCAGTAACGCATCAGTGAGTTCACGGACACAACCTAACTATAAGAAGTAACTGGAGGGTTTTTTGGTAATAGCATAAATCATTCTTCAGGCGTCTGTATGCACGCGACATGCATGCATTACACACGCGGCTCCACAAATTGCAACTACTATATATATATGGGCAACGGCAACCTAGAGCAACCAGAAAGGGCACTCTCGTTACAGTGAATCATGCCTTTTGGAGTTAAAAAAAACTTGAAGGGCGTAACTGGAGCACGCTACATTACATCACTAGTAGAGAATGGGGCAACAGTCCCGGTTTCAAAGAGCCTCTAGTCCCGGTTGTGCAACCGGGACTATCAAATCGGGACTAAAGGCCCCCCCCACCCCCCTTTTAGTCCCAGTTTGCTACGAACCGGGACTAAAGGCCTCCACGTGGGTGGAGCTGCGCGCGCGGGCGGAGGACCTTTAGTCCCGGTTGGTAACAGCAACTGGGACTAAAGGTTTCTGTTTTTTTCTTTGAACAAAACGTCTAAAACGCTGCCGCGGCATATTTTTTTCTTTTCGCTTATTTTTCAGGGTTTAGAGTTTCGGATTTTTCCATTTCGGAGATCACGTCGATGCATCAAAAAAAGTTTTCGCACACATGAAGATCACATTAATGCATATACATAACACACATACAACTTGGTATATATATGTACACACATAAAATACTCATTACATGGAGATCACTGCTAGTACATGGAGGGAGGCTATTTTTCGATATAATGGAATTCTCCGGATTCAGGTATGACCTGCGTAAGGAAAAATCCCGTCAATTCCTCCGCAATTGCTTTTACGCGGTTCATTGGTAGGAGCGCGTTCCGCTTCCTTGCCATCTTTAAAAGAAGGAGATCAAAACAATTATGAAGGAAACTAAACACAATTGATGGTAACAAAATAAAGTTGTGAATGATGTTTACGTACCTCTTGGTTTCTTCGACTATTGACTCTCTCATTGACCTTCATGTGAATGTACTCGCAAACGTAGTATCCACATAAATCAGTCCCCTGTGGTTGTTCCAGGCACCACTATACGAGAATAGAATTCAATCAAATAATAATTAATAGAATGATAATGGTATTGAAACCAGGTACGTAGTACTACTTACGTTGTTAGACTTAAAGTCCAGCTTATCTTTCCAGTCACCGCGTTCTTCCTTGATGAACTGTTTCCAAACCCTGCCCGGCAAAGAAAATGAATTGAGAGTTATTGCTTACTTGATATCAGGAAATGAACGAAAGAGCCGATATAGTGCGATTGAAATTACCTCTTGAGCATATAACGCACACTCTTGTATTCATCAGGCTTTCTCCTTAACGAGTCCATGATTTCAACTTCTCCAGTCTCGATTCTAATGATTAGCAGAATGAAGTGGAACCTGCGCACGTTTATATACGCAGTCATTCATAACTCATCAATTACACTTAACATCGGGTAAGCAAAATAGAATGTGTACAAGACAGTAACACTCACTTGAAGTTGTAAGGAAAAGTATTTTTTTTGGTATTTTGTCGCTTTAAAAACGTTAGCAAAACTTCCTCTGTGTCCTGGGTATACTGTTCTACGGTGACTTCATGAACTTTATCCGGGTCAATGAACCCAATGTCCCAGATTCCTCCCACTCTGCATTCACGAATCTTCATTCTGCATAATAGCGTACAAAATAATGTCGTGAGGATAATTACAGGCAATGAACGAGCTTAACTAAAGAATTAAATTACACAAATAAATCACTTACAGACAATAGCAGCTGATGATAGATTTGTCGAGGGCACGTTGATTGTACATCTGAAAAAGTTCGGAGAAGTCAACCTGCACAGCGTATTCTCGGAAGTAGTGCTCTTCCTTAACTCCCGCCATGAAATAGAATCTCCCTTCCTTTGCGACGGTCATGTACCAGTCATGCAATTTCCATAATTGTGTTGTTAGAGGCTTCGTATCTGTGACCAAAGGCTGCCCGAGAACAAATATATGCTATCTCAGCAGTGGGTAATATGTGTCGCCTAGGACTTCATGAGCAACATTGTCGTTGTAGAGGGCCGCCTTTTCAGGAAACACCTTGAGCGGGCGATCGATTGTACTTCTGTTCTCCGAGCTGGGGAACTTTTTCCCGCATTTCTTCTGCTCCATCTGTGAGCTATGTGTCTTCTCAATACAGCGCTCATAGTCTGTAAGGGGACTCGGGGGGTTATATAAGTTGTCAACGGTGCGATCAATGTTCTCCTTTGGTATATTCTTCAGAAGTTCTTTATGGGGTCTGTAGGGGGCTTTTTCGGTGAAAAATGCTTTCACCGCGGCACGCGAGCTCTCTTCTAATTCCTCGGCACTCTTCTCGTAAGATAACTTCTCAGGAGTCTTGTCTTTCTTGGTTTTCTTTGCACGTTTCTTGACAGGAGACTTGTCTTTCCTGAGCATAGTACCAGTCGACGTGAACTGCAGCTTCCGCTTTGTCAAATTACTAGTGGGCGCATCAGTCGGCTGACGGGACGGCGCGGGCGATGGACTCGCGGTGGGCTCCCAATCGTCGGGGAGGGATGGACTTTGAGGTGGTGGATTTCTACTCGGAGGAGTCGGTGGCCTTGGCGCCGAGTCTGGAAACACGATGTATTTCTTGTTCCATAGAACGATACCAAGCTCGACTTCTCCCAGTGTCTTCTCGTTGCCACCTCCAGGAATGTCAAGCTCCAGTGACTGGAATCCCGGCATAACTTTTGTCACCCCGACACGAGCATAGCCAGCTGGAATCTGACCAAATGGAAGATTGCTCCAGGTTGATTTGGTAAAGCATAGCCAACCGCCACCGGGAAACTATGTTCTCATTGACATATGTAGCTCACAATTTGTCTTCTCCGTGATATCATCCACGGGGTAGTGAGCCGCCGGCGGTTCGAATGCAGAATTTTCTAGCTGCGTGGAACCCACACTGCTTTTCCCTGAGATGGGCCGGCATCGACTGCAGGATCTTCTAGCTGCTGCTGAGATGCCTTTGCTGGGTAATCGAGTTCAGTTGCTCCTGCTGCCGCTGCACCATTTGTTCTAATGCCGATAACCGGTCCAACCCCTTCTTCTTATTTCTGGAACGGCTTCTATAACTTCCAACGTCCGCCGGAAACCCTTGCTTCCACGAAACACTGGGTCCGTAGCCTCGAACTCGTCCCCAGTGTTCAGGATTCCCGAGGGCGAGTGTCAGCTCATCGTCCTCTCTATCGGGAACATTTCTCCCTTTCGAACTTGGTCTATTGCGTCCACAAGTTTTTTTACGACTCTTGTAATTTTTTCCGTCCATTTTCCCGTTGGAACAATCAGCCCTGTGTCTGGGTCCAACCCTGCCCCATGCGCGAACAACCAGAACTTGGACCTCTCGGGCCAGTCATCTGTCTGTGGATGATCCCTTTTTCACGCAGTTTGTTTTCAAAGGCTTCCCACTTAGGCACGGCAGTCTTGTAGCCACCTGTCCCCAAAGTATGGTGATATATCTTCTTCCCAGCATTCACCTTATTTATGGCCGATCGGGCCACAGCGACAGACGATTTCTTATACGCCTTAAATGCGGGCCAGTCATTTTTATCTTCGCTAGATGTCCAGTGAAATCTGGAGTTTTTTCTCATATTTTTCCACAATGTTTTCTTCCAGGACTGGAATTGTGTGGCCATCTTCTTAAAAGTCCACTCCTTGACTTTCTCCTTCTGTTTTTCTTCCAGACCTTCCGGTAGGCTGAAATGTGTCAAGAGCTTTCCAAAGCAAATCTTTAATTCTTTGCTCGACATAACTAGCTCCAACGTTGGCTTTCTTCGGCTTATTCCATTTTACAATGGTGATCGGGATCATGTCCCTAACAAGAACTCCGCATTGACTTATAAATTTACGGCAGTTGTCTTCGGGTTCAGCGGTTTGCCATCATCAGCAACTCTGTCGATCGATAACCTTGGACCATCTCCCATCCTTTGGGTCGGGCCTCGTTTCGTCTTTGGCGCAGTTACGCTAGATCCGGAGGGCTAAAAGAAAAATGATTCGTTAATAAGTGCAATACAAATCAATTAATGCATCTAGTGATCAACAGAGACTTAATATATATATACCTCGCCGGAGTTTGTTAAGGGCACTTCGTCGTCGTCTCTTATTTCTTCTAGCTCAACTCCCTCACGGAGTCGTTCAAAAATTGACTGCTGATATCCTCTCCACCGTCATCTTCTCCATCGCCATCTTCTCCACCGCCATCTGGTCCACGTTGTGCATTTCCATATATCATCTGACGCATACATTCTTCAGCCTGCTCCTCATCCATTCCCTCGAGCTCGAGGGGATCCATAGCTCAATGTACCTGCTATAAGATTGCTATTACAAAATGCTAAAACATTGCTAAAATTGCTATTACAAATGCTAGAATATTGCTAAAATTGCTAGAACAAATTCTAAAATATGCAAAGTGCTTACAAAAAATTCTACTATGAATTCAAAAATTCTACTACAAATTCTATATACAAACATGGCCAAAATTACTCCTACCCGTATCAAAGTGAACTCATGTTTTTAAAAAGACATAAGAAAAATTTATACTAACTTCTACCCATTTTTATACAAACATGGCTAAAATTACTCCTACCCATTTTTATACACTAATTTTGCTAACACTAAACAAACTATACAAAAATTTATACTAACTTCTACAATATTTTCCTATATATAATTTCTACACTAATCCCTCTCTTTAATTCAGTTTCTTGAGCCCAAATTAGGTCCTCAATGATGTTCTTTAATTCTAACTTTTTCCATGGTATTGGAGTATTATATTAGTACTTCATAGTAAATCCAAGGTTTTTCATGCTGGGATTGCCCATGATATTTAAGTCATGCCCTCAAGTTGCTATGAAAAATCAGCACTAGAAAAACAGATATAACATACCATATCTCTCCAATTATTTCTCCTAGCTAGAATTCTTTTCTGGATGAATTTCTTGATTTTCATTCATGCCTATGGTGTACACTGATTTATAAAAATCATATCACCCAAATTTGAATTACCCAAGGCCTTGATTTCATCAGGTCTATATGGCTACTTGTTAACTGAAAACTGAGACATAAATTTTCACTAAGTCATATCTCTGAATTTTCTGAAACTGCTTTTCGGCCGAATTCAAATCTGGTTAGAATTTGCGGTTCCAGTTGCAGGCGGCGCGACGCAGCACGACGGGCGCTACCAGTTGGAGGCCACGCCGCTCGAGTTTGGTCGCCGGAGGTTGGCCGGCGACGGTGTTTGGCGGCGGCGGCTACTGTCTACGGCGGGATGACGCTACAGACTGTAATCGAGCAAGGGAAAGAGTCCTTGTGGACCGTAGGCTCTCCAGGAAGCCGATGGAGGGGACGGCGATGTTGGAGAGGGTCTTCCGGCGGCATATCGGGCGCGGCGACGGTGGCGGAACCCTCGACGGACGGTGGCGCTGTCGGGAAGGAAGACAGACAGTGGCGGCGGCGACGGCTTCCGGTCGAGGAGGAAGTCGGACGGCGGCGGATTCCCTCGACGGACGGTGACGACGGCGACCGGAGAAAGAGAGAGGGCGGCGGCACTTCGTCGTCTGTGTCTCTGGGAGGAGCCGATTTGGGTGAATCTGTCGATTTTGGGGCGAGAACAACACTAAATCCGCGAAATCGACCTTTAGTCCCGGTTCCAGCCTCCAACCGGGACTAAAGGTCCTTTAGTACCGGTTGGTGACTTTTGGGCTGCTTCGAAATTTTGCGCGCCAAGCCCACATCTTTAGTACCGGTTGGTAACACCAACCGGAACTAGCGGGCTTTTGAAATTGTTTTTTTTCTCTCATTTCTTTTTCTTTTTTCTGATTTCTTTTTATATCTATTTGATTTACATGTTTTATTGTCTATATTTGTGAAAAACAAATCTACATTTGTAAAACTCATATCTATATTTGATCATAACTATATTTGAACTAATTGTTTAATTGTCTATATTGATTTAATTGTTTAATTGTCTATTTTTTTTATTGATTTCTTTTATATCTATTGATTTAATTGTCCAAATTAAGTCAAATTAGTTTCTAAAATCAACAAATTTTGGAACATCCAATATTTATGAACATCCAACTTTTTTCTATTTATAAAAATTGGATGGGTGTCATTTTGCACCATATTTTGTGTACTTGATTCACAAAACATGTCATTTTTTACACTTAAAAAATAAAAAATGATATTTATAAAATGGGAATGTTCATATCTTGGTCATTTGACTCAAAACTTATACATGTTTATAGATGATTGGTCTTTTTGTGAATAAGTTTAGGGGTGTGTTTCTTTTGAGCCAATCAGGAAGAATCACACGGATCATGTGTTTCTTTCAAGCGCTTGTGAGCAGTTGGATCAGGGGTGTGTTTCTATTGAGCCAATCAGAAGAAGCTCACGGATCCTGTGTTTCTTTCAAGCGCTTGTGAGCCGTTGGATCAGGGATGTTTTTTTTAGGTCTTGTGAGCTGTTGGATCAGCACTATCACGACCACTTCGTGAGCCACACGACCCTATATATAGCCCACCTCTCGGACATGGTGGGCACTCAGTGTGTACTCATTGTAGTTCATTTGGTATACAAATCATTCGGATTCGCTGCATACATCCGACGGTGCATTTGATATGCGGGCACTCACGAGCCACCGTTGGGCTGTATGCACGGGAAACCGTGCGTTTTGTTCTATCCACAAATCATTCAGTTCATCGACCGAATATAAATCATTCGGATTCCCTGCATACATCCCAACGGTGCATTTGATATGCGGGCACTCAGGAGCCACCGTTGGGCTGTATGTAAGGGAAACCGTGTGTTTTGTTCCAACTTTTTCGAGCGCTTGTGAGCCGTTGAAGTTTTTAGAACCAAGAATCAGTGTTTAGAGTTTTCTTCTGAGTTTTCATAACACAGTTACATAAAAGGTTTAATACATTATTACACATCACCAACAACTCCCCCCTATCTATTGTTGGGATATAATTTTTTTTCTTCGCGTATGTCGACCCTTTCTTCTGATTGCGCCGTAACCATGGAGAATCTTCATCATTTAACGGGATGCTTGGGTCAGCTTTCACTTTGAAGGGCGGAATTTCATCAAACTTATTGTAATCTTCTGACATGTCTGTCTTGTCCTCCACTCCCACGCTGTTTTTTTTTCCTGAAAGAACTATGTGGCGCTTTGGCTCATCGTATGATGTATTCGCTTGCTTATCTTTTTTTTTGGTCTGGAAGACATGTCCTTCACATAGAAAACCTGAGCCACATCATTGGCTAGAAAAAATGGTTCGGTGTCGTACCCAAGATTCTTGAGATCCACTGTTGTCATTCCGTACTGCGGGTCTACCTCTATCCCGCTTCTCAGGTTGACCCATTTGCACTGAAAAAAAGGGATCTTAAAAGAAAGTCCATAGTCAAGTTCTCATATCTACTCTATGTAACCATAATATGTGTCCTCTGGACCATTGTCGTTTGTTGCATCAAAACGGACACCACTGTTTTGGTTGGTGCTCTTTTTATCTTGGGAGGCCGTGTAAAATGTATTCACATTTATCTCGTACCCTTGGAAAGTCAATATAGTCGAAGATGATGACTTGGCCAACAAGTATAGCTCTTATCCAACAGTGGTGTTATTAATGAGATGTGTTTGCAACAAACCGCCGAAAGTATCTACGTGTTTTTCTTTAATCCAGAAGTCAGGCTGCTCCGGGTATTCGGAGCGTAAAATATCCGGGTGCTCCACGATATACGGAGCCACCAATCTGGAATTTTGTAGAACTGTGTAGTGTGCTTGAGTAAAAGAATTCCCGTCCATACTTGTTGTTGCTTTCTTTCCTAGCGTGCCTTTTCCACGCAGTCTCCCCTCATGGCGTGATTGAGGAACACCGATTGGCTTAAGGTCAGGAATAAAGTCAACACAAAACTCAATGACCTCCTCTGTTCCATAGCCCTTGGACATGCTTCCTTCTGGCCTAGCACGGTTATGAACGTATTTCTTTAAGACTCCCATGAACCTCTCAAAGAGGAACATATTGTGTACAAATACAGGATCGAGAATGAAAATCTCTTCTTCTAGGTGAACAAACGTTTCAACCGTGGTATTATAGGAGCATACCACATCACCTTGGCAGGAACCCTCTTCCTGGGGCTCGGCTCGCCCTCAACATCACCTGGGTCATCTCGCCTGATCTTATACCGCAATGCACCGCATATCGGGCATACATTCAAATTCTCGTACTCCTCACCGCGGTAGAGGATGCAGACAACCTTCTTTGTTTCATACGTACTGGGGGGCAATACGTTATCCCTTGGAAGCATCTTTTTTAATATTTTCAGCAACTTTTCAAATCCCTTGTCAGATAGTTCATTCTCTGCCTTCCATTGCAGCAATTCCAGGGTGGTACGAAGCTTTTTCTGGCCATCTTCGCAATTTGGGTACAACAATTTTTTGAGATCCTCTAACATGCGCTCCAACTTCGACCTCTCGTTTTCACTTCCGCAGTTTATCTGTTCATCAAGAATGACCCGACGAAGATAATCATCGGACTCATCAACAATGACCTCATGTTCAGCTTCGTCTTCGCCCATTGTAGTACCACCGTGTTCAGAGAACACAGGATAGTTGCCATCATCCTCTTCTTCATTGTCTTCCATTATAACTCCTATTTCTCCGTGCTTGGTCCAACAAAAATAATTGGGCATGAAGCCTTCTCGCAACAGGTGGGAGTGTAGGGGTTTTGAGGAAGGGTAATTCCTCGTATTCCTACAGTCATCACAAGGACAAAACATAAAACCATTCTGGTTGTTTGCCTCAGCCACACGGAGAAAATTATGCATGCCATTAATGAACTCGGGACAACGTCGGTCACCGTACATCCATTGCCGGCTCATCTGTATTATATAAATATATCAAAAACCATTATATACAACTAAGAAAATTATACAAGTAAATATGTAAATCATTCAAATAAGAATTTGTTTATGTAAATAAGAACAAGAGGCTCACCAAGGTGGAGTCGGCGATGGGGCGGCGCGCGCGGGCGATCGACGGTGGTGAGGAAGGGGACGGGACGACACTAAAAACCCACAAATCATAATTTAGTTTGATCTCAAATTGCATATAAAACAAATGAACTCCCTAACTTAGTCATTTCATCAAACACCTAGCTAGCACTAGAAAAATGAAATGAGCTAAACTAGCAATAAAATGAGCTAAACTTGCAATGCCGGAAGAGATGATGAAGTTGCTAACCCTTGGACTGATGGGTGCCACCAATCTTGACAAATGGTGGAGAAAAATGGGGATGAACTAGAGCTCGGGAGAGAAAAGAGAGCAAAAATGAAGTGTGCTCGAGCTGCAGGAAATGGTGTTGGCTCGGGTGGAAGAAGATATATAGGGGAACCCTTTAGTCCCCTTTAGTATCGGTTCATATTACGGACCGGGACTAAAGGGTCTCGCGCAGGGCCCTCCATTGCGGCTGCCTGCCGCAACCCTTTAGTACCGGTTGGTAAGGTCCCGCACGAAACCGGGACTGGTGCTGGCCGGCCTCCTCGCCGCTGGAATCAGGACTAATAGCCCCATTAGTCCCGGTTCCAGTTGTAGCTGGGACAAATGGGCTAAACCGAAGCCCCTGTTTCTACTAGCGCATGCTAGCGATTACATCATCGTAGTTCTTATCTCCACCCGTATGTTAGAGCTAGCTAGGCTTGGGAGGCACTAGGGAACTAAGGCTCGCTCTTGCTCTTGGTGCTTGAGCGATTTGCATGTTATCTTTGATATTCTCTATTTTCCCTCGGTGCATGTTAAGCCCGGGCCATTCGAATCACTGTGCGGCCTAGAGTTATGAATTCCCATGCAGCAAAGGAAATGTTGGCCGCAGCTGGTGGTTGGTGCTGAAGCGGGGTCGACAAGGTGGTTGCTCTGTTGCTCAGGAAGGATCCACTAATTTGCCATCGGATTCAGTGTTGCCACGCAAGACTTATGGCGGACCTCAGATGACAGAAGACGACAATTTTTTTGAAGGGTATAAATTCGTACAAACTTTGCTAACTGAGTTATTTTGGAATATATTCTGTTAAATGGAGTAAAATATGTCACAAACTGCATCGATCGACATAGCAGTTTGTAAAATTTATTATAGTTGTTCGTGAAACCTATTGGCAATCATGCTACGAAAGCACTCAGCTAGCAGCACGTTCTTGATCCGTTTATTGTTGTCCCTGACAGCACGTTCTTGATTCCTCTTTTAAACCACAAAATTAGAAATGTTACTCTCAAGTAAGTATGTTTCGATTTCTACTGAATAACAAACTAATGTAGTGAACATGTATGTATCCATAACTACAAAGATCTGCCTGAGCTTTTCTTTAGAATAAGGTATATATACACAGTAATCAAGTATACTCATGATCGGCAAGCAAATGTAGGTATCTACCATGCATTTCATTGCTGAAAATACTAAACATAAATTCCTGCATTGTCAAATATTTGGAAAAAGATATACATTTAACAACCGTGGCCCTTATAATGGTAGTTTATCCCCTAAGAGTCGTGGAGTTGTCCAAAGCCTTGGCGAAAGTGATCCTTGGAAATGGAGAAAATTAGTGCTTCTAGAACTCTCCACGGGCTTGGGGGCAGCTCTTTAATTAAGGACATTTCACCCGCTATATGAGCCAGATCAAAAAACTAAATTTTGGAGTGTACAAAGAGGTGCTTGCCAATAAAGTTTTGTTTTTTGCTCGTAACAGGCATTGCAAACCAATATTTTGGCCCATTTGGCCAAACATTTCTTTGCTATGGCAGCGCCTCCCACCCACGTATTGCAGCCACGCTCGTCGTTGTTGCCGCGGTCGCCCTGTTCGCTCTTGACCACTGTCTCCCGCAGTCACCGAGCTTGCCCACCGCATTCATGTCCCCCGCACTTGGAAGCATCTTAATTAAATGATCATACTATGTGCAAATCAGATCTAATGATTGTCGCTATGAACAAAAAAATATTTTATTTTTTCAGAATATGTCTGAATTAATCATGTGACATGACATAACTCATGGGCCCAAAGCTTCCTAGCATGATGGCTACCGTTTCGTTAGCAACATCCAGATCAAGCAGAGGCAGATCAAGGATGGTGTACCACCTTTCCGCCTCCCAGGGTGGACTTGTTTACATGCTAGGGAGCAAATCCATCAATGTCAAGCTTTGAATTGGTAACTGGAAGCGAAATCTTCAAACTAGAAAATAGAAACCACTTAGCTTTACAAATTCTTTTTGCAGTACTCTAGCACTTATAGCATAACAGAAACACTATTTTTCATTTCTTCGTCTTCAGCAATGGAAATCAAGTCAAGCCGTGTTTTCGTGAGAAGGGCAACAGGGGGGATGCAGCGTGAGATCTACCGACGACAAGGGTGAGTCCTGTCCGAGTGAGCATGATGGCAATTGCCGGACCGCTGGGGGCGACCATGTGCATTAGTGAAATGAATCAGCCGGCAAAGAAGGTGGGTCGGGCTGAGGTGGGCTGAATAGTTGTGATGCCCCTAAAATACTCTCATTGCGTGTATACTTGTGGAAGCAAATCCAGCAGTATCCACAATAATGCTTTCTCAACTTCACCAGTACAGATTACTATGCACTCTTAGGCATATCCCAGCGTCTGTTACGCACATTCAACTACGCACGGCATGTTGATGTGCCTCAAAATTTTAGCATTGTGTTGGTTAATTTCCTCTCAAATGGGGGTCCCGCTTCGGAAGCAAAACTTCTCAATAGCAGCGCATAGAAGAGCATGTTGTCCTGGCGTGGTGTGATGTGTGGCTTCACAGTCAATGGCAGTCATTTCACAACTGATGTTGACTTGTCGCCCTCTGCGGAGCAGCACGGCTCAGTTATCTTTGTCCGGCTGTACCCTCTGTCGTTGTTGGCGGAGGTTTTCCATGGTCGTGGTGCAGGAGGCTTAGGCCAGTAATTGTTTGCATTGCGGATTAGTTACTTCGTCAATTTCAAAAGCTCTATGGCTGAAAATATTAGTAGACATTATGTCTTTGTTAGTAGATGTACGTCGTGGTTTGGGTGGACCGTGTTGTACCTACTTACAAATAGGCACATAAGACAAACAGGTGTAGGTTGCAAAGAAGAGGCTGGACGCATGACGCCAGGTGCTGTCTTTGTGACCAGGTTTTGGAGAGCGCGAATCACCTCTTCCTGGAGTGCCCGTTCGACAAAGAGGTTTGGGTGGAGATGGTAGGCTCTGACGCTGCTCTGGTTCAGACCGTAACCACGGTGTCTAGCATCCAGGATTACTGGACTGAGCTGAGTAAGGGATCCAAGGAGCAGATCACAACGGCTTCGTATACTGTTTGGAACATCTGGAACGAACGCAATCGAAGAATCTTCCAAGGAAAGAAGATGAGGGCGCCGGCGGTCGCTGATCTCGCAAGGAATGAGGTGGGCAACTTCAGGTTGGCACACAGAGTAGGGTAGTTGTTGGTCGGTGCTCGTTTGGGGTGTGGCACAGTCCCCTGGTGTGAGTGTGTTCGCCTGAGGGTGGTCGGGATTTTCGGTTACCGCAGTTACCGAAAAATTACGACCGGTTACCGGACGAATTTGAAATCCAAAATTTGAAAATTCAATTTTTTTGATTCCCAGTTTAACCATTTACCAAAAGTTTTCATTAAAATTCAAAATTTCGGGATTTTTCGTCCGGTATGACCATTTCCCGAGGGTGCTCGGGATGTCCGGTTACCGACCGGTAACCGGATTTCCCGACCGGTAACCAAAACCATGGCCACTAGAGGTGGCGGACCGTCTGCATCCGCCAAAATGCATGCATCCCTAACTGCATCGTAGTCCATAATCGTCCATGCAGACCTATTAAGTCGTAGGAGCCAAAGAAAGAGACAGATCGAGGCGACGTGGGTTGATATCCATTTGCATCCCAAGATTAGTCATCACTGGCACGCTCACAGAACGGCCGGGTCAGAATCTAATGGAAATCAGCTTAAGCTGTGTTTTCGTCAAAAGAGCATTAAATATTGGAAAAACTGATTTTAACAACCACACAGGAATCCACTCAAAAGCACATTTATCTGCAGTTTTCTTTTGATGAAGAACAGGGGCGCGCCGTTTCTCTCATATATCGAGGTGCACAATCAGGAGGAATGCAGCGTGAATACCGACGACGGGGTTGAGCCCTGTCCGGGTGTCTGCAACTGCGATTGTCGGAGCGTTGGCGGCCGCGTGCATCAGTGAAATGTGCAGAAACGAGTTGGGAATCACCCGAGTCGGCCTCAGGGCGGAGTGAATAGTTGTGATCGCGCCATAATACCCTCAATGTGTGTATTCTTGTGGAAGCAGAACCAAACCACGATAATGTTGTCACAATTCCACTTGTACATATTAGTATGCACCATTGGATGTGTTCAAATGGACAGCCTGTATGCATTACAGGGTACGTGCCGGAAAAGATCTCCTCAGCAATAGGACCGGCCAAGTCACACATGTGTTCCTCCCGGTGATCTGAATTAATATGCCACGATATGTCATAATCTTCGGCTGGAACTTTTCAGAGAAATGATATACTCCCTCTGATCCTAAAAATCTGTCGCAAGTTCTACTAGCACTTGTACGTACTCAATTCATTTTTCACGATATTTTTTACGGATCGGAGGAAGTACAATAATGCACCAATGAAGTCCATCTTAATTAAAGTTCAACAACCACCAGATAAATATTTAAAAAAATAAAGGAGTGAGATATTGGAAGAAATTACGCTCCCGGTTGCCTGGTTGCAAGCAGAATGCGCCCCTATAAATAAATTGCAGACTAAGTGCGACAGGCACAGACATCTAGCAGGGGTTTTCTTTCCAATTATCGATAGTATGAATACCACATCTTATTTTCATGTTGGCAATAGCATGACCCCGTACTCCATATGTGTGGAAACTAGCTACAGGGCTTGGGTGGCAACAGGAAACAATAGAACACAAGATATCTCTCAGCGTTTGTTCCGCACATTCAACCGGGCACGTCATATTGATACGCCTCAACTTTTGAGCATTGTGGTGGTTAGTTGCGGCTCAAATGGGTGCCCCTCTTCGGAAGCAAAGTCTCCCTGGCAAGAAAAACAAATAGCAGCACATAGAAGAGTATGTTGTGAGGATGTGTGCCTTCACGGTGAATGGCAGCCATTTCACAACTGATGTTTAATTACTTGTCGTCCTCTACAAGTTAGCACGGCTCGGTTATCTTTGTTCAGCTCTACTCTCTCTCGTTGTTGGCGGAGGTTTTCCAAAGTTGTGGTGCACGAGCGCGCATGATCGATGTTTAAGCTGGTAACTGTTTGCATTGCGGATTAGTTACTTCATCAATCTCAAAAGCTCTATGGCTTAAAAGATTAGTAGACATTATCTCTGTGTTAGTCGATGTACGTGGCGATTTGTCTGGACTAAGTTGTACTTATTCAAAATAAATAAATAGACAAAAATTCGGAACCTTGTTAAGTATGCATCTATTTTCGAACCGTTCATCGGATTGACGCAAATGATACGCCGTTGGAAAGTTGTGGTCTAGGCACAATTTTAATGTTGATACCGGTTTAAGAGCAGCATAAATACATACAATTTTGTTTTCCAAAGTTTTAGTTTTGTGAACCGTTCTGGGCATTATTTTCAAACCGCTTATCGAAACGAAGGAACTGATATGGTGTTTAAAGATATTGACTAGACACGACTCTTTTATATTGAGAGTTTTCCAATAATCGATAACTAAGATAAACTTCACAAATAATAAAAACGGAGACGACCGCCAGCTCGGGAACGACTTTAAATTAACAAGATATGATTCTCGGGTGGGTCGTGCCTTCATGGTTGACTGAAATTATACTCATATTACGCTAACTACACTTGGCGGCTATCGATTTTGGCAACACTGTGGGTGAAAAGTTAGACAAAATCTAGTAGTAGGACCAGTGATCACGTTCATCATTTTGAGTTATCTTGGAAAAAAGCATTCATCGTTTTGAGTAACTTTGGCCATCAAATCCGAAATACTATTTTTGTTGCAATGCCTCCCGGGTTTTTTCTGTAGTGAAAGGCTTCTGATTTTACCGTTTAACTGTCGCAAAGGTACAAATAATTTGTTGTCAAACCAGGGCTTCCAAAGGTTTCTCGTGTAGCAGGAGAAACAGGATGTTGAGGAGGGGGCTATGTACACTCGTTGCCGAAGATTATTTCTTTTTTAGGGTGCAACGGGGGGCGATCGCCCACCTGAACCCTTTTTTTCTAATAACCGGGGGGTGGCCGAACTACCCAACACGTCACTGCATTACACCAGGAGTGGAGAGAGCCGAGGTTCAGACGACGAGGGACGCGATGGGTGGTCGACAACCATGGAGACTGCAGTGATTTATTTCGGATTTGCCACCAGGGTTTTTCTGCTGCAATGACACCCTGGTTCCCCTTTGTAAATTGTTCTTTCTCCTATAAATGAAATGGCAGAGCTGCCGGTTACGCGTAAAAAAAAAATCAACCATGGAGACGATCGCACCAGTGGGGAGCCACTTGGTAACTCTGAGGAGCTACTGTAGAAACTCGCACAATGGGGAAGTACCGCACACAAGCTCCTTATTTCATTCTATGTACAACTTGACAACGTAACATTTACAGTACTAGCATTTACCGTCACTGCAATTCTGAACGAGCTCAGTTCTCAGATACAAGTGCACAACAACCTGAGCGTTCGATTAGGTTCCTGTCCTCAGCAGCCGTCCGAAAGCATAGCAGATGTGGCAATGATGTGAAGATGGCAATTAGCCAAGCTTCCTCTTGGTTTCGCAGATGTAAGCACAGGCGATGACAGCAACAGCAACTGCAAAGACGGCCGTAGTTCTCGTCACCACCCTCTTCGCTTTGTCCCTGGATCTCCACGCCAGCACAGCAGCGCGAGAAGGCGTGAACCTGAGCTCGGAAAGCTTCTTGTGCGACTCTGCGTAGTCCCTGAAGAACGCCTCCTCGTCCTGCGCAAAACATGTTGCCAATTCGCCAAATACATCCAACAAGCTAGTGAAAATTGTATCTAGCACATGGATAAGAGAAGTTTTGAATCTACTCTGGTTTACCTTTGCGTATAATTCGACGTAGGGACGGAAAGCGGGATGGTCCACGAGAACCTTGTCTGTAGGCAGCTTCAGGAGCCCGTCAGAGTCCCCTTTCAGAAGCTCACTGCACATATATATAAAGAAGATGAATTGAGGTGGTGACAAGGTTGCACTGTGGTGAACTAGTGCCATTACAAGTATATAATCCTAAGCTTAATAAGCAATCTATGAAGATGGCATAACTGATCTTACATGAAGTAGGAGTTGTCGAACTTCAGAGGGTCTTTTGTCCAAGCACCATCGAATCCGGATCTGTCCGGGCGAGCTTTTCCCTAAGAATATACGACGCGCACCAAGAGTTAGCCACAAAAATATTATTATTGATGAACAATTATTTCGATGCGAGGAGGTAGGCGCTGTTTGCATTACCAGAGTATGGCCACCCGAGAGAGCTACTATGTCCTTGTCAGTCAAACCCATTCGGTAGAAGACGTCCCTCAGGTGTGAAGCACCTGAATAGCAGAAGAAATTTTCAGTGCTCGTCTTTCTAAGCCCATGATCCTTGGGAGCAAACTCTATTTCACAGTTGTTGTTCTACCTTGTTTAGCATCAGGCAAGCGCCCTTCCTCAGGGCAAACAGAAGAATCCTGTTGTAGATTAGATACAGTCGCCAAGAAGTGGAATTAAGATACATTGAAAAGATGCTTTGTTTTGTCATGAACCAATATGTACATGTTGTTGTTCTCCTTGTCTTACCTCCCTGCCAGGAATGAAATCTATGGTTGGCCCACCCGTGACTTCAACGGCAACAACGCCGGCGAGCTGGTACAGGTCGGCGTACGTGATCTTGGGGTGCTTCTGCTTTATCGGCTCTGCACCATAGGGATCCACCACCAGTTAGATTTACCTAATCGGATGGCAAAACAGAAATAATCTGACAGAAGAAGAAGCTAGTGCCGTGCTGACCGAGAAGGTCGACAGCGATCTTGAGCCCTGCATTGGCCGCGTGGCGGAGCTCCTCCGGGAACCTGATGGAGCCGTCGGGCCCTCCGGTGTTGGTGTTCTTGTCGTAGGTGCCGGCATCATGCCATCTGCACCACCACGGTCACCATCGTTAAGCAAGAAACGGCTATGTAGTACGTGCACACGAGATGTTCGGTCAGCATCGTACGCGAGGCGAAGCATGATGGGTGCGCAGCTCTTGCCGGCGATGAGCGCGCGGAGGTCCCGCCGCGCCTTCTCGATCTCCGCGATGTACTCCGCGTTCACCACCGGCGCCGCCTCCGACGACATCGTCACGACCGATGTATGGGTTTCTGCACCCCTCTGTTGATTCGATCTGGGAGACTGGGGAGAGAGGAGAGGTGGAACGGAAGAGAGGAGCTCTGGTTTGGAGCTGGGGGTGGAAGCAGGGTGTGGTTTTGTAGTAGGAACGGGAAAGGAAAAGGTAGGGGACACAAGGTAGAAGGGAAGTGGGAGGAATGGAATGAAGTGGAGGCGTGGAGAAAGCATGGGATTTCTCCAGACGACAGCAACATTTTTGGTACCGCAGCAGCCCTTTCTACGGGTTTCGTGCTTAGTGTGGCAGGTTGCAGCTAGAATCACCTTGGGGAAAAGAATATTTCCATCGAACTATATATATGGTATAATAATTCGTAGGTCATAGGAGAAGAAATTTCGTGCCTGTAGCAGTGTCATCTGCACCACACGCTAATTCACAAATTCAGAAAATAGCAGTACTACTCGATGCACGTCGCACTACTATAGTAGAAGAGCCAGTTAAAAATCCTTATTCATGTATATATGACGCCCTACAAATTGCTGGTTCTTCTTGTCCCTTGAATCCTTGATCATAGTTAAGCGCCTCCGTCATCGTCACCTTCCCTCTCTCACCAAAGTTACAGAGCTCTCAGACACCATATACAAGGCACATACAAGTTAAACACCGCGTTCAAGCCAAAGAAATGATCAAGCAAAGAATGGTACACCTAAGTCCCGTACATGAGTACCACGGAACACATGGTCCTACTTTGGGTGAAGGTTAATATAATCAGCGGGGCCGTATGGCTCAAATAATTCGGCGAAAATGCCATTCTTCCTTCGCGGGTTGCATCCCATGTCCCGGCATAGTTGATCATTGTACCACGTATGAACAATTCCAACGCACGACATACGGAAATAGCCACGACTGTAACGCTTCATGAACTTCTCCCATTCGAGGACATCGCTCTGCATGGCTTTAACGGATGGTAATCTAAATCCGCCATCCATGAAATGTGCCAGCCACTTGGCCCGTATTTCCGAAGTGTAGAGATTTGTGAAGCTCTCAGAGTACCCGATGACCGCGAGCTGTGGAATCTTAGGATGTATGCACTCCCTGTAAAAAAAAATCAAACAAATCAACAAACCCCTCAACACATAATTGATATGTGAATTTATGCATAGTAAATCCCTGACCTATAGAGTGGGACGGTTGTGGATGCTGAGCCAACGACAATGCTACGAAAGTATTGAGATTTGAACATGTCCTTGATCTTCTGGTCACCCTTGTATCCTGTTGCGAAGATAACTATGTCGCTCTTTACCGGTGTGGAGTCACCTTCAACAAGCACTCCTTCCTTGCAAAAGCCGAAGGTCTTTGACTTCCTAATAACAACGCTGCCTTCCTCTAGTTTGTTGTAATAACCATCGGGTGCAATTGCAACCACACATGCCACTATCCCGTCAAAGAAGCTATGTTCAGGCACCATGTCATACTTCTTCATTGTAATGGAGTAGTAGCTCTCAACAAACTTCGAAAATATCCACCTCTACTCATACAGAAAACAATAAAACAATAAAATACTTGTCTTGATTTAGTCTAAACTATTAAAGATTCAGCAATATAAAGTCTAGTGTTTAATATAAAAGAAGGTGATATGTTGCACTACCAATGGAGTCAAAATTGTAGCCAACATTCCTAGGAGGAATCCTTGACCAGGTTTGTGTAGGAGAAGTTCAGCGAAGCGAGTGAAGTAGAAATTTGATATGTCGACACCCCAAGCATATGAGTCTGGTGCTATCCAACGCTTCGTCCGGACTATCATTGTGCACGGTTTCTCGACACCTGAAGAAGTAGTAAAATCCAATTAGTTTTTCTATCGAGGCAACGGTAAGATACCTGGAATCATGCTCAAAAGTCGCTATGATAATGCTCTGTTTACATGCCCTATATCTAACATATACGGGCATACGTTTTTTTCTAAGAAAATGAGGGCATGTATGTTTGTACCATTGACTTTCGCACATTCATTAGCAATGTCAAGGGCTGATCTTTCGTAGCCAACAACAGTCACATGCTTGCCCTTGATCATCTCCTTAGCTTTCTCGGTGCCCAGTTTGGAGTAGTCCATAGAGTGGATCACTTTCCCATCAAATGCTTCTTGGCCTCTGCCAGCAGGGAATGTAGGTATGTTGGGCACACCGCTGAACCTTCCGATACAAAGAATCACAAAGTCTGCCTTGTGTACCTTGATAAAGGTCAAAAATCACATGAACAAAATTAACTAGTGCGTAACCTATCTTGCAGAGCAACGTATTCACCCTGAATTTGTCGGATCAAAGAGGGAAAACAGCGAATGCAAGTATGAAAAGTTTGTTAGTAGCTGATTACAGCAACATTAACTTTTGAAGTTGGAAAATGATTTTCAACCGGAGATGTCAAAATCTTATAGCGAGCAAAGAATGTGAAAGTCAAACTCAAACAGTTTTGACAAGTCACCATCGAAGGAAATAATGAGATATCCAAATTTAGACGTCACAGCGATGGCACCTAAAATTTGCTGTGCCATTTATTTAAGAGTGTCTCTGGTTCCAAGGATTTTCTAATGATTTTTAAAGGGCTGGTATCGCTTCTTCAAATTTATTTCCACATTGTTTGGATTGTATACATATGCATTTTTCATTTATTATTTATTTGCACTAAATTACGTAGGAAACTTTTCATGCACTCCTCTTAAGAAGAAGCAGTTTGTGGAATCATGAATAAAAAGGCCATGTTGTAACCAAGCCACCAAGCTGGCATATGTGTATCTTGGATGTTTGTGCAGAAATACCTCGACGTGACCCTTGGAGTCGGCCACCGTGAGGCGCCACTCTCCATCGCCTGAACCGAACGCCTCGCCGCACCCAGTCCACTCCTCCCACGCCACCACCTCCTCCTCGTCGACGCCAACATATTCCATCCCGAGCACACGATGCCCGAACCGGACGTGGTCGAGGACGCCGAAGCGGCGCGCGTAGGCGTCAAGGTAGTCCGCGACCTGCCGGCGGTTCGGGAACTCCTCGGTGACGGAGTCGGGCCACGGGAAGTCGGAGTACTGGTACATGTGCTGCGGCGTCTGAAGCTTGGTGCACGCCGGCGCGTGCGGCCATACGCCGCCGACGACAGCGTCCGCCTCGAAGACGACGGGCCGGCAGCCACGCTCCAGAAGGTGCTTGCACGCCGCCAGGCCGCTCACGCCGGCGCCGATGATTACCACGCTCTTCTTCTCCATGCCGATCGACTTGTACTATGTTTTTATCGGAATATGCCAACTTGTATATGCGACTTGCCTCAAGGTGTGCCTGGTATGGCGGTACTCTTGTCGAATTTATAGGCTGTTAGAGAGAGCGACATGCAGGCCTCGGAAGTCACAAGTAGCAGTAGTGTTAGAGAGAGCGATATAGGGGAGTGGTAGAAATCCTGCTCACGTGCAGCCGAAAAGAGCAAGATACCCAGCGCAAAAAAAAAAAAAAAGAAGAGGAAGATACGTACAAGATTCAATCAAGAATTGTCCAGGTCGCAAATAACGTTCAAACTGGGTCTGCATCCAAGCCCTTTTCGAAAGGGATGGAGACAGTGGAGTCAAATATTTCCACAGTCACTTGACGTCCTGCCTTATCCTCTCGGCTACAGTAGTCAGAGGCGGAGAGAAAGGCGACTCGTCGCGTCCAGCTTCCCGCCGGCGAGTCCTGCGCTCCCCTCTGCCTCCGGCCGCCGTTCCGGCGCCGTGAGGTGGGGGGGGAGCTCGGGTTCTTCTCGTGCGTGTAGATTAGGTGTGCGTGCCCGGGCGGCGCCGTCGAAGACGGAGGCGATGGCGTCGGTGTGTAGGGCGTGGTGCTTCCCCTCCTTTCTCTGTTCCGGCCTCGTCGCCGGGGAGGCCGTGAAGCTTGTTCGGGCGCTCTCCTTCTCCTTTGTCTCTCTGGCCGGCCGTGGTGGCGAGGGGAGAGGCTGGAGGTGGTGGGTGTTCCGCTTTTGTTGCAGGTGGTGCTGGTGGTGTCCTCTGGTGGTTCTGCTTCGACCTGCCGTGGTGGTGAGGGGTGCGGGCTCTGGAGGTGGTGAGGTGATGGTGCTGGTGGTCCTGGTCGCCGCCGTCGCGGCTGGATGTTGGGTGGAGGTGGGGAGACGGCGCTGCGGCCGTGTTCGTTCAACGAGACCAGATTCTGGTGCTGTGCGGCGGATGGATCTTGCGGCCTTCTACAGCGTGTGGGTGTGCCTTCTTCCCTGCGGACGGTGGTACGGCGTCGTCGTCGGCGACTAGGAGCTTTGGGCGCGGCTGAGGATCCAATTGAGTTTCTTCCTGGTGGCTTAGGGTGCTTTCTGCACTTTCCTGGGTCTCCTTGTAATTTTCTGTTTCTTTGGGGACCTGTTTGTAAAGTGCTAAGCTTCCTTTTTATATGAATTGGATCCTTCCTCAAAAAAAAAAAAAATTCCACAGTCGATCATGCCGCACGTGTTCATATTACACACAATGCGAAAAAATCCTGGATAACTGGTCATGGAGAGAGGCATTGCCCAATCTCGCTTCTTCGCAGTTCGCAGAATATTATGTGTGAGCCACTGAGCCATATATATCTTGGTATGTTAAATATTTCAAAGCCCTCCCATATATATCGAGCCGCTCCAGAAGCCTTAATCTCGGGGTTTCCACCCAACCTAGAAACTATCGAGTTGAGCCGCTCCAGAGCCTTAATCTCCAAGTGTTCAAGCACATGATTCAAATTTAACAATGTGAAGTGAAAGCTACATGCGTGTGTGTGTAGGATATTAGAATCGGTACCTGTCATGCAATATATAAGAGATCATCGGAGGGCTCGTTGCCCTACCGAAAACCCCAAATTAAACTTGGTATCAGAGCCGGCCGCGTGATCCGCTTTCCGCCGCCGCGATTACGACGCGAGTTCTGTCCGCGTCGATTGATCGATCGATCAGCTAGGCATCAGCTAGCTTGGATCGATTAGCTTCAAGACACGTTGTCTTGCTCCCGATCGATCCCTCCGCTCGACGCCGCGAGTCCCCGTCCGCGCCGTCGCCTGCATCTCGCCACGAGTCCCTGTCCGCGCCGTCGCCTGCAAGAAGCCGCGATGATGACGTCCTCTCTCCAGCTCTCCACGACCTCGGGTGCCCTCGTCTCCACCACGCCCATCACCACCAGCGTCGCCACCCCGGCTGTCCGCCTCGACGCCACGAACTTCATGCTGTGGAAGGGTTTGACGCTCCCGAACCTCGCCGGTGCTGGCTTCTACGGTTATCTTGACGGCACCGCGGTCGCCCCTGAGAAGACGATCAAGGAAGGATCGGGAGCAGCTGCTGTGGACGTCCCAAACCCGGCCTATGCCGCCTGGTGGGTCACGGATCAGAGGGTCCTTGACCTTCTTCTCGGCTCCATGGAGCCCGACATCGCCTGCCAACTCATCGGCTGTCCGACTGCGGCAGCGGCCTGGACCGCCGTCCACACCATGTTCGGCGCTCACAGCCGTGCCAACGTTCGGCACATCCGTCGCCAACTCCAATCGCTGCGGAAGGAGGAGCTGACCGCAGCGCAGTACATGCACAAGATGAAGTCCCTCGCCGATTGCATGGCGTCCGCCGGCGTCTCTGTCTCTGATGACGAGCTGGTGGACTACATCATCACTGGCCTCGGTCCTGCGTTCAACGCGATCGCGGCGTCTCTCACCGTCGGTAATCGTTCGGTGACTTATTCCGATTTTTACTCCCATATTCTCTCGTTCGAGGCTCTCCAGGCACAATAGCTTCAGGCTGCGGAGTGGACGTCCTCTGCGAATGCTGCGTCGCGGCCCGGTTCGTTCTCCAACAACGGTCGCCCACGCCCTTCGGAGTATCCTCCCGGCCAGTATGGCGGGGGTCGCCCTGCTGAGCCCTACCAGCACGGGCAAGGTCGCCCATATGACAGCGGCAATGACCGCCAGAACTACGGCGGGTACGGCGGTGGAGGTGGCAACCGCCCCAACACCGCGCAACAAAACGGTGGCAACGGGCGCTCCGGCAAGAAGCAGCGTCCTCGCTGCCAGCTTTGTGGCTATTGGGGGCATGTGGCCTCCGATTGCCGCAACCGCTACAACCACGACTTCCGCGGCAACTCCTACAACAATCAGCGTTCCGGCAACGCTGCGTCCACGAGCTCTACTGCTACGCCTCCCTGGATGATGGACACCGGGGCAACGGATCACTTCACCAATGATCTCGAGCGTCTCCACTATCACGAGCGCTATGGCGGGAAGGATCATGTTCAAGTGGCTAATGGTACAGGTTTGTCTATTTCGCATATTGGTCATTCGAATTTAGCCAGTTCCATTCGCTTGAACAACGTCCTTCATGTTCCACACATTAGTCAAAATCTCCTCTCCGTTTATCGCCTAGTATCTGACAATGACGTTTTTGTTGAATTTCACCGTCATTTTTTCTGTGTTAAGGACAAGGCCACGAGAAGAATTCTGCTTCACGGTAGGAGCCAAGATGGGCTCTATCCGATTCCATATAGTCGAGCATCCGCGTCAACCCCTCCTCGTCAGGCTAGTTCCAGCGTCAAGGTCTCGTCGTCCTAGTGGCATCAGCGTTTTGGTCATCCCTCGAATAATGTAGTGCAAAACATTAAGGTTCATAATTTACCGTGTTTACCATCACCAAATTCTGTCTGTGATGCTTGTCAACGTGCAAAGAGTCATCAACTTTCTTATACTGCATCTCATCGTGTTTCACTGTGCCTCTTGAGTTAATTCACTCCGATGTTTGGGGTCCGGCTATTGCCTCTTCTGGTGGTTATAAATATTATGTTAGTTTTGTTGATGACTACTCACGTTTTTGTTGGATTTATCTTCTCAAACACAAGTCTGATGTTGAGCAAGTTTTTTATGTCTTCTAGGCACATGTTGAGCGCCTTCTTGATGTCAAGATTAAGGCTGTTCAGTCAGATTGGGGGGGGGGGTGAATACCATAGGCTGCATCAACATTTTCAGCGCACTGGGATCTCTCATCGGGTGTCTTGTCCTCATACATCCCAACAAAATGGTCTTGCTGAACGCAAACACCGTCATCTTGTCGAGACAGGCTTGGCCCTTCTTGCTCACTCCTCGATTCCGTTACGATTTTGGGATGAAGCCTTCCTAACGGCGTGCTACCTAATTAATGGCATGCCCACGCCTGTTTTAGGAAAAAATACACCTATGCATCGCCTCTTTAAAACCCAGCCCAACTATGATTTCCTCCGTACCTTCGGTGCGCGTGCTGGCCTAGTCTCCGCAAGTACAATGCACATAAACTCGATTTTCGTTCAAAAATGTGTGTGTTTCTAGGCTACAGCCCAATGCATAAAGGTTATAAGTGTTTGGATAGATCCACCGGGCGCATATACATATCTCGTGACGTTGTCTTCGACGAGTCTGTTTTTCCATTTGCAACTCCTGGTGTTTCACTTGACATCCCAACTCTCTACGAAGCGATCACTTTTCCTTCGTCCGAACCGGCTACGAGTGAACATGTGCGAAAATATGACATGTCGTACATTGCTACTAATCCTCCCACTGGAGATGTTTTTGTGTTACAGGTGCCTGCTGCACCAGCTGCTCCCAACGAGCCTGAGATCGATGTGCAAGAGGAGCCTGAGATCGATGTGCATGAGGAGCACGAACCAGGCTCACCCTCCCATGCAGCCATGCAACGTGCGTCCCCTGCTGGGACCAGGCATGCATCTCCAGCTGGGTCATCTCATTCGGCCCATGAGCAGCGATCTGCGTCGCCCTCTGCTGGCTCGTGTCCAGCCGCGCGCCCTCGATCGCTGACTCTCCTGCGTCGTCCGACGCGCCGTCGTCACTTGCTGCTTCGTCGTCTGTTGCTCCGCGTCCTCCGCCACCCGACGCACCTACCCGTGTTATGGTCACACGGCACCGGGATGGTACGCGACGCGAGAAAGAATTCAAGGATGGCACAGTGCGCTACGATCCGCGTCGTCGCGCCTTTTTGCTGCACCGACCTCACACCGTGATGCCCTTCGTGAACCAGCCTGGCGTACTGCAATGGTTGATGAGTACTCTGCCTTGTGTCAGACAAACACCTGGACTCTTGTTCCCCGCCCACCTGGAGTTAATGTTGTTGGAAGCAAATGGGTGTTCAAGACCAAGCATCGACCCGATGGGTCTATTGAGAAGCACAAGGCACGTCTCGTTGCTCGTGGTTTTACGCAGCAACAAGGTATTGACTATGGCGACACCTTTAGCCCGGTGGTCAAGCCAGCGACAGTCTGTGTGGTTCTTTCTCTGGCAGTTTCTCGTGGCTGGACACTGCGTCAGATTGATGTGAGTAATGCATTTCTTCACGGTTTTCTGTCCGAGGATGTCTATATGCAGCAGCCGCCGGTTTTGAAGATGAACGGTATCCTTCTCACGTCTGCAAATTACATCGTGCTATCTATGGTCTTAAGCAGTCTCCCCGGGCTTGGTATGCTCGCTTGAGTGTTCGTCTTCATCAGCTGGGGTTTACTTCTTCCAAGGCTGACACCTCGTTGTTCATCTTCTCCTATGGTGATGTTCAGATCTACATGTTGGTCTATGTTGATGATATTGTCATTGCTGGCTCGAGTCCTGTTGCTGTGGAGCGTTTGGTACACTCTCTAGCCGACACTTTTCCCATTAAAGATCTAGGGGTGTTGGAATATTTTCTTGGACTTGAAGCGGCTTACACTTCCGGGGGCATGACGTTGACTCAACGTAAGTATGCACTTTATCTTCTTCATCGTGTCAGCATGGAGAACTGCAAGCCTACTTCAACTCCGTTGTATCCTTCGGAGCGCCTTGCTAGGAATACCGGTCTACCGTTAGGTACTGAAGACTCTTTCCGGTACCGCAGCATTGTTGGTGGTTTACAGTATTTGACTCTCACACGTCCGGATATTTCCTTTGCTGTTAACAAAGTGTGTCAGTTTCTCGCTCAGCCTACCGAGGTGCACTGGGAAGCGGTTAAGCGCATTTTGCGCTATGTTAGAGGAACTCTGAACACTGGTTGGACTATCCACAAGTCCCCTTCTGTGGGTATTAGCATCTTCACTGACGCTGACTGGGCAGGATGTGTAGATGACCGTCGTTCCACTGGAGGTTTTGCGATCTTTGTTGGATCTAACCTTGTGTCGTGGAGCTTGAAGAAGCAGCCTACCGTCTCACGGTCTAGTATAGAGGCAGAATACAAGGCTTTGGCAAATGGCGCTGCAGAAGCTATGTGGATTGATACATTGCTCCAAGAGCTTGGAGTTACTCGGCAGCGTGTACCCATTTTGTGGTGCGATAATCTTGGGGCGACTTACCTAACAGCAAATCCGGTGTTTCATGCTCGTACCAAGCACATTGAGATCGATTTCCATTTTGTGCGCAAGCAAGTTGCCGATGATGCTTTGGAGGTGAGGTTTATCTCTTCCGATGATCAATTGGCTGATATATTTACCAAACCAGCCACACGACAGATGTTAGACCGATTCAGGTCCAATCTAAATCTTGTATGTACTAGTTTAGATTGAGGGGAAGTATTAGAATCGGTATACACGGTGCCTGTACCGTGTTGTACACGTATATGTATTGTACCTGTATTGTACCTGTCATGCAATATATAAGAGATCATCGGAGGGCTCGTTGCCCTACCGAAAACCCCAAATTAAACTTAGGAGAGAGAGGATGAACAGGACGATGAAAATGGTCGATCGAGAACGCTTCTGTGTTACGTGCTGAAGTTTAGAATACTCCAGGAAACTACAGTTTTGTTGAAGTCTTTCTTCTGACAGAAAACGTGGACAAAAGGTGATTGAAATAGCTAGATTGTAGTAGTCCATGCATACTCAGCCCAGTTTGGACGAAATAGCCTGCGACCAATTTCGTTCGATTCAAGGTTCGACGCTCCAATTGCTGCTATATATCGCCGTCTCTTACTTAGCACGTGGACGGTTGACTCAACAACGACCATCAGATTAATTATATATATTATGTGTGTGTCACAGAATAAATGGCACTTACACATCTAGGAATTGGCAAATTAACGATAAATATTATTCCCGTTGACAATAGTGTTGTAGGCGCCGCCGCATACTTTAGTGTGAACCAAACAAGCATAATGTTCCACGGTTGTTTTTTCCATGTTCAAGAAGTTTGAATTGCCAAGTTGTGGTTGAAACGAAACTTGTTTCTCGCACAAACCCGGTCAGCCAGCAGCTCTGAATTTTCTTGAAGGCCCCTCTTGGAAGCGTGGGAGAATTTTCCAGCTGTTTAGCTTTACTCCCGGAATCCGCTAGCTAGATATAGGGCTTAATTCTAATCTTTTTCCAAAAAACAATCATACTAAGATGATTTATAAAATAAAAGACATGAGAAAATAAATTATCTTGTTATTTAAGTCTAAGTAAATTTAAATGTTTCAAAATATGAAATTATGTGTACCAAACAACCGAACAACATAAGTAGGTAATCACTAGAAAAATGCCAACCTTTGAAAATGCTCGTTTTTTCCTCTCTAATTGCGACATGTGGCGCATGACATGTTTGATAAGTGTCACAACAGTAGGATTTTGGTGGATTTTCTTCTCCAACACGGGGATGCAGGGATGTTGCACGCGTTTATTTTCGAGATTCAGTAAATTAGAATAAAATATCTTTAAAACCGTTCATCCGAATTACGAACCATTTTCACCGCCATGTTTCACGCGTTGAGATATTCAAAAGTAAATCCCGTGTTGATAAGTTGCGATAAAAAAAATCACGTGGTTCCAAAATTAGTACGTTTATACTTCCATTTTCAGTGTACTTATATTACACTTTTAACGTATTTGTACTCTGATTTTCACTATACGTACTAACTTGCATGTCCTCTCATCGCGACACGTGTGGAAAAGGTGGGACAAGAAGCGTGGGAATATATTTTGGGTTGGAAGTACGGGAGCCACTTATCCTTTTATTTTCCAAAACCAAAAATTCAAATTGAAATGTCTTTTGAACAGTTTGTCCGAATTACGAGCGTGTTCCTTGCGTCGAGATGTTAATTCCTTCTCTTGTTCATAAGTTCGGATGAATTTTTTTGTGTACTTCAAGAACTAGTACGCTTGTACACTCCGATTTTCAGTGAAGTTGTATTCTTGTTTCCGTGTATTTGTAATCCGGTTTCAGTGTACTTGTGCTCCCATTTTGTGCTACTTTGTTTGTGTACTTCAGTACTAGTACTCCTTATTTTACAAAGCACGTGTACTCAGTATTCTTGTGCTTCAGTACTAGTACTCCCTATTTTACTGTATCTATATTCTGCTTTTCAGTGCACGTGTATTCAACTCTACAATACATGATTCCTTTCTTGTGTACTCAACTCTACAATACATGATTCCTTTCTTGCCACGTTCGCGGCTCCTTTCAGAAAAGTGAGTGACAATGCCACCATTTGATAAACTCCACACAGGTGCATTACTTTACCCAGTCATGTGTCCGAGGTTGCAAGTATCATTCAAACTCCATGGCCGCAGAGGATTTTCACCCCCTTATTGGACATATCTCGTATAGCTGGTTAAAATGCCTATAATAGAGGCCTTCAATAGTTTATCATCTACAGTAGAAGCCACAACCCAAACTGCCATCCATGTGTACCATGCCATATAAGGTGGAATTACTTCAGCTCCGCCCCGCCCATACAAAATCATGTGGTCAACATGGTCACGATGGCACTTGAACACTAGAAGCCAATTGGTATTGACCTAATGGTGATATATAACTCCATCACGAGCAACATAACTCATGTACACAAATAGACATGCAAAAAAAGATAATAAAAACAAAGAGAAAAGTTTTCTGCATGGACCGCTTCGTGTGCGACACTTGTAAGCACACAAGAATTCTGAGATGCACAAATAGAGCTTTTAAAAAGTTGACTTTTTAAGGGGACTAACTTTTGTTAGTGCAAGCATGCGTGTGTCGTAACGGCTAGATGGGCCAGAACAATTTGGCCCAGGAAAAGGAATGGAGAGAGAAAAGAGAAGAGAAACTTGGGCATTGAATCACGCAGCCACTATATTTATTTTCTCACTTATAGCTAGTCCGCCCAATTTTTAGATCCGCATGGGCCAGAACCGAGTTATTCGTTTCCTTTCTTTTCATTAGCTCGTCTTTTTCCCCGTTTCTTCTTTACTTATTTCTTTTGTTGTTGACTGTTACCTTTTCTTTTGAGTTTTAGGGGATAATAAATTGATATTCTTTCGTTTTCTTTCCTTTTTTTCTTTTTGTGTTTCTTCTTTCATTTTTGTAATAAAATTATTATTTTCTTGAAATTAACCTGTAACATTTTATTGAATTCATGAATAGTTTTTGGATCCGATAACATTATTTTGAATCGCGATTTTTTTTGGATCTGTGAATATTTTTCTCTAACATGTGAACATTATTTTAAATTCGGGAAACAAATTCAGACCCACAAACACTTAATTGAACATTTGTTTTTCGCCAGTGAAATTTTTTCCTAGCCCGTGAACATATTTTTTGAATTCGTGATCATATTTTCAGACCCACGAACATTTTTCAAAAAAAATTGAAACATTTGTTTTTCAAACCTGTACGAACTCTTTTTGGAACCCGTGAATCTTTCCTTTGAATCCGTGAACATTTTTCCAGGCTCGCGAACATTTTTCCAAAATATTGGAAACAAATGTCGTTCCAACCGGTGAACATGTTTTCCGAATCCAAGAACAATTTTCTAAAATACTTGGAACATTTGTTTTCCGAACTCGTGAACATTTTTCTCCTAACCCGAGTAATAAATTTTAACGCGGTGAACATTTTTTCAGGCCCTCGAACATTTTTTAGAACGTTTCAAAAAAATAATAAAAAGAAAAAAAATGTGAAAAAAAATTGGAAGAATAAAAAGAACCACGCGTATGCTGCTCTGGGCGCTGATCGCTTGGTAACTTGTACATACCGTCGCGCTTCTGGCCCAGGCCCATGTAACCCAGGCAGCCCAACAAGACGCGGCCGGCTTCCCGTTTCGGTTTCTGACTTGACATCCGAGTTCTCAAAAAAAAAAAAAAAACTGACATCCGAGCCAAAGAAAAAAAGGACCCCAATTCCGCGGGATCTGACTGCATCGCACTTCCCGTCGACGGGACCTCGTCGTGCCTCTCGCCGGATCCGAAACCCCGCCGCCGTGCGCTATCCTTCCTCTCCACCCTGACTGCGCAAGGTCAATCCTCTCTACCTCCCGCCTCCCCCGAAACCCTCCTCCGTGTGACCCCAACCCCGGCGTCTCCCCCGTCGGACTCGCCGCGCCGCCCCTGTCCGCGCCCACGCATCGTCCGAGGTGCGACGAAGCGGTCCAGGTATTTCCTCTATCCAGAATATCCAGGCCGCCGTCTTCTCCCGGAAACCTCCTTGTTTGATCCCTGCACAAGTGGACAGTTCAGAGCTCAGCTTCGCGATGTTGTATCTATGACACACAATACAGTTAGGCCGTTGCTTTATTTATAAAGCGGGACGAAAGCCTGTTTCGAGGAGAATACAGTTAGGCCTTGCAACATTGTCTGTTTCTTAATAATAATTAGTTCGGGAAGGGTGCAGAACGATCCGGCTTTGTTGCTTCTGCTGATATGGGATGTAATTTAGGCCCTCTGAAGTACAAACAATAAGGTCTGTTACTTGTGCTTGATCGCTATTTAGTCAGATTTGGATGGTCGACTGTCGGTGGCTTTTAGGATGTTTTTTTGTGTTAACTGCTTCACAGAGCAGAACGGAGGTTGTATATGAGTTATGAAGATCATGTGTATGAACGGAGGTTGTAGGTTGTAGCTGTTTTTTTTGTTATGCTATCTAGCTCGTAAATACTTAGATATATATATATATGCTTATTTGTGTTAAGAAGACTAATGTTTTATGCATTTGTGAAACATGAAGGTGTTGAGCGGGTCAAATGGCGCAGATCCCAAACCTCGATAACTCTCCGCTCAATCTCACTGCCCTCAGGTCTCTCATCCTGATCCCACTCACCTCCTGTCCGTCCCTCTAAATTTTGACTCGTGTTCTTAATCTGTTTTAACCCTGTCTTGCAGGGAGCAATCACAGAAGGACCTTCTTAACATAGTCAAGACTGTATGTTCTCCTCCTGCAATCCCCATCACAATCTTCTGTACTCTTGTTGACATTACAGGTTTGAATTCCTTCTTGTGTATCAGATTAGGGGTAAGAAGTGTCTGGTCATCGATCCGAAGCTTGCGGGCACCCTCTCGCTGATCTCCAGACCTCACAGCTAAAGGTTCAGTGATAGAATGTGGATCTGGTGCCAATAGCCGATATCTTTCATGTCTCTGTCTAATATGTTAATAGATGTCTTTGAACATTGGTGATGCACCATGATAAAGCCATAGTGTAGTTACTTTCTCTGAGTAAACTTTTATTAGCTCAGACATGTTTTTTTTACGTTGATCAGGAACATGATGTGGAGCTGCGGATCCTGTCTGCTGACCCTCTGCAGACGGAGTGCCCCAGAATTGTGTATCTTGTTCGCTCGCAACCGAACTACATGAAATTTATTGCAAATCAAATAAAGGGCGATGAGCCCAAAGGGCTACAAAGGGAATATTTTCTATATTTTGTACCACGCCGTACAGTTGCTTGTGAGAAGGTATATCTTTTTTTTTGTACATTAAGTTTTTAATAATGTATCTATCTATACTTCTATTATTTTATTTGGACGTAGAATTCGAGTATGATAAATAGTTCGCAAGACTCATGGCAATTCGACTGTTCTAGATCCCTGTGTAATAAGAATGGAAACTCAGACAATCACCAAATCAGTGTGTGGATGTGTACTAGGAATCTATTTGTCCTCATATTTTACTGTAAAATAGAGTGAATATTCGTCTTGTGTGGACGAAATCTGCACAAATAGTTCAGCTTTGTTGACTAGGTTCCAGAAGTTTGTCAAGCTGGAATCAGGCCGATTTATCGGAATATCGGCCGGTTTCTTGAACAGTGGGTATAAGAACTACCTTCTTCTTGAAGGGGAATATGCCTTTCATTCTGCTAGGCTGCTGCATGGTAATTAATGCATACATGCAGTTTTGTCCATACCAATGATATATACTGTAGTTACTGTAGGTTGGAACTTCTTTTTACTGATTATTGGTATGAATATTTTCATATCACAGTTCGAATGAGCTTCTCTAGGATTTCAGCTTGCCTGCCACTTCACTGTTATTTAAAGATGGCCCCTTAAAATAATTTGTGGCCTATTGCTTGGGCCGTTTTGAAATTAGAATCAACAAGCTTGAGCTTTGCATTTACAGTGACTAGTACTGCTGGTTATTATCCTACTGTTTTTACCAGTTTCTCCTGATTTGATCACCATTATTTCTTATGGATAAGGAGAATATCTGATTTACAGGCCAAGAGAGGGTCCAGGGATGCTAAGTTGCTAACTATCATTACTTATATGAAATAGATAAAGTTAAACTTATCTTTTGTGAAATCCCCAGAAATGTCATATATCTGCAGTGCTACTTACCAAATATCTGACTTTGAAGGGCAACGGCCAATCATAAGTTATAAGTCAATGTAAATGTTTTTATAGCGTAGTATTCATTGAGGAATAAATGTTTAGAAATTAGCAAATACATCATTAATAACCCATGTGCAATTATTATACCATCTCATGTTTATTGCCAAAATTAACATTGCTGTTTGAAGGTATATTAATAATGGTGTGGGGATAGATTAGGTGTCAACTTCAGCTGTCTTACTGTTTTGGATGAGTTAGGTATCTTTTGTTGTAGTAGTAATCTTAGTCTGGTTAGTTTTGCCTCCCTTACCTTGGGATATTCAAACACATGCTTAGATATTGCACCCAGAATTTTGTGAGCTAGGACAGATGAACCAATGAAATCCTCAATAAGACATTTCAAAAAATATTCGTGTTTGTTTTTGCTCCCACAGATTCTGGAGGAAGAGAAAGTTCATCAGAAGTTAACAATTGGAGAATATCCATTGTATCTAGTTCCGCTGGATGAGGATGTGCTTTCTTTTGAGCTTGATTATTCCTTGCAGGTACTTCTATATAGTTGGTGTAGCATTTTTTTTAATACTGCACTGTATTGGGTCTCATTAGAGCCTTTATGATTTTCAGGAATGCCTTATTGAAGGAGATACTAGTTCTGTCTGGCACGTTGCAAAAGCCATTCATAAGTTAGAGGTATGCGTGTCTTCTCGTCCTATATTTGTTAAGTTCTGTACTCGAAATGAGTATTTGTACACTCAGGATACAGTTGTGTGAGGCTGAAATATTTTTTGGATAGTCTAAGTTGTTATCTACAACTATGCTTTAAGTTTGCATGTATTACTTGTCAACTTTACATCTGCGATCTCGCAAGTTTCCTTACATAATCTTTCATTAACTAGAAGGTCTGACACCCTATTTTAATGCGGGATACTGACTTCCACAAAATTCTTAAGTGGCACACTTACACGTAGTACTCTTTTTTTCCCAGTTTGCCTTTGGAGTTATCCCCAACATTAGGGCGAAGGGTAGCATCAACCAAAGCCGCAGAGTTGCTGAACAATATGCAACTAGAAGATCCTGTCAACATGGATAATGTAATGCTAACTGATTTCAAGATTTTGTTACTCAGATCTCTAAATTCAGCTGATCTCCTAAATTTTTCTTTTTGGTGCTTTTAGATGGGGATGCCAGAGATAGACACCCTCATTTTGCTAGACAGAGAGGTAATTTTGCTGTTGTAACTCATCATTTTGCTTTTCTTGGCATGTATGAACTTTATCACTTATGTTTGTTCTAAGTGATAAAATGTTAATAAAAT
Organism: Poa pratensis; assembly: GCA_947311845.1. Taxonomy (NCBI): domain Eukaryota; kingdom Viridiplantae; phylum Streptophyta; class Magnoliopsida; order Poales; family Poaceae; genus Poa; species Poa pratensis. The sequence goes on along the minus strand of CAMZMU010000128.1, from coordinate 9,228,821 downwards.
TATAGTGGTCTTAGATATTAGTGTGTGATACTTCTCTTCTTATATGTCCTGCTAATGCATGTTCTTTTACTCATTCAGGTGGATATGGTGACACCCATGTGTTCTCAGTTGACGTATGAAGGTCTATTAGACGAGGTAGGCCAGGAAGTTCTGGATACTGGCATTACTCAGAAGTCACAAGTGTTTGACCTGTTAGCTTTCTCTGTTGAACCTTAATTGACAGCATGTGATCGTACAATTCTACAAGCTAGCTGGTTCGTAGCATTCTAGTATTGCTTTCGCTAAATCTGGGGCGATGCGAAACACCACATAGTTCATGTTCTCTTATCATTTACCATGGTCAAAACAAGAAATTCTCCAATGCTGCGTCCATCTTTGTTGTGAGTTTGTGACTGCTACACCAGATTATACCTGCAGCAGTGTAGGCTTGTAATGAAGTCAGCAGTATGTAGTTAATTTTAGCAACCATAGAGTCTTTTAGCAACACACAGGGATGCAGGGTGCCACTAAACACACCTAAAACTTTGCTTGTGACATCAATGGTGTTGGCTCCTTCAGCCTTCATGTTTACTACCCCAGTTCAAAACTAGATGTCATTTAAAATGCATGCACTCTAACTACTGTGAATTTGACCACTAATATACAAGCCTTATGAATTTAATAGTGTACATTTCTGTATCAAAGTATTTTTTGGAATATGTGGTCAAAGTTGTATATTGTACTGTCTATGCCCGAAACATCTACCCTGGAATGGAGACGGTACAACATGATTTTTATCATTCAAAGATCTGCACAGATGCATACGGGTTGAGCTGTGTGAGAATGTCGCATGGTGCCTGAACTAACTGTGATAGTATTTAGATGTTAACTAGTGCCTAACTTGCTTTCGGTTGGTGTCTTTAGTAGGAGATGTGAAATGCTTGTAGATACTTCCCCTATTTATTTTCTTATCCACAACTTTGCTAGGTTATATGTGTTGCAATGGTAGCAATGATCTTGTTAGATTTAGTTGTATTAATTACTAAAGAGCAGTGTGAAATGATATTCTGGTGAATGTTGAACGTGTTAATCTTAGGCCAACTGGAATTATATATTTAGCTGCATACTTAGACATGTTCCTTGCAGCAGAGTGTTGTTGCTTCAGTTGTTTTAGCTCTTGGCTGGGTTTGGTCTCCTTTTTTCTGTTCTATTTCATTTGATTCTGGAACATCATTCACTAACCCAATGACAGTGTTGCGATGTTCATTTCCTAATCAATGCAACGAAAATGAACAGAATTTCTACCATTCTAATACTGTATTCCAGTGCGTAACTAGTAGCTTCATTGAATAATGCGTTTATGTTGTATTCAACAGATGCTGGAAATTCACAATGGAACTGTGGAAGTTGATTCCAGCATTATGGGGGCCAGCAAGATGGAAAAAAGGTTAAGGTTCCGCTCAATTCAAGGTAACTTTCTCTAGTATGTGCTATCTGGGAAAGCAAAAATAAATCTGCATTAATATTTTGAATTACATTTCTATTAGTCTGGTGTGTTCCTGTGAATACGCTGTTATATCGATGTGGTGTGTATAAATCTCTTTAGATTGCAAGTTATATGTATATAAGCATGCATTTTCTGTGAAATATGTGCTGGATAGAGAGCTACAAATTGATATCTCTGTTCTTCTCTTTTCAGTGATAAGCTGTACAAGGAGATTCGAGATCTCAACTTGCATGTTGTAGTTCAGGTTTACTCCACTGGCCTTGCCTCTTGTTTTGCTTGTTATCTACAAGCTGCGATAATCTATATCATGTTTAGGTCATCACACTGTTTTGACTGCAGGTTGTGCGCCAAAAGGCAACATCTATTCAACAAGATTATGCAGAAGTAAAATCCACCAATGTAAGTGTAAGGATTAAGTTTTGCATCATGTTATCTATTCCTTAGAATGTATTGTCCTTTAATACTTCGAATGAATATGTCATCTAGGCCCATCGAGTAGTAAGTTACGCCCATGTTTTCCATGAATCCTGTATAAAAATAACTACGGTGATAGAATACAATGCATATAGTTGTGATAACTTCTCTTTCCCAAAAGCTAGCATGGCATAAGCTCAGAGGGCATGTCTGACGTATGACGTAATGTTGGGTCTCAAAATTGAATTGTTGGATGTAGAGATGCTGGTGGTGTTTGGTCTTACATTTTTGGGCAAGGAGTGATGAACACGTGTTCGGATAAAATCATTTCCTTTCTGTACATACTTAGGATCACGTCTGTTTAGCATTTTAAGTATCTGCATGTGTATCCCAGTTTTGCATAATTATGTGATGTTCATCTTAGCCAAAGTAGTTATTTTTTTCTATTGCATGGAACTTATTGACATATTTTTCATAAACAGACACAGTCGGTTTCTGAGCTGAAGGATTTTGTGAAGAGGTTGCACTCACTTCCGGAGATAGCTGTGAGTTATTGAAGTACCTTCTTTTGTTGCCTCCGCTTCCACTAACTATGACATTCTTTGATTCAGAGGCATGTTAATTTGGCACAACATTTGCAATCATTTGCGGCAAAACCCTCGTTTCATGCCCGTGTAGAGATTGAACAAATAATATTGGAGGTGGAGAACTATGAAACGTGAGTTTATTGTAGAAACTTCTCCTTAGTTTTCTTTTTACTACTTTACCATGCATTTATTATAGTTTATTACTCACCCTCGGTTCAATGTTCCTTAAGTTGTCTCATGTATTTAAAGCAATACTATCTCTATGCTTGCTTCTATTGGATAGTACAATTTTACACCCTGAACTTTTGTGCTTGTAGTCACTATATACTTAAACATGTATTCTACCATCTAAACTCTCGATACCAGATCAAATACCCCTGCATTGTCGAGTTTTAAGGCGATTTGTCATGGGGTCTGACATGGAGGGTTTCTAGCAAGTTGGCAAGTTGCATGATTAAGAAAGAGTGATTGCGTTGCCACCTAGTAAGCTTTTGTGTTCCCTATATGCGATATGATGGTTAAATCCTAACTGGATATATAATGCCCGGAGTAGTGAACGCTCAGCTGGGCTGGGTATGAGCGGAAGACTATAGATGAGAGACACAAACATTGAGGAAGCAGACTGGATAATCTCATTAGTTGAATAATTGAGATACGATGCCTCTGTTTTGATATAGCAGGCCTGGGATCTAACCTATCTATAACTCATTGATAGCTTTCTGTAGTTAGCTGAGAGTTGCTACTATCCCCGTGGCCATTCAACAAGCCATAAGGTCCAAGATCCACATCACTTAATATGTGACAGCAATGTCTCCCGTTTCAGCATCAGTGTGAGTAGTTTTTTCTGAGAAAACACAAAAATTTGCGTCTCGATGTATTGATAGAAAAGAGAGTTATGTACAAGCCCTAAGAAGCTTGTTGTCCCGACTCTCGCCCACTGTTCAGTCTGCACTGACCATGTCAAGAAGGCAAGCGATGCTACGTTGCGCGCCCTCGAAGATGACCATACTACGCTGCTTCAAAATCCACCAAGCCGTGAGAATGATCATCGATGATGTGCCATTCCTCATGGTGGTGAAGACGGAGTGGAAGTTCTGCTGCCACGAGTCCACGAAGCCCCGCGCTAGGGGGTGCACCAGTAGATTGGACCCAGGAAAGCACCTCGTGTGGTAGAGGGCACTGTTGGTACTTTGTGTATCTATAGTTTAGGAGTAGCACAAATTTTTATCTGTATGGTAGAGGGCACTGTTGTTACTTTGTATATCTAGTTTGTAGGAGTAGATCAAACTTTCTCCCTATGGCATATTGGATAATCCTCATGCTCTTTTTTTAATATAAATAATTCATCCTTCTCGTCATACGGCTGGTTAGTGCTATGTCTGTGGTTTAGATGCTCTATAGTAGGCTGGGCTGCACATAGTCACAGGCTTAAATCAGCCACGTGGTGGTGGAGAGTGAAATGGAGGTGGGGGCCTGTGCGGAAGCGTGAACATTGCCTTTCTTACCTCCTAAAGGGTGGAAGTTCTTCCTTGCTTTTGTTCATGGGTTTTTCATGCTTTCTTGGCCTCAACCTTGGCTTGATGCTTTGATTTGGTTCCATGTATTTTGTTGGTCTAATAACATGGATGATTGTATGCTGTGATCTTCTGATTTGCTGACATGCGAAAGGGATAAAATGGGGAAGTGCTAATGGGCAGTGGCTACTATTGTCATACTGGGGCATGAAGCAGTATAGTGTTTCGTGTCTAATACAAAATAAGATATGTTCCAAGCAGATCTAATACATGCCATAGTGGTATATAAAAAAGTTCCCCGCAATATTTACTGAAGTTCTTTTAAGTCTTTGTTTTTAGCTTTTAGGATATCACAATTGTGAAGCAAGCTGTCAAATAGTTCCCACTATTTTGTGTTGAAATATTAACTAAGCTAACCACATCCCCAGGTGTTTCGAGTACATTGAAGATATAATACAGAAGCAAGAACCAATTGAAACTGTTCTTCGCCTTCTAGTGTTATTTTCCCTTACAAATGCTGGGTTGCCAAAGAAGAATTTTGACTACTTGAGGTATTCCACTATTTCGTCATAAACCACTGTATATCTGGGATTTTCCATTGTTACTTTTGTGTTAAACGCCATAGTCGTTTTCAGTTTACAGATTTGCAACAGGCAACATATGTTTATAGCTATATAAGTAATGTTGATAGGATCATGATCATCTATAGTACTTGAAGACTTATTCTCCTAGTCAATTTTGCGGCATTGACCGTAACCTGTTTTAGTTACATTTGAATTTATGATTGCAGAAGAATAGCTGCCATTTTAAAGTACCTACTAGGCAGGTGGATAAATGCATTTCTGCATTTTATGCTTGTTGCACTAAGTATTCCCAGCACCATATCGATATCATTATAATGGAGGTGTTTTAGTAGTTTGTGTTGTGCATTTCGTCAAATATCCTTTTGCCACTTACAGCATGTTGTCAGATTTTCATCTAACCTCTATCCTCATCTTTTATTCATTTTCTGCTATTTGCTAGGCGAGAAATACTGCATAGTTATGGCTTTGAGCATATGCCCTTGTTATACAATCTGGAAAAGGCCGGCCTTGTTAAGAGGCAGGTTAGTCAACATAGCTTCTCGATGAATTTGGTTTTCTTTCTGTTTCAGAACCTTCAGCTGCTCCTCACTGGTGTTTTATCTTGTTATTTATTCCAGTTCGTGTCGCAAATTTTCTGTAATATCATATCATTTTGTGCAGGAATCGAGGAGTAATTGGCTTGCTATTAGCAGAGCTCTGCAGCTTATAGTTGATATAAAGGATCCTGAAAAGTATTTATTCACTGCTAAGACTTCATATTTACTTTGATTTTTATTTTCATGTTTTACTTACAAATATATTATGCTAAATTAATCTCTACAAATTTGTCATCTTTGTGAAGTGCAAGTTTAGTGATGTAATTATGGTTTAGTCTGTTCATTTTTCATACTAGTTAATTTATCTTTTTTAAGAAAAATACTCATATTGATAGGCAAGTGACTTTACCTCTTTTATATATACCCAAATTGTTTCTTTGAGTCTAAGTTGATTAACGCAAAAGAATCTCATTTTTAGCCGCTTCAGTAAACAAATTGGTATAAAAGAAGAAAATCGCTATCTTTCATAATTCCAATGAAAGTTCATTGAAATTTGTTGATCTTTTTCTGTGTGTTTGGATATGTTGAAAACGTTGTTTTCTTCCCCTAATCATGTTGTGCATAATATTTATAGCACTACTGCGAGCATTCATGCTTCTGATTGTTGTGCATTTGTTAGCAAGTTTCCATGCTTATTTGTGGTCCCGAGTTGTCTTGGTCATGCTAACAACACGATTTACATGTTCCTATTTTCAATCTCAGGCCTGATGATATATCATACATCTTTTCTGGATATGCGCCTCTTAGTATTCGCCTTGTTCAGCATGCAGTGAGGTCTGGATGGTAAGTGTATACTGTATCCCATCAGTTTATTTTCAAGGATTTATTCATGTTCATTAGAATGTAGTTTGCACGAAAAGATAGGTTTAATTTCCCTAGGGAGGGAATTCTTTCAATAAACTAAGATAAAAGTTGAACAGAGAACCCTGGAAAAAAATCTTTAGCTTGGTACTTAGTTACAGAAAGTAGATGTTAGTTGCATATGAATTTGTTCAAATTTACCCTCTTCTGCATGTATGGTGGTAACAAAATCAGTACACGGTTGGAAGAACTGCGTCCCTTTATTCTTTGCACCCCTGGGTCATTTTCGGATGATATTCCGTGCAATATGGAAGTGACTTCCAGTTCACTTTCTTACAACCATTCTTATTCTTTCCATATGGAATGTGGTTTTGGGAATATCGTTAGCTATTTGCTTACTAATATATTCGACCAAAAAATGTTGGTGTCAATTGATTTATCTTTGTACCATTTCTCCTCAGAAGTTGTGTTACTTTCTTATCAATGATGTTATGTTGAGAAAATGGATTTTGATTGAATGGCCTTAATTGAAGGGTTAGAAGGTTTCACATGTTAAGATTGTTTCCGATATTAACTTGTGCACCACTGTGCAGGCGATCCATTGAAGAACTGTTAAAATTATTGCCAGGTCCTCATCTGGATTTGAAAAGAGTGAGTGGATATTGTCTACGTCGAAGTTCAGCTTTTTCGGGAAGCAGGATGTTTTTTTCTTAAGATATTGATCTAATCTACTCATATAGGGTGCCTCGACCATAAGTTCTTCATCGGAAGTACTCCCAGGTTCTGTGGGGCAACAGAGTACCGACAGGTAAAATTCCTTGATGTTAACTCTTGTTGCCACATTTTAGGAACACCAGAAATGGAGAAGGATCCGGTTACCCCAATCATGTTTCCTTCATGATTTCTCTAAGAATAGGTGCAGTGCTGTTTGCTGATTAGATTGAATAACCTATTTCCCATGTTATTCATGATCTTATATTTATAGCGAGCAAATATTTCTACTGCGCGGAAAGTTAGACTGTCAAAATTGTGGTGTTCTCCGCATGGTTTGCCCCAACCTATATGAGCCTGAAATGCATGAGGTTGGATCAACTTTCTGAACCATTGGACCTTGTGATTGTGAGGATTGAAAAGGCAACTGTAAGTAGCAGATCTTGGAGAATGCGATAATATGTAGAGTACAGGGAAGAACGTGAGGAGTAAGACTAGTGAGATATAAAACCAAGGGGGTGAGGCAAAGAAGATTATTAGTAATAGTATCATTTGAGATTGCATCACCTATGACTAGTATCACATGGAGAAGCCAGAATTACACTATTTTTTTGTTAATGTAGTCAGTTTTTGCCAGAACAGTATGACTTTTCTATCTTATATTTTTTCCTCTTTCCTGCTGATAGCAGTGGCACAGTTAAGGTTTTCTTCTACTGCGTTTGTTATAAATATCTGTTTGTTCTAGGGTTGGTCAGCGCTCCCTGGTTCTGGTTGTATTTCTTGGTGGCGTAACATCTGCTGAGATTGCTGCACTACGATTCCTTAGTGCACAGGTACATATTGGCAAACTCATTTCCATTTTCTTTCAGATGTTTATAGGAAATGGACTCCAAGGTGTTATAAAGTTGGAACAATTTTAGACTATGGAAGTTCTTTGAAAACAAAAAGGAAAGACCTCGCTGTTGGCCGATTTCTGCTCCTTTTGTGACCTCTGGGTTTTATAATTTAAATTAGGGCCTCTCCACTTTACAATGGGAATCACCGTTAACTTATCTGATAACCCGAAGCTTTCTTTACAGAAAAATATGTCTTGGCGCTAGCACTAACCACTTTCTCCTTGTATTTTTTTTTCACATTTTCCATGACCAGTTCTCTTCTTATTTATTTCTAAGTGATTATTGGGAGTCTAAATGTTGGTCAGATTTTGCAGCCTGACATTGTAACATCACATTAGTTCACGAAAATCCTACCCTAAGATCTGGGTGTCTTATTTGCCATATCATATTTCTTGTCTACTGCAGGAAGGAATGGGCTATGACTTCCTAGTTGCAACTACAAAGGTTATCACTGGCAACACATTGCTGAGACCAATTATAGCCAGCAGCAAAGAGGGAATGATCTAGTTATCTTGGACGCTCATACCCATTTCTTTATTGTACAAAAAAGCGGCGAACACTCGAGCCGAAGAGGGATTTCCTTCTTTGATTCTGGCAGTTATTCTCAGACTGCTAAGGCTCGTGTTCTTTTGTTCATCAGACGAGCCTTTGTCTTTCTTTTTGTCATGAGGTACATCGTACGGAGTATATATCGACGTCTCTTGTACAAATATGGCTGCGCTAGCTACTGCCTTAGAGCTAGATGGAAGTGCCTCGTTCTCGTGTTCATGTATATTCCTGAATCACACATTTTCATTTTTGATTGTACCGCTGCTTTCACCTTGTATATCCGTTGTCTTTTGCCATATCTCAGAGTCCATTTATCCGCACTTAGATTTCGTTTGGTTCAGCTTTGAAAACCAACTTGTCTGGTGAAAAAGAAGAATATGAACTAAAGGGGTTAATTTTCATAGAAGATCCTCCAAATAGTATGTCTTTCGCAACTGGTCGACCCCTGCTTCCATCATGGCGAAAATCAATTTTTAGTGGAAATTACCCACTTCCACTGGTAAGTCATACTTGGTTAATTAAGCTTCTTTTCTCCCTTCAGCCTGAGCGGCTGAACAATTTCCCATCGCATGCCCATTGACACGAGAAAGAAGACCGCACATGGATCTAGGATTCCTGCCGCCACGCTCCCACGGCCGGTCTGACAGCAATCCTCGCCCTTCCAGCTCTCCTTTACCACAGACCCTCCTCCTTCCCATTGCAATGGCACGCCACCCCGGACCTGAAGGACTCTGACATCCTCCGCCGGGTAGTCATGCCTGTGTCCACGCATGCCTTCTGACCATCACCCTAAACCCTTGCCTCTGTCTTTCCCTGAGGTTCTTGTCCTTGAAGTCAATATGCGGCGGAGATGGAGGTGTCGCTGGCCCTTGGTTGTGGTTCTCGTGTTGCGCTGCACTTGACCTTGGGAAGCCAACCGTCCTTACTTCTCTGCCCGGATGCTATCTGGAAGAACATTCGTGCTGAGGTGGTGGCCATGTAGTGCAAGGTTTGGAGTGGTCGCTGGCATGGCGTACATGCTCTCTGCTTCGAGTTGTGGAGGTGTTTTCCACCATCGTCGTCAGATACTGTGAGTGCATTATAAAAGCTAGCACACATATACATCAACGAATGGATGTGAACACCATTTTTATCTGTGCACTGCTACTCTATTAGGGTTAATGATTTGATACGTAGAAGCACTGATTCATTTTATATTATTTGATTTTTGTTGGAAATATGCACTAGAGATAAACACGTACTCACTCTGTCCCAAAATAAGTGTCTTAGATTTGTCAAAAAGTAGATATATCTAGACATAAAACATGTATAGATACATCAACTTTTGGGCAAATCTAACACACTTATTTTGGGACGGAGGGAGTATGATGATATTTTCTAAATGTATTTATGTGTTATGTAGTCCTTGAACATTATCAGTGATATGTATCATCAAATATGTGATTCACTTGTGGAACTATGTATTGTATGATGCTTCGAACTGCCCCTAGTTAATAAGGTTATATGGACACATATCCTTGACTAATGTACGATTCGGCTGATGAGTGATGACTCGGTTCCGTTTTCCATGGGCATGGTGATGCCAATCCAATAGTACTAAGTCTGGTAGAAGAGTTTACCTACTCTTACAGAACCACATTGAGATGCAACAAGCGAGATGTCAGTTGTTAGTTTACCTACTCTCAAGGAATGTATATGCCATGTCCTTATATCTGAGATCCTCACATGATCCAAGTTGTGATGAATCAACCAACTTAGGGTCTATCGAATGTTGCTTCATAGCTAGGTGGTTATAAAGGTTGATTATAGGTTCACTATGAAACAAGTTGTGTGTCATGGTTGACCAAGATGAGTTTTGCCACGACTCAGTCGAAGATATATTCTGCGTGTCCTCTTGAGTGATCTAAGTCTGGTTGGCCATTTGACTAGGTTAAGAGAGTTAAGCAACAAGTCAAAAAATAAAAGAGTTAAGCAAGGACCCAAATTATGAGTTAGTTCAACAAATCCATATCATCGGTCGTGAAGAGAGTCGAACTATTAAAGGGATAAGAAACACTTGCCTATAGCATGATAAGGTATATCGCAAGACAACAAGCACGCGTAATGTTACACATTGTACAAGATTATTAGTTTGACATTATTTCACTCGGGAGTCGACACATTTTACTAGAAGCGGCTACCGGCTATTGACTTGCGGCCAAGCGTTCATGGAAACGAGTAGGACTCAGAGCCATGGTGGGAACTCAGAGGAATAACTCTAACTGTGCCTGAACGCTCGTGAAACCATGCATGGGATCACACTTAGAAGACGAAACTAGTCGGATCTGATCCGACTAGGTTGGATAAGTCAGACTATGACAGAGGCCTACACGTATTGGATTTGTTTTGCACACTTGCACTCACATTATAGTTTGGTGGACCGCAAATTTTGCAGGCCCGACGAATGCCTACATAAGAAGGACGCAACCTCGATCGGATGGCCACGAAAATGCCACATGTTGTTTCTTGTGTTGGAAACCCTAACCACCACAAAGTTCCATCTCATGCGATCAGATCTAGTAATCCGCCGCCCCCACGTTCCACCCCATACGAGTGGATACGCTAGTTTTAAACTTGTGAAAATCAAGAAGAATAATCCCTGAGGACATGTTCATTGTTCAAGGACCATATGGCACTCCCGCGACATACTACATCAGTTTCCACACCTACACGCCCAGTGGTAAGCACAATTTCAAGGGATGCGAGAAATTTTTGGTTTTCCAAGCATTGCACCTGTAATACCCCAGCGTTTAGGAACTAACGAATGGTACAAACAGGAATTTATGCATCTGCATGCATGCATCTGAAAACCTGAATAATTTTTTCACAAATTAAAACCCTGAGGTGATCGGAGTCTGTTCATCTTCTTGATTTAGGATTTAGATCATCTTAGGTGAAAACGAGGATTTCGACATGACCTTTAGGTGCTTTGCTTGAAATAGGAATTTTAATTCAATTTGAATTTATAAAGTAATTCAAATTGAAAATAACAAAGTTATTAAATTGACACTTGATTAATTAAATTTGGAGTGTTTGAATAATTTAAATCCTTACAACAAAATGGCAATACAAAGGATTACAGAAAAAACAAAAAGAACAATTTTATTGATTAATTACAATAATACATTATCTTTACAATCGTATTACAACAAATTGAATTACCAAAAAGGAATATTACAATTATTTCTAAACTACAAAGTCTTGTATCTTCTTCTTCTTCATTTGATCTCAGCTCCAAAACTGTTTTCCTGCAAGACAAATGAAAATCAAAGACAGAAAATACAAAGAGGGGTTAGGGTTAGATTTACTCTCAGTTTAGCAATGAAATGCATTGCTAATTACATCATCGAGTGTACTTAAGGGACTAAGTATAGTATCTGTTCTTAATCCTCAATTTTAGCCTCAGAACAACCTCAGTGGCTGGGCAGCGACAAAATCCACTTGGCGAGTAAAAAGAATGCATCACTTAGAGATAAGACCAACCAGCCATAGCACCAGGTTAACAGAACCTGGGATAGCACACTAGCTAGCAGCACAATCACCGTGTTGTTACTGTGCTGTCAACAGCACAGCAAACTCACCCCAGGAGGGATAAGAGCAAGGAAAGCCGTAGCAACAAGGAAGCAAACCACTATTTCTCTCACGAAAACCCCAGTTCGAGTTCTTCACATCTCAGAGCTCAGCTCAACACGAGATCACTCACAACCAAATAATCCACCACACAATCCTTGCCAAAAGCAAGAACAAGATGGGATAGAAGCACAAGGCTAAGCAGGAGCAAGGAGGGAAGGCCAGGAGCTAGGAATAGCAAGCTGGAGCTGGAGGAGCAGGCCCACAAGGTGAACAAGGGGAAGATCCACAAGATCTGTTGATCAAGAAAGCCAGAAGAGTCTCAAGCAACATCACAACACCACCACCACCACACCTGATCACAGGTTGATCTCTATTTCCTCTAGCAAGTTGATCTGCTAGATACACATGAGTGAGGGGTAGTGTTTTTTCCTCAGACTAGCATAGTAATGCTATGCTAGTTCATCACAGGGGATTAAAAATCAAGTATAGCATATGTTCTTATTAAATCATGGCCTCAGCCTGTGCATCATAGGCAGGGGAGATAAACCCACAATTCTGAGCAAAGGCACATAAGCAGATGTTGCTTTTCACAATTGATTGGTAGCACAGATCCAGTACTTGTTGCTGGGCACAAAACCCACAAGGGGAGAGGCACCACAAGCACAACCATGCACTAAAAGCACCACTGAGAAGTATAAAATAATTTTCCTAAGCCAAAAACATCAGGATGCTTCTATGTAACTCAAAGGAGGCATCACAGCAAGCAAAGCTAAATCATTTAGCTCAAGCAAATGAATTACACTAACCCAGGGCACTAATTGAGCAAATTTACCAATAGAACAAGATGATCAGAGGCACATCTCTGAACCCTGGTTCAGAGAGCACCATCTTTTGCCACTGTCAACGGCAGATACTTAAATCTCTCGAGAGACAGAACCAATTCACCACCACAATCAAAGCCACTAGCTAGAACATCTCCAGTTGAATGCATAGAGACACTAGTACTTATCCAGAGATCATCACAAGGGCAGCTGAGCAAGCTCAACACCTAAGCATCAAGAAACCCTAAATCATTTTGTGGATTAAACATTCCAGAGCAAGGCACGTAGGCCTGGAGGGGGAAGAGATGAGAGAGGAGTGGGGAGAGCTTACCTTACGCCCATGACCGTAGCTCCCCGGCGATGGGGCAGTGCCCGTGTGGCCAGAGGAGAAGGGTCAGAGGAGGAGCACGCCACACCACCAGCACCACGGCGGCACAAGGGTCGTAACCCTGCGCCAAGCCCGGCGGAGCATCTCCAGAAGGTAGAAGCACGGTGGAGCCGCGCAGGTACCTGAAACCCTAGCCTAGGGTTGGGTCGCGCACGGCTGCGACAGGCGGGAAAAAGCGAATCGAAGCAGAGGAGGAGGTGGAGTGTCGACCGGCGCGTCGATTGCGCCGCAGCACGGCGGCGGAGTCTGCCGGAGTCAGCCAGAATCAGAGGGCGACGGCGGAAGCGAGATAGGAGCGGGTCGAGCACGGGAGCGAGAGAGGAAGAGAGAAGGGAGAGCAGGTTGGGCTCGGTCGGTTGACCGGCCCGAGCCAAATGGTTTGGTTCAACCAAGTTGACCCAGGGGCATTTTGGTCTTTGCACAAATCAAAAATTAATAAGGAAATAATTCCAGAAATATTTTTAATTGAATAAACTTTGAAAATTCATAACTATTCAAACTAAATCAGAAAAATACACATAATATATCAAAATGATCAGAAAAATAAAATCTATCTATTTGTTTAAGTAAAATACTTGTCTGACTAAAATTGAATAAACGCAAAAATTGAAACAACAATTTATTTAAAAAAAAATGAAGTTAATTTGAAATGCTATTTTGGATGCATTTCAAATCCATATAAATGGCTTCACATGTCTAACTTCAAATATAAAATATGTTTCAATAATGTTATTATGTCCATTTTTGAGAATTCTATTTGTAAACGTGTGTAAGTAATATTCTTTAAGTGTTTTATTAAAATGATATTTTCCATAAGGAAAATAATTATTCAACAATAATTAAATAATAATAAAATGCTAACAACATACAAAGACATCATGTTATTATTTCATAATATTCCATGTAGTTCTTAATTCATAAGAGTGAATTCTCTACTTAATAAAATATGACCACCATTGTTAACAACCTTTAGTAATTGGATTAATTTTGTGTTACAAATTATTTGAGTTATTAATCCAAATTAATCATTCCATCCCAATCTATTATTACTTTGTTGTTTTCCAAGTGTTAATATTCACATAATATTACATAATTACTTAACTAAAATAAACACATAAGTAATTACTCCTAATATTTGATAATACCTCATTAATTAAATAAAAGTGAACACATTTAAGTCTTGAAGACATAGAATTCTAAAAAAATCAAGTAAATCATATCTAGTTCCTAAATTCCTAAGTAACCACTAATCTCAACTCATGATGAACTTAAGCACTTATAACATCACCTAAAGGTGATAAAATAACCTAAGCAAAATTTACGATGTTATCGAAGTATCATTTTAAAATGAAGCTTACCTAGTTAAGCTTGGGTATGATTGGGGTTATTTTGCGATGCATTTCATTACTATGCATAATAGCATCTTGCCAGAGTTTTCTGTAGCCCTTATCGGGATTACATTGCTATTTTCAGAATTCGGGGTTTTGCCGCAAACCCTAGAACCCCGAAGGGTTTGAACTGCTATATCTATCCAAGGCAAGTTCACTCTTGCTCATGTCCTACTTGATTATGTTTATCAAAGTAAATGCAAAATACTATGGTTTAACATTGCATGAAAAAGAAAAACATATTTTCGAATGATGTGAATTGCTATATATATTGTCGGCTGGCAATGGAACCACGATTTGATGTTGTGGTGGAGGTTCCATTTGCACGGGAATGTATTACTCAGGACTTAACAACCACTGCCGTCAATATTCTTGCGCCGTAAATGACGCGTTAACCATAAGACTTGGAATGAGACGGGAAAGTCATATGTGACCTTCTTCCTTTCACATGTCGACGGGCAGCTAGTGCCATTCGCTGTAGGTCTTGCGAGACTACATGCACATGGGTGGGACCCCTTAATGCCCACGGACTCTGGTGTCTATGATGGTCTGCAAGGGGAGCCTAGGTATCTACCGTGAGGGGTAGAGTATCAGGGGCGATCCTGCTATGCATGAATTGGGTGGGCATGTGGGGTTGGTGGAGAAGCACGGTGAATGGTTTGGATCATCGGCTGGGCCCCACACCAAAGAGAGTGTGGACGGGAAAGATCGCCTGGTTGTGCAACAAGGTGTTGATCTCTTATACGTAAAGTAACGCACCTCTGCAGAGTGTAAAGAAATGTGACATGTTACTCCCTGTTCTGGGAAGGAGCTGCGAACGCTGCAGGAAAGGAGCTCCATGAAGTTCTAGCACCTGTGAATGGTTGACGGGCATAGTTTTCTGAAGATAAAATGGATCCTTTACTAAAAATGTTTTACAAAGATATGCATGTTCATCTATGACCTTTTGGTATGGATGGTAGCTAGTGCATAAAACACCTTATTCCTATTATATGAACTTGCTGAGTAACGCTCGTGTTGCTCACCCTTTCCTCCATTGACCCCCTGCTTAGATTATTGGAGACAGCAGAGGAATGACATGAATCCATCACGACGTTGGGGAAGGTCTTCAATGAGGAGTCAAATCAACCTGGTGGAGCCTGAAGGAGTCAACCTCTACTTTGCCAACGATGGAGTGGCGACAATAGTGCAATGGTGGACACGACGACCACAACGCCTATGGAGAAGACAATGATTTTTGGAAGGAGGAGCACAACTCTAGACAAAGATATTCCAGATGGTTAGATTAGGGATGTGACAACAGCAGTAGTGGATCAGGAATTACAGTAGAGCTGATACCCAGCTTAGTGCTACGACTTGAGTTTTTCTTGAGTTTCATTTGCACGAGACCTACTTCTGCCTGTAAAGGAGGTTCTCGAGATTTTGTATTGAATAGTTATGTAATCCTATAGTGTTACCTTGGACCAGCTATATTTCTGTTGTACTACTCTGAGGGATGTAATATTTACGGAAAGGTCCTTCCGTGAGTATTATATCAATGACTTGTACACTACAACATGCAGTGGTGTGCTGGGTCACCGCAGCACCCCACGTAATCCCAACATCCAATGGTTGTAAAACAAATATGGTAACCACAGGTAGCGCGATAAATATGGCCATGAAAAGAGCCACAGCGATGCTTGGCCAATTTGATCCACATTGCAATATGTTATTTCTGCATGAGTGAGGATGTAGGGGAACAGCGCGATTATTAATGTATGTCATTATCGTATTTTAGTAGCACATTGCAAATCACGACCACTAAGAATTTGATCCACACCATTCAAACATTAGGAAAACCAAAATTTATTGTTCTGCTTCCATTGTCTCAAATTTAAACTGCACCAATAAGAGTGTAGACATTGAACTTGACAAGCCTATAAACGGTTGAAACATATTCAACTAAAAATGGTAAAAACATAATAGTTCCAATATAAGTTATACAACTTTAAGCCGACAATTAATTCTTGTGCCATTAGATTGGACTATAATCCAGAACAATGAAGGCATGAACTGAGATAGTCGAAACAACCATAGCCCACAATTAGAGTTAATAATGTTTACTACTCAAACTCATGGAATATTATAGTTTGAAAGTAGCTCTAAAACCTAAATTACCATCATTTAGTTGTTGAACCTATGATCCATAGTTATTAATAATTCAGACTAGAATATACGCATCTTAGGCATGTCATGCTAAAATATGTAACCATGGCTTAACACACAATTATTCATAGAACATCCAAATTACATCCATGAAAAGAACATATAAATAAATATGTTAACTGCATATGCAACAAAAACCACGTTGTAAAGGCCACATGCATGGAAACCCCCACAATGTTGTGAGGTGTATTTTAGCCGCCAATGTTGTTTTTTTCATGCATGGAATGGGTCTTCTGGTTATGGATCCAGTGGATTGTGAATATTGAGCATGTCTATACCACTCAATCAAGGAGAATTTATGTCTACTAGTTTATAACTAAGGTTATGTATATCTCACATGTATGTCGTTATCGTATTTTAGAAAATTTGTCCATATCACAATCAACAAGCATTCAATAGACACCATTCAAAAGTTGTGTCATGAACCAACTTATTGCTTCAACTAGGCCAGTTGAAGTTTACTTTGCACCAGAACATGCTACAAAATTGGAAAATATATTAACTATCACATGATACCATCAACTAAGCAATTGTGTAAACTTAGTATTCCTTTAGAATTATGTTTTACAGTAGACAAAACCAAGAATTCATCAGTATATAAAATCTCCACATTGAATTCTTAATCTTGGATATTATAGTTGTATTTCCATGTTTCAAAATTTTGCATATACCCTACTACCACTTTGAAACTTGCCCCCTAAAATAGAATTACCACTAAAATCCTATTAAGCTATTGAACCTGGTGAAACTAAGTTATAGTCATATTAGTCATAGCTAGTCAAGAAGAATTTTGTTACCGTGGATTAGCACACAATTATTTATAGGATGTCAAAATCAAACCTAGAAAACGAAAATTGGTTTTAGATGGTTGGTTGCATATACAAAAAAAAAACATTGGTGAAAACAGCATTGTGTGCATCGGAAACACATAATGCCCTGAGAAACACTCTAGCTGTACATGTCGTTTGGCAAATGGAACATGTATGTGTGATGACACTGATGGGCCACTACTCGACCCAACAACATTTGTGTAGGCTGGTTTAGAGCTTGGAATTTGTATAAGAATGTTTTGTCATTGTAATATGTTATAAAATATTTCTAAGTCTGCAAGCAAACATTTAATTCACGATGGTCAATCATTTTACCACAAACCAACGTCATTGCTTTGGCTCCCACCGGCCACCGATTCGCATTTACTCATGTAATGCTTCTAGTAATTAAGATGGATTTTAACTTTTAAGAGAAGGTATTCTACAATAGGAAATAAGATTTTTTTTGTGACCATCATTGAATTGGGTACTCAAGCTTATAAAATTAATAATGAGAAATGAATTAGCTACATTTTCTAAACTTTGCAAGATATCACCTCTAGTTTCACGTCTAGAAGACCTGTTAAATTTTCTTGATACTTGATGGTGCACTCAACCTATAATCTTGCACATGAAAAATAATTCTTTAACTTGTTTGTACATAATTGAAGTTCTGATGTTTAGTCTTAGTAGGTATTCTTACATTTGCCTCTTTTTTTTTGCATGGAGAACACTCATATTATCTTTGATAAATGGATCATTAATGTTGATCTACTTAATACACAAAAATCAAATAATCTTTTGCTTTGATTAGGAACCATTCAAATGCTTTATCGCCAATAAAATGTATTGTTTTAACCCCCATCATTTAAAATTACCTGCAGCATTAAGAGCATACAAAATCTCTGTGAACCTATTAAAACAATAATAACACCTCTAGTTGGAAACTTAATAATTCATATCTGAAACTTATCTTAGACTATACAATTTCATGTCTTAGTTGTTAACTAAATTTTATTCATGAGCAATTAAGTTGTATGGATGGTACCTACAAATTTTAACCAGCCATTAACTCCATATAACACCGAGCACCCACTAAAGCCTGTGACATGGACTTCTGACTGATAGTGCTAGAGAGAAGATTGTGCACATAACTGTATAGTGGTAAATAGTTTATAGAAAGAAACTTTAGTTTTATGGTGACTATTAGTTAGACGTACCACACCATAAACAAGTAAATCCAAATCATGAAACAGTTGAAAGATGCATAGACGAATAATTTTCCCATCAAAAGGCATACATGTCTCACACCATGAAGCATTAATTAACGGAAATTACTTGATTTGAATTGAAAGAGATACATCTAGTAGAGGCTCTTGTCCTTCTATCTAAGGACGATCTTTAACATGAACTTATAAATTAAACCATGGCACACTGAAATAAACAGGCATGACAATGCACATCGGATCAAACATTGGTGAGCTCAACATTTTATTCCCTCCATCGCCCAATCAAAATATAGGCCCGAGAATGACGTTGTTTACGCTAGATAGTGGCGCCATTGTTCTTCTTGTTCACGACATCCTGAATCATAGCCCCAAGAACATCAAACTTCATTGGTTTGGGTACAAACACATCAGCACCAGCACGGATGAATGCCTCAGTGGCATCATGATCAGCTGACAGCCCAACAATCTTAACATCAGTTTCTCCCATAGCACGGATTTTCTCAACTGCCTGTCAAGTAGCACCAAATTTTTTTTGTCAGGGAGCAATATTCAAGAAAAAACAAAAATGTATTTTTCATATACAAACTGGGGAAGTGGTAAAGTACCTCTGGGCCAGTCATTACGGGCATGTCCTTATCACACAAAACAATGTCAAACTTCTTCCCCTCAAGGAACAAATCAACAGCTTCTTTTCCATTCTTAGCCACGGTAGTCTCACAGTGAAGCCTGCGCAACAGCGTGGAGAGAATCAAGATATGCATTTCGACATCCTCAACAATCAGTGCCTTCACGGGAGATCCTGGTGTTGCCATGATTAGCTAAACGAACTGCAAATAAAATAAATAGATTGGTTACTTCAGATCCATGCCTAATGCTTGCAAGGTGAGGCTACCAGCTATTCCCAGGAAGAATCAACGAGAAATCATTATCTCATTTATGTATGGTTAACTACTTTTGGTTGCTAAATTACAGGAAATGTCGAATACACATAATGTGCCACGCCTGTTTTGTAAAATCATGCTCAAGAAGCTGAAACCATCAGATGTATTTCTTGCAAGTGGTGCACACACTTTCATAATAACTATTGGTTTATGAAAAGGTTCATCTGTGGAAAAAGGAACAAAAATATATATTGGAAATATGAAGATAAAAAGAACATCAATAAAATGGCTAAAGGAACACGAATAATTATTGTTTTTGGATGACAACAATAACAGAGTATGTGATGCACACAGAGGTTTTCCCATGATTTTTTTGAAAGTGTGCCACCAAAACACCATGATGATAGCTTCAACATAGAAAAGAAACCATGAAAATGGCAACATCGCTGCCAACGACAAAATAAAAAAGGGTACAATGCATAGATCGAAATGCACTAGTTTCATCCTACACACACCTATAAAATAAAATCTCTTGTATGTAAAACATAGACAGTGAAACCTCTACACTACGATGAGAAACAATTAAGCCAGAAGCAAAGGAAGGAACAGGGACCTTAGATCTAGCTAGATCACTTGATGGAGGAAGATGAGGATGTAGCTCCCTTGCTGCTCTTGCTGGTTGAGGCTTTGGTGTTGTCTGCCTTGAACCCCATTCGATGCCTAGGTATTTATAGGGAACCTAGCATCCCCATGGCCAGCATATCTCTGCCGTCCATTTGAAAATCAAGTTATTCACGCATGCAAATTTCTGCACCGTTCACAGCAAAATACAAAGGGAACGAATATTGATATATTGTCCATATCTTTGATAAATGATCCATATATATTATAATCTTCCATAAATTGCACGACACCGTTGTGGATACATATGCGCGCTCAAAGATTTATGAGTACAAATATTGTCGATTATGGCCCCATATAAGATCACCACATATATACTTATATCTTCTGTCTCAACGTGTCTTTATAGCTGGATACCGCAATGGAAATATGTGTAGTCATGGTTGTATATGGACAAAATAGAGATCAACAGCTGATTAAGCATATATTAACATCGCAGAAGAGCATTTGTTACTATGATTGTACAAGTTCTCTTAATTTCTATGTATGTGCCATGAGCCTAATATAAATGAGTTGGGGGGCCTAACAGAAATAAAAAATATGCATGAGCCTGACCCAATTGTAAATATACTACGGCTGAGGGTGCTAACTGCAAACTAGTTCAATCCAAGTGTTGTTATCTGTATTTTTATTGACAAAGGTTTAAATTACACGTGAAACTAAGAACATCGTGTGATATGCGAAACACCCATGTTGGCGTGTAAGTTAATTTGCTAACAACAGTGCAATGTTTGTACTCGCCCGGGTGCTTTCGGTTCAGAGACACGCTCTTGTGGGTGGTCGGTGTGGTGTGCATGCATGGAGGTGTGTGGGCACACACATCGTCACCATAATTGCATAAACAGTTTTTATAGTAGTCGTGATTTTATTTGAATTTATGTGCGCTCAAAGATTTATGAGTACAAACTCGATTATGGAACCATATAAGATCGCCACATATATACTTATATCTTCTGTCTCGACGTGTCGTCATAGCTGGATACCGCAACGGCAATAGGTGTAGTCATGGATGTATATATGAACATGGCCAAGATAGGTATATGAGTCTGATTAAGCATACATTAACATGGCCACATTTTATTTGAGTATGCATGTGTCCAAAGCTGCAAGCCGTAATGCTGCTTCCGGGCTGCCGGCAACGACGGAGATTAGCGTGGCGGCGCGGGCGCGCGGCGGCAGCAAGCGAGGGGAGAAACAGAACGTACGAGCAAGCAAGGCGACAGGAAAAACGGTACTCCCTCCGATCCGAAAAAAGGGGCGTGACCTACACTTTGCAAAATAGTCCACATGTTCCTTTCTTTCAACCCGCAGTCCACCTTATCCGCAGTCCTCTCTCCGCTCGCCGCGCTACCTCTCTTTGCTCGCTCTCGTCGCCGCCGAGCTCCACGCGCGTCGCCGCCACGCACCCTTCGCTGGCGGCCGCCGCCGGCTCCGCTCGACCCTCCGTCGCCTCGTTCCCCTCCACCTTCCCTCGTCGTGTGGTCGTTGCCTCCGCTCGCCGCGCTCCCATCCAACAAGGATTGGTCCAAGACGACACTGAATCGCCGAATCCGCGGTCGGCGAGGCCAGATGCGGTGACTGCGAGGCAGCACACCACCATGAGCAATGGTGACACCAGCCAACAGCTTGCCGAGCTCCTCGTCGTTCCTGACCGCGAGAAGCACGTGCCGCGGGACGATGCGCCCCTTCTTGTTGTCCCTGGCGGCGTTCCCGGCGAGCTCGAGCACCCCGGCGGCGAGGTACTCGAGGACGGCGGCGAGGTAGACGGGGGCGCCGCTGCCGACGCGCTGCGCGTACTGGCCATTCTTGAGGTACCGCCCCACGCGGCCGACGGGGAATTGGAGCCCGGCCTTCACCGAGCGTGTGACGGACTTCTTCCTCGGCCCGCCGCCGGCCTTGCGCCCGGCGGCGCCCTTCTTCCCCTTCGCGGCGGCTCCGGTGCCTGACGCGTCCATTGCTCGAACTGGCGCTTGCTGTTACAGCGGACGGCGGAACTGAAGGAGGCGGTCTGACAATTCTATAATCTTGAAGGACCTTTTTGTAAAGTGAAATTGCACTAGTTGGTCCGAATCTTTTTTCGGATCAGAGGGAGTATAAAATGGACGAGAAAAAAGGCTGCAACTTGGCTGCACCCTGGGCCAAGGGAGTTTTGTGTATGCCTAGTAGGCCTGGAATTTGGCTGCGCCCCGGGCGATGGCCCAGGGTACCTGGGGTCCAGCTCCGCCCCTCTCATGGGCGGAACGCCTTGGAGCCGAAACTGGGCTACAACCCCCCCTTAATTTTTGATTATGCTCAACATACTCAGAAGATCATGGCGAAAGTTGTAGCGCCGCCATGAAAGGGATCCGTCTTTTCTTGGTCGCGAGTCGCGACGTAGATGACGATGGAACAACGAAGTGAAGCGGTACTGGGCCTTTCGTTGACCAGCGACATGGGCTTCTAGCACTGGGTAGTGTCGTGGTGGTGTGTAGCTTTTGTTAGGCTGCTAGGCCGACCTGGGACGTGGGCTTCTGGCACTATGTAGTGTCGTGCTAGCCTGCTAGGCTGCTAGTCAGAGGACGCGGCCAGTGAGGATATTTTTCCTTGCTAACCATCGGTTAATCCTGTAGCTAGCTCTAAATTGAAGCAAAACTAGCGTGAAGAGTTCATTTCGCGGCAATTTTTTAGCCCCCTCTATGTTTTTGGTCACGCTCCGCCACTGGCCCCTCTCATCACCATAATTGCATAAACGTTTTTGTAGCAGTCATTATTTTATTAGACTTTAGAATTATATATCGACAGTGAAAGTTCACAAAAATTGAAAACCCTTCTACATAAAAGCACACTAACCAAATAAAACCACATCACTGATGTTTCTATCCGTACCCAAGAGTCAAGACATCTTAGTCGTAATCCTATTTCTTTATCTTACTTCAGCAAGAGCAGGCGGTCTTGAGCACAGATGGATCTAGCTAGGCCTAGAGTTGCTACTGATGAAGCCTCAATTCGAGGCCTAGGACAAAATTTCCTAATAAATAATTTTAAAATATAACCTTAATCCCGAGAAGAGTTATCGACGAGGGTGTGCTCTAGCACTCACACTGTCCTAGCCATTTTATTTTTGTTTCTCCCGAACATCACAAGGGTGGTTCCGAGTAGATGTGGATCTAGTCTGGGGCAACTAGTGTTCTTTATAATCTACCAGAAAGTTCTAAAGTATATAAGTGTAAACCCAAGATAAGTTAGCCGAATCAAAGGCATGCTCCTGGGCTAGCTCTAGCCTAGTGTCAAGACATGTGTTATCATTTTCTCTAGGCAGGGTAACACGAAATCAACTAGATACCATTTAGAAAAATAAAAAATTACTTCATTTGATCTTGTCGGTAGTATGAATCGAGGACCAACTCCGTAGGGCTCAATGGTTAGATCTTAGATCATTGAGCAGAGGTCAATGATCTCAAGAGATTTCGCCACCCCTCTCCAAGGAGAGGTAGTAAATAATGGTCAACGGAAAGAACGACCGTCAAAACAATTACAACTACAGGGCATAGATCGAGTTGTTGAATGCATGCCGGTAAGAGTGGTGCTGATTTCTGGTCCGGTAATTCTGCATAGAGGTGCAATTCTTTATAAGGATATGGATTATCGGGGTTAGAGGCGGCTTGGGCTAGCTAGCTCTTGGCTAGTCTAAATATGAAGTATATATATTATGGAGAACACGGAGGTAGAGATCAACCGGGAGGACTGGCGAGGGTAGATCACTATAACGGAAGAACAAGAGATGAATATAAAGACAAGCATGTACTCCCTCCGTATCAAAATATAAGTCGCACTAGTCACTTACCACACATATGTATGTAGACATGTTTTAGTGCAAGATTCATGTAAGTGACTAGTGAATCTTGCACTAAAACATGTCTACATACATGTGTGTGGTAAGTGACTAGTGCGACTTATATTTTGACACGGAGGGAGTAGAAAACTAAAGCGAATCAGGCAACCCATGTCAGGACAAGGAATGTAATCTTGGACTATTAACTAAGGCTATGCTACACTTGGCAGTTCAGGTTTAAGAAGTTAATTGGTGTTTAGTTTTAATAATCAGCCTGATTTTTATGCCCAAATGGATAGCGCTGAAATTGGTCCTATGAACGAGTTTTGATAATTATGAATGCATAAGAGCATACAATTACCTTAGTACACAAAAATGAGTACCGAAATAAGAACATACGCTAACCGGACATGTTTTTTTTTTCTAAATGGAGGGTAAGACCCTAACCTCTGCATCGAAAAGATGCATAAGACCTTCTTTACTAATTTATTCAACGAAGGAGAGACAAAGAGCATACATTAAAACACCCGAAGACACCACAAAACACCTACAAACCCGACAACGGGTGAAGATCATGTTAGCGGAGCCTCATGGCTTGAAAACGTGAAAACCCTCCCCCATCAACTAGTAACCGGGGACATTGCATACCCCGAGACACCCTCTAGGCGAAACAGGAGCGCTCATCCGGTCTAACAGACTCTTAGCGGGATCTCATGCACACGCTACAGAAGCCGTCACCATCATTGGACTAGGTATTCTCAAGAATATGTAGCAACTTAGGCATTTAATGATTAATTAGGAGAGAGGAAACGGCGACAGCCCAGCGCCAAATTAAAATTCTTTCCGCATGTAAATCGCCGTGTGAAAGTCGAAGGTAATTTCGTGAATCGTCCCCACATACGCGCTCGCGACCATTTCTTCTCCCTTGTCTCCTCTTATATCTTCACGCCATGGATCGATCTCTGAGACAGGCAGAGAGCAATGGACGGAGGAGAGGAGGGATGGGTTTGGCCGTGTGGAATTCGATGGGCGGCCGCAACCTTAGCTGCTGGATCTCGGATCTGGAGGGCGACGTGCATGTTTGGATGGATTCTATGGTGGAGGGTGAGGCGGCAGTAGCAGTGGTGGATGGCGTGCAGGTTGCAGCGGCATATGGTGACGGTTTTGCAGTGATGGAGGGTGTGCAGGTTGCTGAAGTTGTGGATGGTATATGCTGAAGTTGATGGAGGATCTGCTAAATTAAGGGTATTTAGCTTTATTGGGTCATTAGTTAGCCGTACCACACCGTACATGACAAGTAATCCAAACCTCAATACAATTATTAAAATTGATAGTCAAATAATTTGCCTTAAAAAAGGCGTATATTTCTCACACCTTGGAGTATGAATTGATGAAAAGTTACAAACTGAAACTGAAAGAGCTACACAGTACTACATGGATCTGTAATTATAGGTGGTCTCTCTTATTCTTCTCGCTAATGACAACCTTTAACATGAACCTCGAAATAAAACGACAACATGATGAAATTAAACAGACAAGACAATGCATACCGGCTAAAACATAGATAAGCTCGACAAATTATTCTCTCCATAGCTCGAGCAAGCTGCATCACACTAGACCACGGCGTTGTTCTTCTTGTTGATGACCTCCTGAATTATAGCCCTGAGAACATCAAGCCTCATTGGTTTGGGCACAAACACATCAGCACCAGCACTCATCAACTCCTCCATTGCATTGTAATCAGCTGACACGCCTACAATCTTCACATCAGTTTCTCCCATAGCACGGATCTTCTCAACTGCCTGTCAGGTAACACAAGAATAATTTGTCAAGTCACCAATAGTACTCAAGGAAAACGAAATAAGTATTTCTTTTTCATACATAAAAGAAATGGGAAACTAACTGAAGTACCTCAGGGCCAGTCATTACAGGCATGTCCTTATCACAAAGAACAATGTCATACTTCTTCCCCTCAAGGAACAGATCCACAGCTTCTTTCCCATTCTTAGCCACAGTAGTCTCACAGTGGAACCGACGCAGCATGGTGGTGAGAACTAAGGTATCAACTGCGATGTCCTCAATAAGCAGTGCCTTCAGGGGGGATACGTGGAAGTTGGATGCCATGATCAGCTAAACAAACTGCAAAGAGAACAAAGTGATTTGTTATATCCACGCTTATATTTTCAAAGTGATTGTTGCAAGCTATTCCCATGAAGAACCAACAAAAAATCATAATCTTAATTAGTAAATCGCAGGGGTTGTGTACGTCTCTAATAAGAAATACTGATTGCAAGTAATCTAGAAGGCAGGTACACGTTTCATATATCTCTGCTGGTAAAATCAGACAGGTTTGTTTTGCAAAATCATGCACTACAGGCTGGAATCATCTGATACACGTCTTTCAACAGTTGAGGACATTTGCATAGTATCTACAATTTTATGAAAAGCTTTATCAGAGGGAAAAGAAAAGCAAAATTCTAGATTCCATAAATGAGGAGAAAAAAACTTCAAGAAATAGATGAAAAAACACTAAGAATTGATGTATTTTGAACGACAAAAATAACATAGATTTTGCTACACATGTTCTTTTCCCATGTTCTTTTCTGCAACAAGCTAGTAGCACCCAAAAAAGTACGTGGATAACCTCAACTTAGAAAACAAACCATGAAAATGGCAGCATGTATATATAGATGCATTCATGCATATACATGTCTGCCAACAACACCAAAGAAATAAGAAGGGGTGATGCATTGATCAAAATCACTAGTTTCATTCCACACATGTATAGCAGCTCGAATAATTTCTTGTATGCATGGAGAGAAAACTACTACATGTATGATGATGAGAAACGGGGCAGAAACAAAGGAAGGAATAAGGACCTTAAAGCTAGCTAGAACGTATGGCCAAGGCCGAGGAAGAAGATGAAGCTAGCTCTATTGCTGCTTGAGGCTTTCCCGTGTACCCTCTCTATGCCCAGGTATTTATAGAAAAACGAGGGGAAGAGGGTGTCCATGGCCAGTCGATCTCCTCCGTCCATTCAAAAAATGACGTGGGTTTGCACATGCAAATATCTGCAGCGCTTCAAAGCAAAATAAAAATTGGGAAATTAAATATTGATACTATATAAATTGGCCGTATCTTTTGTGATTAATGATCCTTAGATTTTCTTGTTCCCAGAAACTGAACGCTTTTACATCCGTATATATGTGCCCGCATAATTTTGGCTTCAAAGATTGCCGAGTATGGCACCAGAGAAGATCTAATATAAGTATATTTCGATACGCAAAGATTTGTGGCTTCAAAGGTTGCCGTTTATGTCACCACAGAAGATCACCGCGTATATACACGTATGTCTGTCCGTTCATCTGTAGATCCTATTGTGGCAGTTAGTTTAATTATGGCATGAAAACTATATTATATATGAATCCGGCAAAGATAACGATCAGCGCGGCTAATTAAGCATGCATTAACATCCAGTGTATATTCCAGATCGATCCCAGACTGGGCATTAGTTACTTCGGTTGCCAGAGTTTTCTCAATTTGCCATCTATAATTGCATCCCTTATAGAGTATGTGCATGGCCTATAATGAGCTGGCGGCTTAATGGAAATAAAAAAACGTACATTCAAGAATTGGACCTAGTTGTATATGTACTGCGATTGAGGGTTCTAATTGCTAACTAGTGGTTCGATCCAAGAGTTAGTTTTATTTTCTGTGGACAAGTATTTAAATTATACATATAAATTGTTACGGATGAAATGAATATTGGAAACCAAGAGCATAGTGTCGCATGTGAAACTCCGAGGTTGCCGTGTAAGTTAATTTGCTAACGGCAATACAATATTTTTCATTTCAATGGTGTACACCTCTCTAGCGTGTGGTTAAGGGACGTGTTCATGTGGGCTTAGGTGTGGTGTGCGTGTGTAGCGGTGTGTGCTCGTCTACGTCATCAAACAAATTGTTCTACAATAGTCATGCTCTTATTAGCGTTCTAAGTTACTTCCTCTGTCCCTTTTTATAAAATGTTTTAGCAAGCATGGAGTATATAACTATTGTTGATGTTTATAGGAAATTGAAAACTTGATTATATAAATAAACCTTAACAAGATAAATTATGTCACTAAGTTTATTTTCGTTGTCCAAGCTCGTCACCCAATGCATCTTCGGCATCCACCTATTATTTAATCTTATATCGTTATGGTCCTAAGCAAGGTGGATCTAAGTCCATAGGCCAGCGCTACTGCGGGTTTATCCTTATTATAGTACAAGCATAGGCCCAAAAGGAGTTGGCCTGGCCAACGGCATGTTCTTACACTGGCTCTGCATTCGCAATCAAATTTTGTGTTTCTCATGAGCATCGTGCGAGAGGTCCCGACAAGGTGCGGGTCTAGGCGCAGGGTTATAGTGGAATCAGCTCTCGGCGTAAGACAAAAACCCAAATAGATCTTCATAATCTACCGGAAATTCAAAAGAATAGATGACTAAATCCACTGAGAGTTCTATCCCAGCCCGAGGCGCGGTCCAAGCTTTCTCTACACTAATCATAAGATATTATCTAGTGTGGTTGCCTTTTACGAGAGGTAAAAAAGGAATCGACGACAATAGAAAACTTCTAGAATAAACTTACATCATCAGATCTTCTCGCTAGACGAACCAAACACCAATTCCAAATGCTTGATATGGCTTGTTTATTTCTGGATCAAAGAACATTGAGCAAAGATCATCAATCAAAAGAGACACAGCACCCCTCCAACAAGCAGCAAGGGGTAATGATCAATGGAAAGAACAACCGACAAAACAATGCCAATGAGATGACATAGATCCGTGTGTCGATTCGATGATGATATGAGTGGTGCTGAATTCTACTATGGTGTTTCAGCACAGATGTGCAATTCCTCTCGAGATTATAGGTTATGGTGTTCTAGAGGTGCCATGGGCTAGCTAGCTATTCACTAGGGTCAAGATGAAAGATATATATTACAGAGGATGTGAGGCCAGAGGTCAATCAGGGAGGCCGTGGTGGCGGCGGCGTGTTAGGTTAGCGGAAGAACAAGAGATTGCTATAAAAGGAAATATGAAGCGGCTGAGGTAGAAATTAAGCAAAACAACTAACCCCTAGTTGCAGGGATGGAGCCAGAAACTACCACTAAGGAGCCAAGTTGGCCCGATTCTTGATTTTGGGCTAATGGGCTTCAACAGGGGTGTGAAATTCCAAAATTAGATTGAATATTAGTAGTTAATTATATGTTATTAAAGTAGAAACATAACCATTAGCGGGCCATCACCCCCGCTTGCCCCCGCCATGAATCTGTCGTTACCTGATTGGCCCAATTATATTAAGTCCATGTTGCATTTTTGCAATTTTGGTCTACGAAGTTAATTAGCACTATGGATTAACAGTCAGACCAAATACAACTACCTTCTTTCCTAGGACACGCATAGCAATCATAGGCCCGCGCACGCTGACTCGTCCTAAACATATCTAATCCTTTTGTAGTTTAACATCATGTTTCCATTGATGTTTAGCAATATTATCGAATATTTGTGACACTATTGTTCACCATTCTCTAAAAGAGAGTGCAAAAATCTAAGTTACAAATATATTAAAAAAACGTTGATTCTTCGCCATGGCAATGTTGGTCCCCCGCTAATGTTCTTGATCGCATCCTCCGTGAAGAACGGAATCAGCAGATCGCCATGGCGAACTCGATGTGTTGAGGACCGAGCAATCACAGGATGATGACAATATCGGGATTTTAAAATGAGGTTTAGCGTCGACTACTTCCCAGGGAATGACTAAATGCGCTCCTCTCCCTCATACCACAACTCCTAGCAGCCCGAGGCGCCAACACATTCCGTTGGCTGCCTTGTGTACTTGTTGCTATCAAGTTGTCCAACGTTACAACATGTGGTACACCACACGTTATATAGAGGGCCAAGGCTACAAGCAACCAACTCGAACACTATTTGTATCCGATCGATCCACACCTAATATCCAAACATATCCTAACTCGTACATAATATTTAACACAAACTCAACAAGGTCGATGATGCGGACGTTCACACGAATTACCCGGATGGACGAGAATGAAGAACGGCGGTGGCACCGTTCCCCAACGCGGTGGCAGCACGGCGAACCATAGGCGACTAGGTTTCAGGATTGGTTTTTATAGAATGTGTCGTGTGTCGAAACACGGACATCAGGGATAGAGCCCCCCCCCCCCCCCCCCATTATTTGGTTCGGTGGAGGGCGCATGCACGATCCATATAACCTTGAGCACATCACTTTTTTTTACCCAGGTTCAGGTCGCTTGGAGGCGTAAACCCTACGTCCAGCTGATCTGCATATATCAAATGGGTGTCTCGGTGTTACAAAGAGGAACTGTCCTTGCTGGGGTCGAACCTGGCCAAGGAGAGGTAGGTAATGCCACCTAGTTGCTAGGCTTTTGTGGCTGTTGCTCTCACTTTCTCGTACTTGATACTCTTGCCTCTCAACTAAGTATTCTTCTTCCTCTTGGGTCCGACCTTCCTCACATGCTGCTACAGTCCTCCTTTTATACATGCAAGGGTTTACCACAGTAGCTATTTCATACGCGACACGTGTGTGTGCTAGCGCGGCACATGCAAACGGTGTGTGGAACCATGCACGAAATGTGGCACAAGAGGTGTGCAGGGCTGTTTTCCTCTAGTCTGTCGGTCTGATGTCTTGGACTAGAAGGGTGTGGTGGCAGACCGTCATCATGGCGGTCTTCCTGACTACACAGGACCGTGCTGTCATGTCACTTCATGTCGTACCGTGCACGGGGTCTGACACTGACACACGTAGGAAGTCTCCCTCTGTGTGGCGCGGTGAAGGTGACACCTCTTCCTAGGGACCGCACGAGCACGTCGTCAGCTCCGTTCCCGGGCCTGCAGTGTGCCTTAGTGGTGACGTGTTGTGCCCGGGTCACAATGGTTGTGGAAAAAGGCTAGGTGGGCACCCCGACAAGCTTCTCCAACATGATGCTGCTAAATAAGTTCATTATGAACTTGGGCTCGAAGTGGATGCTGATTTCGGGGGATTTTAGATGTAGATTATGTATGGCTCCACGCTTTTCATGTTCCTCTCTTATTCGACGTCCTTCACGGGGGGAGTGGATGTAACCCACGCCAACCGGGCCCGTGGGGACCCCGATTCCCACGGGAACGAAAGAATGTAGGGGTAGATCCAAAGGGGTATATTATGAACTTAAAATCCGATCCCAAACCGAAAATCAAATATCAAAATGGATATAATAGTAAAAAATCACCGGGCCTCTAAATAATCATCAAAACTCCGTCTTCACCAAACTTATAATCATTTTTTATCGGTTCAACGAGACAAGTGCAACCATGCTCACAGATATACTATTTGGATTTTGGGAAAAAATTCAAAATTCGATCAACTTTGAGGACCTATGTCACAATTTATGTTTAGAACTCCGGGGAACTACACTTGTGGCCAAACAAAGTTATAAAAAAGGTTTGTGTAAGGAATTAAGTTGTAAGTTTAAGTAGCATGATGGTGCTAGGGAGAACAACGTGTGCATTGTCAATAATTGCATACAAGCATCGATGATCGTGTCAACGCGATGATAAAGATTTAAGGACATTTAGCTTTATGGGGGGCCTTAGGTAGAGTATTACAACATATCGAGTAATCCAAACCATGAAAACATTCTTAAAATTTATAGCCAAATAATTTTCCTCTCATAATATGTGCATGTTGCAAACCACGAAGCATGAATTGACGAGAAGTACCAGAATGACATTGAAAGAGCTAGATATTATTACATGGATCTCTATTTCTTCTCCAAAATGACAACCTTTTTAACATGAACCTCGAAATTAAAGACAACACGATGAAATTAAAGCAACCCAAAAATGCTGACTGGCTCAAAAATAGATGAGCTCAATATTTTACTCCATCCATATCACTCGAGCAAGCTGGATCGCGCTAGACCATGGCGTTCTTCTTCTTGTTGATGACCTCATGAATCATAGCCCCAAGGACATCAAACTTTATCGGTTTGGGCACAAACACATCAGCACCAGCACCCATGAACACCTCCATGGCATCATGATCAGCTGACACCCCAACGATCTTCACATGAGTTTCTCCCATAGCACGGATCTTCTCAACTGCCTGTCAAGAAACACAAGAAATAATTTGTCAAAGACCAATAATATTGAAGCAAAACGAGAAATATTTTCATATAAGAAATGAGAAATTAATTAAAGTACCTCCGGGCCAGTCATTACGGGCATGTCCTTATCACACAAAACAATGTCAAACCTCTTCCCCTCAAGGAACAGATCCACAGCTTCTTTTCCATTCTTAGCCACGGTAGTCTCGCAGTGTAACCTACGCAGCATCATTGAGAGAATCATGATATCGACTAAGACGTCCTCAACAATCAGTGCTTAAAAGGGGATCCTTGGGCGTTGGATGCCATGATCAGCTAAGAACTGCAAACAAATAAATAGATTGGTTACTTCAGATCCATGCCTACTAAGTTGATTGTTACTGGCTATTCTCAAGAAGATCAACAAAACCATTGTCTCAATTAGTAATAGCAGGGTTTTGTATGTATCTAATAACTAATTTTTTGTTGCAAAATTATAAGAAATACCGATCACAAAATCTGGAAGATATGCACACGCTTTGTATATCTTAGCTGATAAAATGTGACAGATCTTTTTGCAGAATCATGCTCAAAAACTGAAATCATCAGACGTTGGACACTTTCTTAGCATCTACTAGTTTATGAAAACAGTTAGTAGATTGCACCTATGAGGATAAAAGAAAATTAATAAAAATGATGAAATAATCACAAATAAATGTTGTGCTACACATGGGTAATTTTCCATGTTCTTTTCTGCAATAAGTAGCACCATGAACATCATAAGGATAACCTCAGCATAGCAAAGGAACCATGAAATGACTATATGTATATATGGATGCATATACATGGCTGGGAACAACAACCAAAAACTGTGTGCTGCATAGATCAAAATGCATAAGTTTCATCCTGCACATGTTTAGCACCTCTAACAGTCTCTTGTAGGTAAAGCATGGAGACAGAAATTACTGCACCATGAAGAGAAAGAAGACATAAACAAAGGAAGGAATAGGGACCTTAAAAATAGCTAGAGCTTGAGGCAGAGGCGGAAGAAGAAGATGTAGCTAGCTCTCTTGCTGCTTGACGCTTTGGTGGTGTGTGCCTTGTACCCCATCTTCACCAAGATATTTATACGGAACCGAGAGGAGGCACCTCCTCATGGCCTGTCGAT
Organism: Poa pratensis; assembly: GCA_947311845.1. Taxonomy (NCBI): domain Eukaryota; kingdom Viridiplantae; phylum Streptophyta; class Magnoliopsida; order Poales; family Poaceae; genus Poa; species Poa pratensis. The sequence goes on along the minus strand of CAMZMU010000128.1, from coordinate 9,195,546 downwards.
CTCCGCCGTCCATTCGAAAATCACGTGGATTCACACATGCAAATATCTGCGCCGATTCACACCGAAATAAAAATAAGGTGGGATTAATATTGGTATATTGGCCATATCTTATTGATTAATGAACCATATATTTTCATATATCCAGAAATTGCCCACAGATTCTGATTATGACACAAGAGAAGATCACCTCGTATATATGTACATCTGTCCTGGCGTGTGTCATAGCTGGATAATAAAACGGGATTGAAAATAGCTTCTTGTTTTGCCATCAACAATGGGCGGATGGCAGTTCATCTACTAGATGATATTGTGGCGATAAGTTTAATTATGGCAGGAAAACTGTTATTATGGGGCGTGGCCAAGATAGATATCAGTGGTTAATTAAGCACATATTGCATCCAGTACATTTCGGATCCATCACATATTAGTTAACTCGATCGCCAGAATTTCTTAGCCTGCCATCCATAACTGCATCCCACGTATGTGCACGGGGCGCCTATGTAAATTTAATCAACTAATTGAGTGTGGCGGCCTAATAGAAACAAAGTATGAAAATGAATGGGACTCAATTGCATTTGTACTGCGGTTGAGGGTGCTAAGTGCGAACTAGTTCCATCCAAGAGTTTGTTTTATTTTCTATGGACAAATGTTTAAATTATATATATAAACTGCAACGAAATGAAGATTGGACACAGAGAATCGTGTTACATGTGAAACTCTGAGGTTGGCATGCAAGTTAATTTGTTAACAACAGTACAATGTTTGTACGTCTATCTAATGTGTGGCAAGGAGACACGACCTTATGGGTGGGTCTGGTGTGCGTGCATGCACTAATAGGAAATAGCCTTATAGTGGCACGCCGATTTGGTACTTAGTGGCGCGTACAAAACGCCAATGCTATCGTTACAAGTGGCGCGCGGTTCACGCACACTGGTAACATACAAACTAGTGGCGTGCACGTTCCATGCACCACCAGTACGTGCTATTAGTGGCGTGTGCTTCAAATGCCACCGGTAAAGGCTGGACGCATGACTATGTTGCACACGCCACTATTTGGTTTTTATTAAGGGACGCGGCACCAGTTTTCGGTTGCCTAGCGGCGCGATGCCGCGTATTTTCTGACATGGCAGCATATTTTATACATAACACATATAAAGACAACAACAACAAATACTAAATAGTTGGCCAACTACAAGTTATCCAACCAATCTTTCAAAAATAGGTTCATCGTCATAAGTAATATGTTCATCACATAGGGGAGTACGATCACACATTAATCTATTTAGGTCACACACAGTCAAGACAACAACAAATGCAAAATCAGGACGAACTAGACAAGGAATATAAAATATTTGAGCCTACGAGGAACCATCTGAGGGACGATTTGAGCTGCACCCTTCTTCGTCCCACCTTTATTAGCCAAGTACCTTGCTTCTGCCTCCTATCTCGTCTTGAACGACTTGTAGATGTTGCTCTCAAACTGGTCGACCTGTGGCTGGCACTCCTCCCATGTCTCGTAGACTTCTGGAAACCTCCCTTTGTACACCGCATACCACTTTGTCATCTACGAAGAGAAGAAGATTTGCATGAAAATATCATAATTAATCAAGTCACAACATCTACGAAGAACATAAAAAGCATAAATGATTCATATTGCCAAAGCTGTACAAGTTCATACTATTAGACAAGTCTGGAAAAATAAAAATATGCGCACGTGCATATACAAAGATAGTGTAACTAATTATCGACTACGTACCCTAAAACCGCCCCTTTATTTCTAAGAAATGGGCGAACGCCAAGCCTAGTGCTGAAAGGCTTATTGTCGCCTTGTTGCTCCAACCTTTCTAGTCCTCCGGAGTATAAGCAAGGTCGTCGTGGAACTGCCCACATGAATCGAATACATCCCTGTTGATGATATCCAAGCGCGAGCCGGACACGATGTAACTCAGCCCTGAAGTGTTCATCAGATAGGCCTAAGAGTCTTTTGCCCCAACTATTTATGTTAGATTGACTTCCCAGCCGCCTTACGTATGCATCATGTGATAGATGACGTAGTAGGCGTCCTTGATAGTGTCTTTAAATTGTTGCATGCAACAAAACTTGGTATGGTGGCCGAAACAAAGTCATAGCGTCAATTTTTCTTCCCTTCATGTTCACCACTCCTCCCCTCCAGAAGTAGTCGACTAGGCCTCGTACAGATGGGGAGAAAGTGCGGGGTAGGGTTTCACTGAGTGTTACGGGACTTATTTATAAAGGCCATCGTCAATTGGAAACGGGTCGGCAAAATGTCCGTTTGCATAGAGTCCAATATCGAACTCTCCATTTCCCATGTATCGGCAACGGTTGTGAGAAACTTCTGTTGCCGATGAACAGCTATTCGTGGGCCCCGCCGCCTGGCGGGCCGCATTTGACCCGCGCAAATCACGAATTACCGTCGCCTTATCACTGCCATTTCCATAGAGAGGTGTCCTTAGTGTCGTTCTGTACTAGTGAAGGATTCTATATTTTTGTTGTGGGCCGTAGAAGCATCGCCTTCCTCGCTGGTCCAACTGGTGTGGCTACATACATCACCATCAGGAAAGTATGTAGCGACCCACGGCACAACCTTAGCTTCGTCATGAGGGGCTTCATGTGTGGTCTCCCAACCAAAATCTTAATACAACAATAATCAAAATTATAACAGTCGCTTAAATCCAGATAATTGAATAAAGAATGGATGGCTCGGAATGGAAAGAACGATTCAATATTTGTGATTTTGGACAGTCCAAAATCACAAATATGGGCTAAAATGCTAACATGTTTTGTGCTTCCACGGAAGCAGCGGCAGAACATATCCCGCAAACGTTTACCCTATTAGGTATTACGGTAAACGCTTGTGGGATTTGTTCCTGCGTTACCCGCGCGGTGCCAAAAAACGGGTTTTTGGTATCATTAAAAGGCTTTTAGAGCACCGCGACATAAGGGATCTCAGATGCTCTGAACTAGTAACATTTAGCAAAAAACGAATCTTAAACCCAACAAGTGCTCTCTGGACCAAGTTAGATAGTCTCCTATCAGGCTATCACTAGGTTCACCAACCAATGGACTTTGATTCTTTCTTATTTATTCTAACCGGATATAAAATTAAAATAGATTGTTTCCAGCCAAGAGTGTCCGCATGAAATAGGCGCTCTTGGGTGACCCATGGAGATTCCTTTGTTTAGAATCACCCAGAGCTTACAAGATTGCATTATTTCCTCTAATATTTCAGTCCCACACGTTCTTACACTAGTACAGAATGACACATCGGATACCCCTCTATGGAAACGGCACGAGTTAAGCGGCGGAAAATCGAGCTTTCCGCGTGAGAAAACCTGCCCCGCCAGGCAAGCTGGCCCGCGTCCCGTCATTCATAGGCAACGGTCGCAAATTTTTAACCGTTGCCAATATATTGGTAACGGAGGTTCCTGTAACTCCGTGTGCGATATGTACTTCAATGGCATCGGACATTTGTACACAACCGTTGGCGACGTTGCGTATATAAATTTCCTTTTGTAGGACTATCTTGGATATTATAAAAAGACGGTCGATTCACCCTTGTTCCTCTGCTCCAGCTTGTTTCTACTCGGCACTCGTGTCCTCCATGGCCAAGAGTATGAGCTCATCGGGGAGATCGATAGCGTCCTCCTCCTGTGCCGCCAGGGCCGGGTCAGATCTGCCGCTTGTGAAGTGTGTTTCCTGCTGCTGTAGAAACGCAATTCGTCGAGTGTCGCTTTCGGATCTGAACCCAGGCCGGATCTACTTCAAGTGTCCAAATCACAGGGTTAGTTCGACGCTTCGACTAGTTTTGATTGATTTCTATTCTGTGTGTGATGCTGATTTGGCTCTGGATTCGATTTACCATTTGACAAGGGAGGGGCGAAGAGTATTCTGGGAGCTGTCATTTTTTTGTAGTGAAGATTATGTTGAAATGCTGCTTGTTAATGGCGTCGAAATGGAAGCTGCAGAGCTGGAAAATGTAGCCTTGATGGAGATGAAGCCGCACACTGCAGTTGCTCTAGCTGGTTTGGCATGGAGCCCAAACACTTCGACTAAATCTGACCATGTTGTTGTTGTGCGAAAGGAGCGGCCGAAAGGAACAGAAATAGCTCAGTTAAATGTTCTTGTGAGCATTGCTAGAATGATTTTGTGTGTTTGTGTGCTGTTGTTAGGTGTGAACTTGTATGCAGCAATGAAAATCAGTAGAATGTAGTAGGTTCATATGCAGCTATGGAAAGTAGAATGTAGTAGGTTCGTATGCAGCTATGGAAATCAGTAGAATGTAATAGGTTCGTATGCAACTATGGAAATCAGTAGAATGTAGTAGTTGTGAACTTGTATGCAGTAAGGTTGTATGCAGCAACTTATTATTAATAAGTATCCAATGGAAACGGTTATTTACACTTACAATTTCGTTGCCAATTCAGTGCTTATAAATGTACTACTGACACAGCAAGTCTCATTCTCACTCTCACTGTCTATCTTCCAACCTTAGCCGCCGCACACTGTAGCTTTTAACTCTCCTCACTCTCTCATGGCTTCCTCTGCCGGCGCTTCTAGATCCGGCCATCGCGGCCGCGGCTCTAGCGGCATCCGTTCGTGAGGGCAAGGCCGATCTGGAGGTGGCCATGTTTCCGCTGGTGATGCAGCGCGTCTGGAGGATCTTGCTGCAGGGCGACCACTTGGCGCCCTCCTCTTCCGGTGATGCCCGGCCTCCTCTAGGCCAGGCTGATCTGGAGGAGCTCATTCATCAGGAGGTGATGCAGCACCTCCGGCAGATGTACCAGCAGAACCACCCAGAGATGTGAGGCCACCGTCGACGGAGGAGGAGGTTGCCGATCTGGAGGCCGCAGTGACGGAAGAGGAGGAGGTTGCCGATCTAGAGGCCGCCATCGACGGAGGAGGAGGTGCCCAGAGATGCGAGGCCGCCGTCGATGGAGGAGGAGGAGGTGCCTAGAGATGCGAAGCCGCTGTCGACGGAGGAGGAGGAGGTGCCCAGAGATGCGAGGCCACCGTCGACGGAGAACAAAAGATGAGGTATTATATTGTGAACTAGAGATGCTCCGTATTGATTTGTCATATTCTCCCGTGGCATAGGCAAGATCTCATGAACTAGAGATGCTCTGTATTTTGCCATATTCTCCGCGGCATAGGCAAGATCTCATGAACTAGAGATGCTCTGTATTGATTTGTCATATTCTCCCGCGGCATAGGCAAGATCTCATGAACTAGAGATGCTCTGTTTTGATATGTATTTTGTATTAGCAACTCATGAAATGTTCTATTGGTTTTGTATTAGATTGTGAATTATTTTATTCAATTGTGCTCTGTTTTGATTTGTGATTTGTATTACCGACTCATGAAATGTTCTATTGGTTTTGTGAATTATTTCGGTCAATTGTGCTCTGTTTTGATTTGTGATTTGTATTACTAACTCATGAAATGTTTTATTGGTTTTATATTAGGTTGTGAATTATTTCGGTGACACTGTCCAAGATGGAGCAAGCCTCAGTACGAAGAATTTGGCAAAATTAATTTGCTACGGAGGCTTGCGAGCTTGGTGTGGTTTCTTGTTTTTAGTTTTTCCATCTATTTTTGGGATATGTGTAGCAATTTGTATGCAGATGTGATTTGGAGAAGCATGAAATCGCTACTCGAGTCTTTTGCTAGCTCGAATACCATTTTCGGGGCTTCGGAACGGACAGCGAGCTGAGGAAGAAGGTGGAGCTGGAGAAGAGTGGAGTATCATAAAATTTAAGTTTAGGGAGGCATGAGAATGATAGGATTAGCGAGGCATGTGTAACTCATCTTCTGATGCTATGTAATGGTGACAATTGTTATATACGTTATGAATGGATTTGCTAGCATTTTTGTGCTTCTGCTATGAGATTTTGAATGTCAAGTGGCAATTGTATTGCTGTTGTAGGCTTATGAAAAACCTTAATTCAAACGAGTAAAAAAGAATCTCCGTTACTGATGTAACGATCCATCGGCAACAGAGATTGGTTGGCAACCGTAGCCAAAATCAGGCATCATCGGTGACGGTTTTTGGCTTCCGTTCCCGATGAGGGCGTTCACATCAGCCACGGGGGCGGGGACACAGACCCTTTTCTCCGTTTCTGATGGGGGTTTTGCCCCGTTTCCAATTTGTCGTTCTGTACTAGTGTTAAATCACTGTAGGTTGGTCCTGTCTAACATCCTAACCTGCCTTGAAATATGCCATGAAGAATGAAATCGATTGTTTGAATTCGTATCATCAAAACACTTTTCTTTCAAGGCCACCCCTCAATTCAGGAGTTTCGAGTGGATCAATCAGAATCCAATTTGTATGCCAAGAAGAAAATATAGGGTATCTTTTGTCTGACGGAGAATATCCTGATACAGAGATAAGATCAACGGCTTGGAGATACCAGCACTCGTCATTGCCAAGAAAATTAATAGAAAATTGGCAGCTCACAATGGGTCTTTTTACTTCCACCGATTCCAGGGTAAAAAAAAAGGTTAGTGGCAACACCACCATTTGAAAGAATGAGCATCTTTCATGCACGAAAAGGCAAGCTGGCGGACTGATTTCGCAGAAGATGGGCATTTACAACTGATCGAATCTTTAATACAACCATTTTTTATCCTGTAGGAGAGGGAGACCAATTACACTAGCATCCTCTTTTGGTTCTTCAGTAATCCAGAGGTGTATATGGAAGGCCTTTTAGATCAAAGATGCCCTTAACCAGAATATAGGTGCAGAGCAACCGAAGTTGGTCAAAATAGTGAAAACATTGATGAAAAGCGACATACATCAGTGTCGAATCTCAGTCCAGACTGGCATCAAAAACCTGGTGGAACTGACCAGTCCCCATGGCTGAACTCTGGCTGTGACAACTCCAAGGGAGTTCTTAGCAAGTGGTGCAGTAATTTTGAATTATTTCGGCATTGGACCACGTGATAAAGAATGTATTAGAAAAATTAATGGGAAACATGTTTATTTTATGTAACTATGACATTTTGATTTTGTACATACTGTGCACCGGTTATATCCCTCTCATGTTTCAGTCCTTCCACGATGAAGTTTCACCTCTAAAATACCTCGGAACAGTTGCTTGGCCCTGTAGGCTCCCTCAGACAACGAGTTATCGCTGTCACAGCACCTTCAATCGATGCATCTTCTCCCTGTTCCATGTGCCAAAAACAAAGGCACGGTCAGGAATAGCTACAGGAGAACTAGGCAATATTGCCCTATAATCCCCTCAACTTTTTTATTGTCTAATCAAAACCCTATAAAACTGGCAGAATGCAACCTTTTCTTTCCAGTAGAACATGTTGCCATATTTCCCTGAAACACGGCTCCAGAAACTCTGAGGAATGTCTAAATCGATTAATGAACCAATGTTAAAATTTATAATGTTACCTGCAAAAACAGAGCCATATTCAGCACATTGTCCTGCTAGTAAGCATGAGTGCATGGCAGCATACAAGTTTCAGAAGTTATGCAATACAAACAAAATTATTTAAAACGAATACAGTTTTATTGTCAAAATTGTAATGCGTCATCATCTAATAAATCTGCAATTCTGGATCAGGATCACATGGAATTCATTACATGGACAAGTGAACCCATTGGAATTCTGGAAACATGCTTGATCCCAGCAGTATTCCTTTTTTACTACTGTACTAAGAATTAGAGAATGCTCCAACTCTCAACTTCCAGTTAATATGGGGCTTAGCGCTTGGTATTCAGATAACAAAATAGACATGACATAGAGGAACAATAAAATGTTCAAGATTATATTTAAAACAGAAGTATCATACCAAAGGTGGGATCGGCAACGAAAACAATAGTTCGGTCATCAACTTGCCAAAAATCTTTGATAGCCAATCCTGTAATAATTCAGACAGAACACTAATAAATCTTATGTGCTATAATACATGTGAACAATCATGGCATCTTGTTATCTATAACAGAGATGGTTACAAAATTATACAATAATAGCTTACGCATATCATGTTGACTACTGATTATCACAAGTTCACAACTATGAGCTCTACATAGTATGCCTCACCAGAAATCAGCTCATAGTCTAGTTGCATGTGCTGAATGAAAATAAATTATGACCATACAACGCGAGAATAACTATTGCGCACGAGAGATTTCAGAAAAGTCATAAAAGGGTTAGCAAAGAATCATAAATTAGTCTGCATAAGTCCAGAAACCACAGGACATCAGCAGTTCCCAATCCAGCTAGAATCTTACCCAGATGCCCTTGTATTTGTGCACATATGAATAATTAAATAACAAAATCCAGGGCGAGAGTCGTACGATATGGGGAGAAAGAAGAAGCAAAGTCACCTGGAGTATCAGGATAGTTTTGTGCGAGGACTCTCAACTTATACCCAGTGTCCTTCTCTAGGTCTTCTATCTCTTGACGCAAACGGTTTTCCTAAGAACAGATTTAAATCGTCAGCTACTGTCTATTGCAATATTCTGTTAGCATCAGAAAAACGAAAAATGGGTAGGAAGACTAGGACTACCCTCTGAAGCAAAACTCACTGTAAGCTAGGAATTTGTAGGCAAGCACTTGTACTAGAAGTTTAAACTTCATAAGCAATTATTCCACATGTACCCTTATGGAAGTCAATATGACATGTGGCAATCTAAAGCATGACATTTGAATCAAATGCCAGTGGTTACAGTAGAGAGACTCTGAGACTCTAGTTACCTGGCCCGAAGAGAGAAACCCGGCAACGTCGATGACGGTGGTGAACTCCTTGGGCAGCAACTCCGGTTTGTTGACCCCAGCCTTGGCGTTAACCAAACCAACAACTGCGGGTAGGAACGAGACGCCGCATGAGACATTGAGATTTGAGACCGATTATCATATGACCATGACCAAGATGAACTTACAGCAAGAGAAGGATAAGGTGAGCGCGAACGCGCCGGAGACCGCGGCCTTCCATGGCACGGCGGCGGCTAGCTCGCACCCAAGAAGCAGCCGCTTCCCTGACGCCGGCGGCAGGCGCCGCCGGCGGTGGAGCACGGCGAGCGGAGCAGCGCGCGCCGGGGAGACGATGCCCCCTTGGCCGCGGGAGAGTGGATAACGGCGACGATGTGGACGCGGGTGCTCCGTACGGCGCTCGTGGCAGAGGGGACGAGAGGAGGAGAACCATTTTTTCCGTTTCCTTCCTGCTGAAAAGAAATGTGTTTGGTTGAGCGAAAATACTCATCGCTGTCCAAATGACTAGACCGTGAGATACATTGGATAATGTTTGGACTTCGTTTATTTTTTTCATTTTAAAATAATAATATATTTAAACTTGTTGTGTTAATCATAGAAACAGGAAGCACTTGGGCTCTATTTTATTCTAATCACGTATATTCGTTTCCAAAGTGAAGTAACTCCTAGAAAAAAATATAATATCATCGCTTGGCACATTTTGAAAATCTATTTTTGAACAACAGAAGGATAAGTGAGCGACTCATGGCACATTTTGAAGATCAAAAACATAAAGGGAGCAACTATTTCTTAGTCAATATTTATAGCCATCCAGTGGGGATCTGATCGACTAATTCTGAGTCCCCAAAAATTAGCAAAACCACAAAACAAACTAGTTGCCACGAACCTTGATTTTCACTGATAAAAGTTTGTAATTTCAATATTATTTCATATATTTGTAACTCATTGTTTCATTCTGCTTGCTAATCAAGAATGTTTTGCATTACTAATCTAAGGCATTGAATACTTGAAGGTTTTCCAAAAGACAACTAATAATTTGCCTATATGTCAACGTGCTTACAGGCTTTGAAAAGAGGAAAATGCGCCATTTAGTCAGTGAACTCTCAAAATATCACAAATGTCTTACAGGATGAGTACTTTAGTCACTGAACTCTCGAAGTCATAAACTTGTCACTCAACTTCGTTATATGAGGAAACTGGCCAAAATCCCAACAGCGAAGCAAAGTTACAGTGCTGACTCTGCTGTTATTTTACAACAAGAACAAGAAGGCAAAAAAATGGGTGCAACTAAGCACCGAAGTTCTGTTAAATAACCATGACCCACGTATAGCCTGTACTAACATTTAACAATTACTTATTACTGCACTGGGAAGAATAGTTACAAACCATACATGAACAAATTACATTGCCTGCATCAACAGGATATCCAATACACCGCACCTAAAGTACGCAAAGAATGTGCCGTGCTGCCGAAACTGTCAGGGTTCCCTCTATGGCTCCTCTAACCAACATCTAACCGATATCAGCTTTCCCCTCAAGGGTGGAACAAAGCAAAAGATGAAGTGCAGCATAGCACGGTAAAAGTATGCAAAACTTTCGTCAGTTGTGGGAAAATTACAGGCATGATCTCGCAGAGCACTACTGTGTACATTGACATGGTAATTTGTCATCATCATCGAGAGCACTCTGTTTTCGGCATCCTCCGCAGCAATACCTGCATGGTCATCAGAGTTGCATGTTACACAGCTCTACCATGTTTCAAAAAATCTGAGGTCCAGACGTATTAAGAGCTTTAGTTGTAAAATTATCTTGAATAAAAATCAACGAGTGTCTCTGAATGCTTTTAAGCACCTTGCATACAACTAAAATACCACTTAGGGCAGGCCATATAATGCTTAGGAATGACATGCGAGAAAAGCCAGGATTAACTCCAATTTTAAAGAATATATTTGTCTGTGACGACAAAAGGGCAACAAATAACAGGAGAATTAATCCAAAGTATACCTGCATAGGATTTCATGCCAATGATTGTGGTATTTTGGAGCACTTCCCCTTTACCATATTTACCACCACTGAACATTTGCGGACAGGAGTCAGTTCCTAATGTACATGTCAATCACTCATCAACTTTAGTCCCAAACTTCTCAGCCAAGAACTCGTCAAGGAGACCATAATTTCGAACGGTTTCGGCACTGAAGTTCTGAGCGGGCAACTTCCGGATACATACAAGAATATGTTGAACATCTAGACATAATCTGGGTTTTAATCAACCATGAAAATAACAGTGTTAGAAAATTATAGGTACAGAAAACCTGCGACTCAAAAGAGAAATAATTGGTTCATTCCTTCTTCTTTTTGCATGCGGGAAATAATCCCTATGATTTATTAGTGATGTACCTGTTATTTGCCTGAGGACTGCTTACATCCAGCTTTGAAAATGCTTCTGTAATATGTGAATGGAATATTTGAACTACTTGCCTGCATTGCATGAGGGGTCAGAAGATATTAGCTTTCAATACAATCTTCCAAGGGATGATCTTGCAGGGGAACAACAAACAATAACAAATCTCCCTTACATGAGCATGTGAAAAATTATCAAGGAAAACATGCTAGAGTTAATTTTTTCCAGCAAAAACACACGGTACCATAAAAATCAGAAGTAGAACTAATGGTGCTAATTATCCCATAAGGGTATTGTTCACGTGGTTACTTCAGCGTGAGCAACCTCACTACCGTCAGCCATGCTAATATGTTAGAACTAATGGTGCTAATTAGCCCATAAGGGTATTGTTCACATGCTAATTAGCCCGTAAGGGTTGTTCATGTGGTTAATTCAGAAGTGCTGCAGAAATGTTCAGAAGTGATTTGTGCACCTGAATATTGCTTGCACATCTACGTCGAGCAGTATTTGAGAAAGAATGCGATGCAAATAAGTAACTTCCTGCAAAACCCAAATATACAGATTTCAACAACAATTAATGTAAACTGAAAAGTAAGTTTGTGATAGAAAAACATAACATAAATAAGTGAAACACCTGAAACCAGATTCAGAGAGATAAAGGACGGAAAATGACGGTCTAATGAATGAGTTAAGATGTTGTTTCCATGTAGCAACAGATGGACTTCACACTCATGTTAAGATCATGGCTACATTCTTTGAACAATCACAACGAGGGTGGCCAGAAATCACAATTAAATGATAAAGAGATGGTTCCATTGATAATGATCTAAACTGAAACTACCTTCGTAACAGCTTTGGCGAATAGACTTGGCTGCAAATCGTTATCATCTGATCCATTCCAACTTTCCACAATCTGAGGTAGTTTTCTGAGATTTGCTAGCAATCTCTCTCTCATTATTTGAACTAGCTTGGTGTGAATTTCATCTCGATGAACCTTGTAGTCCTGTCATTTCCTAGGAACTTGTAAGAAATGAATTCATGCAAAGCACAAGAAAAGATTGGCTGCGCTTGCTCGTGTTGTCAAATACATAAATTAGTAAGCGTACCTGAGTAACTCTATCAAGTTCAGACATCAACAGCTGTTTGCGTGCTTCAGGTATTTTCAGGAAAAGTACTCGCCGGATATCTTCAATTTCAAACAAAAAATGATTAAGCCAACGCAAAAATCAAAATTGATATACTTACTTGATTTCCTAACAGTGTCGTCCTGAAAAACTGAGGCAACATGATCATGCACACTTTTCTTATTTCCTAAGTGAACTTCTGAGAAAAGCACTGTTCAAGATATCTTCCGATATGCCGATAAATCGGCCGATTTATCGCTTCTCACTGTCTGACCGATAAGATAAATAAGCCGATAAATCGGCCGATATGCTGATAAATCAACCGATATGCCGATAAACCGGCCGATTTATCCCATATCTTGGGTCGACCGATAAGTTCCCGATAAGCGATATCCCCAACATTGGAGAAAAGCAAAAACAGGACAGGCTCATGGGATATATGTTGCATGTTTGGTGGATTGAATAGATAAAGTATCTTTAGATGGATTGTGTTAGTCCATTTGGTTGGTTGTATGCTTGTACAGAAATAGATCAATCACACATGCGCTAGCAAAATTGCTGACACCAATGGGGATAGTTCAACGAAACCCAAGTACAAGTGAAAGTGAAAATCTGCCAAGATCTAGTTTCAGATATCCCTTTCAGTAATGTAAGATCAAGGTTCCAAAAAGCATACGCTTACTCAGCTTTAAGTGGAAAATTAAGCGCATCGGTGGCATAACGCTTTGCTTTCGGCCTGAGCGTCTCCTTAAGCGCTAAGCGCTAAAAAGTGTTGGCTTAATCTGTTCGCGTGAGCTTCCGCCCTGAAGCGGAGAAACGCCAGAAAAGTGGCCGCTGCGCGCTGGATGGTGAGCGAGCGGGAGAAGATGAAATAGGGGAGAAAGATAGGGAAATCAGGCAGGTAGAGATAGGGTTAGGAAAAAGTGGCCAGTCCACCTCCTCGTCCCTGTTCCAGCTGCGAGGCGAGCTCGTTTCCGCCATCATTGAAGCTCTCCCGCGGGCCATAGCCCCAGAAAAGCTCCGCCCTCCACCTCCTCCTCGTCCTTGCCGCCGACGCAGCTCCTCCTCCGCCCCTTGCTCGTTCCCCTCGTCCTCTCTCTCTCTGTCCAGAATCCAGATCGAGCTCGATCTACTCCCGCCGGCCCTGAGGTATCCCCTGGTTTCACACGCCGCCGGTGCTGCTTGTGTGTGTATGTGGCTATGTGCTGAACTGCTAATTGCTGTGTGCGTGACTGACTCCTTGGGGCTTGGCTAGGGGCTGCTGCTTAATTAATTTTAGCAACCGATGCTGCTTAAGCTGGGTGTGCATGAGCCCGTGAGTGACTGCGATAGTGTTGTTGCTTAAGCTGGGCTATGGGCTGCTGCTTTGATTAATTTTAGTCTTTTAGAATTTAGATAGATTTGATCTGCTGCTGGGATGCTGCTGTTGCTTAAGCTGGGCTAATGCTGCTGGGATACAGGTATATTAGGCTTATGCACCTTAAAATAACTTGGAAGTAACTACTTAAGATTGACTTAACCTTCAGAAGTTCAGAGCTCTATGTTTATGCAAGAAGATTAAAAGAAACTATGGCTACAACAAAAGTAAGTGCTGTAATATGGAAGAAAAAAATGCTTACCTGGAATCAGAGAATGTATGAAGCTGATGATTTGACTTGCCAAAGCCAAATGTTTAGAAGTAATTGATTTAAGACCAGATACCTGAAACAGAACCAAGAGAAAATAAAAATTATGCAATCCTAATTCTTGATCACCGAACAAAAAAGTGGTTACATATTACATAACTACTTCAGATCAGCTCTTTGGATCGATTAAGGTCTGAGGAAACTAGCATTAAAGTACTACTTTCAAACAAAATAATTTAACCTTTTCGAATTTTCCTTAAAATAGTATTTCCATGTAGGTAGTACTTTTTGTGCAAATAGTCTGTGCGCTATACAATGATGCAAGTTTATTGAGCGCAGACTCGTGCATTCAAAGAAATTAGACAAACAATCCACATAATAAGTGCAAAACAAAGGTACACAATGAAGAATTGATACTGATGAAGTGAGTTGTATTCACGTTTAGAAGATGAGGATGCATTGTTAGGAAGTACAGTACCTGCATCGCACCTGCGCCAAGAACCAGTTGGCAAGTCCTAGTGTTAAAATGCTTTAATATTTCGACAACACGTTGGACCACCTCAAAAGATAATGATGGCAAACATTTACTAATGTCAACATATTCTGATAGCATCTTCAACAATATCAAACCACTGCCAAACCAAAATTGAAGATTAGTGGAAAGAAAATAAAGGAAACAACTTATAGATAAGATGAGACAACAATAGAACAAAGACGACAAAGTATAACACTGTGTACAAGAACAGTAGACACAGAGATTTTACTGAATGCAGCTACCTAATTTGAAAGCAAAAGGAATGAACAATTTTCCTTTTTATCTATCTGAGCATGGCAAGCTTTAGAAAGGAGTGACTTGACTTGGAACCATTAAATGGTAAATAGAGATGACTAACCAGTTTACCATATGATAGCCAACACCTCCAAGCACAATGGTTTGTGACATTGACTTGACATGCCCAACAACATTATTTTCCATCTGAGGAGAAGTGGGCTCAGTCTTGTTCTCATGGCCTGTCACAGATGTTACATTGCCATTGTCAACATTATTTTCCGCTGAATATGCTGGTTCTTGACCTGTAGAAATTCCATCCTCACTGAGCCTTTTGTTATCAATGCTAGGCATCTCCATGCCATTAACAGGAAAATCAGTAGACGACAGTGACAAAACAATCACTTGGAATTCCTCGGGAACATCAACAGCAACCCACGTCTCTTGGTCAAGAACTGCCTTGATTTTTGCCATCTACAAACAAATATTAAACGTTCAGTGCACAAAAACTGTACAACTTGTGTGTCAACTACGAAAAAAATTGATGCCAATCTCAAATTTACATTAGAATTTTCTGTTAACAAACCCTAACAACTATAATTTTTTATGACAAATCAAGTTTTTGACACGGAGAATTCCCCAAGCTTTAGTGCCCTTAGTTCCGCTATCAGTTCACGCTCAAGATCTTCAATTTATGGTGAACCATGTTGTTGCCTTAAGTAATATTACTTGTGAAATACATTGGAAAGGCTGTATTGTATGCAAGCGAGTGTAAATCTAGCTATAACTGAGGGACAGAGCTAAAGGCTTCATACTCCAAAAATAGCACCTTTTAAGTTTCAGGGACACTGATGTTGCACTTATTCTACAAGCTTATGCCCATATAGATGAAATTTAAAATAAGCTTTTTAACATCAGAGAGTTCCATGAGAAAATTTACAACAACAACAACAACAAAGCCTTTTGTTACATGAGAAAACTGTAAGACTGCAAATTTAGCTTTCGTAAACTACAACAAAACCATATAAACTCACCCGAATACTATGCTGATAGTCAACAAATTGCTTTGATTGTTGCTGTAGAATCCCTCGAATGTTGTAACCCAACCTGCCTCCAATCTACGAGGACAGGAGTCGAAGATAAAATTATAACTTGCTTTTATGCAATTAATACAGATATATGTGCATCTTATTTAAGCAGACAAAGTAATAACCTTTTCTGTAGCAGCTGTAAATTCCTCTGTTATATTATAGATGATCAGGAACTCCTGAAGCCTTAACCTGGGATGTAGAGCAGCACGAACACCTAGCAGTTTAGCCCATCGTCCATGTGCAGCATCACACGCAGCAAAAACTGCTTCTGTGCTTTCTCTCAACACGTCAGCTCTGTAGAAAATGCAGGTATTTTAAGCATCTCATGTTATCACATATAGTTAAGACACGCAACTAATGAAATGCTGAAAGGTGACTTGACGCACTAAAGTGATATCAGAACTGACAACAGCATCCTCATGACACCAGCAATTAACTTAAATAGTATAGAACAAAGATCATGTTGTAACTCGACTTACCGAACATTTTTTATTGAATTTGGACTGGACATATCATTTGTTTTTCCTTGTAACAAGGATAGCTTAGTAGTATTACGTGGAACAGTATTAGAGACCCGTGAATTAACACCATTGTCATTCTCCTGAGAAAAATCAACTGAGCCACCATGTTGTGTGACCGGATTTGTTGCATCAGCACTTATGTTCCCATCAAGATTTCTCATGATCCACTGAACTATTTTTTTTACTTCGGCTGCTTGCAGCAGATGTACCTGGATTTACACAAATGTTAATCACCCAGTATTAAAAAAAAGTGAAGTTTGCTATGAGCAGTACATTTTTTCCCTTTGTTCTTTTATTTGCGACTGCTAGAACTTCCACCCATTATTTTCTCTTAGCATCAACTGAATTTGGACTTGGAGTGCTGTATGATGATAGAACACATTTTACGATCACCTCTGATTCTCCAACCAAAAGAATTATCGCGAATACATGATTGTGGCTACACCTAGTCAGGAATTTGCACTAAATATGCCATTTAAGTTAGATCATTGCCATAAAATAACTCAGTTCATGCAACAGATGCCCACAAAACAACGAGGACATGAGCTACAGAGAAAAATATTTGGTGTATCCAAAAAACTGCATAAGCAAGGCAGGAACATCTAAGACAAGCTTCTAAATATCGGTTGTTTCTGCCAATATATCGGAAGCATCTCAGTATCTCACCCCTACTGGCACCAATTCAGTGTGTCGTTTTAAAATGTCAGGATCATAATATGACCTATGGGCCAACATTTACAATTAATCGACAAAATTTGAACTAGTTATCGGCCGATATCAGACATTATGTAGCTGGTAAAGATATGTTTATGTGTATTAGGTAATAACTTGATCGTGTTATAAAATGAGCACATCGTCTTCATGGATATACATATATATTATATTGCATTCTGGTGATAATATTCCATCCAAAAAAACATTTTCTTATATGACAACAGAAGAACAATTTAAATGACCACCACTGTAACATATCAATCGATATGTCACCCAGTATTGTTTAGAAGCTTCATTAAAGTACTGAACAACAGAAAGGATATGCACATTAAGATCAAATTCGAGAGATCATCTTCATTCAAGAGCAAACAAAAAGAATGGCGTATGGAGAAATCAATTACCTGAACTATCCTAAAAATAGCCGACAAAAGTTGAACAAACCCTTCAGATGATAAATTTCGCAGCTTATTTGCTAAAGACTGGCCTCCAGCTGCACAATTGCAGTTCAAAACATGTAGGAGTTAGTATATGAAGTAAAGCAAACTATGAGGACAAATATTGAATTAAGAAAAAAAAATAAGACCATCAGAATCAGCCGCTCTCTCCCCAGTTACGGAATCAGAATCTGTTGGTCTGGAAATTAAGACTGGAAGCATCTCTGCGACTGTGGATTTGATTGAAGCTTTCATAACAGTAATAAGTGTATCCCTGTAAATTCTTAGCACCATGGGAACTTTATCCTGCGAGATACAAATATGAACCACATCATTCTGTTTCCACATAAAATAATGACTCGCTGAATATACCAACTATCCAAATATACATAATGCTTCCACCACTCAACTATTTAAGCTCACAGGAGATTGACCTTTTCAAGAAAAACTGAACTTGATTTTCTGTATGAATGAAGCTTTAGAGGGTATTTTATTTACATGTAAACTTTTTGCGAGGATAGTCTCTCTTATAAGTGAAGACCCCATGAACTCACCTTATACGAGTGACAGAATTTTTTTAATAAACACAAGAGTTATTGTGCTAGTTGTGTAGCTAAATAGCTCAACCAAATATGACTAAGTGTTTTATATGTGTAACTATTTATATATTTCTTATCACTCTAAAGACACACATTGCTAACTCTATAACATTTAATGAACAGGAAATGTAATTCACCCTCCATTTGAATCTCCAAATTAGTTTAATGGGAACAAATGACAAAACTAACCGTTCTCAACAGGCAAATAATGAGGGGAAGAAGACGATCTCTGAGAATGAAGCTTTCCTCCTCATCCACGCTTACCTGCATTGAGATGATGAACATAAGAGAAGAAAAAGAGCTGAACATCTTTTACAAGAACCACAACGGTGCAGCTTAAAATCTATGCTATAACCTACACAAGTAGTGTGATGGAATGCAACAGACCAGAATTGCAACACATATTAGTATTTCACCTTTGGCAAACTGGAGAAGATCAAAAACTGCGTGTCAATGTTCAGAGTGGTCATGGTATATGACAATTGATGTCGTGAATTAGTAATTAAGTTTATAATCTAATCAGTAATTGATCATATGTAAGTTGCCACTGGAATACTGGATATACATCAAACACAAAATTTTGGTATATTAATTTAGTCATTATGAAACTATGCTGCGATAAGTTATATGGATACAAAGATACCAAAATACAAACATTTCCCAAAATAATTATACAAAGAGAGAGACATGTCTTTTAAAATATAATGTGAAGAAGCTGCAAGGAAATGAAATTAATATGATCCTTGCCTCCTTGGCATTGAATCCATTTACAGACCCAACGG
Source organism: Poa pratensis (assembly GCA_947311845.1). Classification (NCBI taxonomy): domain Eukaryota; kingdom Viridiplantae; phylum Streptophyta; class Magnoliopsida; order Poales; family Poaceae; genus Poa; species Poa pratensis. The sequence continues at coordinate 9,176,739 of CAMZMU010000128.1, read as the reverse complement.
TTGCAAGTGCAAACAGCATGTGCACTGCATGTACCACTAACAATGCTCCCTGCCAGTTCTTAGCACCTAGATCTCTCAATCTCACTTCATTCCACATGTACATTCAATTCTGATTAACTAATGTTCTTGTTTTTTAAAGCTAAAAGGAATGTTACAAAAAAAACTCGGCACGAATGAATTGCATTACAATCAGGTAAAGATAGGCAAATTAAGAGATATAGCAAACTGCACAACTAGAAATGCACATACTTCATGCTCTGTCCCATTGAGGGGGGTAGAAGTCTTCCTTTTCACAGTTGATGAAATCATTGCATCTACAATTTTTCCATCAGGAACAGCAGCACGCACAAATTCTGCTGAAAGAATGCTACAAGAATGAATATCAAGTTAAACAGAGAATTACTGATGGACAGAAAAGGCTGCAAACAACATCACTGATAGAGTACCAATATCTAGTAGTGTTTCCCTTATTTGTGTCAGACGAAATGGCACTTGAAGTAAAAACACTACTTGGTTCATGATCTAATAAATTGATTTGCATATATATATATTGTAGATATTATGTCACAACTCACAAGCTTTCTATCAGAATTCATAATGTATTTAAAAGCACATAAGGCATTTATTTCACACCAAGCTGGTATGCTAAAACTCCTATGATCTATTTGACCCTATACAATAAGAGCACAATGTATTGAGTAAAGGGCATATGCTTAGTTTGTACAGACATACCTGTTGACTGAATCTAATGATGTTCCCAACTGATCACGAATGTTTCGAAAGCAATAAAGCCCAGCAAGTTCATCAGTATCCTGATTGAGAGAAGGAAAAATTTATGGATCATAAAGACAAGTTACACATACTACACTTGTCTGCAGACTGCAGGATGATGTGTTTTTAGTCTTATAGCATCTTCTTAAGAAATTTGATTGCTTGATCGACTATATGCATTCATCGTTGATGTATCATTTACTTAAAAATCCAGATTGAAGAAAGTTGAAGGGTAATTAGCGGTCGGATATTGATCGATTATCAATAGATCATAACCAAATTCTAACAGCTTTGTCAGTTTACGTGCAAGCACCCTAAACTACTTGATTTAGGAAGAATAGGAAGAGAAGATGGATAGTTGGATATTACCCAACTAAGGCAATGATCTACACCAACATATCTTCAATTTATTGCTCTATCGTAAATTTATATTGCTCGTTAAAGTTTCTGCAGATCCCATATTTTCATAAATCATGTAGGCAATCCACGATTCCGGTCACTGTTGACATGTGGCGACATGTGACTAGTAGTAGTATATGAATCCTAATTTGTGACATGCTCAGAGCTTCAGCAGCATTATGATCCTGTAAGGCCATGATACAAAGATGACCATCCAAGGAACTGCGATTAGAGTAAGACTCCCCTAGACTCTATTCTACCCTGCCAACTTCAACACTGCTCCGCCCCTCACTGCTCAAGTAAAACCTGTCCGTTCCTCTATGAATGTGACACCCCAGAATACTGTGGTGAAGAATACAATGGTTTCCCTGTTTTTCCGGAATACACCGGTTTGGAAGAAATAACTATCATCAACAGCAACTATGGGGCATACCCTTTCCAACAGGATTGTAGTAAGTAAAAGTTTGAGCACTGGGATATTTCCCAGCCTCGATGACAAGAGTGAGATTAGAATAATGCAATTCAACTCTATCTTGGTTTTAGCAAGCATCAATAAAAATGGGTGACAAAGAGTAGTTACATCACATAGGAATACTGAGATAAGTAGATAACATTGCCGTCAGGTCATGTAGAAGGTAAAAGTGTAGGTAACTTACTAGCAAATTTTGCAAGTCCTCGATGACATCAAGCGCCCCAGCACAATCTGCTGCTAGCACAAGCTGCACATGTAGAAAAAGATAAACAAACAGAAGCACAGGGATATAAAGGTGAAAGGAACCTTTAAGCAATAGGTATGTTGCTTAAATCAATGATATAGTACAAAAGAAAAACAAATTTAGTTGTTGTCGAGGTATAAAGAGCTCAGATCCAGTTTTTTCATGTAGTATTTTTTTTAACAGTAGTCATGTAGTATTATCGATCATCGGATTACATGAATAGCATACTTGTGATCCGGCAAAGGCTAGAAGATAGATGCATAAACAAAGGTTGGTTCCATTATTCCATATCCCTGTAATCCATTTTGCTGTGTAATAACTAAGGAACTGGCACTGTTTCCATGTAGCTACATTTGGCACATCACATTTGTAACTTCAAAAGTACCAGATGACGAGTCTGCAAGGTCATTCAAGGCAAAACAATGTTGTGCATATAGCCTAGCAGTTCCTGGTATTCCATAGAGAACAATAACTGTAAACTAACAAATCAGCTGGAAGTATATGAAAAAATCGCGGAATAAGCCATAAGGCAGCACACCGCACAACAGCTGTCTAAACACACCAACTATGCACACATAGCAATGTTGCATCAAGTATTGAATGCCTAGTTCTATGGTTTGGCGCGTGACCAGATTATCAGCTATGAGAGAAATGCTAAGACACCACATCAATAACCCAGTAACTAACCGCATTACTGATGGACAAGCTAACAAGACGAAATGTGTGGAAAAAGGCCACTGACCAGCTTGAGGGCAGTGAGCGCCTGGCTGACATAGAGGATGATGGTGAGCTTCTCCTGCAAGGCGACGAGGTTGCCCCTGGTTGCATTGAGCTCCTGCACCTGCTGCGCGTCCCCGACGAGGTCCCCCGTGAGCACCCTGACCACCTCCCTGAGCTCCCGGATCCTCCCGACGGCGGAGACGATCTCCCCGTCGAGGCCACGCAGCCGGCCCTGGGCCTCGTAGAAGGAGGCTGAGCGGCGCGCGATCTCCTGCACAAGGTGCGCCTCGACGACGTCCAGGTGCTGGCCGAGGCGCTCCTGCAGCCCTGCGTCGGCGAGCGGGCAGGCGGACTCGAAGGTGGCCCCCTCCTCGAGCGCGAAGTCCTCCTTGAAGAAGAGGGCCGGGACCTCGCGGAGGCAGGCGGCGAGGCCGGAGGAGGAGGAGGTGGACGTGGGGAGCCGTCATCGGAGGCGGCGAGCTCGGCGTTGGCGTGGAGGCGGATGTCGGCGAAGCGCGCGAAGGGATCGGCGACGGCGGCGAGGTAGGGCGCGAAGTCGGCGCGGGAGAGCTCGCAGGGGTGGGAGGGCGCGGGGGGCGCGTCCGGGAGCGAGGTGGGCGGGGGCCACGGGAGCCAGTAGGAGCCGGAGGAGGTGGAGGGGAGCGGGTTGTTGAGGAGCGCGGTGATGGACTGCGGGACGCCGCCGGGGGGCGCGGCGGCGGCGGTGGGGGAGTCGGTGGAGTGGGAGGAGGAGGCGGTGGAGATGGTGCGGATGGGAGGGCGCGAGGCCATGGCGGCGCCGACGGCGTGCGGCGCGGTGGGGGCTAGGGGAGAGGAGGCGTCGGCATGGATGATGGGGAGATCGGGATCTGGGAGGCCGGGAAGCGAAGCCAACCGAGAGAAGAGAAGAGAGCTTGGCTGTCAGATCTGTTGTTTGGTCAGGTGGAAGGGGAGAACAGAGGGAGGGAGTGTGTTTTGCTTCCCGGTTTTTTCATTCACTTCTTGGTTGATCTTCTTTCACTTCTCTTTTGCATTAATCTTCTTTTTTGTAGCTTCAAAAACAAGCACCACTTACTACCATGTGCCACTCAACATAATTATTTGCCCATTTCCATTCGCTTGACATCTAAATTTCTCATTGTCATCTAAGAATTCAGCTTTACATTTTTTTTAGCAACCGATAATTATTTACACTTTCGATCTCCCCTCTTTGGGTGGTCAATGGCAAGCCAGTTAAAGGTTCAAAGATATACTCCCTCTGTTCCAAATTAGATGACTTCTATTTGTGCACATTTGGATGTATCTAGACATGTTACAAGTATAGATACATTCACATTTTGACAAATATAAGTCATCTAATTTAGAACGGAGGGTAGAAGTTTGGTTGATTTTGAATTTCACGATATAGAGAGGCTCCCCCTAAAGATGTGCACCACTTGAAATTTTTATCTGAATGCAAGTGCACGTGATTGAGATTTTCATGAAGAGCTCCCCCTAAATCTTGAAATCCGTGGGAGTCTGTTGTGTCTGATGAACTTGAAGAACTACGATGCACATATATGTGATGCATTATATACCAAAAATGCATTAAGATGTTGAATGTCAGCGTGTCGTGACATGATTGTAGCAAAAGGCATCACGTAGAAGATGTTTACAAACTATTTACGAGAATTAAATTAAAGTTCGATGTTTGTAACTTCATATCCTCCCAAAAGATAAGGGAATTGTCACGTCCCGAGACCCGGCCCGGTAGAATGACAGCCGCCGCGCGTCTATAGACCGTGAAGTTTATACACGCGCAAGGTTTGAAAAGCAGGCATAAACCAGCACAGTTGATCTCAAGCAGCTCATCTATTCATCTTTACAAGATTATTGCAATTACAAGAATAAAAAGGTTCTCTAGCGTCTTCCCACCCACTGGTCCAGCCTACTCCTCGGATACGACGGCTTCCGCTGCGAACTCTAATAACATAAAAAAACAGAGGAAGCAAGGGTGAGTATAACACGAGTCATTCTCAGCAAACAATTCATACCCTTTCATATAATTTGTAAAATACACTAGGTTTTCTAAATACAAGTAAAAATCATTGTGTGGTTAAGTTCTTAAGCATATTAAAACACATGGTGTCACACATGAAAGTGAGTTTCCCTACCCGAAAATCATATGGGTGAAATTCCACACTCATACACTCTTAAGAGGGGTACTCCGACATCGACAGCCTCGCTCAGAACCGCACAGGATTTCAGAACGAGCAGAGCCCTTTTACCCGCTCAGACACCGGACACCCTGACCTACTCATGTCGATCGCTCCTACGGATCCATCACCGACCTTTCCATTCAAGGGCCGCCCCTCGTGGAAAACTCAGACAGTCCCATACCTGTACTGTGACCGGTACAATACGATCACCTTCGTAGCACCAAGTTTTCCTTCATAAAAACGTTGAGTTCATTTGCATGTCAAAAATACGTGTTAAGCCCGGCTCATACCGGTGGCTCCTATGGATCCATCACGTAACGACACTAGCGCATTAGCCCCGTATATTAACACAAAGCTCGTAGGTATCACGCATCTTAATATCAAAGCATATCGTAGAAAATATACGAGAGAGGTACGAAGAGCTTGCCTCGGTTATCTATGCCGTAGCACTCAAATAATATCCACAATGATCTGCTAAGCTTTGATATGCTCGATCCCTCCAAATACTAGTTATAGGATCGACATTATACGCCAACACCGTATGCAGCCTGAAGAATAACACCGGCGACGCTCCGCTCGCCGACGCCGACCGACATGCCAGCCGCCGAACTGCCTGGCTTACTCTCGCCGCCGACGCTAACTCTCTAATCTCTCGCTCTCACTCTACTTCTCTGCCTCACGCTCGATCTACTAGCTGAGAGCTGAACGTTGTGTTGGAACGGAAAGCCTGCCAGCAAAGCTTCCGCACCCTCTAACACTAGGCCACGTTGACTCTCTCTAATAGATTACCTCATCGTATACGCATGGATGCAGGATCCAATGCACCAATACATGCACCACGATGCAGCTAGTTGAGCTACTTAGAACATACTAGTACATGGCTGATCGATGCATGCACAAACAAATGAGCAATAGAGGTATGACCTCTCTAATTATCTCATGCATGCAGATTTACACACATTAGCACAAACAAAATGTTTAGAAGCTAAATCTTAATTTACTTAAATTAATTAATCTACTCAAAAATTGGGGTATCACAGGAATAAAGGAAGTGGTTTACACACACACACTTGTCATCGAAACACTAAAAAAAGGAAGTGCATAACTGCATGTTTTGCAGACCATCTTGAGGAGCTAGAGGTCTGCGCCGCTGCAATTGAAGCATCAGGAGCACTTGAACGAGGTTGGCAAGGGCTTGCATCATCTGAAGACGATTCTCATGTAGAATAAGATCTAAGAGGCCTATTTGGAGATGAATGAGGCACTGACTTAGATGATGTCACTGGAGTGACTTGATAGTTTTCAAAAGACAACATCAACGGTTCTCTAAGCTTGGTACCCATGCCAATTATTTCTTCTTTGGAGACCATGCTATGAAGTGCAACATTTAGAAGTTGGTGTGACTCAAAGCTCAATATTCAAGATCTTGTTCATGACGTGACAAAGCAACCAAGGTGCTTGGTGTGGTTCTTCAATATTGCATCTTATGAAGGATTTGGAAGCACATGAACGACTACATTTTTGACAAAGGACGCCCCTCGGTCCATGGCTTGGCGACGAAGATAAAAGAAGAAGCTGCCCTTTGGGCAAGTGCTGGCGCATTAGGCCTTCGTGCTGTCATCCCGCAGACCTGGGGTGTGCACTGCTTCAGTTGGTTTTTACCCTGTAATCACCTCCTAGGAGGATTATAACAAACTATGTCTTTTCAATGAAAAGAAACGCAAGTCTTTTGCGTTTCTCAAAATAATATTGCATCTTGGGTGTCTTGCTTCTTTAGAGTTTGTCAGCTTCTCGATGATTTTCAGAAGTGCGGTTTGACTACTGCCATATTTAGCTCTGATAAAATAAAGTTGTAGCATGTAACCGAAGAATAATTTCATCATTCCACTTTCACTTCATTGTAAAAAAGAGAGTTAATTGCGCCGGAGGTCACACATCTCGTCATGTACGTGCACATTGGTTACACATCTGGAAAACGAGATTTTTTGGTCACACATCTCGACTTTGCGTGCACATTGGTCACAAACGGGAAGTGTCATCCCGTTTTGGATGGTAAATTTTCAGAAAACCCCCTGGAGAAATATTAATTTTACAAAATGGTCCTCCTAACTTTACAAAATGGTCCTCCTAATTTTACAAAATGGTCCTTCTAATTTTACAAAATGGTCCTCCTATTTTTTTTTTAATTTTACAAAATGGTCCTCCTAATATTACTCAGGGGGTTTTCTGAAAATTTACCATCCAAAACGGGATGACACTTCCCGTTTGTGACCAATGTGCACGCAAAGTCGAGATGTGTGACTAAAAAATCCCGTTTTCCAGATGTGTGACCAATGCGCACGTACGTGACGAGATGTGTGACCTCCAGCGCAATTAACTCTAAAAAAGATGCAAGGCCCATATCAAGAAGCGCTTTGCTAACAGGTTCAAAACACGTCGATTAGCATGGATTTGAGTTGATTAGCAGACACAAACTTGGTGTTTTCAAACTTGCTCACCTTCATCAACACCGTTTCATAATAATCATGCCGCACTTTGGTCCAAAGTCTTGGATCTAGAATTCTGTTGAGTATATGGATTGAGATCATATTTATAGTTGTTCGTTGTTGATTGTCTTGCATATCGCCTTTTCATCCGGCCTCATGTGGACGGTTGTATTGCATCACGCCTACTCCCGTAGGTATAAGGTATATCGGGGCGTATTCAATGTATACGTCAACACATGAGCTCACAAAGTATATTGGTGTTGATGCTTCTTTTGTGCATGTTGGTGTTCACGATCAGGTTATTACTCTTGAATATGTGCCCTCCGTACAGATGGTGGATTTCTTTACTAAAACCCACACTAGAGCGTAACATGGACTTTTTACCTCTCTAAATTTGGTGTTGTGGATCCACCATGAGTTTGAATCTGAATGTTAGAGGTATATTATGTTCATGTACATCTATGTGTTGTACGATGGGTTTTCAACATATTTATCACACGTACATGCATATATACTGCCCTAGAGAATACGACTAGTGTTAATTCCCCAAATAATATAAGCCATAACTTTAACATATCCATATTTTAGGACATGTCAGCAAGACTGAAGCAAGACATTGACAGCAAGTCAACACAATTGAAGCAAGATATCACATCATGTTTTGTTTGGAGTAGTGCACCGTAAGCCTTGTTTACTTCTACTGTATTGGAGTGTATTTTAGGAGAATTTAGTGGATTATCGGAGATCTCAGGAAATTCCCAATATTCCGTTTACTAATCCGTTTTGGATGGGATAATTCCTAGATATCCCCCACCAACCGCCTTATTTTTGTCTAGATTAAAAACTATAACCCCATGCTAGTGTATTGGGATAAAAATATTTGGGGGAATCAGTAGGGATTAGGTAAAAACAAAAATTTCATCAAATCCGCTCCCATCCCCAATACCCCAGGGGATAAAAGCACACCCCCTAGTAAATAATGCCTAATGGAAGGAATAGGACTATCGGAACGGCATACTGCATACACATAAGACATTGAATCAAATACCCTAAGAGAAACATAAACAACACTAAACCAATTCAATCACCACACAACCATAGTGTGCTACAGATTAGTACTTGTATTCATGAATGTGCTCAATCAGCTACAACATGATCCATCTACTTTTCATCCAAATTGTGTGAAAAAATCATTTTCATACGGTCATCCAAATTACATAAAAAAATTAACTTGATAATATGTCAATTTAGTGCAACGTGATCATTTACAACTAAATCAACCTTATGAGATCATTATCGTTAAATTGATTGTAAACAATCTCTCAATTGTTTAGGGGCATTTCAGATATTTATCCTTACACATCACAATTCGGACAATTAGTGCCACCGTTTTATAATTTTTATCGTGGTTTTAGTTCAAATAGGAACTAAAAGACGAAAAATTATGGAACGGAGGGAGTAGTGACCAAATGGTTTTACAGTTTTCTAAGAACACAAAACACACACACCATAGGGCTATAACTACTCCATGGCTTCTTTCACACACTTATTTTCTATTAAGCCACAACCGAATCAAACACGAACCTATAAGGTTCTGTTTTCACATATGGGTGACATTTCAAACCAACTTTGTCATTTCTCGGACGATTATCCTAGACTTCTAACCAATTAAGGGTATTTTTTTATTCGCATCTGATAGCGAAATCTTTATGGAGTTGGTAAAAAGTCCCAACAACTAACTAGATTCCATGAAACGTCGGTCACAAATTGAGCCTACACATATACTCTTCCCATCTCGGAAGGACACCATCTTTGTCAAAAGTAAGCAACCACCTTTTTGAGCTCATCACTTGGAGGGATGGCAAGGACAGAAGGAACCAACTTCAAAGAAACTAGTTTTGAATCAAAGAATGGGTACTCTTCAACCTCTCTTAACTAAAATTTCATCTACATCTTATACAAACATTTCATACAAAAAACCTAGGGTTAAGGCAAATTCCACAATGCCAAGTCTAGGGTATACAAATAGAAGTAGGGGAGAGAAAAAATGAAATGGAATGCGGAGGAAGGAGAGGGTTACTTGTGCAGTGCTTGCGATGCAAGAACAAGCAGGAGTAAAAAGGTATAGTAAGATTCTGAACTATATGGAGAAAAATCTGACTGTCCTATCGATGAAAAGAAGAACACATCACATAGTCCCGGTGTTTCTCTTTATTGATAACAGAGGTGCAATTACAAGTTTACAATGAGGTATTAATCCTTTGCTTATGGGAAAATGTCTTAGCTAAATGGGCTCTCGAACATACAAGGAAGGCGACTTACATACAGTTCTGCTGAGGTAAGTGTTTAGTGTCCACACACGACAATAATCCATACATCCTACAATACATACATGACTTATTTAACATGGCATCCAGTACATGACTCCAATTATACACATCAAAATCTCCCGAGAAGTACATGAACGCCTAATTACACATAGTAAACTTTTTATGCAACTAAAACTTCAGAGTGGAATGCACCGTCAGAATGGACTACTACATTGGCACTGCAGAGATTTTATGCTAGCAACAGATTCTTCACATTGGTCAGAATACACCAAAAAGGGTGGCAGCGGCAAACAGCAAAAACAGTACTCCTCCCAGCAGGCCAACCTGGTGAGAAATGCGTTTCCCGGTAAGCCATATGAACTAAGGCCAAGCTCTTAAAATGATGGACAAAAAATGAGCTGATTAAATGAAAACAACAAGCAACCACAACAAGCAATATAGTATTTGCAATTGCATTACAATTTTTGCTTGTAGTTACTCACAGAGCATTTATAACTGAAGACAAGCCAAAGCATAGAAGATCGACCATAAGTATTTAGTTATCTTACCAGTTTCTCAGACAGGTATTTAGCTAAGAATGCTCCTCCAATAATCGCAAGCAAAGTTGCAATCAAGTGCCCAGCTATGGCCCCACTAGCAACGCCCAAAGGAGACTGCAAAAATAAGAGCCCGGTTTATGCTTGCACAAAGCTAAACCAAATCAATAAGCAAGCGGTGTTTCTATGTATTGAACAGACCTGCGCGGCACCTAAAGCTATCGTAGCCAGCATAGAGCGATCCCCCCACTCCTACATGTACAGATAGTTCGACAAGCAATAAACCGGTTGTTCATGAACTGACAAGATCATTAAAGCTTCGACAGATAGTATTTCTGAACATGAGAATCAACTTACCGCAAAGAAAACAAGACTGAAAGATTTCCAGAGAATTGCAAGAGGACTGGTGATCTTTTGTGAAGCCTACAAAGCAAAGCACCCTTCGATAAACAAAATACGACAGCCAAGGATAGGGACTTTCATTACTTCAATTTTTTTGGAACAGTGGAACACAACTAAATTAATTAACCAAAAGCACCACAGGCTAAAGATAAAAATCTTTACTAGACCACTGCCTTGGTGCAGCAGTTTTTCAGGAACTTAAAGTAAAGCACACGATTATGCTAGTTAGATTGGGAATGTGAAAATAATACCATTAGATTTTCATGAAAAATATTTTCACAACACTACAGTGTTACAATGTCTTGCTAACTTATTCATGTGAAAAGTAATGGTTAAAGTTCCATATTGTAAGGTGATCCCTTGTCCATAATGTCATCAATTTACGGAAAGAGTTAGGCTTTTATAGGAACTCTCGACGGAATTAAAATATCTGAAAAACGCAACCTTTTCTTTAACAAGCTCCTCCGCTTCAGCTAGTTCTCCAGATTCAGAGTTTTCTTGAAGATCCCCGTTTGCATTATCTGGAAGTGCCCATGCATCTTTAATTGACTTGAAACCAAAAAACGCAAGGAGCGCAACTGCTGCATATTCTCCTATGGGCAATGCTGCAGAAAAACCATGGTCATGCGCATGTCTGTTAGTTTATCAGAGAACAAAGAATAAGAAATATATATTACAAACTATTTTACAGACAGTAATAGAGGAAGAAACTTTAATTGAAAGCACAACTAATGATTTAGTCAAGAAAGACTGTAGTGTTACTAACTTGTTTGAAACTGTGCTGGTACAGACTGAAAGATCCGTCCAATCACTACACTCACGATAGTCATCAGGGAAAGAGCAGCCATTGACCCAAGTAAAACCTACACATAAAATGCACACAAGGATATCATTAATTCACCATTAAAATAGTCAGCTCAACTAAATATTTCTTTGCAAAAATAAAACTAAAGGCAATGATATCATAATCATTTTATCAGGAGATACACCTGAAGACTAAATCTACTACAATGCAAGAAAATAACAATTCTCTGAGGTATTTCAGTCCAGACACTATACCACATGAATTTAGTAAAATATGTATCACTTTATCATAAATGCCAATAATGTCCTACACTAAAAGTCTAAAACACAAATGTGTCTTCCCAAATCTCAGAGAGCACGGTCCCTGCGGCCAAAGGCATGTATTTCCATTCCCTCGCAACCCTCTACACCTACCACCTCAACTCAGGCTGCCGGCCTGCTACCATCACAAGCTAGGTTCAGGGATTCTGGCACAAGATATGCTACAGGATGGTGCTGAAATCTAGTGGCAGGTTAAGTGTTATGCACATGACAGCGAAGTGTCTGCAAGGAAGACCAAGGGAATTTCTGCACTATCGACAGAATATCTAGATCCATTTAATAACATAGTTCTATACATGTTTTCCCCCTTTTCCCTTTTGCATCCAGTTAGTTAGCAGTGCATGCACATTCATTGATATCTTGAACTCTAGCTACAAAAACAAACTTTCTGCTCTTGGATGGATTAAGTTTATGTCTTATGTTTACAAGGGAGGGGTTGTGCTATGCTCAACTCAAATATACTAATCTCTCTATCAAGAAGAGGCCGACGGGGAAGAGAAAACTACATAAGAAGATTACATGGACAAGTAGGCAATAAAGTAAGGCAGATCTAAAATGCTAAGGTTTATGACATACCAGTGCCTTTTGATACTGCATGGCGAGTAGTGCAGCAATAAAAAACGTCTGTCATGACAAAAAGGGTCAACCTGATCAAATTTCTTGGTTTAGTTGAATGTATTAAACATACGAACAGCAGGTAAACTATAAACTTGTGACGGTGCATGAGAATGAAAACCATCAAAAGGTTGACAACAAAAGAGCATAGGTAAATCCAAGACTTCTGAATGAGACAAAACTTTAAAAGGGTTGGCAACAAAATAATGTAGGTGAACCTGAGACTCTGAATGAGACAAAGTTTCAATTTGTTTTGTGAATTAATGACTCCAAATGTGTTGTGAAGATATTCATTACACTACAAAGTTATCAGTTCAAAGTATAAATTTGTCGTTTGAAGAAAAAGTGCAGAAAAAATGCTTTCTAAAGACATAGAGTGTAAATGCTAAAATGCAACTAAAGCTACAAGGGATAAGAAGAGCAAGAGGTATACTGAAATAGTTTGTATACCTTATCTCCGAGCTCTGATACAAAAATCAGAGTAAATGCTGCTGTAAAACCTGACTTCGCTAGCGCAGCTACAACTGCAGATGGCTGTCCTTTAAAGAAAACAACAAAAGCAGATGCCAGTGCGCACAGTAGTAGCACGGCAGCAATAGCTTGCATGTAACGATATCCTGAAAGTGGTTTTGCTCTGCCATGCATTGTCAATGATATAAGCTCAATATTGTCTGTAAGAGGCCAGGACAAAAGTTGGATGGAAAACAGCGAAGGACGACAACTCACGGTTCATTAGAACTTTTGGTACCAGAACTCTCCAACTGTTCCCCATGGCTACCTGTTTGATCTCCGTCATAGCTCCCAGCTCCAAGGTTTACGTTGGAAGTTTGCACTCTGACATCATGCCTTATCGGCTTCAACCATGACAACAACCTACATCTTACTGTTAAAATGAAACCATGTAATTAAAAATACATAATACCCCTTGCTAAAATTGAACAAAGGTCCAGAACAATAATAGCCCCTTAATTCTAGCAGATTGCAACAAAGAAGAATTTAGACAGTGCGCAAGACTCCGTTAGACATTAATAGAGAATGGAAGTGCATGCCGTCTAGAATTTGACGTGCATATGCGAACGAGCTTTACAAATATGCACAATGTAGAGAGGTCATGAGAGAGCATCTTGACGAAAACTACACATTCATTGCCTCCCCGGGATTGCTTAAGATCGCAACGGCGCTTACGTTAGAGTTGTTTTCTAGAGCGTACCGTCTAGCACACTAAGGACAGTGACGAAGAACAATGTAACAGAGTTTGTTCCGCCATTTCATCAAGCATGTCAAGAGCACACTAGTGGGTGAGTTGAAATGAACCCCCTCCCTTTATTTAGTGTTTTGGAAAATAAAGAGCCAATAGGAATAGGTGCATATAGTAATCTAGGATCGATCTTGCGCAGCAGAGTCAAACCATGGATGGATCAGATTTGGACTGGATTACTGGCAGCAACGAAATGCCACCCAATGATACAGAGCAAGCTAAGGCTCCTTACCAAGACAAGACGAGATAGTCTGGGGAGCACCCGAGCCAGTCCAGCAGAGGGAGGAGATCGGCGACTGCTGCTAGTGGAGCACCCGAGCCATTCCAGCCCGCCGCGTGCTTCCGTGTAATCAAGGCTGGAGGCGGCGCAGGCGAGGGGAGCACGGTTTCGTCGACGGGCAGAGCGCCAAGAGACGAACTGGGGAGCCCCAGTCGCCACCGCCGGGAGTAGGAGGGCATGCCGGCGAGGCGCCGGGAGGCCGGAATGGTCGCACGCTCTGGATGCCATGGGACGGGAGTCCTCGCGGTTTCTGAGATAGGTGGGCATCCGACGGTGGAAAGTACATCAGAGCTGAGCTGAGCTGAAGCTGAACAGGAAGCTCCGGCGGGCCAACCGAGTGACGGATCTGGAAGCTTCGCGCAGTAACTGGCTAACTGCCATCTTCACAGAGCTGACGGGGCAGCCACTGTTCCCGTATAATTTGTCCCCTTCAGAAACTTTTAGCGAACACTCGGAACGGATATTCATAACGGTGCATGGGTCTAGATGCACCCACTATGTATTTTATTTTTAATTTTTTTTCAGAATGTCAAAAAATTCCGAAAACAAATCCGGATGCAAATTACAGGGTGATGTGTTAGCACAAAAATTGGCATGGTGAAAAAACTTTTTTTGCAACCTGTACAAAAAAGACAAGTTTCGGACACGTACATATACTTTTCGGTATGTCCGAATTTGTCTTTTTTGCACAGGCTGCAAATTTTTTTTTTCACCATGCCAATTTTTGTGCTGAGTGCAAATATGTTGGACTACATGCAAATATTTTTTTTCGGATTTTTTGACATTCGGAATTTTTTTTCTGGCTGCACCCGCTAGCCAAATCGCCGTGTCCCACTCGGAAAACTTTTTAACTATGATCTCTACCAAAAACATCATTCACGACAGAACTTCACTTTGCCTCACGAGTGTGTATACTCTCTTTACCTTTAGAAATGTCGAAACATTCCGGAAACAAAATTTCCGCATACATCTCCACATTTTAGATGCGCACGCAAATTTTCACAAAAAAATCGACATTTTCTGTTTTCTGTGTATAAGGGAAAAATGTCTTGTGAAAGATTTATTTTAGTAGCAAAATTCATGTGCCACAAAAAGTCGGTTTTGTGTGAAACGACTATGTGAACACATAGTATGTGAAGATGTAGTTGTGGACATTTTTCTTATAATTTTTTAAGATTTCAAAATATGTCTAAAATGTATTTTAAGTAAAGAGTGCATATGCACCCATAAACTAAAACGCTACTCATTCAAAATGGATTCCGTAGATATGGAGAAGAGTCATTAGCGTTGGCTTATTTGGGGCTGCTAGGTGAAAAACGGCTAAGCTCTTTCAAACAAGTCATTCAAAATGGACTATTTTCAAACTTTCTGAGATTCTTACCAATCAAGATTGTGTTTTTGACATCACATACACGCTAACCAGGTTGGGTTATTTCAAAAGACTTTAGACATCTGTCAAAAACGCCATCCTTATACTCTCAGGTGTTAGATCTGGTTGAATTGTTTTTAACGGGTCAAATCTAGCTAAAGTTTCCAGAATGGCCATTTATGCGAAATTATGCAAGGTTCCTAGCAGGATTCCCCTATGATCTAGCTTAAACCGGCATCATGTAAGAAATTTTGCAGTTTTCATTTTGGAGATTAGCCCAATAGTTAAAAGTAGCTCTAGGAGACTTTTTAAAGGCACTAGACCCTACAAAATTTAGGTTCTTAGGCGAAAATGCAATCTAGCAGACTCTCTAAGCCGCCTTTAGAAAATTAGGGTGCCTTGTAAAAGTATCCCTCTATCGTCCTCTATCATCTAAATCAAAGAAACATGGGGCATATTTACATGACATGTATCTACATTATTACAGGTCGTGACATCCCTTATTCTCTTTTCTTCCGACCGACGCTGAGATCGTCGCCCCCACTACGCCGCCGGCCGCATTGGCCATCCCCCGTCATCGTTTTGCCGCCAAACAGGCGCAAGGTTCAAGAGGTCATCGATGCCTCCTCATTTGAGGCTGCAACACGGCATGGTCAACTCACTAGGTATTGCCATGATCCAACTATCATATTTGAAGTTGTTAACTTGGATGAGCTAGGAATTTGACATTATTAATTCAGGATGTTTGGCTATCACAATGACATCCATGCCGTGCAAAAGTTCTCCTCTTTTTTCAAGGCTACGTAATGGAGAAGCTCCATCATGCAATTTCCAGGTCAATGCCCATTAGTATGATATGGGAACACTATCCTGCCTATGATATCTACCATGTTTGGTCCACCTTTGTGAAGAAAATACCAAACCCTCGAGGTAAGAAGAGAGTCCACTTTGCCAAGGCGCAAGAGGCGGCGAGGAAAAGACTCCATCATGCAGTTGAGCGAGCATTTGGAGTCTTGTAAGCTCAATAGGCTCATGACTGCTTGTGTGATCCTCCACATCTCTTCTATAAAGGCTTGTAGTCTACCCGCCATTCCCCCCGGTTGCCCCGATCAGCCATTTTGATGCGTTGGATTGTCTTTCAACAGTGTAAATAGCATTGCTGTTTTAACTGTGGCCGTTAGATGCAGTCAATCTTTTTGTTACTTATCTCCCGTGGGGCACAGAGGATGACAGGTGGGGCTCGCTGCGTACGGGACCCACAAATCAGTGGGCGAGAAATGCTCGCCCGCGTCTCGCTCGTTTTCCCTGCGCCCGCAGCGACACAAAACTCTGGCCCGGGGTGAAACCCTAGCCCAATCGCCGCTCGCTCTCCTCCTCCCTCTCAGCCGCCTCTCTCCTGCTCCGTCTCTCCTTCGCTCTCCTCTCCCATCGTTCTCCTGGCTCCTCCTCCCGTCCGTTCCTCCTTCCCGGCCTCCACCTCTCCTCCCCGCGCCCGCCGCCGCCCCTCCCTGCGCGGCAAGCGAACGGAGCCTGACGGGCAGGACGGCCGTCACGTCCGGCAGGCAGTAGTAGGCGCTGCAGGAGCTCGTCCCGGAGGAGTGCGACGACGCGGACGGAGCCGGCCATGGTGCCAGGCTGTAGGAGGCGCTGCTGGATACCGAGGCTGCGAGCACTGGCGACAAAGACGCAGGCACGCTGGTTCTGCAATTTCTCGACTCGAGGTATGTCAAACGTTACCGAATCCTAGATTATTTTAGCCTCCGTTCCTTCCGTCCAATCCAGATTTGATTCAGAAAGTACTCTGTTTGGGAATTGTGTAGATCGAGAATTTGCCCAGGTTGGTTGGGGAGAATTTGCTCACTGCCTCCCTCCCCGTCAAGCAACACCAAGGCAGCAAGGTACTTCTCCACATTTGCTCTCCTTTATTATGTCTACAGATTTGTTTCTTGGTAAGATGAATGACAGTTGTTTATAGGCAGATTAAGATGGGCTTTGTTGTATGCTTCTGGGTCCAACGCAAGCACACCAGTAGTTGTGGTTACGCGGACAGAGCTTTAATTAGTTGTAGTTGTTTGGATTTTTGGATTGTTGTAGTATGCCATGCTTCCTTTGTTAATTGGCAGTTCTTGTACATTTTAATTGTTGTAATATGCCATGCTTCTGACAATCCACCTGCACTCTAGGACTTCTAACCAAGCTCCTCTCTCCTTGCCAAAAACTGTTGGCCAGTGAAGAGTCTCTCTTCCATCATCGACTGTCGCTGTCCGGTGGAGCTAGAGTGGAGAGGCGGGTCTGCAGAAGTGGTGCCGGGCGGAAGGAGCTGAGCAGGAGCTGAGCACGGCTCCTCCTCCAACGCTCCAAATCGAACAGGCTTAGGCATACGGTCGGAGGAGGCACCACCGCTCGGCGGCGAGGCACAGCGTGGTGGAGCTGAGCAGGAGGTGCGGCCAGATGAACTGTGACGTGAGTTTCTTTTTTGGTTTCTGTAGACTCCATGGCTGCTGTAGGTAATTTTCTTGGTGTTGTAGGTAATGGTCAATGCAGTGCACTGCCGGGGACCTCCAGCCTGTACTCCCTCGGTTCCAAGTACAGCTGGTCATCGCCAAGATCATCCTCCCTGATGACATTTTTCCTCTTCCTGGAGCAGTGAATATGATTTCTTGGGAAGGTAATTAGCTCCCTCTTTTATGGTATAGATGTCATAAGCTAAAGGTGTATTTTCCTTGATGAAGAGTTGTCCTCATGTAGCATCTATCTATTTATCAATAAAAGTTAATAGTCGTTTTTAGAAGGATTGTTCCCTGTTTACAATTGATATTTATATTTTCTTACTCTGAAACCTAGATTAGGATTGTCCCATATTTAATGTGTGTGGTTATACCTACTGCTAACCTTTTATCTACTTGTATCATGTGAAAGTTCAGACACTTCAGCATTAGTTGATTTCTTTTGGACAGCTCTTCATGTGCTAACCGAGATATGACTTTTATCTATGTTCTCTGATATGTGGTTTTACCTCAATCAAATCAGGGATTTGTTGGTGGCGAGTGGCGACTATGGAAATAGCAGCACTGCTCTCAGCTTGCTGCAAGTGCATCTATGCTACATATGGTAGTATCCTACTTTCAGCTATCCCCATGAACTCCTCTAAAAAGAATCAGTACAGGTTGCTTGGGCATTTTCAAGCATTTCAAATAAAAATGGTCTTGATCCATACCGGTGTGCTGCTTTGGGATGTAAAGCATTTAGCAATTAGCATATTTACTTGCCTAAGCCCTAAGCAGATAACAACTCTTTTGCTTTGTGTTCAGGTCTACTGTCCTGCGCTGATGGCCATCAAGACAGATGTTCAAGAGCACTACAAATCCTAAAAAAACTCTTAGGAAACAATTGTTTAATTGTTGGTAAATCATGCATTTTGAGTCTTCGTGACGCTATTTTATTGCAGGTTAGTAAGCAAAGATACTAATGTGTTTCTTTTGAGTAGTTATAATTTATGAAACTGTTTTCATCTTGCATTGTTTCTTTTGCCAATAGGCTTTCAGCATAAAATGTGTAGATTACGAGCTTTTGCCTATAGGCTTTCAGCACAAAATGTGTAGATTATGAGCTTTTGCCAGTAGGCTTTCAGCACATCTTGCATCTTGATATCGCTATGTGTTACTCTTCATGTTTTATACTGCACCATTTTAATGTTTGTGACATTTCAGAAATATGGGAGACATTAGACATTTTATTATGATTCCTGTATTCCTGCCCCATTTCTATACTTTGTTCACTGGAATGTGATTTAGATAGCAGTCAGCTACATGTATCATGATCGCATTGGAGCCTGGTATTAAATAACTTATAGTAGCTAACTAGCTAATACTAATGCCTTGTAGGTCCCGAATGAAGTTTTTTATCCACCTGCAGGCATTCAAACCTATTGGTATCTGTGTGGTTGTTCTTCCAAGTGTTATCAGTCAGCCATAAATCAAAGCAGTACAGGAATACGTTAGCCTGCTGCTGCTAGAAATAATGATGGGTGTTTCCAGGATCTGAGAAATTAACAATCTTTCCCCCATATTTTGAGGCAAGGAATATATATGAGATTGTAAGCTGGATGAGATAAGCAGCTATGTTCTGCTATGTTCTGAGGTAAGAAAAGCTACAAAATATATATTGCTTGAGCGCTCGATTTTTGTAATGGTGTTTGGAGGCTAAACTGAATTTAAAACTGCTTTGATTCAGTTTATGTCGATGAAGCATGCCACTCTGAACCCAATGATGGTATACGAGCTTGGGCTGGACATTCGCAACATTTGCCACATGTAATTAAACAAGGCTTGGTAGTAATATTGAAGCAGCATAATCTGTAATGATGTTTTGGGTATCACCAGTAGTATCAAGATGTACATTGCAGGTACTTTTTCCTCTTTTTATCTAATTGTGATTGTCGAATGTTGGTTTGGGCATCACCAGTAGTGCCTATAGAAGTTCTCCAAATTTTCTTTCTAATAGCTCAATACAATATATTTCATCCTTATTTTACTGTTGCTTTACTTCTTTCTGCTGGCATATGTCGCTGCATGTATATATGATCTATTCTGAAAACAATTTCATTGCTGCAACGAGCTGTCTTCCCATCTTGCCATTGGAATCTACAATAACTGGGCCTGAACATTTTTAACAGTATGAATGATACAACTTGACATGGCCTAAGCATCCTGTCTAGCAATCCTGATAATAACAGCCTAAGTAAGAGATAGACTGGAGCATTCTGCCTTTGCTTCAAATTTTTACCAAAAAGCTGTTCAAAGCTGAGTAGCTCTACCTCTATCAATCTACCCTTTTCCCACGAGCTCATAAGATATCTGTAGTAACTTTTCTCCTCTGTACAGGTTCTGATCATGCTCTGGTAGTAGGCCATTCCCCTGAGAGCCAGCAATGGTTGTTGCCGATGAAGAAGAACGTCCATCCAAGATAATAAGGTTAAATGCTGATTTCTTTCTCTGTCAAGGTGCCTGTTTTCCTGAAGGTTGTTCTATTTTTCTCTTGTCTGAAAGCTATGGATAAATAAATTGATAATGCATAAACTTTGCACTTGAATTAGATGGAGAAGAGATGAGCCACCTTTTTTTCAATAAGCTTTTGACAAAATAACTATGGGATGAATTGGTTGATCTTTTAGCTGTAAAAGAAAATCTTAAAATGTGTAGAATTTAATGTACTTGAAGCTAGAACTATCGTAATATTAGTTTTACCGTTATTTTGTTGTCATGTTAATTATTCAGGATGTGGAGAGAAGTTGCTGTACATTTTTTTTCTCTAGAACTATCGGAATATTAGTTTTACCATCGCTTTTGTTGCATCTGTTCAGTAGGCCAGTAACATTTGTCAGTGCTTTTTGTGGAGTTGAAGCATGTCACCTTTTATTAAAAAAATTGGGGCTGTGAATTCTCTGAACAACATAGAGGTAATATGTTTTCCAATGTGTTTCTTCCCTAGATTGAACTGTATGCTGACTGAGGTTGGGCCACGGTGATGCTTATGGCAAGGGGTCTGATCATTAGAGTATTGTACTTTTTGATTTGATGTTTGTGAACCGAAATTGAAGAGATCGGTCTATTAATGTGCAAAATTTCTATT
Organism: Poa pratensis; assembly: GCA_947311845.1. NCBI lineage: Eukaryota > Viridiplantae > Streptophyta > Magnoliopsida > Poales > Poaceae > Poa > Poa pratensis. The sequence continues at coordinate 9,155,903 of CAMZMU010000128.1, read as the reverse complement.
TTCTTATAAGAAAGAAAGGAGTGGAGAGTTTGACATTAGCATGCATTTCTGGTGATTCCACATGCTTTGCTGGCTAGAATTTGCATCAACCAAATAGCATATGCAGGATGTTCCATTAATTATTATTGTGGTGCAAAATCTGATAGATAGTTAAGCTATATTTTGTAATGTTGCACCGATAGCATTCCAGCATGAGCGGTCGCTGCTGGTATCGTCAGCGATCCCGTGGAGTGCCAACAGACCGGTCTGGGGCTAGGACGTTCCAAGTAATGAAGGATTTCAGCGATGGACCTTTTCCTGCATAATGGGCCTAAAGAGAATTAAGATGTACTTTGCCGCTTGGATATTTATAGAGTAGACTATCACGGAAATTTAGCTTGAAGATTATTCTCTAGATGTTTCCTATTTATTTTTGTTTGCATAATGCAGATTATGATTTTTCAGAACTGTGAGTGTGGTGCGCTACTTTGCTACTGTCTAACCTGTTGGGCTTCTCTCTTATCTCACTAGAATTTTGTAATTGCCATTTTATCATTGCAACAATTGCCCAGGGATGCTTCACTCTCATATGCTCTCTCTAAACTTGGCCTCACCTATTTAGAATATCATATGCTCTCTAAACTTGCCCTGGTACTAAGGTGTTTGTAACTGCAATCCTCTAATCATTTATGGTTTTCACTGCAGGTTGTTCACTTTGTCTGTTGACCGAGCTGAGAACAATGGTTATCAATCCGTGTGTTATGGATCTTTGAGAGGTACATTCAGACTGTAATTGTTAAAGATTGATTCGAAGCCCGGATATGTTTATAAATGAGAAGTCTTTGCGAAACGCAATGGTTATTATCATTGCAGTTGGTGGGTCTATTAACGATGTACTACATTTTATTGATAATGCCTGGTGAGTTATCATCTTATCCATTTCTAATTGTTTAGATAGACAAATGTTCATTTCCTCCTTGTTTCAAGTCTATGAGATTGCACTTAACTCTTGATGATTTCCAGAAGCTCATCGACCAAGTTCCTTTCCTTGCAAACCTTAAGCCTAGCGGAAAATATTTCATTGGATTTACATAAGGTACACACTTAGTGCTATACTTTATTTCACTTCGTTCTGGTTTAACCACATATGAATCCAGTTTAAGATTTAAAGCTTAAACCAACAAATCGAGGAAATCTAATGGTACCGTTAAGCACTAACTGTGATAAAAGATAGAATCGTGCTCCTACACAATCGTGCAAATACAGAAACCAAATAGCAAACATTGGCCGATGACAGCGGCAATTAGATCTTCAATGCCCCCATAGGATCTTTCAGAATAACATAGGCCTCAACTTTTGAGGGCATCATCATGATAGATTAGCAAACAAGCTTCAGAATATACACTTTACTGTCAGGTGTCTTACTATTTCTCAGGATTCTGGGCAGTGCCTAATATATCATGCCTTTTCTGCTGATTTTGTAGGCTCTCTATGCCTCTCCTTTGTTAGATTCTCTTATTTAATAAAGCTTATGTGCTAAAACAAATATGATAAACTTGGCTCCCGATGCAAGTGGTGAGTAGTGTCATTAAGTATTGCTTTTCCATGCAATTGTGTGCCTTCTTATGCCTTGTGTTAATAGTTTTTTTGGTTAGTGATCTGACTTGAACATCGAGATATTTGACTTAGACTATTATGTCTCTAAAATGCTTCTTGGATCTACGACACACAAATGTACAGTTTGGAACTTGGATGTTGAAGTGGAAAAGGCCAGACTGCGGGGCACTGTCACATATGTAATGCTTACTTCTAATCTTCTGATATATGTAGTAAACTCACAGAAACAATTACAGTGTGGTGGTTTAATTGCCAGTTCCATGGAATAGCAATTACCTTTTCTATGCCAGTGATAGGGTGAGAGGTCATTAAATTGATTTTGCTCCTCTTGCATCTTGAAATAGCTTGACGTTTTCTCTTGCAGATATGTCATCTACATTGTTCATCGAGTCTCTACATGTGTATTGCTTACCTATATGTGAAGCCTCTAGCCCTCTATTATGTCCATCACGCTGTTAAATATGAATGTACAATATGATTTTCCCATGTAGAAAGAGCGTTGAGGGCACGGTATCAAGATGCCATGAACATTCTGAAACCACAGGGCAGGCAACTTGACCTGTTTATTGTAATTTTGCCCGACAATAATGATTCTCTTTATGGTGTGCTCTTTAGCTCAAAACATAAGAAGTGTATTATCTGATCCAACTTGATCCAAGTATTATAAAAAGAAAGAGGAGCCGGTAATTACATTCAATGTGTTGGTCTTTTGTGTAGTTATTCCTGCATCTCCTTTGAATTAGTTGTCTATTTGTGCTTCACATTTAGTGACATTGGCTGTAATGCACATATGTGGAGTCATTTATATTCTCATTAGCCTATGGCAACAATACGGTTGTGGCCTTCGTTTCTAGGTTGAAGGTTCCTTACTGGTTTCATTCTGTTGTGAGATGTGCTCCCAGTTCAAAGGTGAGGCTTTCAAGCATTTCTTGTGTGATGTAATTTTTTCGTGATTACAAGTCTTTCAGCAGATAATTTATTTACATTGTGATGCTTTCAAGCAATTGTGATATAATTTATTTACCAGAAACGATTTCCTTGTTTTTGGTTTTAGGATTTGTTTGGCGAACAATAATATGTTTCTATTTATTAATGCAGGACAGTTTTTTGTTTTGGTTTTGTTAAACCTTATTGATAGAGGTTGATAAGATTTTCTCTCTTTTCTTTCCCCTTGGTGTATGTGTTTTATGATTATATATATATATGTTATATCCATGTTTAAGATCAAGGTTAATATATGCATCGTGCTGATTTACTTGTTTTACCTAGCTACTTTTGCTTGC